>JARQOD010000005.1:461458274-461480528 GCA_033576555.1 Oophaga sylvatica
ATTCTTGACAATAATGTTTCAAGAATCAGTGACAAAGTTAAAGTTACGCAGGGATGGATCTTTCAGCAATGATCCAAAACACCGCTCCAAATTTACTCAGGCATTCATGCAGAGGAACAATTACAATGTTCTGGAATGGCCATGCCAGTCCCCAGACCTGAATATCATTGGACATCTGTGGGATCATTTGAAGACGGCTGTTCATGCTCGGCGACCATCAAACTTAACTGAACTGGAATTGTTTTGTAAAGAGGAATGGTCAAAAATACCTTCATCCAGGATCTCATTAAAAGCTACAGGAAGCGACTAGAGGCTGTTATTTTTGCAAAAGGAGGATCTACTAAATATTAATGTCACTTTTCTGGTGAGGTGCCCATACTTATGCACCTGTCAAATTTTGTTTGGATGCAGATTGCACATTTTCTGTTAGTACAATAAACCTCATTTCAAGGCAGAAGCATTACTGTGTCCAATAGTTATTAGATATATCTGTTAGGGTTCGATTTCCCACTGCTGCACAAGGGGAATCTCGAACCCGTCCCGCTGCGGTCTCCCATTCATCTCCGGCCGCAGTGGAGCCTGCTCAGCAGAGACGTCAGTCCAGGCGTCTTGCCCACTCCTCTACTGTGCAGTGACTTGCTGCTGCCTTTCCTGGATCTGCTATTATAGCCAGTGCTGGAGCAGTCGTATTTGAGACAAAGTCCTGCGTTTTCCCATATGAGCATGCCCAGAGTGAGATCTCTCATTGGAGATCAGGGTCACATGTTCAGGTGCTGCAGCGGCTCCTATTGGTCCGCCAGGAAGGTCATGTAGCTACGTTTGTTTGTAACAGCTTCTCATTGGTCCTTGTTCCTGGAAGGTCCTGTAGCTGTTGCTATAAAAGGGTAGCATGGCTGGGCCGCCATGCGCTAATATCAATCATTGTATGCTATGCGCCAGTGTGGTCATGTGTATGTGTGGATAGGGACCCGGCTGAAATAAGCCACTAGAATACTGACTTAATCGGTGAGGAGTTTGGTATGGTAGCTGGTCAGGGTCGGTGTCCTAGATGCCCTAGATTACCGGCATAACCAGTGACCCTGTGATGTAACAGGGTTCGCTTTCAACGCTAGACAGCGCTCTAGCGTGTTTTCTTTGCCACTCAGTTGTGTCTAGTGAGTGCGCACACATCGCCATATAGCTCTGCGGCTCTCCTTCTAGCGCTCTGTGGAGTAACAGAGTTCGCACTTATTGCAACAGCGCATTACGGCGTTTATGTTGGCGACTCTGCGGGATAACAGAGTTTGCTTCTCGTGCCATTTCTACTAGCAGCAGGCTCCGCTTGCACGGTGGACCCCGGGCTGCGAACGCACCTCTCTACTTTATATATTTGGTGCGTTCCGCAGACCCTTAACATAATATTAGCGCCAGGGTCTGGCTAGTAAAATGGCAGATGAACAGCGTCTATCGCAATACATCCAGCAGCTGGAGGGTAGGTTGGCGGCTCTTGAGCGCACAACCTCAGCTGTGGATGTTACCGCAGTCGCTGTTCAGGCTGCTAGCGTGGCTGCAGCCAGTTTGTCTTCTGCCACTACATTATCCCACCTCCCGCTTCCTGACAAGTTTGCCGGTGATAGCAAGCAATGTTGGGGATTCGTGAGTCAGTGCTCTATACAGCTCGAGCTTCTGGCTGCACGTTTTCCCACGGATCGGGCACAAGTAGGTTTTGTACTTTCTCTACTCTCGGGCAGAGCGTTGGAGTGGGCAACGCCGCTGTGGGAGAGCGACGATCGTGTGGTGCGGAGTGCTCCTCGTTTCTTGGAGGCTCTTAAAAAGGTCTGTTTAGGACCTCAGGTCACCCACGATACGGCGCTACAACTGCTGGCATTGGTACAGGGTTCGTCTTTGGTCAGTCTGTTTTCCGTCCAGTTTCGGACTCTAGCTTCTGAGCTAGATTGGTCTGATAAAGTTCTTATTCCAATCTACTGGCGAGGACTGGCTGACCATGTTAAAGACGCTTTGGCTACCAGGGAGATTCCCGCCACACTGGAGAAGCTTATCTCCATATCTACCCTCATTGACCTCCGTTTTCACGAGCGGAGGTTGGAGCGGGCCCAGTGTAGGCAGAGGTTTCGGTTGGCTCCCACCTTTGCCAAACCTCTCGAATTTCCCGTTCTGGCGTCCGAACCCCAAAAGACCACAGAATTTCCTCATGCAGGACCTAAGTCTCGGTCCGTCCGAGTATCCGTGGTCTGTAACCGTTGTCAGCAGACAGGACACTATGCCAACAAATGTCCACAGCGATCGGGGAAGCGATCGCGTCTAGTGGCCCTGGGAGGAGGTTCACTAGAGACAGCGGCATTTTCCTCCAAGATGACACTTAAAGGGACAATCACTGTTGGTAATCCAATTCTCACCGCCGACCTTTGCGTGGACTCAGGAGCAGAGGGAAATTTCATGTCCTCTAGCTTTGCTCGCCGTCATGCAATACCTCTGGTGGCGCTTGACAAATCAGTGACTGTCCGGGTAGTGAATGGGTCGACATTGCCCTCACAAATTACACACCAGACTGTTCCACTTGCATTGTCTGTATCTCCTTCCCATCAGGAACTTATTTCCCTACTCGTCCTTCCCGAGGGAATAGACGAGATCCTACTAGGTATACCTTGGCTCCGTTTCCACTCCCCACATATAGAGTGGACTTCGGGTAGGATACTGGGTTGGAGTGATGCATGTAGAGGCAGATGTGTCAGGAGTTGCGTTCAGGTTACCACTACGGAGTTACCCGCAGATTTTACTCCACTTCCCAAGCACTACTGGTCATATGCAGACGTGTTCTCCAAGAGGGCTGCGGAGACTCGTCCGCCTCATCGCCCCTATGACTGTCCAATCGACCTCTTGCCTGGCGCAGAACCTCCTCGGGGAAGGGTCTATCCCCTCTCTCTTCCTGAGACAGAGGCCATGTCGCAATATATTCAGGAGAACCTGGCAAGAGGGTTTATTATGAAGTCGGTGTCACCGGCAGGGGCGGGATTTTTCTTCGTGCAGAAGAAAAACGGAGAATTGCGTCCGTGTATTGATTACAGGGGTCTTAACGCCATCACCGTTAAAAACAAGTACCCGTTGCCCCTGATTTCTGAGCTTTTTGATAGGCTTCGGGGAGCAAGAGTATTCACTAAACTAGATCTGCGCGGTGCTTATAACCTGATTCGCATCCGTGAGGGGGACGAATGGAAGACGGCTTTTAATACCAGGGATGGGCATTACGAATATCTGGTGATGCCCTTTGGGCTCTGTAATGCTCCAGCCGTTTTCCAAGACTTTGTCAATGACATCTTCCGGGATATGCTCTCCACCTCGGTCGTAGTCTATCTGGATGATATACTCATCTTCTCACCAGATATTGACTCCCACCGGAGAGATGTCTGCAGAGTCTTCGACCTCTTACGGGCTAATTCCCTCTATGCTAAGTTACAGAAATGTATGTTTGAGCTGGAGTCTTTACCTTTCCTTGGTTATATCATCTCAACCCAGGGATTGGCTATGGATCCGGCCAAACTACAGGCTGTGATGGACTGGCAGGAACCTCACTCTCTAAAAGCGGTGCAGCGCTTTATGGGGTTCATTAATTACTATCGCCAGTTCATTCCGCATTTCTCTACCTTGGTAGCTCCCTTGGTAGCCCTCACCAAGAAGGGAGCAAATCCCAAATTGTGGTCGGAAGAGGTCTCCACGGCTTTCTCTTCTATTAAGTCTCATTTTGCTAGCGCTCCCATCCTACATCGCCCCGATGTTGATAAGCCATTTTTATTGGAGGTGGATGCCTCATCCGTTGGTGCTGGAGCAGTCCTCTTCCAAAAGGATGCTCAAGGTCGGAAGCATCCTTGCTTCTTCTTCTCTAAGACCTTCACTTCAGCGGAGAGGAATTATTCCATCGGGGATAGGGAGTTGCTAGCCATGAAGTTGGCCTTCTCTGAGTGGAGACATCTGTTGGAGGGGCCCGTTTTCCCTTCCAAGTCTTCACCGACCACAAAAATTTGGTGTATCTGCAGACAGCTCAGCGGCTTAACTCTCGCCAGGCCAGATGGTCCTTGTTCTTCTCTCGGTTTAATTTCACACTCCATTTCCTCTCTGGAGAGAAGAACATTCGTGCCGACGCTCTCTCTCGCTCTGTGGTGTCCTCTGAAGAGGAGGTAGAGGAGCCTCGGCTTATTGTTCCCACAGAGAGCCTGAGAACAGTGGCTCCGGTTTCACTAGAGTCTGTGCCCCCGGGCAAGACTTTTGTGCCTACCAATTTGCGACCGGAGGTACTCTCTTGGGCACATTCGTCCAGGGTTGGTGGACATTTTGGGGCAAAGAGGACATCTGAATTGCTGGCGAGGACATATTGGTGGCCGCATATGGTCCGTGATGTTGGGGACTATGTTCGGGCGTGTGTCTCCTGCGCCAAAAATAAGTCTCCACGACAACGGCCAGCTGGTTTACTTTATCCTTTGCCGGTGGCAGACAGGCCCTGGGGAGATGGTTGGGATGGACTTTGTGGTGGGCTTGCCCAAGTCTCGGGGTTGCACCATCATTTGGGTAATCACCGACCATTTCTCTAAAATGGTGCATCTGGTGCCACTACCACGGTTACCTTCTGCACGGGCTCTGGCAGCGTTGTTTGTTAGGCACATCTTCCGTCTACACGGCATGCCGGATAAAATTGTCAGTGACCGAGGTCCCCAGTTTGCGTCTCGGTTCTGGAGAGAGCTTTGTCGTCTACTCAGTATTGAGTTAAATCTCTCTTCAGCGTATCATCCTGAGACGAATGGGTTGGTAGAGAGGGCCAACCAGACCTTGGTCACCTATCTACGACATTTTGTCTCTGCCAGGCAGGATGACTGGGCATCCTTGCTACCATGGGCTGAGTTTGCATTAAACAATGCTGTGGCTGACTCCACCGGACAGACTCCTTTCCTTCTGAACTACGGTCAGCATCCGCGGGTTCCGGTGCCCATGCCCGTGTCTTCCGCCGACTCCAGGGTGGCAGACTGGGCTGTGGAGGCACGGGACATTTGGGACCGTACCCAGGATGCGATTCAGGCGTCCAAGGAGAGGATGAGGTCCTCTGCCGACGCACATCGGCGCCCCGCTCCAACATTTGCTCCTGGGGACTTGGTGTGGCTCTCCGCCCGTAACATCAGGCTGCGAGTTGAGTCCACTAAGTTGGCACCCCACTACCTGGGTCCTTTCAAGGTCCTCGAGCATGTTAACCCTGTGGTATACCGTTTGGCTCTTCCACCACGCCTGGGTATCTCCGACACCTTTCATGTATCCCTCCTGAAACCCGTGCTCATGTCCTGGTTTTCTGAGTCATCTGCCGGGACATCGGGTTCATCTACGGATGACCATGAGGTGAACGCCATCGTAGGGTGTAAGGTGGTACGGGGCAAAAAGTTTTATTTGGACTGGAGGGGCTATGGGCCTGAGGATAGGTCTTGGGAGCCTGCCGAGCATATTCACGCTCCGCAGCTCATCACTGTCTTTGAGCGCAGCGAGGCCCAAAGAAGGGGGGGCCCTAGGAGGGGGGGTAATGTTAGGGTTCGATTTCCCACTGCTGCACAAGGGGAGTCTCGAACCCGTCCCGCTGCGGTCTCCCATTCATCTCCGGCCGCAGTGGAGCCTGCTCAGCAGAGATGTCGGTCCAGGCATCTTGCCCACTCCTCTACTGTGCAGTGACTTGCTGCTGCCTTTCCTGGATCTGCTATTATAGCCAGTGCTGGAGCAGTCGTCTTTGAGACAAAGTCCTGCGTTTTCCAATCTGAGCATGCCCAGAGTGAGATCTCTCATTGGAGATCAGGGGTCACATGTTCAGGTGCTGCAGCGGCTCCTATTGGTCCGCCAGGAAGGTCATGTAGCTACGTTTGTTTGTAACAGCTTCTCATTGGTCCTTGTTCCTGGAAGGTCCTGTAGCTGTTGCTATAAAAGGGTAGCATGGCTGGGCCGCCATGCGCTAATATCAATCGTTGTATGCTATGCGCCAGTGTGGTCATGTGTATGTGTGGATAGGGATCCGGCTGAAATAAGCCACTAGAATACCGACTTAATCGGTGAGGAGTTTGGAATGGTAGCTGGTCAGGGTCGGTGTCCTAGATGCCCTAGATTACCGGTGAGGAGTTTTGATTGCCGTATTCAGAGTCTGGCGTTCAGAAGCCATAGATTGCGGGTGACTCCCGCGAGGACATTAGCACATGATCACGCTTTATGATCGCGTAGCACTTAACTGTGTACCTGAGAGCCTGACAGGACACAGTACTTTTTCTCAGCGGCCCTGTGACGTAACAGGGTTCGCTTTCAACGCTAGACAGCGCCCTAGCGTGTTTTCTTTGCCACTCAGTTGTGTCTAGTGAGTGCGCACACATCGCCATATAGCGCTGCGGCTCTCCTTCTAGCGGCTCTGTGGAGTAACAGAGTTCGCACTTATTGCAACAGCGCATTACGGCGTTTATGTTGGCGACTCTGCGGGATAACAGAGTTTGCTTCTCGTGCCATTTCTACTAGCAGCAGGCTCCGCTTGCACGGTGGACCCCGGGCTGCGAACGCACCTCTCTACTTTATATATTTGGTGCGTTCCGCAGACCCTTAACAATATCAAACTGAAATAGCTGTTGCAAAAACACCAATTTTTAAAAAACATTAAGCTTAAGATTAATAGGGGTGCCCAAACTTTTTCATATAACTGTACCTCTGGAAATTTAAATATGCAAATAGCCTTTTCAGAGAGTAAGAGGAACTGAACTCAAGCCCCACCTATTGGATGTAGCAATCCAAAAAGTAAATATCAACTCTCTAGTAAACTTTGCCAATAGACTTAAGATAAGAAGCCAAACCAGAAACTATTTAGACACGTGTTTGGGTTTTTGGGCATTATTTCTTGTTAATTGGGCACTTGGGGCATTATTACGTGCAACATGACCTAGGATAAGAAGCAAAACAAGAAACTCAAAATTGTCTAAAGGGTATGCCACACTAAACAATATCGCTAACGAGATCGCTAAAAAACGTCACTATTTAGCGATCCCGTTAGCGATATTGTTCAGTGCGGCAGCTTCCAGCGACGAGCTTCCTGCTGTGATCTCGCTCGTCGCTGGAATCGTTCCGGACCCTATTTTCTCGTCGGCGCTCCCGCTGGGTGAGTATCTAATCGCTGTGTGGCACCTTTTCTTAGCGATTTAGCGGTACTTTTGTACCGCTAAAGTCGTTAAGAAGATCGCTAACGGCGATAGCGTCGTTAACTATATCGCTAAATGTGGCAGCATTTAGCGATATAGAAACAATCCCGCTAGCGATCGCATTAGTATGCGTCGTTATCGTGATCGCTAGCGGGATTGTTTAGTGTGGCAGTACCTTATGTTTAATTTGTCAGACAGAGCATCCAAGGATTAAGGGTAGTAAATATTACCTTTTAGGATTGCTACTTTCAAATAGAAATCTCGGTACTCTAATTTGGCTCTCTCCTCAAGGAGAAACTTTACCCATTAGACATTCTACATATCAAAATGATGAACATTATCACTTGCTGTTTATTATATAATTGGATACTCATACACCTGACTGTTATACTTGAAAATCCCTAAGTTTGTGCAAGTGTACATAAAAGAATTGATGCTGCTTGGAAGGTAAATATAGATTTGATGTAGATTTCTCTTTTGTTCATTCCCATTGCAAGTGTGGTTAATTCTCCAAGATGTTTGGTGCAAACAATCTGCCAAGTGCATTCAAAAACTGTGTGCAAGTGTAACTAGAAGAACTGATGCTGCTTGGAAGGCAAAGGGCGGTCACACCAAATATTGATTTTAGATTTTGATTTCTGTTTTGCTCATTAACATTGCATTTTAAAGTTTAATTGATAAAAATAAACTATTCACATTTATACTTTTGAAAGCATTCTTACTACGCATTTATTACACATCTGCCTAAAACTTTTGCACAGTATTATATAACATTAGCATCAAGCAAAGGGATGACTATTGAACAGACATGCTATAAAAGCAAAATTAGGGATTTTTTTCCTGCTTCCAAAAAGGACTTAAAATTTTTATATTATGAGGATAAGCTTTGTATTGAGACTATAGCAATGATTACATTATATACAACATAATGGACCAAATGTTTTATCAGACATTGGACCAACCTCACATTAGCAAACAGAGATGCATTGTCTGAAAAACAAGGTACAGTGATACTTGGACTGTGTCCTTTTTCTGCAAATCATAAAAGGAAAAGAGCACAACTCATGCAAAGTTACAAAATGTATTAGGAATCCAAAATAGCATATATAATAACATGATAAAAACAGGGATGATAATGGTACAGACAAATAGGAAGGCCCACGTAAAGAAGTATAGGTATACCACAATAGGACAAATATATAGCCAGTAATAAAGTCTCCCCTTTTTTTATTATTGTAGATTTCATGTTTTATTTCCATCTAGTGGATTGTTGTTTTCGTCTCTTTCTTTGGAAGGAATCATTTGGAAGGAATCATTGTGGACAGGACTATGTTTGTGACTCCATTTGAAGATATTCACTTTCTAATTATCCATGATGTATGGAACTTCTTCACCATCACTCTCTTTAGCACAATATGCATTTCTGCATGAACTTGTTGCTTAGTATCAAATCATGTATATATTTATCTTCATATAACTTTTATTATATTTTAATTATCATGATCATATTATCTGTATAAATGTATTATATGCATTTTTATTTATATGTCTCACTTTCAGTGCACTTTGTTTTCATATAGTATTGCTGTTATTCAGCCTCTATTGGTCTCTCACATTCGTTTCTCCATTGTTTTGATCACATGTCCTCTATGGGCAGTCTCTCTATGACGTTTCTCGGTATGCACTCTGTGCGCATGCGCATTGGCTCCCGTTTTTTGCAATGTCGACGGCGTCTCTTCTCGGTCTGGATGCGGCCGCGTCGTCATATTCTTCACATGGGAATGATTGATGTGACGCGCTCCCGCCCACGCGATGACGTCCTCGAGGTTGACAACTTCCGGGTATCGCCATTGATGCATGGGCCGTTTATGAGCCGCAACCTTCCTGTACTTTGAGACGATTGGCTACCTTTGTATATATATAGTGCTACTCTCTTGAGATACCCTACCCCCGGAAGAAGGCACTGCGCCGAAATGCGCATTGGGGTGGGAGGACTTTTAAGGTAAACCCTATTGGCATTGATCTTTTACTTTGCATAAATTGCTCCACTTTCTCATCTGTGTGAGGCTCTTTAACTTTGTGAGTCCTCACTATCCTTTTTCAGTGCTGGTCCTTAAGGATTATCTTGCACGTTCACTATACCTTATAGTACTTTTGTCTTATTAAGATGATGCACTTGCACCTTTTTTAGCGGACTTTATTACTGGCTATATATTTGTCCTATTGTGGTATACCTATACTTCTTTACCGTGGGCCTTCCTATTTGTCGGTACCATCATCATCCCTGTTTTTATCATGTTATTATATATGCTATTTTGGATTCCTAATAAATTTTAACTTTGCATGAGTTGTGCTCTTTTCCTTTTATGATTTGCTTATCCTTTGCATGTTAACTCGTATACACAACTGTGCATCCTCAGGTATATAATTTTTGTGGGTGTTGGTCTGGTATATTGGTTTTCTGTGTCTTTTTTCTGGCAGATACCCTTAGCCTAAACCCCATGGGCTTCCTGCTCAGTAGACTTGAGCTTTAGCAAGAATTTCTCCAGTTTACCATAGGCAGGGTCATAAATAAGGAAAGGGGGAGGAGGTTAAAAGGGGTACAACAGGTCAAACTACAATTCTTTGTAGGTGGGAAACCTGCAAAATCGGCAGTGTATACTTATTTTCCGCACTGTAGTTCTCCATACAGTATAATGGGCCACACATTGCCCTCCATGCAGTATAATAGACCTCACGTAGTTCTTCATACAGTTTAATGGTATCAAATAATTATTTTCACTGCATAGTCCTTCATAAAGAATAATAGCCCCACATAGTCATCCATACATAATGATGTCCCCACATAGTCCTTCATACAGTATAATGGCTCCCACATAGTGCTCCATGCAGAGTCATAGGCCCTACAAAGTCCTCCATACAGAATAATGGGCCTTACATAGTCCTCCATATAGTATAAAAGCCCCACATAGTATTCCGTACAGAATAATGGCCCCACAAAGTCCTACGTACAGAATAAAAGCCCCACATTTGTCTTCCTCCACCCTCTGATGTTTGCAGATTACTTCTTGGAGTTTCCCTGTGTTTCACCCCTCCACAACTTTTCAGGAATGTAGAGTGTGAACAAGGGTCTACAAATCCAAAAGTTCCATTATGTAGTAGGGTAGTCTTGGAATTATTGTTACTGTGTTTGAATGTGTGTATGTACAGTACAGACCAAAAGTTTGGACACACCTTCTCATTCAAAGATTTTTTTTTATTTTCATGACTATGAAAATTGTACATTCCCCTGAAGGCATCAAAACTATGAATTAACATATGTGGAATTATATACTTAACAAAAAAGTGTGAAACAACTGAAAATGTGTCTTATATTCTAGGTTCTTCAAAGAAGCCACCTTTTGCTTTGATTACTGCTTTGCACACTCTTGGCATTCTCTTGATGAGCTTCAAGAAGAAGTCACCGGAAATGGTCTTCCAAGAGTCTTGAAGGAGTTCCCAGAGATGCTTAGCACTTGTTGGCCCTTTTGCCTTCACTCTGCGGTCCAGCTCACCCCAAACCATCTCAATTGGGTTCAGGTCTGGTGACTGTGGAGGCCAGGTCATCTGGCGTAGCACCCCATAACTCTCCTTCTTGGTCAAATAGCCCTTACACAGCATGGAGGTGTGTTTGGGGTCATTGTTCTGTTAAAAAAAAAAGATTTTCCAACTAAACGCAAGCCAGATGGCTTTAATTTTGAATAAATCCCCAACAGTGTAACCATCAAAGCACCCCCACATCATCACACCTCCTCCTCCATGCTTCACGGTGGGAACCAGGCATGCAGAGTCCATCCGTTCACCTTTTCTGCGTTGCACAAAGACACGGTGGTTGGAACCAAAGATCTCAAATTTGGACTCATCAGACCAAAGCACAGATTTCCACTGGTCTAATGTCCATTCCTTGTGTTCTTTAGCCCAAACAAGTCTCTTCTGCTTATTGCCTGTCCTTAGCAGTAGTTTCCTTGCAGCTATTTTACCATGAAGGCCTGCTGCACAAAGTCTCCTCTTAACAGTTGTTGTAGAGATGTGTCTGCTGCTAGAACTCTGTGTGGCATTGACCTGGTCTCTAATCTGAGCTGCTGTTAACCTGCGATTTCTGAGGCTGGTGACTCGGATAAACTTATCCTCAGAAGCAGAGTTGACTCTTGGTCTTCCTTTCCTGGGGCGGTCCTCATGTGAGCCAGTTTCTTTGTAGCACTTGATGGTTTTTGCAACTGCACTTGGGGACACTTTCAAAGTTTTCCCAATTTTTTGGACTGACTGACCTTCATTTCTTAAAGTAATGATGGCCACTGGTTTTTCTTTGCTTAACCGTTTTTTTCTTGCCATAATACAAATTCTAACAGTCTATTCAGTAGGACTATCAGCTGTGTATCCACCAGACTTCTGCACAACGCAACTGATGGTCCCAAACCCATTTATAAGGCAAGAAATCACACTTATTAAACCTGACAGGGCACACCTGTGAAGTGAAAACCATTTCCGGTGACTACCTCTTGAAGCTCATCAAGAGAAAGCCAAGAGTGTGCAAAGCAGTAATCAAAGCAAAAGGTGGCTAATTTGAAGAACCTAGAATATAAGACATATTTTCAGTTGTTTCACACTTTTTTGTTAAGTATATAATTCCACATGTGTTATTTCATAGTTTTGATGCCTTCAGTGTGAATGTACAATTTTCATAGTCATGAAAATACAGAAAAATCTTTGAATGAGAAGGTGTGTCCAAACTTTTGGTCTGTACTGTATCTGTGTTACATCATTCCACTTCTGCCAATGCCAGTGCCAAGCCACACCAGTCACACATCTCCTGGCTGCCCATTTTGTTTTATAGTGCTAGACTGCACAGTTTCTGCCAGGCATCACCTTGTCAGCCCCTTCCCAATTCTCAACTATGCTGCTATTGCTACAGCTGATGCACAGCCATGCGAGACACACATCTCTTGGCCGCCTACTGTATTTTATAGTGCTAGACTACTGCTTCTTGAGGAGCTGCAAATTGCTCACCCTAATTTACATATCTCCTTGCATGCACCGTGTTAAGGAAGCTTTCCCTTTAAAGTTTTAATCCTTTTAATATATTCCAATCATCATATATAGCACTGTGTACTTACAATTGCTCATTTTGTCCTTCTACACAGATAATTTTTCTCTTTTCCATTAGGTCTATGAAATCACGTGATTCAAACAGACTATCTGAAATCTTCTAAGCTCTTTATAAAAATAGGAAGTCTCTTTTTGCTGCATGAGTCATTATTAGACCTACAATCCTACATCACTGCAACGTCCCTGGCAGGGGTAAGGAGTGGAGCAGCTGTGTCAGGAGTTGAGGAGGAAGATGACTCATACAAAGAGTATGTACAGACTTCCTGCTTCTACACAGAGGTTAGAAGAATTCATCTAGTCAGTTTTTAATCATGTGATGTCATAGACTAAATGAAAAAGAGAAAAATTAGCTGGGTACAAAGGTAAATGAGGAATTGTAAGCACATATTGCTATATAATATCATGACTACAATATATTAAAATAATTAAAACTTTTTGATGGGAGAGTTTCTCTAATTCTCTAAGACAATTCTTAAATGCATTTGTCAAAATAAATCAGATCAGTGATGATTTTCATTCGCTTAAGCGCTCTTTCAGGTTCCAGTGATTTTTCTTGTACACAAAATACAGTCCAAGTTTTATCAGCATTTTTGTTCAGTGTCATCAGAGTTTGACTAGTATGTAAGTTTTTACCATCTGATCTGAGTTTCATCAGTTTTTCTTGGTTGGAAATGAAATTGATGGAGGTTTCTCAAGCTTCTCCCATCAAGCAATCTGTGAAAAATGGAAAGCACATGGCTGGCATCCAAGTGCTGTCCGTTATTTTCACTGATTGTAAGACTTGCATTAGCAAATTTGATTCAACATTTGGATCAATATCTGAAAAGTCTCCATGCTTTTGTGCGGACCACTTGGTCTGAGGAAAAGAATCGGACATTCGAACTACCCCATAGGCTCTCAAAGATACAGGTGCTATTTGTTAGTAATACGGGTACCACTCTTATGAGTAAAACTGTTGTCAGAAGGAGGCCTAGAGTTGATGCCAATTATTAAATCAGCAAGCAGCCCAGTAAGTGACACATCATTGGAATCAGGGTTTCTCCCCTTACATTGTGCTGTTTCCCGACGGGGAAGCAAAAACCTGGTGACAGATTCTTTTTAAAGAAAGTCTTTCAGCACAGACTGACTGTTAGGGCCTCGTCTCACATATCGACTCACCAGAGATCCCGACAACGATGTGAACTTGTCAGGATCGCTGCTGAGTCGCAACATGATCGCTGCTGAGCTGCCAAACAGGCAGATCTCAGCAGCGATCAGGACAGCGAGTACGCCGGTAACAAGCGACACACTTAGTTACCGGCATACCAGTGTGCTGGTGCAGGGAGCTGGTAACCAAGGTACACAGCACGTTTCTAGGCACCGCTCGGCGCTTAGAAAACCGCTGTGTACCTTGGTTACCAGCTCCCCTGCATCAGCATGCTGGTATCTAAGGTACAAGTCGTGTTTCCAGGCACCGCCCGGCGCATGGGAACCCGATGTTTACCTTGGTTACCAGCTCCGGCTGGCTGATCGCTGGTCTCCCGCCTGTCACACGCAGCGATGCGTGCTGGCCAGCGGGAGACCAGCGATAAAAAAAAAGTCCAGGCATTTCTAACACGACCAGTGATTCACAGCAGGGGCCTGATCGCTGATACGTGTCAGACATAGCGAGATCGCTGCTGAGATCGCTGTTGCGTCACAAAATTTGTGACTCAACAGCGATCTCGCTATGTGAGACGGGGTCATTAGGGAAGCACAGTGGCTCAGTGATTAGCACTGTTGCCCTGCAGCACTGGGTTACTGGCTTCAAATCCGTTCAAGGACAACATCTGCAAAGAGTTTATCTTCTCCCTGAATTTGCTTGGGTTTCCTCCCACACTCCAAAGACATGCTTACTGATAGATTGTGTAGATTGTGAGCTCCGTTGGAGACAGTGATGATCATGTCTGTAAAGTGCTGTGGAAGTGACTGGGACAATATAAGTGAGTAAAATAAATAAATAATACAGGTGCTCAGTGCACCTTTGGCGTGGCCGAACATTTAAGTATACCTTCCCACCTATATGTTTTTCCTTTATCTCCACACCCATGCACCTTCTATGATTGACAGCTCTGGCTTTATAAAGCCAGACAAGGGAGAAGATGAATATAAAATAAGTAGTTGGGAAAATTAACCTAAATGTTTGGCCATATCAAGAGTACACTGCGTGCCTGTACTTGGTTTGAGCAGTCATTGGTGCTGACAGAATCCCATTGTGTCTGAGGGTATGTATGTGTTTAAAGGGAATCTGTCACCCCAAAATAGCCATATCAGATAAAAATATGGCTGAATAGTGCGTCCCATAACTAAGCTAACGGTGGGTATCATATATCGTGATACCCCCGTTTTCATATCAAAATACCTTTGTAAAGTTGGTGATTGTAGGTGTCAATCATTGCAGTCAGGTCCGGAGGGCAGCGGTTTTCATGTCCTCCCCGCTCCCGCTCCTCGTCATCTGTTGCGTTACTCCGTCTGTGAATATCACAGACGGCGTTAGTTTCCCGCAATTGCGCAATTCAAAATCCGGTCCAGCGCATGCGCAGTATGCTTTGCCCAACAGTGGGCAAAGCATAACATGAGTACAGCGCATGCGCTAGTCTTTCCTTGCCCCGGAAATGACTGCTTGCCTTGGACGACTTCCGGGGCAAGGAAAGACTAGCGCATGCACTGCACTCATTTTATGCTTTGCCCACTGTTGGGCAAAGCATACTGCGCATGCGCCGGATTTTGAATTGCGCAATTGCGGGAAGCTACCGCCGTCTGTGGTATTCACAGACGGCGTAGCGCAACAGATGACGAGGAGCGAGGGCGGGGGAGGACATGAAAACCGCTGCCCTCAGGACCTGACTGCAGTGATTGACACCTACAATCACCAACTTTACAAAGGTATTTTGATACGAAAACGGGGGTATCATGATATATGATACCCACCGTTAGCTTAGTTATGGGACGCTCTATTCAGCCATATCTTTATCTGATATGGCTATTTTGGAGTGACAGATTCCCTTTAAATAAAAATGACTATTCTACTTTTACTGGCAGGAAAAGTAACACATACAGATAATACAAGACCTTTCAAATCCTCAGCAAGAAATGGATACATGGATTAGACATTTCCTTATTTCCCTACAGATGACACACATCAGAAGATTTAAATCACTTGCTTCAAGGAATGTTTCTAATAATTCACTTTGTCACTTAGCAGCATTATCATTATATCCATGTTAAGCATCACAGAACTTATGGCACAAGATTCATTTAAAAACAAATGATAATGCTGAATTTTTAATACCATCTGCAGCATATGTCACACAGCTCTATTATAGAAAGTTTCATTCATTCTGTAACGTATCACTCATGTGCTAATGTTTATAGCAATGAATCTAATGATTCCATTTATTATCTATTGTGATGGATGATTGTTTACACTATAAAAGAGAGCATTCTTCATAAAAATAACTTTTTATTAGTGTCTAAGATATGAAAGCATTTAAAAATATATATTTTTTGTTGTTGTACACAAATAGATCATTTTAACATTTTATCTATCCCTTGAAAAGAAAGGATCAATCTGATTGGTTTCTAAAGGGAACACAATATAATTCAAAGTTAGTAACTAGAGACCTTTAGTCAGAGGATGGAAATCTGTCCTGGTCATGTGATGTACAAAGAGGCCTATGCTTGGTACACTAAGGGTATGTGCCCACAATCAGGAACTGCTTCGGGTTTGACATTGCTTTGGATATGTGCATATTCATGACTTTAATGAGCGGTGCCATTTGACCGCTGCAGGAAGGAGCCGGAGGTCGTGGGAGATGCAGGGGGGCTGCAGAGACCGCGCCGGCGGAGGGGTGAGTATGATCCGACACCCCCGCTCCCCCTCCCCCGCCGACCCCTGTATATGACCTGCGTATAAGCCGAGAGGGGGACTTTCAGCCCTAAAAAATGGGCTGAAAATCTCGGCTTATACACGAGTATATACGGTAAGTTCTACTCAAAGTTCGTGTAATTACTTCAAACTATGTTAGTAATTTATTACATCCAAACAATCTACACATTACATTCAATCTACGTTATTTGCAGTATGACTGTTTATAAATTTATATTTCTTATGATTTTCTTAATATTCATTTTTAACTATTTTAACAATTAAAAAACCTCATTTTGCAAGAATATTTAACTTGCTTAGAACAAACAGTACAGTTCGGCCCAGAAATATTTGGACAGTGACACAAGTTTTGGCATTTCAGCTGTTTATGTTTACCAAAATATTTTCCAGATACAGTTATATAATCAATATTAGCTTAAAGTGCAGACTCTAAGATTTAATTTGTGAGTATTCACAT
This sequence comes from Oophaga sylvatica, assembly GCA_033576555.1. Taxonomy (NCBI): domain Eukaryota; kingdom Metazoa; phylum Chordata; class Amphibia; order Anura; family Dendrobatidae; genus Oophaga; species Oophaga sylvatica. Next base: position 461,474,977 of record JARQOD010000005.1, read on the forward strand.
CATAATTGGAGTGTTTAGGAATTACCACTCTTTAATGTCTAGCTGATTCTTTTTAAAGGAATCAAAAGTAATTGTACAATTATCTCAAAAGATCTTAAATAGGCTCTGTGGGCCTTTCTCCAATTAATCCATCATCAATTAAGCAGGTAAAAGGTCTGACGCTGATTCCAGCTGTGGCATTTGCATTTGGAAGCTGTTGCTGTGAACCTACAACATGTGTTTACTAGCGCTCTCAACAGAAGAGGCTGAGAAAAAGGAAAAAAAAAATCATCAGAAAGATAACACATGTTAGAAGTAACCAAATCCACAGTTTGGTACCTTCTAGAGTGCAAGAGAGAGCTTGGGAACTCAAAAAAGTCCTGGACACCCACAGAAAACAACAGCAGTGGTGGATAAATGCAGAATCCTTTCCATGGTGAAGAAAAAACCCTTCACAACATCCACCCAAGTTCAGAGCACTATCCAGAAAACAGGTGCTTCAGTATCTAAGTTTACCATGAAGAGAAGACTTCATGACAGCTAATACAGAGAGTTCATCAAAAGGTGCAAACCATTAATCAGACTTAAAAATAGAAAAGCTAGATTAGACTTTGCAAAAAAAACATCTAAAGAAGCCAGCCCAGTTTTGGAAAAGCAATCTTTGACAGATGAAAGTTCAATCTGTACCAGAATGATGAGACAAATAAAGTATGGAAAAAGCTTGGAATAGCATGTGGTACAAATCACTCTACATCCTCTATAAAACATGGTTGAGGCAGTGTGATGGCATGGAATGCATGGTTTCCAATGCCGCTAGGTCACTAGTGTTTATTGATGATGTGATTGAAGATAGAAACAGCCGGAAGAATTCTGACATGTACAGGGCTTTACTTTCTGCTCAGATTCAACCAAATGCATGGACGGCGCTTCACAGTACAGATGGATAATGATCCAAAACATACTATGAAAACAACCCAGGAGTTTTTAAGTCAAAGAAGAAGAAGAATTATCTGCAATGGCCGAGTCACTCACCAGATATCATCCCCATTGAGCATGCATTTCACATACTTAAGACAAAATTTAAGGCAAAAAGGATCCACAAACAAGCAACAACTGAAGCCATCTGCAGTAAAGGCCTGGCAAAGCATAACAAAGGAGAAACCCACTGTTTTGTGACATCCATGGCTGTCAGACTTCATTTATTTATGGTAAAGATAATTTGTCCCATTAGTTTTGAGTCCCTGAAATGAGGAATTAATTAAACCTGAAAGTCTACACTTCAATTGCATCTCAGCTGTTTCTTTCTCCATAAAAAATAGTGACATGCAGAGCCCAAATCACAAAGATTCGGTCACTGTAAAAATCTTTCTGGACCTAACTACATATTTTTTACTGTTCTTCATAACCTTATTTCATTTCATTTCAACCACAGCATTTCTGCAACATACAAGTGAATGGGATTTGTTAAAGCATTGCTCACTCAAATACAGTACTGTGCTTCACAATTTCATCTCATATCCAGCACTGATGGTCACACATACTCAGTAGCTGAGTGAGCCATCTTACAGTTAGGTCCATATATATTTGGACAGAGACAACATTTATCTAATTTTGGTTCTAGACATTACCACAATGAATTTTAAACAAAACTATTCAGATGCAGTTGAAGTTCAGACTTTCAGCTTTCATTTGAGGGTATCCACATTAAAATTGGATGAAGGGTTTAGGAGTTTCAGCTCCTTCACATGTGCCACCCTGTTTTTAAATAAATTAAATAAATGTTGTCTCTGTCCAAATATATATGGACCTAACTGTATATACAGCTTTACTGTACACAGGTGTGAAAGTGATTCTCACTATTTCACTAGCCAATAATAACCAGTACACTGCAAGCAATTTTTTTTATTCAATTGAGCTTTTAAGCTAGAAAACTGTAAAAAGTTGCAAAATTTTGCATTTTCATGCCAGTTTCACCCAGCTTCATACAATGATTTGATCTTGGGCAGGACGAGGTGGAGAGACGCCACAACTTATCTAATTCATGACAATCTGTAGTTTCTTTACTCCAGAAATTTTACACCAGTCATTGACTTTAGTAAGATTAGTAGCAAGGCACATGGAAGCTCGCACCACTTGTAAGACACTCCTGATTTATTAATGAATCCGGAGCATCCGACTCCACCATGCCACCACGCCCCCCTTCAAGATTCAGCATGAAATTCAGGGGCCTAAAGGGTATGCCACACTAAACAGCGTCGCTAACGAGATCGCTAAAATACGTCACTATTTAGCGATCTCGTTCGTGACGCTAACGTGTGTGGCATGTAGCAACGACGTGGCCCCTGCTGTGATCTCGCTGATCGTTCACTAGAGTTCTGGACCGTATTTAGATCGTTGGCGTCCCGCTGGTGACGCTATATCGCTGTGTCTGGCACCTTTTGTAAGCGATGTGCGCTGTTTTTTACATCGCAATGACCGTTAAAGTCGTTAATGAGATCGCTAACCGCTTATGCGTCGTTAACGAGATCACTAAGTGTGGCAGCTACTAGCGACATTAAAACGATCACAAAAACAATCTCATTAGCTTGCGTCGTTATTGAGATCGCTAACGAGATCACTAAGTGTGGCAGTACCTTAAGTGTGCATTCTAAGATACAATATAAAACCACCACGTAGCTCAATAGATGTATAAAACAGCATACACATATTTGTATTCCAATTGAGAGCACATTAGGTTTTGCATGATGTAACCGAGTAAATAAATATTTCTAAATGTGGGAAACCTCTATTAAACCAACCATTTTTTTAAATAATTTATCCACATTCTGAGAATCTGCAGTGCAATCCATACCTCACCATATGGGTCCTTCCAATGAGTCGAATTGCCATGCTTATAAGTATATAAAAAAAAGGCAAGCAAAAAATAAATATAGCAAAAATTTGTAATAGCAAAATAACACTTTCACCATTAATTTATCTCTTAGATATTAGATTTGTCTGTCGTTGGATTGTATTGAATTTTGGATTTGATATATAAATAAAGTTTGTGATATTTTAATATATAACATTCTTTCGTTGACCATTTAAAGATATTTAAAAACTATATATTAAAAAGCATTAACCCCTTCATGACCTTGCCATTTTTTTTAATTCTGACCAGTGTCCCTTTATGAGGTAATAACTCAGGAACGCTTCAACAGATCCTAGCGATTCTGAGATAGTTTTTTCGTGACATATTGGGCTTCATGTTAGTGGTAAATTTAGGTCGATAATTTTTGCATTTATTTGTGAAAAAAATTTAAATTTTGCAATTTTCAAATTTTGAATTTTTATTCTGTTAAACCAGAGAGTTATGTGACACAAAATAGTAATAAATAACATTTCCCACTTGTCTTCTTTGCATCAGCACAATTTTGGAAGCAAAATTTTTTTTTTTTTAGGAAGTTATAAGGGTTAAAAGTTGACCAGCAATTTCTCATTTTTACAACAAAATTTACAAAACCATTTTTTTAGGGACCACCTCACATTTGAAAACACTTTGAGGGGTCTATATGGTAGAAAATACCCAAAAGTGACACCATTATAATAACTGCACCCCTCAAGCTACTCAAAACTACATTCAAGAAGATTATTAACCCTTCAGGTGCTTCACAGGAACTAAAGCAACGTGGAAGGAAAAAATGACATTTTAATTTTTCCAACAAAAATTTTATTTTAGCATCAATTTTTTCATTTTTGCATGGGCAACAGGATAAAATGGATCCTAAAATTTGTTGGGCAATTTCTCCTGAGTACACAGATACCTCATATGTGGTCATAAACCACTGTTTGGGCGCACGGCAGGGCTCAGAAGGGAAAGAGCGATATTTGACTTTTTGAATGGAAAATTAGCTCCAATCATTAGCGGACACTATGACGCGTTTGGAGAGCCCCTGTGTGCCTAAACAATGAAAAAACCCCACATGTGACACCATTTTGGAAACTAGACCTCTTATGGAACTTATCTAGATGTGTTGTGAGCACTCTGAACCCCCAAGTGCTTCACAGAAGATTATAACGCAGAGCAGTGAAAATAAAAAAATCATTTTTTACCTCAAAAATGATTTTTTAGCCCGCTATTTTTTATTTTCACAAGGGTAACAGGAGAAATTGGACCACAAAAGTTGTTGTGAAATTTGTCCTGAGTACACCAATACCCCATATGTGGGGGGGAACCACTGTTCTGGCGCATGGGAGAGCTCAGAAGGGAAGGAGCGCCATTTTGGAATGCAGACTTAATGGAATGTTCTGCGGGCATCATGTTGCGTTTGCAGAGCCCCTGATGTGCCTAAACAGTAGAAACCCCCCACAAGTGACCCCATTTTGGAAACTAGACCCCCCAAGGAGCTTATCTAGATGTGTAGTGAGCACTTTGAACCCCCAAGTGCTTCACAGAAGTTTATAAACGCAGAGCAGTGAAAATAAATCATTTTTGTTTCTCAAAAATTAATTTTAGCCTATTTTTTTATTTTCCCAAGGGTAACAGGATAAATTGGACACCAAAAGTTGTTGTCCAGTTTTTCCTGAGTACGCTGGTGTCCCATATGAGGGGGAACCACTGTTTGGGTGCACAGCAGGGCTCAGAAGGGAAGGAGCGCCATTTGACTTTAATCGAAAATTAGCTCCTATCGTTAGCGGACACCATGTCGTGTTTGGAGAGCCCCTGTGTGCCTAAACTTTGGAGCTCCCCCACAAATGACCCCATTTTGGAAACAAGACCCCCTAAGGAACATATTTAGATGCACAGTGAGCACTTTGAACCCCCAGGTGCTATACAGAAATTTATAACGCACAGCCTTGAAAATAAAAAATATTTTTTTTTCTCAAAAAATGATTTTTTTTAGCCCCCTATTTTTTATTTTCACAATGGTTACAGGAGAAATTGGACCCCAAAAGTTGTTGACCAGTTTGTCCTGAGTATGCTGGTACCCCATATGTGGGGGATAACCACTGTTTGGGCACACGTCAGTGCTCGGAAGGGATGTAGTGACGCTTTGAAATGCCGACTTGATGGAATGGTCTGCAGGCATCTTGTTACGTTTGCAGAGCCCCTGATGTGCCCAAACAGTAGAAACCCCCCCAAGTGACCCCATTTTGGAAACTAGATCCCCCAAGGAGCTTATCTAGATGTGTAGTGAGCACTTTGAACCCCCAAGTGCTTCACAGAAGTTTATAAACGCAGAGCAGTGAAAATAAATCATTTTTTTAACCCACAATTTTTTATTTTCACAAGGGTAACAGGAGAAATTGGACCCCAAAAGTTGTTGTACAGTTTTGTCCTGAGTACACTGGCACCCCATATGTGGGAGAAAACTACAGTATGGGCACACGTCGGGGCTCGGAAAGGAAGTAGTGATGTTTTGAAATGCTGACTTGATGGAATGGTCTGCGGGCGTCATGCTACGTTTGCAGAGCCCATGATGTGCCTAAACAGTAGAAACCCCCCCAAGTGACCCCATTTTGGAAACTAGATCCCCCAAGGAACTCCTCTAGTTGTGTGGTGAGCACTTTGAATCTCCAAGTTCTTCACAGAA
>JARQOD010000005.1:461480628-461503469 GCA_033576555.1 Oophaga sylvatica
TTTTGCTAACCATCCAAGGTAAGCAGACTGCTGAGGCCTGGTATTATCAGGCTGTTCAGGTTCATGGATATTGGATCCTTACCAGCCTGAAATACCAGTCCCCAGTAGTCTGCTTTACTCTGGCTGGTTAACAAATATAGGGGGACCCCATGCTATTTTTTTTTTAATTATTATTTATTTATTAAAAAGAAGGGGACCTCTCTCTGTGCTTTCCTCCACTTCCTGTGTCATGTACTTCTGGCTTTGTCACAAGATTCACCATTATTTAAATTAGTTCACATGAGTAGTAAGCTGCTTTCCCACACTTAATATGCATGTGACTAGGAAGAAAATGCGGTTTTATCGCATCTAATGATAGTGAATGGGTAATTTACGCAGCTATATAAATTGACATGCTGTGGTCTGGAAAGACGCACCACAAGTCAGTCTATGCACGCATAGTGGGTATAGATAGCTGGAGGCTGCAGGTTAGACATTGCAGATGTACCCAACATCCAACCCGCAGCGTTTACTGACCGTGGGAACATACCCCAATATATCTGCAAGCAGGAAATCACTTTTTTTCCTTCCTTGAAGCCAACTTTCAATTAGCTTTCAATTAGCTGGATTTCAAGTAACAAAAAAATGCATGCAATGAAGAAAAGCATCAAAAACGCATGTAAAAACTCATCAGAAATGCAGATGACCTGCCAGTGACCTCAGATGCAGATTTGGTGCAGATTTCACCTACGTCAAATCCTGAGCAAATACTGAGCCATTCCTGATCAAGTGCACATACCCTAAGGGTATGTTTCCACTGTCAAGAAACGCTGCGTGTTTGACGCTGCGTAAAGCTGCAGTGTCAAACACGCAGCGTCAAACACGCAGAGTCCAGATGTTACAGCATAGTGAAGGGGATTTCATGAAATCCCATCTCCATTATGCGTTAAAAGACGCAGGTGGCAGACCTGCGTAAATGGACACGCGCCACGTATTTCCAGAACGCAGCATGTCTGTTTACAATGCGGCGACTCTCCGTCCCCGCACCTTAAATTTCCCATAGACAATCATTAGATGCGGTAAAACTGCATCTAATGATTAATCACATGCGTAATAACTGTGTAAACGCAGCTTACTATGCATGTCTACTAATTTAAAAAAGTTTTTACCTCCTCCCACTGCTGGAAGTACCCGTCCACTGCAGTTCTTGAGATAACTTAGCTTATCACGAGAACTGCCGTGCACGTGACCGGGGGTTATCTCCGGTCACTAGGCTAGTTCTCACGGTTAGCTGTACTGTATTTATAAGTATTTGATGAATTATTATTTGTCAATGCTTTTATTGGAATGTTCTCAGAAACTCATGTACTCTCCTCAAATGCCTGTATTGAAAAAATCTATTGAGGTGACCAGAAGGTCAATGGAAAATATTAAATTTTATGAAGCTCTTCATCATCATCCACCAGACTGACAGCATTCTAATCCCCATTGTATGCTTAGTATTTCAGATGTCTCCTATTGCAGAAAGAAATAGTCAAGAAAGTGTGTAACTGCAGGACTCTGTGCAGCTCAGGTAATGTACAGTTTTTAAAAGTAATACAGATACAGATCAGTACATTACAACAAAGTGAAAAAAATATATGTTAATGTAAAAGGAAATACCGTATATACTTGTGTATAAGCCGAACCGAGTATAAGCCGAGGCACCTAATTTTGCCTCGAAAAACTGGAAAACCTTATTGACTCAAGTATAAGCTGGGTATGCATTGTCCCCTAATCCCAATCATGGTATGCATGGATCTCATCCCTATCCTTGTATGCATGGCTCCTTATTCCCATTCTTGTCCATATGGCTCCTTATTCCCATCCTTGAATGCATGGCTTCTTATTGCCATTCTTGTATGTATGGCTCCTTATTCCCATCCTTGCTTTTATGGCTCCTTATTCCCATCCTTGTCTGCATAGCTTCTTATCACAATCCTTCTATGTATGGCTCCTTATTCCCATCCTGGTATGCATGGTTCCTTAATCCCATCCTTGTCTGCATGGTTCCTCATCCCTGTCCTTGTATGTATGGTCCCTATGCAAAAAGCATAAAAAAACATCCTACTTACCTTCCCTGCGTGCCCTCGCAGCATCTCGTTCCAGTGACAGCAGCTACTGCGGCCAAGCGATCATGTGTCCCCACTCATTAAGGTAATAAACAATCACCTCTCTCCATGCCTATAGGGGACATGTGATCACTCGGCCGCAGGAGCTGCTGGAGCCAGAACTAGATGCTGCGAGGGCATGCAGGGAAGGTAAGTAGGAGGTTTTCTTTATGTTTTTGAAGCTTGTGGCTGCAGATGTAACTGTGCACGCTATAAGAGAAATGAATGTTCACTGCAAGTGCAGTGAATATTCATTTCTCTATAATAGTGGGCACAGGCTTTAGATGCAGCAGCTGGCTTTTGTCTACTGTCACTCGCTGCTCCGCCGCTCCCCCTTCCCTGCCGTCTTCCGGGATAATGACTTGTGTATAAGCCGAGGGGGGCATTTTAAGCACAAAAAAATGTGCTGAAAAATCTAGGCTTATACACAAGTATATACAGTATAAAACCAAATACAATACAATCACTAAAAAGATGATGAGTCCATAGAACATCCCCTTTGAAGGGGGATGATTGAGATTACTAGGACAAGTCTGGTTGAGCAGACACAAACTTGTTCTGATTAATTTGCATACCTTGAGTGGCAATGTTAAAGGCTTAACAGATGAGGTGAATTCACTTAGCCATAGGTCAGGGTAAAAAGCACAGACAGGAGTCAATGAAGGAGCAAAGCGGGTCTTACTGGATTGCACGTGGATCAGCGAGTTTCTGGACAGCAGGGAATGGAAAACACCAGACTAATACTAGTTGGTACACACACAAGTAAAGATAAATATACAAACTGATTACTTGGTTACAGAGTTAAGATTAAAAGTAGAGATATATGCAAACAGAAATTTTAGCAAAGAATTGTTTAATCACAGTATAGAAGTGAAGTCTTGTCAAGAATGTTTGCAGAGAAGCAGTTCAAGCATGAATAGCATAAATATACAGGCAAACTAGAAACTTGCTTGCGTTAACTGGATTGCAGTGACTGATTTTTGAGCAGGACCAAAAAACAGTAAAAAAAAGTTGCTATTCTGGAAAGTTGATTGCAGAGTAGTAGGTGTAAACTATACCTTGGTAAATTGGACTGAGCTGAGCAATAAGTGCTATTAGTTGTATGGAGGTCAGGAAATAAGGAGACATCTGGCTAAGGCTGAGCTAAGTAGAAGGTGAAGAAACGCCTGACAAACACATTGTAACTGAGAGTAATACTTCTTTAACACTAGGACTACTGGACTCGTGACCCCGCCTAGAACTACTGAAAGGAGTCATTTTGACTCCTTGCTTGTTTTCGTTTATTTTTAGAGTTTCATTTGTGGTTATTTATTAATAATTATATTTTTTGTAATGTATTATTATTGTGAGATCCAACAGTAATGCTTTTGATTGTTTTTTTTCTGCTTTTCTTATTTTTCTACAGAAAATAACAATAATTATAATAGACGTTTTTCAAACATTTTTTTTTATTCAAGTGCACACATATAAACAACAACTGAAGAACAAAAAGCAGAGAAAATGTAGGTGGAGGAGCATAAAAATGAAAATATGGCGCAGAATTCACCTTCTAAACATTTGGTGTTTCGCATTTTAGGCATTGCCTTTGATTTATGGCAGTACATTGCCCACACAAAGACTTACCACAAGTCTTACAATTGCCGACAGATCTATTTTTCTTGCACTTTTCTTTGATCTGGCAAAATTTTGTTTGAACCATCACTTCTGAGCATGTAGAAACTTGGGACGTGGAACCCTTTTCCCTATCTGTGACATAAGGACCACTCAACTCTCTCACAAGCGTTTGCAAAAATGCCTTGCGTGACATTTTTTGGTGGGTTATCTCATTGAATATTATCCATGCATTTATACCCGCAAAGTCTAAGGCATTTTCAAATGCATGAACAGGCCATCTCCTTGTGCATGTTCTTGTGGTATATTTTCGTGCCATCTGATCCACTACATCTGCTCCATATTTTGTTTCATTGTAAAACTTTACCGTTTCTGGAGTTTTTTTAGCGGAATCAGACGCAACAACAACATCTGGATGGACGGAACTCAAAATGACAACATTTTTGTTGGGCTTTCCTTGATATACAGTAAGTGTAAAATTGTCTTCATTTCTAAACACTTTAGTGTTGTACAATTCCTCTTTCATGGATTTTATTTCTTTAGGCACTTCTCGCCTTATCTTGTTCAGTGTTCCCACGATGGTTGTTCCTTTGCTTTTTAGCTGTTTAGCTAATTTTACTGAAGTAAAATAATTATCGGTTGTAACATTGCGACCTTTTTTCAAAAACTGGTCCAATAACTTCATTACCACATGGTCAGCTAAACGGTCCTCAGCACGGCGTGTGTCATCTTTGCCTAGATAAGGGAAGCCATTTGCCAGATATTTGCTCTCCTTATCAACAGCTAGCCAATATTTGTGGCCATATTTATCTGGTTTGGAAGGCATGTACTGCGTGAATGGACACCTAGTTTTGCTTGGGAAAAGTTGCTCATCCACCGTTATGTATGGGCCAGGTTTGTAACACGCAATACAATTTTCAATAAACCTGTCCCACACAGTAGAAAATAGAGCAAACTTGTCCGTTTGCAGTCTCTCCGATCGAGTAGATTTCTCATCAAATCTGAGAAACCTCATAATTTCAACAAAGCGGTCCCTAGACATTGTCGCTTTGCAAAACGGTATTCCCCAGTCATTACACCAAATACTGCTAATCGAGTGACGGTTCGTGCCAGATATTCCACGAGCATAGAATATCGCAATGAATGCATCTAGCTCCTCATCAGATAGAGTAAACTGTAAATTATTGTTCCTGCATGCTTCTGCAAGCGTACAGTTCTTTATATGTGTCAATATATATGAATCAAAAAATAAACGCCAGTAAACAAGCTATTTTGTTCAGCATTACACAGTAATACAAGCAGGTAAAACACAAGGAAAATGTGAAAAGTTGACATGTAAATTGAACTACATCTATATGAACATCAGGGTAAATAAGACAGAGTGAAAAAATTATGCACAAAACTTTATAGCAACATTTAGTGACAAAAGGACCTCAAAATATAGTAGGGAGTCAAAATGACTCCCTTCAGTAGTTCTTGGTAAATTTTGAAAAAAACGCGCACATTTTTCACCAAAATTATTTATTCTCACAAAATCTTTTTTCACATCATATTTGAGGAAAAGTCACCGAGTTTCAAGCCGGAATTCTGAAAAATGTAGTCACAGAAGAGAAATAAAAAACGAAAGTAGTCAAAATGACTCCATCAGTAGTTCTAGTCGTTGGGTGATTGTCAGAAGTGTTTGCTGAGCTACCATTATCACCTGGCCCAGACTATCACATAGAGCAGACCTAGTCACAAAGCGGCTCAAGGAGCACAGGCTGTCCATTGACTATTCTTGTCTGGTCTGCACACCGATGGAGTCACAAAGGAGGAAATTGTGGCACCCCACACAATGCCGCTACCCAATTCCTGGCATCTCAATTTAACCAGTATCTGTATCTGCAATACGCATATACCAAGGCATGCAATGATGGCACAGTTGTTTGCCATCTCACTTTTCTAACATTGAGCCTCTATGTCTGAGAGTGCAGCAGGCGCAATGATGTCACTATATTGAGCGCTGTGTGGTGCCCAGTACACTGTACAGATTGGATCAGTGGAGGAATGGTTTAGGTGGGTAGTTTTGTTTGTTACTTTTTTAAAATTGTTAGTACTTGTGGGAAACTGTGATGACATACTGTGCAGGGCTGTGTAGGGACATTAGACTGCATGGGGGTCTTAGTACTGACATTATTTTGTGGGAGGACTGTATGGAGACATTTTACTGCATGGAGGGTTTTGAGGGGACATCATACAGCATAAGGGCTGTGTGGGGACATCTAATGCATGAGGTGCTGAAAGGGTCATCATATTGCATTGGATACTGCATGAGGGGTTGCAGGAAAGCAAGATGAAAGGTGCTGTATGGCAGATATGTGTCTCCAAGGTAGTTGGCCTTAATAATGGAACGTCTGTACCAGTAACACTAAATTACTGAGAGAGTAGAGATGAGCGACTTTGCCTCCGGGAGGGTCGAGTCGGGTTTCGACGACCCGACTTTATCAAAAGTCGAGTCGAACGAAATCGGCTGACTATCGGAAAAAGTCAGTGTTCCGACTGAAACTCGACCCGACCCCAATGCAAGTCAATGGGGAATAAAAGTCGGCAGGGAGTGGAGGACAGTAAACACACCTACAGTGCCTATTTCAATGCCAACGACATCAATTCTTATTACTTAAGCTTGTCAACCATAATTTACTTTATAATAATAGTAACGCTTTGAAAACTGGGGGTTATTTGGCTAAAGTTGTGGGGGGGCAGGGCTGGCTCCAGGTTTTCGTGGGCCCCAGGCGAAAGAGTCTCAGTGGGCCCCTTTAACACATACCACAATTCATGATGCTCTGATACCGCAGAGAAATATAGGTATAATACAATGCCAAATACTTCACTTCTTACATTACATGAGAGATATCTATTGTAAATTCTACAATAGCTCAAAAACCGGACAGTATAGTCCTCCATATAGTATTATGGGCACCACATAGTGCACCATACAGAATAATAAGCCCCATATAATGCTCCAAATATAATGGTCTCCATATATAATGTTCCATATATAATGGGCTCCATGTGATGCTCCATATAAATGTGCCCAATATGATGCGCCATATATAATGGGCCCCATATGATGCTCCAATATATGATGTGCCCCATGGATGATGCTCCAGTGTATGATGGGCCTACATAATGCTCCATATATAAGGAACCCCATATGATGCTCCAGTGTATAATGGGCCCCTTATATGATGATCCAGTGTATGATGGGCCCCATTTATAATGCTCCAGTGTATGATGGGCCCCATATATAATTCTCCAAAGTATAAAGCTCCCCATATATTGCTCCATACATTAAAAAAAAATGAAATACCTCTCGTCGCTGGGCACTGCTCTACTCTGGACTCCTCAGCATCGCCATCTTCCAGCTCTCTGCACTGTGACTGTTCAGGCAGAGGGCGCACAGATGTGACGTCATCGAGCTCTCTGACCTGAATGTCACTGTCAGGAAACGAGGAAGACTTCACAGTGGTGGAACAGGGAGAGGTAAGTATTGCAAGTGCTGGGGCCCTGAGCAAGCAGGGGGGCCACTCGTGGGCGCCGGCACTGGCACAGGGCCTCTCATAGTACACCAGTGTCTCTGACAACGAATGGGCCCCCCCACCTGCTCAGGGCCATGGCACTTGCCCGGGTGCGCCAGATGCTGAAGCCAGCCCTGGGGGGATACAGCCCAGTTAGGGAGGTGGAAAAACTGGCATATGTTGAGGTGTAGGCTGGACATTCAGCAGCTGCAAATGGACGAATTGGAGAAATCGGAGGAAGAGAAGGACAAAGCGAGCCATTTAGCTGACAACCTATGTGTCATCAAAGGAAAGGTGGTACAAAATCCTTTGAAACCCAGGCATGGTTCATTTTAATGAAGGTGAGATAACCTACATTTTGGGTCGACAGCCGGGTCCTTCTTTCTGTCAGGAATGATCCAGCAGCACTAAAGACTCTTTCTGATAGCACACTACCAGCAGGGCAAGCGAGCTCCTGTAAGGTATATTGTGCCAATTCAGGCCAGGTGTCCTGTTTACAGGCCCAGTAGTCAAAGGGGAATGAACTGTGAGGGAGAACATCGATAGGGGAGGAGAGGTAATTTTGAACCATAGTTGACAACTACTGTCTCCTGTCTGTTGCAATCGATTCAGTATTACCAGTCGTGTCAGCGTTACTCGAGAAATCAGTCCACAACATGGTCATGAAACTCCTGTCTCCAACGCCAATTCGGCTGTGTGCACCACGAACACCCCTTCCTTTTGGCTCAGTATGGCTCGTGGTAGAACCTGCACCGCTGCTGTGTGCTGGGAATACCTCTAACAAACGGTTTACCAGAGTTGCTTGTTTGGTCGCCAATATTAGTTCTAGGTTCTCCTGTGGCATCATGTTCTGTAATTTGCCTTTATAGCGTGGATCGAGGATGCTGGCCAACCAGTAGTTGTCATCCTTCCTTAGGATCCGCAAGACATAATCACACGTGTGGGCCAATGTTCCAGTTGTCAATGATGCACTGCCAGTGGTGGGTGGAGGAGCACTTTCTGCCAAATTCACATCCCTCCAGTCACGCACAAACCCTGTACCTGACCTAGGCAAGCCAACATTTTCTCTTGCCCCTGAGAAGCATCCTCCTCCCCAAAATAATCATCGCCCTCATCCTCTTCCTCTTCCTCTTCTTCCTCCACCTCTTCCAAACAGTTCCCTGAGCAGACAATGGCTGACTGTCATCAAGGCTTCCCTCCTCCTCCTCCTCTTCCTCCTCCGCTGCAGACACCTGATCCTTAATGTACGTCAAAGTTTGCATGAGCAGACGCATAAGTGGGAAGCTCATGCTTATAATGACGTCGTCTGCACTTACCAGCCATGTGCATTCCTCAAAACACTGAAGGACTTTATAGAGGTCTTTCAGCTTTGACCACTGCACACCCGACAACTCGATGTCTGCCCTCAAACTGCCTGCCCGTGTATCCTCCCACAAATGCATTACAGCCTGCCTCTGTTCGCACAGCCTCTCAACCATGTGCATGGTGGAGTTCCATCTTATTGCAACGTCTATGATTAGGCGGTGCTTGGGAAGGTGGAGTGATTGCTGCAGCCTCTGCATACAACTAGAGTATACGGGCGAGCGATGGATGTGCGAGCACAGTCTTCGCAACTTATAGAGCAGGGCTGGTAACTCCGGATAATTATTTATGAAGCACTACACCACCGGGCTCAATGTGTGAGCCAGGCAAGGTATGTGTCTGAGTTTTGCCAGGGCTATTGCCACCACAAAATTACAGCCGTTATTACTGACTACCTTGCCTGGCTCAAGATATAGTCTGCCCAGCAATGACTCAGTTTCTCGCTGCAAGTAGTAGGCCAGTACCTCCGCAGTGTGTCTGTTGTCACCCAAAGACATCATCTTTAAAACAGCCTGCTGATGCTTACCACTAGCTGTTCGATAGTGTGACACCTCGTGTGCAACACTGGCAGCTGCGGATGGAGTGCTCGTGCGACTGTACTCTGTCAACGAGCTTTCGCTTCTGGAGGAGGAGGAGGGTCGAACACCTACAGCCAACTGGTGCCTATACCATGGGCTAGGCAGCACTGTCCCACCACCGTTGTCCCCTGTGGACCCTGCATCCACCACATTAACCCAGTGCACAGTGATGAACACGTAACGGCCCTGGCCATGCCTACAGGCCCATGCATCTGTTGTTAGGTGCACCTTTCCACTCACTGATTGTTTGAGTGCATGTACAATGCGGTCTTTCACATGCAGGTGGAGGGCAGGGATGGCTTTTCTAGAAAAGAAGTGCCGACTGGGTAGGTCATAGCATGGGACAGCGTAGGCCATGAGCTCTCGGAACACTGCGCTTTCAACCAAACGGAAGGGCATCATCTCTAATGAAATCAGTTTGGCAATGTAGGCGTTCAAAGCCAGTGTAAGCAGATGAGAGGATGAGTACTTTCTTGTCCTACTCAGAGTGTCTACTAGGGTGAGCTGGACTTGAGAGCTGCATATGGGGTAACTAGCGCTGGACATGGCGGACTAAGTGGGTTGGTGATGATGGTGGTGGTGGTGATGGCCTAGATTCAGTCTTTTGTTGGAAAAACATTGTGATTCCCTGACTGCTTTGGCCTTGCGACGACACCTCAACATTTCTTTCTGGTGGTGTGCTAACCGGTGCGCTTAGGCTAAGTGCACACGATCAGGAATAATTGCGTTTTTTTCGCGGTTTTTCCGCGGTTTTCCGCGGTAAAAATGCGATAAAAACGCAAGCATTAAGCATCCTATACATGTTAATTGATTCCGCATGTTTTGGCCACATGTTGCGTTTTTTTTCCGCGAAAAAAACGCTTCGCGGAAAAAATAGCTACATGTTCATTAATTTTGCGGAATGTAAGCGGTTCATGTGCGGTGGTACCCAGGGTCTGGAGGAGAGGAGACTCTCCTCCAGGCCCTGGGTACCATATCCCTGGTAAAACAATAATTAAAATAAAAAATAATGATATTCTCACCTTCCGGCGGCCCCCGCAGCCTTCCCGCGGCCCCCGCAGCCTTCCCGCCTTCAACGATGCTCCCGGCAACTTCCGGTCCCAGGAGTGCTTTGCGAGAATCACCCAGATGGCATAGCGGTCTCGCGAGATGTACGTCATCGGTGTGATTTGTCGCAAAGCACTCCTGGGACCGGAGTTGCCGGGAGCGTCACTGAGAGGCGGGAAGGCTGCGGGGGCCGCCGGAAGGTGAGAATATTATTATTTATTATTTTTTTTTATTATTTTTACATTAGATCTTTTTACTATTGATGCGGCATAGGCGGCATCAATAGTAAAAAGTTGGTCACACATGTCAAACACTATGTGTGACTCGTGTGACCAACCTGTCAATCAGTTTTCCAAGCGA
The DNA here is from genome assembly GCA_033576555.1 of Oophaga sylvatica. Lineage (NCBI taxonomy): Eukaryota > Metazoa > Chordata > Amphibia > Anura > Dendrobatidae > Oophaga > Oophaga sylvatica. Next base: position 461,491,273 of record JARQOD010000005.1, read on the forward strand.
TGCTACAGATCGCTAGGAAAACGCTAGCATTCTGCAAGCTAATTACGCTTGCAAAACGCTATTATTCTGGCGGGAATCAGCATACAAAAAACGTGCGTATTTCCTGCGGGAGAAGTGCGGGATTGCCGCGGAAATTTCCGCGGCAATTCCGCAACGTGTGAACTTAGCCTTACAGTGGGGGAAGCGATGTAGGGTTGCTGGCTACCTTCAGTCTGAGCAGGTGCACGTGTGCTACCTGAGGTTTTGTAGTCCTTCCACGCTTGCAAGAGGATTGTGTTTAAATGTCTAAGCATGCAACTGGTATTCAAATTTTGGAGATTTTTCCCTCGGCTAAAGGTCCTTCTGCACTTCTTACAGATAACCTTTGCCTCATCAATAGGATTTTGGTCAAAAAAGTGCCACACTGCACTCTTCTTACTATGGGATAAATTTTCAGGGCTTGCACGCTGTGCTAATTTGACCGTCTGGCCAAGCTGTCCTGCAACTCTTTTTGCTTTTTTAACACGTTTTTGGACTACTACGGGCCTGCCAGATAACCGCAGCTGCGATGTCGATGCCTGCTGCGGATCCTCCTCTTCTTAGCTATTGCCAGTAGCACCCTCTTCCCCCAATGGATGCCAATCCGGGTCAACAACTGGGTCATCCATCACCTCCTCTTCAATTTCATCTGCACCTTCCTGTGGTATAGTATGCGGGAAGGGGCACCTGAGTTTCATCAGGGTCAGAATCTGGCTCAGTAGACTGCCAGGGCAATGCAGTGCTCTGAGTGAATGTACCAGCAGAATCATATAGCACTGGCTGTGCATCAGTGCACGCCATGTCATATTCATCTTGGACTAGGGAATTCAGGATTTTACTTGATAACCCAGGCATGGTATGTGAAAAGAGCTCCATGGAGTAATCTGAAGAGTGACCTGCAGCATCCTTCACTTTTGGTGGGGGTGATGGACAGAGGGAAAGGTGTTGTTCCTGACCAGGAGCCTGCACTGACGACTCAGTGCTTGCATTTTTTTAAACTTCAGAATAGGAGACGATAGAGCTGGAGGCTGTTTCGTCAATGTAAGCCAAAACCTGTTCCTGAAAAGGGAGCCTTCCAGGCCTTCTGGAGCCAGACGATGACGCAGGCTCAACACCTCCTGCCTTATGTGCTATTGTGCTTTTGGCACTACTACTCAGAGGTGTATCTAGGCTTTCTGGCACCCAGGGCAAGAATTCAGTTCGGCGACCCCCCCAAGCTCACATGCGATTTGCACACTTAGTCATGTACCGACGAGCTGCTCTCCCTAATGCTCTTAATATTCAGTGAAAAACTGAGAGAAGCAGGAAGAGAAGCTCGTTGTCACAGGACCATAAGTATGAAAATCACATATGAGTGAAGTGTCCATGTGACGACTGCTGGAACCTGCAGAGCTGAATCCTGACATTGCAGCTTCTGAATTCTCACAACGAATGCACTGCACACTTTTAGGGTTCTCCATTACCGGTGGCAAGAGTACACGGTCATGTCAGCACAGGCATGTGATTTATATACTTCTGGCCACATTCTGAATAGACGTGCCCGGCCTCGATCAGTTCATTTTCATTGAGTGAGGCCACACATGTCTAGTCAGCATGTGACCGCATGTATGTAAATCACCGGCATGAGAGAATCTTAAGAGTGTGCAGTGAGCACTGTGAGAATTCTGAAATTGACTAATTCTCATGTTTTTATTTATGTTAGGAGCATTAAAGGGGTTGTCCAGGTTTGTGCTGAGTCTGCAGTCATTCTATGTGACACAGACCTGGACAACCCCTTTAAGCTCCTAACAAATAAAAACATGAGAATTAGTCAGTATCACAATTAATATTTACATCCAGGTACCTTATAGATGACGTCGTCTCTGGAGTCGTTCTCCTTTTCTTCATCTTGTCCAGATCCCATGATGAGTTTTCTCATCCACAGCCGTCTCTGCAGACTTCCATCTTCTCCGCTCTTCTGCACCAACTCTCCACACAATGCCCTTAAAGACAGAAGAGTCATTATAATGCCCCTAAATTAGTGTTGAGCGATACTGCTCGATATCTAAAAATATCGGATCGGAATGGTATCGCCGATATCACTAAATATCGGCGATATCCGATTCCGATACCGGAAGTCCCATGTAAGTCTATGGGAACAAAATATCGCAACTAAAAAAACACTTTCTTTCCTTGTAAACACAAAATATACACACTTAGAATACATATATATATATATTTACATGTCATTGTGACATATATATATATACATATATTTATAGTTTATTCACTTCTACATAGTAAAATAGCCTCTGATTCAATTGCCAGGTAAAGCCGGCATTTGTGAAAAGACAGAAGCACCCGAGGGTCCAGTCGCCACAGAGATGTTGCATCACACCCAGCGGTGTGACAACTTACTCTCAGGCTGGTTAGAACAGGGTGTAGCTAGTTGGATGGGAGGGGTTGAGGCAGCCTTATGCTGCATGTCTTTGTAGTAAGAATTGTTTCCTTTCCTGCTTTCTTACTACGTCGCATACTCCACTCTGCTACATCACTCTGCACCATTGCTCTATCTCACATCTATCTGCCCTGGAAGGATACCATCTTACCTGTACAAGACTTATCACCTAGCTGCACTACACCATCCCTGCCAGAGGACCTGCACAGCAGCGCTGGTCACCCTGACCAGGTACTACAGGTGGCGTCACGACAAACTACACAAACATTCTATCATCCCCTGGAAATATCCCACATTCCAGTGAGCGACCAGGGCACGGACATAGCTGTGTTACCCGTCACATCCCCCATAGAAGTCGACGGGCTTGGTGCCGAGTACCCCCAAAACCTGTGGCTCTGTGCGACTCAACTTTGGCGTCACGAACAGGATTCAGAAGCTCGCTATAAGCGAGTCCTGTGTGCCTTAATTGAACTGTTTTTTTGCTTGAGAATTGCAAAAATCATCATAGACTGTATTTGCCATTTTTCCGTCATATCTGCGCCACGAGGCACAGGTGAAGAATAAGGGCGTGCTCTCGTGGGCGTACACTCACCCCGTGGCGCGAAAACGATGTCCGCACACTCTAAATGTTACTGCAATGTAAGATCGTGCCCCACAGCTCTGGAGTTCCGCCTCCTCATCCTCCTCAGTGGGCGGAAACGAACGCGAAGGTCCCGCCTCCCTACAAAAGATGGCGCCTCTCCTGATGCTAATGACACATGTGACTTGGCAGAGATGGCGAATGGACGTGAGCAGAAGTGTGAAGGGATGGAGGAGTCAGAGCTCTCCCCCCACGGAAGCGACCTGATCGCCACGGAGCCACCGTTTGGCACCCGGCCTGGAAACCCTCCTACGCTGGAAGAAGCGGAGGATACCCTGAGAGACCTGGCCCGGCACCGGGAGGAGGTCGCCAGGATGGAAGCGAGCTGGCGGGCCCTAAAACTACAATTGGAGCGGCGCCAATCCCTCTTACCCCCTGAAGTGTCTGTACCGGAAGGTGAGGCACCCGTTCCAGTAGAGGAGGCCGTGCGGGCATCCCAGCCCTTGCAATCTGAACCGGTTGCCAGTATCTCAGTGGAGGCACCCGTTCCAGTAGAGGAGGCCGTGCGGGCATCCCAGCCCTTGCAATCTGAACCGGTTGCCAGTATCACAGTGGAGGCACCCGTTCCTGCAGAAAACGCCGCACCAGCACCCCAGATCCCGCTGTCTGCCCCCGTCGCTGAGGCAGAAGAAGCGACACCCGTCCTCATGGAGGAGGCCGCGCAGGCACCAGAGCTCTACCTGCCTGTACCGGAGCCCCGACCGTCATCTGTTCCAGAGCCGGCTGCTTCCGCCACAGGTGAGCGCCGCCAGGACTGGCGGGCGCCAGGAGAGCTGCCGCAAACCGTACATCGTAAGCTGGCGTTTGATGGTGGAGACATGGAGATGCTGGTGGAGGAGAATTACAACCGGCGTCAGGAGGAAGAGTGGAGACGTCGGGAGCGGGATGCAGAGCGACAAAGGGAGCAGCGAGAATCCCAAAAGCTTCGGCAACGTCACCTGGAGAAGGACCTGGCAGAGAAGGCACGTATGAGAAAGGATAAAAGTACGGTGAGGGAGCCGCGGCGTAAGGGTGCAGTACGGAACTTTAAGTTAAAAGGTGGTTGGGGCTTCATCCAGGAGCCTGGACTTTATTTAGAAGTTTTTGTAACCCGGCGGGACGTGGAGGCTCACCTCCCAGAAGGACACCCGGGGAGGGACCTGTTGCCAGGAGACTTGGTGACTTACACCCGACACTGGGGTTACAATGGATGGTATGCCCTAAATGTTACCAGGTGCGACCCCTACTCCCCAGAGTGTCAGGAAACTGACAGACCCTACGAGCCTTCAGCCTCCCCCAACCAGGCCTCTGCACAAGTGCCCACCCCACGCCGTAAATCTCCCCAGCCTCCCTCAGTGGTCTCCTCAGCAGCCCCAGCTATGGACATGATAATGATAGCTGGCCCGTACCCGGCGCCTGTTAGGCCCCTGGGGTTCGTTCAGTCCGGGACATAGGGGTCCAGACCCGGAGGGAGATGAAAGAGGTGGCCACACAGACCCAGATAGCGGGTCACGACGTCACTGTACAGGCCACACGACGTCATCAGGTCTGGGTGGACCCTCCTGTCACGGATGTTTGGCAAGCTCCAGAACAGTACCAGGTGGTACCTGTAAGAGGCCAGCCAAAGAAGTCTAAATAACCCGGACAGGGTCTCAGTATGTAAATAGTTAAATTATTGATGTACCCGGACGGGTGAATGTTCATAAAAGAAGTTTATTGTTGCCTTAATATACCCAGGTTGGGTAATGGTTTGATGTACCCGGACGGGTGAATGTTCAGAAGAACAAGTTTATTGTTGCCTTAATATACCCAGGTTGGGTAATGGTGTTTCACTGTAATGAAAATGTTGAACTTTGAAGCCATGAACTGTACTGGCTCACAAACTTTTCTGTAAATAGTTGGCACTTCGGTGCTCCATCTTGGTTTTACAAAAACTTTACTGTGCACTATTTTCAACTACCTCAGAAACTAAAAACCCGTTTGGTGTGGCCGAAAGTGAGGTCTGCTCAAGGAAAGTCTTGCAGCCCACCCAAGACCACAGTTGGAGGTTTGGAGCGGGTCCTCCACAAGCACAAGTAAAGGACATTGTGAAGTTACCCTGTGGGGGTAGTCCTAAGAAGTCTCCACGAACTTCGGCACTAATGCTATTTGCACTTTTGTTGAATATGTATTTATTAACACACATGTATAACACATATCAAGGGTATGAACAGTAACCAAACATGTCACATAATATAAGCCATTTGCACTTTTGTAATGTTATTATTAAAAATTTTATTATGCAACATTTAACTTGAAGTGTTTCCTGCTTTCTTACTACGTCGCATAGTCCACTCTGCTACATCACTTTGCACCATTGCTCTATCTCACATCTATCTGCCCTGGAAGGATAGCGTGTTACCTGTAGAAGACTTTTCACCTACCTGCACTACACCATCCCTTCCAGAGGACCTGCACAGCAGCGCTGAACACCCTGACCAGGTACTACAGGTGGCGTCACGACAAACTACACGAACATTCTATCATCCCCTGGAAATATCCCACATTCCAGTGATCGCCCAGGTCACGGACCGAGCTGTGCTACTCGTGACATCCCCCATAGAAGTCGACGTGATCGGTGCCGAGTACCCCCAAAACCCCTGTCTCTGTGCGACTCAACTTCCCTCACTGTGCTGGCACTTTACATTTACAATGCCTCTGGGTTTTTTTTTGGGGGGGTGGGGAACATTCAGACTTTTGCTATGGGGCCCCATGATTTATATGTACGCCCCTGGTGCTGAGGCATGGTATTTAAGGCTGTTAAGGAGCCAACATACATGGACCTTGCCAGCAGCGTCGGACTGGAATACCTTGGGCCCACCAGAGAAAATATATTCTTGCGGCCCAACATCATACTTCCCAACCTTTGAATAAGGGAAAGAGGGACAAAGGCTGTGGCACGCTGTGCATGCTGCAGAAAATTTTAGGCCATGCCACGTTGCACCACAGACTGTCCAGGAGTTGGTGGATGCTTTAGTCCAGGTGTGGGAGGAGATCCCTCACGAGACCATCCGTCGCGCTTATCAGGAGCATGGCCAGAAGTTGTAGGGAGGTCATACAGCATACCTCCCAAATTTGGAAGACAGGAAAGAGGATTAAAGGCTGCGGCGCGTGTTGCGCGCCTCTGAAAATTTTAGGCCACGCCCCGACAACACCCATTTCACAGCTAATCACACCCATATCCTCGCCCCAAGCGTAACCATTTAGCACTGCTGATCACACTGACTGGTAATGAGGGCACAGTGGCTGGTACTGAGGAAAAGAAAGAAAGAGCAGCGAGAGAGAAAGAACAAACAGAGAAAGAAAGAGAGGAAAGAAAGAAAAGAGAGAAAGAAAGAACAGAGAGAAAAAAGAACAGAGAGCGAGAAGGAAAGAACAGAGAGTGAGAAAGAAAGACTAGAGAGAGAGCCATAGGCGTAGCTAGGGTTTTGGTTTAGTGGGGGCAAAACTTCTGAGTGGGCCCATCATCAGAGAACCTCAGCAAATGACCGCGCTGTTGGCCAAAATAATCTATATATAAAAAGACCAATATTGATATTACCGCCATATGGTCTGTGTTAAATAATACCAGTCCTACAGAACATATAATAGATTACAGCACAGGTACAGATAATGACTTACCGCTGATGTTCTTTCTAATGGAATTGTTCACTTTTCATGTCTTTTCCATCTGGCCCACACCGACATGACGACTTCTCCAGCCAGGACTCGACTGCACCCCCATTAAAAAAAAAATCAAAAAAAAAAACTCACCTCCCGGCTCCTGTGCTGCTCACTGTTCTCCCTCTCAGCGTCTGACAGCGGGCGCCGGCAGGTGATGTTATTGCGCCCGCTGTCATATGCTGAGAGGGGGATTATGGGAGAGAAGGAGCGCTCGCTCCTTCTCTCTCCATGCGGTCAGCTTTATCGGCTGGATGCCGATACAGCTGACCCTCCGATGACGGGTGGGGGCCCACTGCTGGCACCGGGCCCCCCCAATGCCTATTCAGGCCCCATAGCTTCCGGGCGGCAGAGCAGGGAGAGCGATTCTCCCTGCTCTGCCGCAGAATGTAACTGTATCGTAGCTCCGGGTGGGCCCCCTCAGAGCGCGGGCCCCGGGGCCACCGCCCCCTCTGCCCCGCAACCTATCCTTTCAAATCAGGGCCCACCACGCAGGAGCTGGGGCCCAACGTAGGTTTCTCCGGTGTCCCGGTGCCTCAGTCCCACCCTGCTTGCCAGCCTGATAATACCAGGCCACAGCAGTCTGCATATCTTGGCTGGTTAACAAAAATAGGGGATCCCCTCGAAAAAAATTTGGCGTGGGGTCCCCCCTATTTTTGTTAACCAGCCAGATGAAGCAGACTGCTGAGGCCTGGTTTTTCAGGCTGGTAAGGAACCAATATCCATGGACCTTGCCAGCCTGATAATACCAGGCCACAGAAGTCTGCTTAGCTTGGCTGGTTAACAAAAATAGGGGATCCCCTCGAAAAAAAAACGGCGTAGGGGTCCCCCTATTTTTGTTAACCAGCCAAGTAAAATGCAGACTGCTGCGGCCTGGTATTAAAAGACTGTCAAGGCCCATGGATTTTGGCCCTCAACAGCCTGATAATACCAGGCTACAGCAGCCCCACATTTGGCGCATCAAAAGATGTGCCAATTGTGGCACTTTACCCGGCTCTTCCCACTGCCCTGTAGCGGTGGCAAGTGGGGTAATAAGGGGTTAATGTCACCGTTGATTGCACGGTGAGAATAAGCCCGGTTAATAATGGAGAGGTGTCAATAAGACACCGATCCATTATTAATCCCAAAGTTTTTAAATGTATAAAAAAAAAGACACAGCAATAAAAAAGTATTTTAATGAAATAAAAGAGACAACACAGTTTTCATTAATTTTATTATACACTCATTCCTGCGACGCCATCGATCTCCTGTAAAAAAAGAAAAAAACAAACCAACAGTATACCACCTGTCCGACGCAGTCCATAGTAACGACAGTCCCATGACGATCCAGCTCTGCTACATCGCAATGACAGGCAGAGCCTGTCATCTCGACGCAGCACAGCTGATTACCTGCTTCCCCGGCGGTGACGTCATCGGACTGACTGCTTTACGGCCGGGATTACCCAGCAGTCACTGCAGTTATCGCGAGAAACTGCATGTGACCGCTGGGGAAAGATGATGGCGGCCATCAAGCAGTCCAGCCCGTGACCGCCGGAGATCTTCTGCCAGGTAAGTGCCGCTGACTCCTGACATACCCGACCGACGGACACTGACAGTGACAGTGACAAATCCGATTCCGGTATCCGATAAGACGAAAATATCGGAACTAAGTATCGAAAGTCCGATAGAGCTAATATCGGCCGATACCCGATACTTGCGGTATTGTATCGCTCAACACTACCCTAAATAAAAGTATCTGCAATATACTGTCGCCTCACACTATTCCCCTCCCTCCTCACACTGTCTCCTCTCACATCCCCCCTGTTCACCATACTGTCTCCTCATATTTACTCCCTCACTCTCTATACTGTCTGCTCACACATACCCCTCACTCCTCATACTGTGTCTGCACACATCCCATCACCCTCACTCCCCATACTGTGTCCACATACATTCACCCGTTCGATCTCCATACTGTCTGCACCCATTCCCCATACTGTTTCATCATGCATACTCTTCAGTACCCTCAAATCCCCCTACACACATTAAATCCCCCACTCCAAATCCCCCCACACACATTAAATGCCCCATCCTCACTCCAAATCCCCCCCACACACATTAAATTCCCCCATCCTCACTCCAAATCCCCCACACATACAATAACCCCCATTGCCACTCCAAATCCCCACACACATAAAATAACCCCCATCCCCACTCCAAATCCCCCCACACATAAAATAATCCCCTATCCCCACTCCAAATCCGCCCACACATAAAATAACTCCTATCCCCACTCCAAATCCCCCCACACATAAAATAACCGCCCATCCCCACTCCAAATCCCCCCACACATACAATAACCCCCCATCGCCACTCCAAATCCCCCCACACATACAATAACCCCCCATCCCCACTCCAAATCCCCCACACATACAATAACCCCCCATCCCCACTCCAAATCCCCCCACACATAAAATAACCCCTATCCCCACTCCAAATCCCCCCACACATAAAATAACCCCCATCCACACTCCGAATCCCCCACACATAATATAACCCCCATCCCCACTCCAAATCCCCCCACACATAAAATAACCCCCCATCCCCACTTCAAATCCCCCCACACATAAAGTATCACCCATCCCCACTCCAAATCCCCACACATACAATAACCCTCCATCCCCACTCCAAATCCCCCACACATAATGTATCCCCCCATCCCCACTCCAAACCCCCCACACATAAAAGAACCCCCATCCCCACTCCAAATCCCCCCCACACATAATGTATGACCCCATCCCCACTCCAAATTCCCCCCACACATAATGTATCCCCCCATCCCCACTCCAAATCCCCCCACACATAATGTATGACCCCATCCCCACTCCAAATCCCCCCACACATAATGTATGACCCCATCCCCACTCCAAATCCCCCCCACACATAATGTATCCCCCCATCCCCACTCCAAATCCCTCCACACATAATTTATCCCCCATCCCCACTCCAAATCCCCCCACACATAAAAGAACCCCCATCACCACTCTAAATCCCCCCCATACACACACACACAATCACACAGTCCCCCTGTTAATCTTCGGTGGTTCTTCAGCTCCACAGTGGAGCACACTTACCACCACTGTTCCCCTTTCTGGGAGCCGCCGGCGAGTGACGTCAGCAGCGTGATCACATGACCTGATCACGCTGCAGACGTCGCTCTGACCTGGCGGTCAGAGCTTCAGTTGTACTGCCGTCTATATAGACGGCAGTACAATTGGTCCGTGGGAGACGGCACGCAGCAGCTTCTCTGCGCCGGCTGTCAGCATGACAGCCAGCACAGGGAACCGCCGACTCCCAGGCCGGGGGCGGCAGAACGCAGCCGCAGGGGAGACACTACGGACCGCCGCATTAGGCGGCCCGACTGCGCCCCCCTGCTGGCTGCGCCTGGGGCACGTGCCCCGGCTGCCCCCCCTAGATACGCCCCTGCTACTACTACTACTAATAATAATCTTTATTTATATAGCGCCAACATATTCCGCAGCGCTTTACAGTTTAACACTACTAGCAGTTGCACCACCACCACCATCAGTACCAGCTGCCCCCCCCGCCCACGTTCACGGCCTCTTCCACCATACTTACTCATGTTTTGGAAAATGTAACCAAATTACCAGCAGATATATGGTACTTTATGAGGAGCGTACAGCTGTATACGGTGAAGGGGAAAATTTAAACCTCCGTATATATTTCCCGAGTCACACACAGACGCTCACTCAGTATGGAGTTGACCATAATACAAAAGGCAGAAAAACGGTACTGTATCAGAAGCTTACAGCTGTTTACAGGGTAGGGGAAAATTTAAATCTCCGTATATATTTCCGGAGTCACACACAGACGCTCACTCAGTATGGAATTGACCGTAATACAAAAAGCAGAAAACGGTACTGTATCAGAAGCGTACAGCTGTATACAGTGTAGGGAAAAATTTAAATCTCCGTATATATTTCCGGAGTCACACCCAGATAGTCAGCATGTATTTGTCCGTGATACCGGCTGGTACACAGTAGTGTGTGAGGAGCGTACAGCTCTATACGGTGTGGGAAAAAATGAATGCTTGGTAACTGTGCAGAAAAAAAGTATAAAAGTATTAGTGCTGTGTAAAAAGCAGTCTGCACAGCAGTGTACACACAGCAATACAGCTATTAGGCAGCCTAATAACCAGCGCTGCGGCACACAAGAAAATCCTCCCCTGTCACTGCACACTAACTGTACCGCACAATTGCTATCAGCACAAGCACAGGAGAACTTCTCTTTCCAGCCCTAACTCTTTCCCTACTGATAAATAGCATCAGCAACCTCTCCCTGCTGTTAAGATCGGCAGAAGTAAAATGGAGGTCGGCGGTCAGGGCTTTTATAGACACTATGACGCCCCCCAAAGGAAGCCAATAACTGCAATGCCCTTCTCTAAGATGGTGGTGGACGCTGCCCATGTCATCTCGTTGCCTGCAGTGTACGTCCTTGCTTATTGGCTGAAAAAAGGCACTTGCAAGCGTTCTGGGAAATCCGACTTTGGCGCTCGTTTTGCAGACCGCATGGCCGACTTCATGTTATGGTCGGGTTTCGCTTGGCGAAACCCGACTTTGGCGAAAGTCGCCGACATACGAATCTGACTGACCTGTTTCGCTCAACTCTATGAGAGAGTTTTAAATTGACAGTATTTTGGATCTGGGTTTTAAGAGCATCCAAAAGAGTCTGGGTGGGAAAGGTCATTCCCGTAATCCAACCCTGGGTTTACAGGCCTAATAACAAGCAGCTGGGTTAGCTCAGCAGAGTGGAGTTTGGGCTGCAGCTGAACAGAGGTGTGTTTGTTTGGTGAACACGTTTAGACTGCTTGAGGTGATGTTGCCTGGAATACAGAGGTTGGTGAGGCTGCTTCTTTTACTTTGTTTCATTATGCCTGAAGAAAGAAATGATTATGTTATTCATTTGTACTGGAGAAAAGCTGTTTTAATTTTGGATCTGTTAAGTTTATGATGGACAATTAACTTTATGCTGTTTTGATATGAAAACCATTTGCCGATGCGTATCAAAGTAGCTACCAGATAGCTGAAACTCAACAGGATGCATTATACTGCATGGGGTGTGTGGAGAGATCATACTGCAAAATGTGCTTTGTGGGGACATCATACTGTTTGAGGGGACATCATACAATTTGAGAGTCTATTTGGGGACATCATCTCTATGGTAACTATGTGAGGACATTATACTGTGTTGGGGGACATCATATTGTGTGAAAGGCGTTGAGGGAAATTATATTGTGTAAGGGGCTTTGTGGGAACATCATACTGTTTGAAGGGCTATCTGTGTTTTAAAAAGAAACATTCAGTTTGAAGGACTGTGTGGAGACATTATATTCTGTTTGTCACTCTGGCTTATCAAGGTAGAAGG
>JARQOD010000005.1:461503569-461521283 GCA_033576555.1 Oophaga sylvatica
TTTTTTCCACGGCTGTCCGTCGTGCTATAATGAAAATGATGCAAATAAGGTCACAAACATCACCTGCGGGCAGTTATATCATGCCTTTTTAGCTAAAAAGCGCTAGCTGCAGCGGTGCGGGTACACCAAATAGTGTGCTGCGGGTGCATGAGTGGCGTGAAATGTTTAAAAATGATTCAGCGGTTCACACCATCTATGAAATATGGTATTTTCCAAACACCAGCGATGATCTGTTTGCCCCCCTACATTAAACTACACTATGGGGCTGCGCTGTAGGGGCCAGTGTATCCTAGCGGCTACACTGATGAAGGCTAGAGAAAAGCACCACAGTGACAGTTTTCTTGAAAAAGCGTGCCTGTCTTTCATGTCTGGGGGGGTTAGCATCATTAAAAAACAGGCCTAGGCCTCTCCCAAAATAACGAATTTGTTGTGAATTGTCATCAAGTTGCCGGAATCGTGTTAGTAATCAATTTAATACTTCTTGATTCGCTACAATATTCGTATGGTAACTATTAAATAAGCAGCTGAGAGTCAGAAACACAGCTATGCTAAAAAGTTTGTACCCGATTTTTGCTGGATGGTGGTCAAAATCGCTGCGTAGGAGTGGGCATGTACCGCAATAGGCCAGTACACGCGTCCCGAAATAACGAATTTTCTCTGAATTTGCCATCAAGTTGCTGGAATCTTTAAAATAGCCTAGCTTTACAAAATATCGCGTTGAATATATCGCGTTGAATCAGAGTAAAGTGGGGGCATGTCCCAAAATAGGCCGGGACCCGTCCGAAAAACGAATTTGCTCTGAATTTGTCATCAAGTTGCTGGAATCGTGTTAGTAATCAATTTAATACATCTTGGTTCGCTACAATATTCGTATGGTAACTATTAAAATAGCAACTGAGAGTCAGAAACACCGCTATGCTAAAAAGTTTGTACCCGATTTTTGTTGCATGGTGGTCAAATCCGCTGCGTAGGAGTGGGCATGTACCAAAATAGGCCAGCGCATACCGAGAACATTGGCATACAGCACGCCTTGAGAGGGTTTTGTGAAGCAACTCGCTCAATATTTTTTTAGATGCCTATGCGTATGTTAACAGACAGCACATAGTTTTTGAATTTCAGGGTTGTTTTTTCCACAGCTGTCCGTCGTGCTATAATGAAAATGTTGCAAATAAGGTCACAAACATCACCTGCGGGCATTTTATATCATGCCTTTTTAGCTAAAAAGCACTAGCTGCAGCGGTGCGGGTACACCATAAGTGTGCTGTGGGTGCATGAGTGGCGTGAAATGTTTAAAAATGATTCAGCGGATCACCATCATCTATGAAATATGATATTTTCCAAACACCAGCGATGATCTGTTTGCCCCCTACATTAAACTACACTATAGGGATGAGTTGGAGGGGTCCGTGTATCCTAACGTCTACACTGATGAAGGCTAGAGAAAAGCACCACAGTGATGTTTTCTTGAAAAAGAGCTGCCTGTCTTTCATATCTGAGGGGTTAGCATCGTTAAAAAATAGGCCTAGGTCTCTCCCAAAATAACGAATTTGCTCTGAATTTGTCATCAAGTTGCTGGAATCGTGTAAGCCCTCAATTTAATACACCTTGATTCGCTACAATATCGGTATGGTAACTGTTTAAAATAACAGCTGAGCTTGAAATGTGTGATGCTATTTGTTAATTGTGCATGTGACACTTTTATATCATTCTGTATGTACTTTTAAATGCTTGAAATGTCTTTGAGATGTATTTATTTAATGCAATAAAATCTTGTAACCCTGTTTTACAATACCGCGTCTTTGCTTTTTTAAAAATACGAATAAAACATTCGCGTGTCTAATATTGTAACACGGCCATATACATAATATGCCCGTGACCATTTCATAATGTGACCATTTCATAATAAAGTGCTGTCTGTCTTTCATGTCTGATGGGGGTTAGCATCGTTAAAAAATAGACTAGGCCTGTCCCAAAATAACGAATTTGCTGTCAATTTGTCATAAAGTTGCTGGAATCGTGTTAGTAATCAATTTAATACAGCTTGATTCGCTACAATATTCGTATGGTAACTGTTTAAAATAGCAGCTGAGAGTAGATACATCGGCATGCTGAAAAGTTTGTCTTTCACATACATGAATATAAAATGAGCTGCATACTATCATATAATATTGAGATTTACTCCAACATATAATGACATTTGGTTGTACCTGTCTAGAGAGAATCCCTTGACCTGGCTGTATATTTTTGTGTTACAATTAATGAAACTACAATACCTGCTAGAAACAAGTTCCGCAGAAAGTTCGTGGTAATTTTTCACCTATGTGTTTAATTGCTCTAACTCTTGATTTTAAATTATTCTGAACAGAAACCAATTGTTCTAAAATTACTCAGAAACTTCACCCCCACAGTGATAATTGGTGTGTGTAAATAATCTATTCTATCAAGTGAAACAGAATTAGCCTATGTAAATAGCCTGTTAAGGTGTAAGTTTCTGTCAATTGTACTTTACTGGGCATGTCACAACACAGCGCTGATGCCACCCTGCTAAAAAGATATGGATCCTATCTTTAATTCTCTATATGGAAAAACTTATATACTGGATAATACCGTAGAATAATTTTAGCCTGTACATATACCACTAAGATATAAGTTTCCAGCAAGTGAAGCGGACACTCACATAGGGATTTAAAAGGCTATAAAAAGGTTATCTTTTACATACATTAACTGCTGGACTTAAAAGATCTCCCACAAAAAGTGCTAAAAAGATACGGATCCTATCTTTAATTCTCTATATGGAAAAACTTATATACTGGATAATACCGTAGAATAATTTTAGCCTGTACATATACCACTAAGATATAAGTTTTCCAGCAAGTGAAGCAGACACTCACATAGGGATTTAATGGCAGGCTATAAAAAGGCTATCTTTTACATACTTAACTGCTGGACTTAAAAGATCTCCCACAAAAAGAGCCTTATAAAATCAAGATTCGCCTTGATACACCTTTCCACCACACCACAGACTGATCAAATCCACAAGGAGATGGATAAAATATAAATAGAGACGAATAAATTCATGAATCACTTTGATTGAAATTCCCAGATTCAGCAGTCCTGATTTCCCAACAGATCAAATCACAGGGAGACGGATTAAATGATAGGGGGCGTGACGACCTGTCAGATTGAGTTTGACGAAAGGTATACCTCCTATACTATTGTTCTTTAATAAAAGAATAAGGATAGAATTTAGAACCATCGTAGATATTGCCCAGTTTTCTAATACCCAATTTGAGCCAGAGAGGGTCCAAGACCAATCCCCTAGATTCATGGATAAGAGATAATGGAATATTCTTGAGGATATGGATTTTATCAAAACCCTTTTTGGTTTAGCAAGCCTTTTCCAGGCCTCAATGGAGGGCTGGAGAATGGGGTGGGAACTATAAGGAATTTGCTTGTTTAAGAGAAAGCCTAATACTAACAAATGGGGAGGTTTGTAGTTGTTTAAAAAGAGTTCTAAATCGTCCCAGGCTGGAGGGTCTTTATGAGGCCACCAAAAACAGCTCTGTTTGATCAGATTAGCAGAGTAATAAGCCGAAATGTTCGGTAGTCCAGCTCCACCATAAATTTTTGATTATAAAGAACATTTTGAGCCACTCTGGCTTTCTTCCTACCCCAAATAAAATGAGTGAGCTTTGCAAACTGGTAAGGAATGAGGAGGAGATTTTCAAGCATGTACTTTTCAATATGAAAGATAGAAAGAGGGAGCGGACCACGGCAGACCACCAATCAATAGAGTGCGATTATGATCATTATTGTGCCGACATCACGGATAACTTTAGTTGGGGCCTTGATGGTAGGCGTCCGAGTTTTTTAAATCAATACAATTCCTCCAAATCACACAGTATCTATCAACATCAGCCGGTGAGATGGCAATCATATGCTCCATCCTATTAAGGAGGGAGATCTGCGCAAACCATTCCTCCACAGTGGGTGGGTCTCTGCTTTTCCAGTGTAACGGAAAGACATTCTTAGCCACCTGTATTAGGTAGCCTATTGATGAGCTTTTATAACTACATTTACTTATTGAGACCACTGGAAACCATCTATGAAGAACTGCTGGTACCCAGTACCAGCATGCACCGCAGAATCCTGGCCTATTGTCAGTTACCTGGGCAATGAGGAGATTATAGAGTAGGGAGATGGAGTGTGTAGGGGGTGACAATGATAGGCTCAATTTTTTAAAGTTTGTGAGATCTCTATGAAGATGTGTGCGCTTCTTCACAGTTGAATAGAAGTGTTGTAACTGGCTATATTCAAAATTTGCCTTTGGGGAAGTGGCTCTTCCCTGTAGCAAGTCATTGAGCAGCATGGTCAGTCGTTCTGTTGGTGAGGACATGGAAGGCTTGCCAGTTATACGTCTGACATGAATGGCAGACTTAATGTTTCGCTGCCTTTCCTGTGACCTTCGCATTATCAAAATTTTTGCAGACACTCAGTACTGGTTGGTGACACTTCTAGATGCGCGCTACAAGGAGAAATTTCAATCCCTTATTCCAGAGTCAGAAAGGTGTATTAAAATGATGCAGTCACAGAGGGCCATTGTTACGGAATTACTGAAAAAAATCCCTTTTGAAAACGCTGGTGGCAGAGGTGACAGTTTATTGGCCAACCAAGGAGTAGAGGTGAGAGAGACCCAACTACAATCCAGCAGAGGTAGGGGAACACTGAAAAAGTACTGGGACACTTTTCTCAGACCCTCCCATTGCCCTGGCCCAGAGTCGCAGGGTAGTCTCACAAGGCTTGAAAAGTTTAGGAAGATGTTAAAGGAGTACCTTGCTGACTGTACCAGTGTCTTTCGTGATTCCTCTGTGCCTTTTAATTATTGGGTATCCAAGCTGGACATGTGATGTGACCTGGCTCTGTATGCTTTGTAGGTCCTGGCCTGCCCTGCCGCTAGCATTTTGTCAGAGCGGGTTTTTTAGTGCTGCTGGTGGAATAATAACTGATAAGCGCATCCGCCTGTTAACAGAAAATGCTGTCAGGCTGACTCTTATAAAAATGAACACGGTATGGATTGGGGCAGACTTCTGTACACCACCGAATGAGAACAGCGAAACATAAACTTCAATACAGTATATTTTTTTGGGAGGAGTATTTCCATGCACCTCTTCACACCCACACATGGGTATACGCTTCCTGACTTTGGCTATTTGGTGTGTTATTATCCTCCTCCTTCTCCTCATCCTCATCATCCACCACCACAAGAACACGAGGGTGACCGTGGTCTGTGATGCAACATCCAGTATTAATTTTTTCAAGGGTGTTTTGATGATCAAAAAATTTTTACACTCTATGTTGAGGTGTCACCCCCCAGGTTAAAATGTTTTTCAGCCTATGCACTTAGTGTATGGGCATTACAAGTATAGGAGACCCACTCCTTTAAAATGAGAAGACCGTTTTTGCAAGCCATACTCCACGTCTCTTCAGACACCACCACTAGATCACCAGGGTGAACGTGTTCCCTAATGATACAGCCACTACATTGTTTTGCAAGGGTGTATATGTGTCACGGGTGTGTCGCTACGAAGATCGTCGCGATTGCACACCCTGACTTCTCACAGCTGAGTTTCTGGTGCTGGGTGTTTTTCGGCAGTGAGTGAGTTAATTCTCCCTCTCTCTGTGCTAGACAAAGCCAGCCTCGCCCAGCTGCAATTAATGTTGCTGTAATTGGATTCCTTCAAATACCTGCCAGTCTGCTAGGGAAATGTCGGTGAAAGCATTCATGCAGACCAGCAGAGCGGATCGTGGTGTTGTGAAGTCTGAATTGAAGAGTACCTGGTGTGGTCTTTTCTCCCCTCCTCGCTTTATCATTTATCTCCGTACCCGTTGGTGTTCCCTCTGTTTTTTGTGGTGAGAGTTTGGTATGCAAGGTGGATTTTAGTTTACCCCTTGTACTGTCTTGTTCGTCTATTACTGTGTCTAGGCATATACCTTCCAGTCCCCGGTGTTGTGATCAGGGTCCTTCTCAGGACTAGATCACTGAGGTTCAGGGATCCTCAGGAGGTAGGGATTACGCTGGCGGCCTGGACCTCTGTACCATCAACAGTACCTCCAGGTAGAGGGATTAGTCAGGACCCCAGCTTAGGGTCAGCATAGACCCCGGACCTCATGTATGCAGTAACAGCGTGACAATATGATGTCCGTAACTACAAATATTTACACTTTTGGTTAATGTACTCCACCCCAGGGGAAAATGTTTTTAAGCCTATGCACTTAGTGTATGGGCATTACAAGTATAGGAGACCTGCTCCTTTGTAACGGAAACTGATTTTTAGGAGGACTTCATACACGTCTCTTCAAAGTGGTATTTTCGTTTGACCAAATTTGGGGCAGGCCTTCCATTCAATGCATAGGAAAATAGTATTGGAGACCCATTTCATAATAATGTGAACTTTGTTGGTTGTTAATATTCTTCAACAATGCAATTCTTCTATGCCAGTTCTTCAGCCTCAACACAGCAATGCTAAAATACAGGGTCTTCACATTCACCACAGCAATTGATCAATGCAGGCTCTTAAGCCTCAACAGTGCAATTATCCACTGATAATTCTTCAGGCTCAACACTGAAATGCTCCACTGCAGGGTCTTTAGCGTCAACACTGCAATGGTCCACCACTGGGTCTTCAGGGTCAACACTACAATTGTCCACCCCTGGGTCTTTAGCATCAACTCTGCAATTGTCCACTGCCGATTATTCAGCCTCAACACTGCAATTGTCCACCGATGGGTCTTTTGCATAAACACTGCAATTGTCCACTGCCGGTTCTTCAGCAGCAACAATGCAATTTTAAACTGCAGGGTCTTTAGCGCCAACACTGCAATGGTCCACTGCTGGGTCTTCAGCATCAACACTGCAATTGTCCACTGACAGGTCTTCAGGCTCAACTATTCACTGCGTAGCCAAACAATATTAATAGGAAGAATGCTTTCAGGTGGCCATCAAGTACGTGGTTTCAGAGCCTTTTTGGGGTGTGTTTGAATTTGATCCAGGACGGGCCTTGCATTCAATGAAGAAGCTAACAGTATGGCAGAGGCAAAAAGAGTAATGTGAACTTGGTTTTCCTGTGTACATCCACTAGGTTGCTTTTAAGCCTTTTTGGGGTGCGTTTCAATTTGATGCAGGCAGGGCCTTGTATTCAATGCATAAGCTAACAGTATGGCAGTGGCAAAAGAGTAATGTGAACTTGGCTTTCCTATGGCCATGCAGTACCTGGTTTCAAAGGCTTATTGGGGTGTGTGTTACTTAGCTGCAGGGCAGGCCTTGCATTTATTGCATAGGCTAACACTATGGGAGACCTATTTTCTTATAAATGGAACACTTTTTCATAAGGACCTCCTGTACGTCGCATCACAGCGATATTGGGGTGCGTCCTAATTTTTGGTAGCCCAGCCACTCAGTGCCTAGGCAATAACAGTATAGGAGACCCACTGTTTAATATTGGCCCTTTAAGAAGATTAATGCTGCCTGATGCCCCTATAAAAATTGGCTTTGTGACTTTAAGAGTCCCTCCTTCATAAATGAAACAAGATGTGTCTGATGATGTGTCACAGACCACATGGCCAGCTAAGGTTGTTAAATGCTGCGATGACATTTCATAGTAAATGCATTTGTATTGGTTGAAAGCAATGGTAACGTTGAAAAACATATCAAAAACACTATGTGCGAACATAGACAAATTGGTGGAGGAACTTTTTTACTTTGGGTTAATTAATTTGCCTTATATAAAAGTCATTAGTCGGGAAAGGATGTTCCTTGACATATTTCCCGGGAAAATCCATTTTGATTTTGTTTTTGTATGTTTTTTGGTGTGCCTGTAAAAATGGCATAAGACTCTGACAACATTGCTCACAGCTGTGACCTGGGAGTCAGAAATGCTTCCAGGGGCATTCCCCATGATGATCCCGTGTCATTTGAGCACTGTTTCCATCATTTACAGACGTTTTGAGACTTTAAAAGGACCCCAGGGGAATCACGGCAAAAATGCTCGGTTTTCCTATAGACTTACATTGGGCTCGTTGCTCGGGTCGAGTACCTGAGTTTTCCAATTTGCTCGACCCGAACAAAGAGCACCTGAGCATTTTAGTGCTCACCCATCACTAGTTAGCAGTTGTGGACAATCCCTGCTTCTTAAGCCTTGGAAATAGGCTTACCATAAACTGAAATCATTGCAATAAAATTGCTATTTTTCCAGTAGTGCCGTCACAGAATAAATTAAGCACATTATGCCCATGAAATAAGTAGGCTAGTCTGTGTAAGGACTTGTTCGAATGAATCCAACTTTCAGTCTGTATACTGTCTTCTGACATGCGAACAGCACACAGATAGTAGACTGACCAATTCAAGTCTATGGGTAATTTATAAGGCCATTTTTAGACATGGACAAATAATTTGTGAAAAAATTGAAACATGCAATACTGTGATTCACAATTTGTATCAGGCTAGAATATTATGCTCAATGGGCGCTTTAAATGAATGGATGCCATACAGACACCAATTGTACAGCATCAATTTTTAGGGGGTGTATTGCAATTATTAACATTGAAAACTGTATTTGACCTTTCTTTCCATTTTAATTTATGGTTGTATAAAATGGATGCCATACATATTAAATAAATGGGAATATGGCAAGCTGAATTTGGTACAAATAAATAATTGTCAATTTTTTCCTTATGAAGAACAGGCAATTTTACATACACTCATGTGAACCTATCTGTATGTTGAATAGTGAAGAACCTCGACAGTAAGAGATTTTCTTTGTAATCACTCTCCACCATGAAAACCAGAATGTACTTCTATCGTAATGCACGGCCCAACAGCCGAGCCTCATGACATGCACAAACTGCCTCTTATATGCCTTTATGCAGATCATGAGGGTTATTGGGATAAGAAGAAGGATAATGTGTCAACAACGTGTGAAACTGACCTATATGTAAGTGACCTATTAGGGTATCTGGAAATTGTTTATTTTAATGTGAATGAACCACCTTAAAAGTTCATTTTGCTTTTGATTAGAAATGGGCGAGTAAAGTTCACCAGCAAGTCTTTCTTACTGGTTGGGTTCGTTGGGTACATTGCCGTCAATATTTAAAATTTACTGTACCTCTGTATTTGTTTGCCGTGAAGAGAATTTATGATATGGCTTTGAAATGAAAAGATAAATATTTCACAATTGAATCATCACTATCCGTGAATAAGTGCTTGTGGGTTCCCAGTGGATGTGATGATTGATTGCTACAGCCTGAAGTAACTTTGGACTATACATTTATAAGAATTATCTTTAGAAGTTTGCAGCTACATGTATTGTGTACTACTGACACAAGTAAGTTTATACATAAAGAGAAAATGGTTTGTTGGTAAAAAAACAAATCACTAGAAAGTATTGGCAAACAGCCCCTCTACAGTCAAAAATATAATAAAATATCTGTGTATTTTAATATTCAGTGACTTAACACATCTTATCTCAAAGCTGTAATCTGCAAAAGATTGGAAATGGTGGAGAAAGTAAAACCAGCACTGATTGGCCTCAGGGACTGTGTGACATAACAATGTCATGTGATCACAGGGAGAGCCAGTGTCTTACCTACGTATATACAATCCTCTGTGTCAGGGGGCCAATTAAGTTTCTCAAGGTCCACATGACAGATTGTCAACACTGTGGAGGGCTGAACCCACAGTCCAAACCTCATTCTGCTCAATATTGCTTTTTTTAATTGTTATCAACTAATGTTGAGCAGAATTAAAGGAGTTGCTCCCTTTCAACTTAGTAGCCAGTGTAGATGGAATGCCTCCTTCAGAGCAACAAAACTCACTAAGTGTCTGCTGTGCTGTCAATGTGATGCCAGTGCAACAGCTAATACCAGGCATTGCCATCTGCAGCAGACACTAGCCGATGGACCAGTGGAAAGTGAGTACAGGGCACTTTGTTTTAAATCAAACTGCAGCTAGGGGAGAAATATAATTGAAATGGAACAATCCTTTTAAGTATTTTAACTAGCTGCTACTGATAATACATCTTAAGAAAAAGCTTATGTACCCATATTCTTAACCATAGCAGCTAATCAAAACCATATAATTATCGCCATGTAATTTACTGCTTTTCATAAAGTTTATAAAAAATGGTAAAATCATACTGCTCCTGTTATTCAGGCATGGAACTGCTCCCAACACAATATAATAGCCTCAAACTCACCAAACAAAATATATCATGCAAATTGCCTCTTCAGAAAGAAAGAGGATTTGAACTCTATAGCGCCACCTATTGGAAGTAGCGATCCTACATGTCACAATCAACCCTTTAACGAGTCTTGTAATATGACTTAGGATAAAAGCCAAAGCAGATTCTCAGTTTGCAGACATGGTGTTTCGGGCTATTGGCCCTCGTCAGTGCAAAGTATGAGAACTGATTTGGCTAGATGAGAGGCTCTGGACTGTGGTCTAAGGGCTAAGGTTTCTCATTGGGGAGAGTGACATACCAAATCTGGCTTGTCAAGGTAAGGAGGCTTATTCACCGTGCAATGCTCCTCTGGGAAATTTAACATGCAAATTGCCTCTTCAGAAAGAAAGAGGCCTTGAACTCTATAGCGCCACCTATTGGAAGTAGCGATCCTACAAGTCACAATCAACCCTTTAACGAGTCTTGTAATATGACTTAGGATAAAAGCCAAATCAGATTCTCAATTTGCAGACATGGTGTTTCGGGCTATTGGCCCATCTATGGGTGGGGTAAGGTTTCTATATGTGGAGAGTGACATACCAGATCTGGCTTGTCAAGGTAAGGAGGCTTATTCACCGTGCAATGCTCCTCTGGGAAATTTAGCATCCAAATTGCCTCTTCAGAAAGAAAGAGGACTTGATCGTGACTTGTAGGATCACTACTTCCAATAGGTGGCGCTATAGAGCTCAAGTCCTCTTTCTTTCTGCAGAGGCAATTTGAATGTTAAATTTCCCAGAGGAGCATTGCACGGCAAATAAACCTCCTTACCTTGACAAGCCAGATCTGGTATGTCACTCTCCACAAGGAGAAACCTTACCCCTTAGACCCCAGTCCAGAGCCTCTCATCTAGCCAAATCAGTTCTCATACTTTGCACTGATGAGGGCCAATATCCCGAAACACTGTGTCTGCAAATTGAGAATCGGATTTGGCTTTTATCCTAAGTCATATTACAAGACTAGTTAAAGGGTTGATTGTGACTTGTAGGATCGCTACTTCCAATAGGTGGCGCTATAGAGTTCAAGTCCTCTTTCTTTCTCAAGAGGCAATTTGCATGTTAAATTTCCCAGAGGAGCATTGCACGGCGAATAAGCCTTCTTACCTTGATAAGCCAGAGCTGACAAACAGAATATAATGTCTCCACACAGTCCTTCAAACTGAATGTTTCTTTTTAAACACAGATAGCCCTTCAAACAGTATGATGTTCCCACAAAGCCCCTTACACAATATAATTTCCCTCAACGCCTTTCACACAATATGATGTCCCCCAACACAGTATAATGTCCTCACATAGTTACCATAGAGATGATGTCCCCAAATAGACTCTCAAATTGTATGATGTCCCCTCAAACAGTATGATGTCCCCACAAAGCACATTTTGCAGTATGATCTCTCCACACCCCATGCAGTATAATGCATCCTGTTGAGTTTCAGCTATCTGGTAGCTACTTTGATACGCATCGGCAAATGGTTTTCATATCAAAACAGCATAAAGTTAATTGTCCATCATAAACTTAACAGATCCAAAATTAAAACAGCTTTTCTCCAGTACAAATGAATAACATAATCATTTCTTTCTTCAGGCATAATGAAACAAAGTAAAAGAAGCAGCCTCACCAACCTCTGTATTCCAGGCAACATCACCTCAAGCAGTCTAAACGTGTTCACCAAACAAACACACCTCTGTTCAGCTGCAGCCCAAACTCCACTCTGCTGAGCTAACCCAGCTGCTTGTTATTAGGCCTGTAAACCCAGGGTTGGATTACGGGAATGACCTTTCCCACCCAGACTCTTTTGGATGCTCTTAAAACCCAGATCCAAAATACTGTCAATTTAAAACTCTCTCATAGAGTTGAGCGAAACAGGTCAGTCAGATTCGTATGTCGGCGACTTTCGCCAAAGTCGGGTTTCGCCAAGCGAAACCCGACCATAACATGAAGTCGGCCATGCGGTCTGCAAAACGAGCGCCAAAGTCGGATTTCCCAGAACGCTTGCAAGTGCCTTTTTTCAGCCAATAAGCAAGGACGTACACTGCAGGCAACGAGATGACATGGGCAGCGTCCACCACCATCTTAGAGAAGGGCATTGCAGTTATTGGCTTCCTTTGGGGGGCGTCATAGTGTCTATAAAAGCCCTGACCGCCGACCTCCATTTTACTTCTGCCGATCTTAACAGCAGGGAGAGGTTGCTGATGCTATTTATCAGTAGGGAAAGAGTTAGGGCTGGAAAGAGAAGTTCTCCTGTGCTTGTGCTGATAGCAATTGTGCGGTACAGTTAGTGTGCAGTGACAGGGGAGGATTTTCTTGTGTGCCGCAGCGCTGGTTATTAGGCTGCCTAATAGCTGTATTGCTGTGTGTACACTGCTGTGCAGACTGCTTTTTACACAGCACTAATACTTTTATACTTTTTTTCTGCACAGTTACCAAGCATTCATTTTTTCCCACACCGTATAGAGCTGTACGCTCCTCACACACTACTGTGTACCAGCCGGTATCACGGACAAATACATGCTGACTATCTGGGTGTGACTCCGGAAATATATACGGAGATTTAAATTTTTCCCTACACTGTATACAGCTGTACGCTTCTGATACAGTACCGTTTTTCTGCTTTTTGTATTACGGTCAATTCCATACTGAGTGAGCGTCTGTGTGTGACTCCGGAAATATATACGGAGATTTAAATTTTCCCCTACCCTGTAAACAGCTGTAAGCTTCTGATACAGTACCGTTTTTCTGCCTTTTGTATTATGGTCAACTCCATACTGAGTGAGCGTCTGTGTGTGACTCGGGAAATATATACGGAGGTTTAAATTTTCCCCTTCACCGTATACAGCTGTACGCTCCTCATAAAGTACCATATATCTGCTGGTAATTTGGTTACATTTTCCAAAACATGAGTAAGTATGGTGGAAGAGGCCGTGAACGTGGGCGGGGGGGGCAGCTGGTACTGATGGTGGTGGTGGTGCAACTGCTAGTAGTGTTAAACTGTAAAGCGCTGCGGAATATGTTGGCGCTATATAAATAAAGATTATTATTAGTAGTAGTAGTAGCAGGGGCGTATCTAGGGGGGGCAGCCGGGGCACGTGCCCCAGGCGCAGCCAGCAGGGGGGCGCAGTCGGGCCGCCTAATGCGGCGGTCCGTAGTGTCTCCCCTGCGGCTGCGTTCTGCCGCCCCCGGCCTGGGAGTCGGCGGTTCCCTGTGCTGGCTGTCATGCTGACAGCCGGCGCAGAGAAGCTGCTGCGTGCCGTCTCCCACGGACCAATTGTACTGCCGTCTATATAGACGGCAGTACAACTGAAGCTCTGACCGCCAGGTCAGAGCGACGTCTGCAGCGTGATCAGGTCATGTGATCACGCTGCTGACGTCACTCGCCGGCGGCTCCCAGAAAGGGGAACAGTGGTGGTAAGTGTGCTCCACTGTGGAGCTGAAGAACCACCGAAGATTAACAGGGGGACTGTGTGATTGTGTGTGTGTGTATGGGGGGGATTTAGAGTGGTGATGGGGGTTCTTTTATGTGTGGGGGGATTTGGAGTGGGGATGGGGGATAAATTATGTGTGGAGGGATTTGGAGTGGGGATGGGGGGATACATTATGTGTGGGGGGGATTTGGAGTGGGGATGGGGTCATACATTATGTGTGGGGGATTTGGAGTGGGGATGGGGTCATACATTATGTGTGGGGGGATTTGGAGTGGGGATGGGGGGATACATTATGTGTGGGGGGAATTTGGAGTGGGGATGGGGTCATACATTATGTGTGGGGGGGATTTGGAGTGGGGATGGGGGTTCTTTTATGTGTGGGGGTTTGGAGTGGGGATGGGGGATACATTATGTGTGGGGGATTTGGAGTGGGGATGGAGGGTTATTGTAGTGTGGGGATTTGGAGTGGGGATGGGTGATACTTTATGTGTGGGGGGATTTGAAGTGGGGATGGGGGGTTATTTTATGTGTGGGGGGATTTGGAGTGGGGATGGGGGTTATATTATGTGTGGGGGATTCGGAGTGTGGATGGGGGTTATTTTATGTGTGGGGGATTTGGAGTGGGGATAGGGTTATTTTATGTGTGGGGGGATTTGGAGTGGGGATGGGGGGTTATTGTATGTGTGGGGGATTTGGAGTGGGGATGGGGGGTTATTGTATGTGTGGGGGGATTTGGAGTGGCGATGGGGGGTTATTGTATGTGTGGGGGATTTGGAGTGGGGATGGGCGGTTATTTTATGTGTGGGGGATTTGGAGTGGGGATAGGAGTTATTTTATGTGTGGGCGGATTTGGAGTGGGGATAGGGGATTATTTTATGTGTGG
Source organism: Oophaga sylvatica (assembly GCA_033576555.1). NCBI lineage: Eukaryota > Metazoa > Chordata > Amphibia > Anura > Dendrobatidae > Oophaga > Oophaga sylvatica. The sequence goes on from JARQOD010000005.1 coordinate 461,518,146, forward strand.
GGGATTTGGAGTGGGGATGGGGGGTTATTTTATGTGTGTGGGGATTTGGAGTGGCAATGGGGGGTTATTGTATGTGTGGGGGGATTTGGAGTGAGGATGGGGGAATTTAATGTGTGTGGGGGGATTTGGAGTGAGGATGGGGCATTTAATGTGTGTGGGGGGATTTGGAGTGGGGGATTTAATGTGTGTAGGGGATTTGAGGGTACTGAAGAGTATGCATGATGAAACAGTATGGGGAATGGGTGCAGACAGTATGGAGATCGAACGGGTGAATGTATGTGGACACAGTATGGGGAGTGAGGGTGATGGGATGTGTGCAGACACAGTATGAGGAGTGAGGGGTATGTGTGAGCAGACAGTATAGAGAGTGAGGGAGTAAATATGAGGAGACAGTATGGTGAACAGGGGGATGTGAGAGGAGACAGTGTGAGGAGGGAGGGGAATAGTGTGAGGCGACAGTATATTGCAGATACTTTTATTTAGGGTAGTGTTGAGCGATACAATACCGCAAGTATCGGGTATCGGCCGATATTAGCTCTATCGGACTTTCGATACTTAGTTCCGATATTTTCGTCTTATCGGATACCGGAATCGGATTTGTCACTGTCACTGTCAGTGTCCGTCGGTCGGGTATGTCAGGAGTCAGCGGCACTTACCTGGCAGAAGATCTCCGGCGGTCACGGGCTGGACTGCTTGATGGCCGCCATCATCTTTCCCCAGCGGTCACATGCAGTTTCTCGCGATAACTGCAGTGACTGCTGGGTAATCCCGGCCGTAAAGCAGTCAGTCCGATGACGTCACCGCCGGGGAAGCAGGTAATCAGCTGTGCTGCGTCGAGATGACAGGCTCTGCCTGTCATTGCGATGTAGCAGAGCTGGATCGTCATGGGACTGTCGTTACTATGGACTGCGTCGGACAGGTGGTATACTGTTGGTTTGTTTTTTTTTCTTTTTTTACAGGAGATCGATGGCGTCGCAGGAATGAGTGTATAATAAAATTAATGAAAACTGTGTTGTCTCTTTTATTTCATTAAAATACTTTTTTATTGCTGTGTCTTTTTTTTTATACATTTAAAAACTTTGGGATTAATAATGGATCGGTGTCTTATTGACACCTCTCCATTATTAACCGGGCTTATTCTCACCGTGCAATCAACGGTGACATTAACCCCTTATTACCCCACTTGCCACCGCTACAGGGCAGTGGGAAGAGCCGGGTAAAGTGCCACAATTGGCACATCTTTTGATGCGCCAAATGTGGGGCTGCTGTAGCCTGGTATTATCAGGCTGTTGAGGGCCAAAATCCATGGGCCTTGACAGTCTTTTAATACCAGGCCGCAGCAGTCTGCATTTTACTTGGCTGGTTAACAAAAATAGGGGGACCCCTACGCCGTTTTTTTTTCGAGGGGATCCCCTATTTTTGTTAACCAGCCAAGCTAAGCAGACTTCTGTGGCCTGGTATTATCAGGCTGGCAAGGTCCATGGATATTGGTTCCTTACCAGCCTGAAAAACCAGGCCTCAGCAGTCTGCTTCATCTGGCTGGTTAACAAAAATAGGGGGGACCCCACGCCAAATTTTTTTCGAGGGGATCCCCTATTTTTGTTAACCAGCCAAGATATGCAGACTGCTGTGGCCTGGTATTATCAGGCTGGCAAGCAGGGTGGGACTGAGGCACCGGGACACCGGAGAAACCTACGTTGGGCCCCAGCTCCTGCGTGGTGGGCCCTGATTTGAAAGGATAGGTTGCGGGGCAGAGGGGGCGTGGCCCCGGGGCCCGCGCTCTGAGGGGCCCACCCGGAGCTACGATACAGTTACATTCTGCGGCAGAGCAGGAGAATCGCTCTCCCTGCTCTGCCGCCCGGAAGCTATGGGGCCTGAATAGGCATTGGGGGGGCCCGGTGCCAGCAGTGGGCCCCCCACCCGTCATCGGAGGGTCAGCTGTATCGGCATCCAGCCGATAAAGCTGACCGCATGGAGAGAGAAGGAGCGAGCGCTCCTTCTCTCCCATAATCCCCCTCTCAGCATATGACAGCGGGCGCAATAACATCACCTGCCGGCGCCCGCTGTCAGACGCTGAGAGGGAGAACAGTGAGCAGCACAGGAGCCGGGAGGTGAGTTTTTTTTTTGATTTTTTTTTAATGGGGGTGCAGTCGAGTCCTGGCTGGAGAAGTCGTCATGTCGGTGTGGGCCAGATGGAAAAGACATGAAAAGTGAACAATTCCATTAGAAAGAACATCAGCGGTAAGTCATTATCTGTACCTGTGCTGTAATCTATTATATGTTCTGTAGGACTGGTATTATTTAACACAGACCATATGGCGGTAATATCAATATTGGTCTTTTTATATATAGATTATTTTTGGCCAACAGCGCGGTCATTTGCTGAGGTTCTCTGATGATGGGCCCACTCAGAAGTTTTGCCCCCACTAAACCAAAACCCTAGCTACGCCTATGGCTCTCTCTCTAGTCTTTCTTTCTCACTCTCTGTTCTTTCCTTCTCGCTCTCTGTTCTTTTTTCTCTCTGTTCTTTCTTTCTCTCTTTTCTTTCTTTCCTCTCTTTCTTTCTCTGTTTGTTCTTTCTCTCTCGCTGCTCTTTCTTTCTTTTCCTCAGTACCAGCCACTGTGCCCTCATTACCAGTCAGTGTGATCAGCAGTGCTAAATGGTTACGCTTGGGGCGAGGATATGGGTGTGATTAGCTGTGAAATGGGTGTTGTCGGGGCGTGGCCTAAAATTTTCAGAGGCGCGCAACACGCGCCGCAGCCTTTAATCCTCTTTCCTGTCTTCCAAATTTGGGAGGTATGCTGTATGACCTCCCTACAACTTCTGGCCATGCTCCTGATAAGCGCGACGGATGGTCTCGTGAGGGATCTCCTCCCACACCTGGACTAAAGCATCCACCAACTCCTGGACAGTCTGTGGTGCAACGTGGCATGGCCTAAAATTTTCTGCAGCATGCACAGCGTGCCACAGCCTTTGTCCCTCTTTCCCTTATTCAAAGGTTGGGAAGTATGATGTTGGGGCCGCAAGAATATATTTTCTCTGGTGGGCCCAAGGTATTCCAGTCCGACGCTGCTGGCAAGGTCCATGTATGTTGGCTCCTTAACAGCCTTAAATACCATGCCTCAGCACCAGGGGCG
>JARQOD010000005.1:461521383-461737894 GCA_033576555.1 Oophaga sylvatica
GACACCAAGAAACCCAAAAACTGAAGTTCCTGTACGGCGAATACACACTTTTCCAGTTTGGCGTATAGTTTATTGTCTCGCAAGATCTGCAACACCTGTCTCACATGCTCCTGGTGAGACACAAGATCTGGCGAGTAAATTAAAATGTCATCCAAATATACGACCACAAACAGCCCCACCAGATGACGAAAAATGTCATTAACAAAATGTTGGAATACTGCTGGTGCAGTAGTCAGACCAAAAGGCATGACAAGGTTCTCATAATGTCCCTCCGGTGTGTTAAACGCCGTTTTCCACTCATCCCCCTCTTTTATCCTAATCAGATTATACGCCCCCCTGAGATCCAATTTAGAGAACCATTTGGCGCCAACAATTTGATTGAAGAGATCAGGAATCAGAGGGAGTGGATACGGATCTCGAACAGTAATCCGATTAAGTTCGCGGAAATCCAAGCAAGGGCGTAGGCCTCCATCTTTTTTCTTCACAAAGAAGAACCCCGCGGCCACTGGGGAAGATGAAGGTCTAATATGCCCTTTGGCCAGACTTTCCGAAATATAATCTTTCATAGCCTGCCTCTCAGGACCAGAAAGGTTATATAACCTAGCTTTAGGTAACTTAGCATCAGGAAGTAAATTAATAGAGCAGTCATACACGCGATGAGGAGGCAACTCCTGACACCCCTCCTCAGAGAACACATCCCCAAAGTCCTCCAAAAAAGGAGGCAAAGTACTAGGCACGACCGCACTGATGACTGTGTTCATGCAGTTACTTTTGCAAAACTCACCCCATTGGCTTATCTCTCTGGACTGCCAATTAATCACAGGGTTATGTTTAACCAACCAAGGAAGTCCCAACACAATAGGAGTAGGTAGACCCTCCAACACATAACAAGATAATAGTTCCCTATGTATTGCCCCTACCCGAAGGTCAATGTTATGAACCTCATGAACAAAGCTACCTTGGCCGAGAGGCCTGGCGTCAATGGAGAATATAGGGATCGGTTTGACCAATACACTCAGATGCATACCTTGAGCCTGAGCAAACTGAGCGTCAACCAGATTAGCCCCGGACCCACTATCAAGAAGAACAGAAAATCTCTCCACTCTCGTACCAACCACCACCTCCACTGGTACAAGGAACTGAGAAGAACTAGCGGACGAAATACATACTCCCAGGTTGTCGTCCACCACACAACCTGGGATTAACAGTTTTCCGGCGATTTCTTGCTCAACAAGGCACGGGACGGACATCCCCCAACAAAATATCCCTCTTTCCCGCAGAAGAAACACCTTCTAGTCCTGCGGCGTACCGCCAATCCCCTCCTACGAAATGATGTCCCTCCCAACTGCATAGGCTCCTCCGAACAGACAAGGGGAACCTCAACATAAGGGACTTTAGTAGTAGGTGGAGTAACAACAGGGGGCGGAGTTACCTCGCACCTCTCCGGAGCCGTCTATCAGTACGGATAGCCAGGGCCATAGCAGCCTCCAGTGATGGAGGAGAATCATACTGAGCCAAAACGTCCTTTAATTTGTCAGACAACCCTTGACAAAACTGGCTCCTAAGAGCTGGGTCATTCCACTGAGTATCTGTGGCCCATCTACGGAACTCAGAAGCAAATTCCTCCGCCGGACGATCTCCCTGCTGTATCTTACGTAATTTTGTCTCAGCAAGAGAGACCCGATCTGGGTCATCATATACCAAACCCAGGGCAGTAAAAAATCGATCTACTGACTGTAGAGCCGGGGATCCCGGAGGAAGGGAAAATGCCCAGGATTGAGGGTCCCCTTGTAGGAGCGAGATAACAATTCCCACTCTCTGCTCTTCACTCCCTGATGATCGAGGCCGAAGCCGAAAATACAATTTACATGCTTCCCTGAAGGTAAAAAATTTGTCTCGCCCACCAGTGAACCTGTCCGGGAGAGCTACTTTAGGTTCAACTCTGGTTTGCTCCAGGGGAGACAAAACTTTGGACTTAATGTCCATCAGCTCCATGGATAATCCCTGCAACTGCAGAGCCAGCTGGGCTACTGGATCCATGGCAACTGGGAATAATTTTATGGGCCAGTGAAAATGTCACGCGGTCTTATGATATGTGTACGATGTCAGTAAACTATTCTTAAAAGAACAACACTCTATACAACATATAGATTAGCAACATCAGCATGTAAATATAGAATAGATTTACCTGACACGATATCCGTTGAACTCAGGATTAATCTTGAGGACTTGATACACTGTCACAGGAAAGAAGAGGACCGGGGGTCTAACCTGACCCTAAACTGGGGTCCTAACTAATCCCTCACCTTGGAGGTACTGATAATGGTTCAGAGGTCCAAGTCTCCAGCCTAACCCTGTCTCCTATCAGTCCCTGAACCCTGTAATCAGTCCTAAGAAGGATTCTGATTACCACCAAAGGGATATGGGCTGATCTCTGCTAAATACACAGATTAGCAATATAAGACAGACTGGAGAAAACACAGACTTGCATACACACTCAAACACAGAAGGAACATAAATGATCTGGGATATTAAACTCTAAGCAAGGTGAGCTTAAAACAACTAAGGAGCTCTTTAACTTAAGTCTATACAGATACAATCCTATCTGTGGTCTGCATGAAGAATTTCACTGGCAACTCCCAAAACAGACCACCAGAGATTTAAAGGAAACCAATCAACAAATAATTAATTGCAGCCGGGAGAAACTGCACCCAGTCCCAGAACTGAGCACAGACAGAATTAACTCCCTAACTGCCAAACACAAAGAAACAGCAACTCAGCTGTGAGAAGTCAGAATGTGCAACCGCGACGATCTTCGTGGCGATGCACACATGACAGATATTTCTTGAGGACAACCAGACCAAGTCCCCCACTTCAAACCGAGGACCATCAGTCCTATGCCGGTTGGCAAACCGCTGGGCCCTCTCCTGAGAGAGGGACAACCTCTCCACTACCTGGTCCCAAATCTGCTGCATACGCTCCACAACAGAGTCAACACCTGGACAGACAGAAGCCTCCGTCTGTCCCGAAGAAAATCGAGGGTGAAACCCAAAATTGCAGAAAAATGGAGACATCAAAGTGGCAGAGCTAGCCCTATTATTAAGAGCAAACTCAGCCAAAGGCAAAAAAGAGACCCAGTCATCCTGATCAGCAGACACAAAGCATCTCAGATAAGTCTCCAATGTCTGATTTGTTCTCTCAGTTTGTCCATTGGTCTGAGGATGAAAAGCCGAGGAGAAAGACAATTGAACACCAAGTTTAGAACAAAAAGTCCTCCAAAATCTGGAAACAAACTGGACTCCTCTGTCAGACACAATGTTCTCAGGAATGCCGTGTAACCGAACCACGTGCTGAAGGAACAAAGGCACCAATTCGGAGGAGGAAGGCAACTTAGGTAATGGCACAAGATGTATCATTTTGGAAAACCTATCACAAATCACCCAGATAACGGTCATTCTCTGAGAAACAGGGAGGTCGGAAATGAAATCCATAGAGATATGGGTCCATGGTCTCTTGGGCACAGGCAATGGCATCAACAAACCACTAGAGTGAGAGCAAGGCTTGGAGCGAGAGCAAGTCCCGCAGGACTGCACAAATTCCCTGACGTCACGAGACAAAGTAGGCCACCAAAAGGACCGACTAACCAAGTCTCTGGTACCAAAAATTCCGGGATGACCGGCCAACGCGGAACAATGAATCTCAGACATCACACTCTTTTTCCACCGGTCTGGGACAAACAATTTCCCAATAGGGCAGTGCTCGGGTTTATCCTCCTGACACCCTTCCAGAGCCAGTCTCAAATTGGGCGAGATGGCGGAAAGAACTACACCCTCTTTCAAAATAACAGCAGGATCAGATAACTCAGGAGAGTCCGCAAGGAAACTCCTCGAGAGGGCATCCGCTTTAACATTCTTAGTGCCAGGAAGAAAGGAAACCACAAAATTAAAACGTGTGAAAAACAAGGCCCACCTGGCCTGTCTAGGATTAAGTCGCTTGGCTGATTCCAGATAAACCAGATTCTTATTGTCCGTGAGGACCACCACCTGATGTTTGGCTCCCTCCAGCCAATGTCTCCACTCTTCAAAAGGCCACTTCATGGCCAATAACTCCCGATTACCCACGTCATAATTACGTTCAGTTGGAGAAAATTTTCGAGAGAAAAAGGCACAAGGGTTACTTTTATAGGTCTCTGGATCTCTTTGGGACAAAACGGCACCTGCCCAATTTCAGAGGCATCAACCTCCACCTGAAATGGTAGAGAAACATCAGGCTGCCGTAGAACAGGAGCAGAAGTGAATCTCTGCTTAAGTTCCTGAAACGCAGAGACTGCCTCAGGAGGCCAATTCACCACATCAGAACCCTTCTTGGTCAAATCAGTCAATGGTTTAACAATAACAGAGAAATTACCAATAAATTTACGATAAAAATTGGCAAAACCAAGAATCTCTGAAGAGCCTTCAATGAAGTAGGTTGGACCCAATCACAGATGGCCTGAACCTTGACCGGGTCCATTTCAATAACAGATGGGGACAAAATGAATCCCAGAAATGAGATCCTCTGTACTGTACAAAAAGACACTTTGAACCCTTCACATACAGAGCATTCTCTCTCAAAATCTGGAACACAGTCCGAACATGTTTCACATGAGAGTCCCAGTCATTGGAAAAAATCAAGATATCATCCAAATAAACAATCAGAAATGTATCCACAAAATCCCTGAAAATGTCATTCATGAAGGACTGGAAGACGAAAGGAGCATTAGTGAGTAGAGTTGAGCGATACTTTCCGATACCCCTAAGTATCGGAATCGGAATGGTATCGCCGATACCATTAAAATATCGGCGATACCCGATACCGATACCGGAAGTCCCATGTAAGTCTATGGGAACAAAATATCGGAACTAAAAAAACCCCATTCTTTTCTTGTAAACACTAAATATACACACATAGAATACATATATATATATATACATGTCATTGTGACATATATATATACATATATGTATAGTTTATACACTTCTACATAGTAAAATATCCTCTGATTCAATTGCCGGGTTAAGCCGGCTTCAGTGAAAAGACAGAAGCACCCGACATGAAATGACACTTGGTGTACATAGGGTTAACCATGTATTTTCATGTCGTTTGCTATCTGATTTGCACAAACAATTAAATCAGTTTATGTTTGCAAAATTTCACACCTGTAGGGGTTAATTAAAGGTGTAAATTCGTTGTAAAAAAAACGGACTTTTTTGCTACGAATTTACACCTTTAATTAACCCCTACAGGTGTGAAATTTTGCACACATAGACTGATTTAATTGTTTGTGCAAATCAGATAGCAAAGGACATGGTTAACCCTATGTACACCAAATGTCATTTCATGTCGGGTTCTGCATTTTCACAAAAGCCGGCAATTGAATTAGCGGCTATTATACTATGTAGAAGTGTATGAACTATAATATATATATATATATATATATATATATGTGTCACAAACTCAATGACATGTATATATATATATATATGAGGTGTAAAATTGCTGAAAAAAAATGCGTGGGCTCCCGCCCTATTTTCGCAAGCAGACAGACAAAGCCAGTGAGTGGGGGCAGATAATAATAGCCCAGAGAGGGACCATTATTTTTGCCCCCCCCCCGGCTACTAACATCTGCCCCCAGACACCCCAGAAAGGGCAAATCTCTAATTAGATTTGCCCTTTCTGGCACTTTGCCCGTCTATTCCCATTGCCCTGTAGCGGTGGCGAATGGGTTAATAAGGGGTTAAAATGACCTTGCAATTGAAAGATCACTTTAAGCCAGGTTAATAATTGAGAGCTGTCAATTAGACAACTATCAATTATTAATCCTATTGTATGAAAGAAAAATCAAACACACACACTTTAATAAAAAAGAAGTTTAATGAAATAATCACACAGTTTTTGACCATATTTTATTTACCTGCTAAAACCATTTCCTGTAATAAAAATAAAATAATAAAGCAAAATTATTCTTACCAATCCGATGCACAGTCAGGTCCCACGGTGTAATCCTTCAGAAAGGGTTAATGTTTACTGCAGGGACCGCAGCTAATGCTGCAGCCTCACAGTAAACCCCCAAATGAATGAGTTCCTCTCCTGGCTGACAGGAGAGGAAGTGGAAAGCTTAATTGATTGCTTTCCACTTTCACTTCAGGTCAGCCAGGGACACCATCAGTGACGTCAGAGGGAACTGATTAACAAAAATAGGGGTTCCCTTCAAAAAAAAAATGGCGTGGGGTCCCCCCTATTTTTGTTAACCAGCCAGATGAAGCAGACCGCTGAGGCCTGGATTTTCAGGCTGTTAAGGAGCCAAGATCCATGGACCTTGCCAGCCTGATAATACCAGGCCACAGCAGTCTGCATATCTTGGCTGATTAACAAAAATAGGGGATCCCCTCGAAAAAAATTAGCGTGGGGTCCCCCCTATTTTTGTTAACCAGCCAGATGAAGCAGACCGCTGAGGCCTGGTTTTTCAGGCTGGTAAGGATCCAATATCCATGGACCTTGCAAGCCTGATAATACCAGGCCACAGCAGTCTGCTTAGCTTGGCTGGTTAACAAAAATAGGGAATCCCCTCGAAAAAAAAACGGCGTGGGGATCCCCCCTATTTTTGTTAACCAGCCAAGTAAAATGCAGACTGCTGCGGCCTGGTATTAAAAGACTGTCAAGGCCCATGGATTTTGGCCCTCAACAGCCTGATAATACCAGGCTACAGCAGCCCCACATTTGGCGCATCAAAAGATGTGCCAATTGTGGCACTTTACCCGGCTCTTCCCACTTGCCCTGTAGCGGTGGCAAGCGGGGTAATAAGGGGTTATTGTCACCGTTGATTGCACGGTGACAATAAGCCCGGTTAATAATGGAGAGGTGTCAATAAGACACCAATCCATTATTAATCCCAAAGTTATTAAATGTTTAAAAAAAAGACACAGCAAGAAAAAAGTCTTTTAATGAAATAAAAGAGACAACACAGTTTTCATTTTTTTTATTACTCTCTCATTCCTGCGACGCCATCGATCTCCTGTAAAAAAAAAAAAAAAACAAACCAACAGTATACCACCTGTCCGACGCAGTCCATAGTAATGATTGTCCCACGACGATCCAGCTCTGCTACATCGGAATGACAGGCAGAGCCTGTCATCCCGGCGCAGCACAGCTGCTTACCAACTTCCCCGGCGGTGACGTCATCGGACTGCTTTACGGCCGCGATTACCCAGCAGTCACTGCAGTTATCGCGAGATACTGCATGTGACCGCCGGGGAGAAGAGGATGGCGGCCATTAAGCAGCCCGGGATGTGACCGCCGGAGATCTTCTGCCGGGTAAGTGCCGCTGACTCCTGACAGACCCGACCGACGGACACTGACAGTGACAGTGACAATTCCGGTATCCGATATGACGAAAATATCGGAACTCGGGATCGGAATTCCGATACAGCCAATATCGGCCGATACCCGATATTTGCAGTATCGTATCGCTCAACACTATTAGTGAGCCCAAAGGGCATCACTAGGTACTCAAAATGCCCCTCTGCTGTATTAAATGCCGTCTTCCATTCATCCTTAATGCGAATAAGGTTATACGCCCCCCTGAGGTCAAGCTTGGTAAACCAAGTAGCACTTTTCAACTTGGAAAACAGGTCAGAAATCAAGGGTAACGGATATTGATATTTCACAGTGATATTGTTCAAGAGACGATAATCAATACACGGCCTTAATGAACCATCCTTTTTGGCCACAAAGAAAAAACCGGCACCCAAGGGTGAAGAGGATGGTCTGATATGACCCTTCTCCAATGACTCCTTGATATAAGACCGCATAGCGTCATGTTCAGGTACAGACAAGTTAAAAAGGCGACCTTTAGGGAATTTACTACCAGGCACTAATTCAATAGCGCAGTCATAGCTCCTATGGGGGGGCAAGGATGCAGATTTACTTTCGCTAAACACATCAGAAAAATCAGTCAAAAAGTCAGGAACATCCTGAGCCTGGGGAGAGGCAGAAAAAAACAGGAGTGTTGGCATTAACACATTGGCAGCCCCAACTGGTTACAGACACAGATTTCCAATCCAAAACAGGGTTATGAGACTGTAACCAAGGGAAACCTAGTACAATAATGTCATGCAGATTATACAGCACCAAAAATTTGCAACTATCCTGATGATCAGGTTCAACCCTCATTATCACCTGAGTAGAGAACTGGGGTTTATTCTCAGCCAAATGGGTAGAATCAATCCCCAGTAGGGGAATAGACTTCCGTAGGGGTATCAAGGGAAACCCACAACATTTAGCAAAATCAAAATCCATCAGGTTAACAGCTGCTCCCGAATCAACAAAAGCCTGAGCAGAAAATGTGGACAGGGAGCAAATCAGGGTAACAGTCAACAGAAATTTATTCTGAACACTACCCAAGACAACTGAGCGTGCAAAACGTCTTCCCCGCTTAGGGCAGACTGAAATAGCATGAGAGGCGTCACCACAGTAGAAACATAACCCATTGCGTTTTCGAAACTCATGACGCTGTGCCCCAAAAGCCACTCTATCACACTGCATGGGTTCAGAAGCTGGTTCACAAGGCAACACTATTCCACGCATACCTCTACGCTCACGCAAACGTCTGTCAATTTGAATCGCTAATGACATAGAATCATTGAGACCAGAGGGAGCAGGGAAACCCACCATAACATCTTTTACATTCTCTGACAGACCCTTCCGAAAAAGGGCTGCCAAAGCATCATCATTCCATTTGGTCAGGACTGCCCACCTTCGGAATCTCTGACAGTATAACTCAGCATCCTCAAGCCCCTGATTTAATGCCAACAAGGCTTTTTCAGCTTGATCAGTGACATTAGGTTCATCGTACAATAACCCCAGAGCCAGAAAAAATGCATCAACATTACTCAAAACAGGATCCCCAGGTGTCAGGGAAAAAGCCTAATCCTGAGGATCGCCGCGCAGGAGAGAGATGACAATTTGAACCTGCTGTGCTGCGTTCCCTGAGGACTTAGGTTTTAAGGCAAAAAACAACTTACAGTTATTTTTGAAATTCAGAAATTTAGCTCGATCCCCTAAAAACAAATCTGGCATGGGGATTCTAGGTTCCACAACCGGCAACCCTGCAAGATAGGTAGCAATACTCCGAACTTCAGTGGCAAGCTGATCCACACGGCCAGACAACTGTGCAAACTCCATTGAGAGAAAAAAAAATAAAAAATCCTCAGCACCCAGAGAAAAAGAGGGAAAGAAAAAAATATATATATCTCTGACAACTCTGACAACTTTTTTTATTATTTTTTTTTTTTTACACTATCTTTCCCTTCTGTGAATACCATATAATTTTCAGTTTGGCAGGTGATACTGTTATGATTTGGTAGCTGAGGAGAGCAGGCAAAAAAAGGCAATACACCAGAGAGCTTGGAATCTACTGGATTGCAGTACCCTGACTAACCACTACAACTAAAGGCAGCCGTGGAGCGTACCTACGTTGGTCCTAGACGCCTCGTCACAGCCTGAGAAGCTAACTACACCTAAAGATAGAAAGAGGAAAACTATCTACCCCAGAGCAGATCCCCAAAGAACATAGGAAGCCCCCAAACATGTAATGGCGGTTAGACAAGAGGAAATACAGACACAGACAGAAAATAGTATGAGCAAACGTTGGGGCCCAATCTTCCTAGAAAGAAAAGGTTAGGAAGGACACTTACTGCAATCCAAAAAACCCTAAAAAAAAATACCAACTCACTAATTGCAAAAACACCTGAGATCACACGACCTCTACCACCTAAATTAGTTCTCTGGTGTAACAAAACTAAGCAGCAGCCACTGAAAAAACTGGAAAAGGCAAATGAACAAATAACAGTGGCTCAGATAAACTGAGAGGAGCACAAGCCCCCGGAGGGGACCTGGCTGACCTCCACAGAAGTGCAGGACAAAATGCAAAAAGCAAGCACAAAAATAAAAGCAGAAAATATCTTATCTGTTAGCAGAAGATGCAGGCAAGACACAGCAAGCTTCCAAGTGAACCAGGAACCAAAGTTGAGACAAGAACAATTGATCACCGGCAACCCTGATGGGAGGGAACCTCCCTTATATAAGACCAGTCTGTAACACCTGATTGCCAATCTTCACAATCTTCATTGAATAGTTCAGTACTGTTAGTAACCACCAGAGGGAGCTTCTGCTCAGAATTCATTTCTAACACATTCACAACACCTAACCCTAATTCCAACTCTAATTCCAACCCTAATTCTAATGGAAAAATAAAAATAAATATATTTTCTTTATTTCAATATTTGTCCCTACCTGTAGGGGTGATAAAGGGGGTTTATTTACATTTTTTTTTATTTTGATCACTGTGAAAGGGTCTATCACAGTGATTAAAATGTACCTGAAATGAATGAATGAATCTGCCGGCCGGCAGATTCGGCGGGCCATTTTGGAAGATGGCAGCGCCCATGGAGGAAGACAGAGGACACCGGGAGGGATGCCGGGACTCAGATCAGTACCGGGGGAGAGGAGAGGGGGTCAGAATACAGGGGGAAATGGAGGGCAGAGGAGGGGGAGCAAATACTGACTGCGGCGGCAGATCGCCACCGTCAGTCGGTGTGGGGGGGTCAGATTAATGTCTCCAGCCATGGCCGATGCTATTTCAGCATCGGCCATGGCTGGATTGTAATATTTCACCAAGTTTCATTGGTGGAATATTACTATCGCTCTGATTGGCTGTTTCACTTTAAACAGCCAATCAAAGCGATCATAGCCACGGGGGGGCAAAGCCGCCCCCCCCTGGGGTAAAGACAAAGCCTCCTGTGCCTGCGGGTCAGGTGACCTTTCAGTGACCCCGTCACCCGACCCGCAGGAACACGATCTCTCCATGACGCCACATAGGCGTCACATGTCGGATTGGCACCGACTTTCATGACGCCTGCGTGGAGTCACAGGTCGGGAAGGCGTTAATGCCTCTATATGCTTCAAACAAAGTTGATTAAACTTTCATGTTCTTGTTTCATACAATTAAACCATATTTTTTTCATACCTTATCCATATCCTCCAATTATAAAGGACTTAATAATAAAAACTCCACAAATGTATGTCTTGGCAATAACCTATGGCCAACACAACACATTTTAACTTGTGATATACCTTTAAATCTTACAGAATATTTGGTGGTTATTTCAATTTCTATGCAAGAATAATCTTTCAATCAACTAAATAATTAGACATTAACTCTCATTCTAGCTGGAATTAGTCAACGTGTTTTCTTCTCAGTTCTTTTCTAGACAGATGGCTCTACTGGCAGAGATAACTTTATGCACATCATGAAGAACCCTCAAGGCTTGGCATTCTAATATAAAGAAGATGTTTCCTGAAGCATAGCATGCTAAAGAGTAATCATTTGAAGCAAACATTTAGCGGCAGAAGGTAGGACAACATGATGCATTTAAAATATCCTATTTTCAAAATAAAGTCATGAATGGAATGGACAAGGGAAATAATCTAATTTCATGGTGGTTCTGTTTTTGCTATTGCTGGATCTAATAAAAGTGCTAATGAAAAATAAAATTTGGAAAACTTAAAAGGTCACATTAGAATAACCACTGAATGGAAAAAAATGACTTTGTCATATTGAAGTGTGCTAAAAGTTAGAAAAAGTAAGTCTATGCAGTATCTACAGTATCTATCTATCTATATCTACCTGTCTCTCTATCTATCTCTCTATCTATATTTATCTATCAAAAAAAAAACTGTCAAAATGAAGTGCAAACTTGTTGTGCATTATATAATCAATGCAATAAAGGAGTCATTGTACTGTAGCAATAGATTTATAAATTAATTTTTTTGATAATTTGTTTCTACTTCCTGACTTTTGTATTAATGAAAATAGGTCTCCAGAAACAGGGCTATACAGTTAGGTCCATATATATTTGGACAGAGACAACATTTATCTAATTTTGGTTCTAGACATTACCACAATGAATTTGAAACAAAACAATTCAGATGCAGTTGAAGTCCAGACTTTCAGCTTTCATTTGAGGGTATCCACATTAAAATTGGATAAAGGGTTTAGGAGTTTCAGCTCCTTAACATGTGCCACCCTGTTTTTAAAGGGACCAAAAGTAATTGGACAAATGACTCCAAGGCTATTTCATGGACAGGTGTGGGCAATCCCTTTGTTATGTCATTCTCAATTAAGCAGATGAAAGGGCCGGAGTTGATTTGAGGTGTGGTGTTTGCATTTGGAAGGTTTTGCTGTGAAGGAAACATGCGGTCACAGGAGCTCTCCATGCAGGTGAAACAAGCCATCCTTAAGCTGCAAGAACAGAAAAAAACCCATCCAAGAAATTGCTACAACATTAGAAGTGGCAAAATCTACAATTTGGTACATCCTGAGAAAGAAAGAAAGCACTGGTGAACTCATCAATCCAAAAAGACCTGGGAGCCCACGGAAGACAACAGTGGTGGATGATCGCCGCATACTTTCTTTGGTGAAGAAGAACCCGTTCACAACATCAACTGAAGTCCAGAACACTCTCAGTGAAGTAGGTGTATCTGTCTCTAAGTCAACAGTAAAGAGAAGACTCCATGAAAGTAAATACAAAGGGTTCACATCTAGATGCAAACCATTCATCAATTCCAAAAATAGACAGGCCAGAGTTAAATTTGCTGAAAAAACACCTCCAGAAGCCAGCTCAGTTCTGGAAAAGTATTCTATGGACAGATGAGACAAAGATCAACCTGTACCAGAATGATGGGAAGCCAAAAGTTTGGAGAAGAAAGGGAACGGCACATGATCCAAGGCACACCACATCCTCTGTAAAACATGGTGGAGGCAACGTGATGGCATGGGCATGCATGGCTTTCAATGGCACTGAGTCACTTGTGTTTATTGATGACTAGTGTTGAGCGATATTGCTCGATATCTAAAAATATCGTATCGAAATTGTATCGCCGATAGCACTAAATATCGTCGATATCCGATTTCGATACCGGAAGTCCCATGTAAGTCTATGGGAACAAAATATCGCAACAAAAAAAACCCTTTCTTTCGTTGTAAACACAAAATATACACACATAGAATACATATATATATATACATGTCATTGTGACATATATATATACATATATTTATAGTTTATACACTTCTACATAGTAAAATCGACTCTAATTCAATTGCCGGGTAAAGACGTGACATACCCCATAGAAGTCGACGGGCTCGGTGCCGAGTTACCCCCAAAACCTCTGGCTCTGTGCGACTCAACTTGGGCGTCACGAACAGGATTCTGTAGCTCGCTATAAGCGAGTCCTGTGTGCCTGAATTGCACTGGTTTTGTGCTTGAGAATTGCTAAAACCATCAGAGAATGTATTTGCCATTTTTCCGCCATATCTGCGTCACGACGAGGCACTGGTGAAGAAGAAGGGCGTGCTCTTCGTGGGTGTCACTCACTCAGTGGCGTGAAAACGATGGCCGCCCACTGTAAATGGTACTGCAATGTAACATCGTGCCCCACAGCTCTGGAGTTCCGCCTCCTCATCCTCCTCAGTGTGAGGAGGTCCGCCTCCCTACAAAAGAGGGGCCCTCTCCAGATATGACACATGTGACTTGGCAGAGATGGCTAATGGACACGATCAGAAGTGGGAAGGGATGGAGCAGTCAGAGCTCTCCCCCCACGGAAGCGACCCGATCGCCACGGAATCACCGTTGGGCACCCGGCCTGTAAACCCTCCTACGCTGCAAGAAGCGGAGGATACCCTGAGAGGCCTGGCCCGGCACCGGGAGGAGGTCGCCAGGATGGAAGCCAGCTGGCGTGCCCTAAAACTAAACTTGGAGCGGCGCCAATCCCTCTTACCTGAAGTGTCTGACTCTGTACCGGAAGGTGAGGCACCCGTTCTAGTAGAGGAGCCCTTGCAATGTGATCTGGTTGACGTTGTCGCAGTGGAGGCACCCGTTCCTACAAAAACCGCAGCACCGTCAGCAGCACCCCAGATCCCGCTGTCTGCCCCGGTCGCTGAGACAGAAGAAGCGACACCCGTCCTCATGGAGGAGGCCGCGCAGGCACCAGAGCACTACCTGCCTGTACCGGAGCCCCGACTGTCATCTGATTTAGAGCCGTCTGCTTCCTCCGCAGGGGAGCGCCGCCAGGACTGGGGGGCGACAGGAGAGCTGCCGCAAACCGGACACTGTAAGCTGCAGTGGAGTGGTGGAGACATGGAGCAACTGGTGGAGGAGAATTATAACCGGCGTCAGGAGGAAGAGTGGAGACGTTGGGAGAAGGAAGCAGAGCGACAAAGGGAGCAGCGAGAAACCCTAAAACTTCGCCAACGTCACCTGGAGAAGGACCGGGCAGATAAGGACCGGATGAGAAAGGACAAAGGAACCCTGAGTGAGCCGCGGCGTAAGGGTGCAGTACGGAACTTTAAATTGAAAGGTGGTTGGGGCTTCATCAAGGAGCCTGGACTTTATTTAGAAGTCTTTGTGACCCGGCGGGACGTGGAGGCTCACCTCCCAGAAGGACACCCGGGGAGGGACCTGTTGCCAGGAGACTTGGTGACTTACACCCGATACTGGGGTTACAATGGGTGGTACGCCCTAAATGTTACCAGGTGCGACCCCTACTCCCCAGTGTGTCAGGAACCTGTGAGACCCTCGAAGCCTTCAGCCTCCCACATCCAGGCCTCTGCAAAAGTGCCCACCCCACGCCGTAAATCTCCCCAGCCTCCCTCAGTGGTCTCCTCAGCAGCCCCAGCTATGGACATGATAAGTATAGCTGGCCCGTACCCGGCGCCTGTTAGGCCCCCTGGGGTTCGTACAGTCCGTGACATAGGGCTCCAGACCCGGAGAGAGATGAAAGAGGTGGCCACACAGACCCAGATAGCGGGTCACGACGTCACTGTACAGGCCACACGATGTCATCAGGTCCTGGTGGTCCTTGGTGCCTCGGATGTTTGGCAATCTCAAGAAGAGTACCAGGTGGTACCTGGAAGAGGCCAGCCAAAGAAGTCTAAATAACCCGGACAGGGTCCCTGTATGTAAATAAATAGTTAAATTGTTTATGTACCCAGACGGGTGAATGTTCCAAAAAAATTTTTTTAATGTAATAAAAAAAAAAACAACACAGTTTTCATTTCTTTTATTATGTCTCATCCTGCTGCGACGCCATCGATCTCCTGTAAAAAAATGAAAAAAAAAAAAAAAGTATACCACCTGACCGACGCAGTCCATAGTAACGAGTGTCCCACGACGATCCAGCTCTGCTACATCAGAATGACAGGCAGAGCCTGTCATCCCGGCGCAGCACAGCTGATTACCTGCTTCCCCGGCGGTGACGTCATCGGACTGACTGCTTTACGGCCGGGATTACCCGCGAAAAACTGCATGTGACCGCCAGGGAGAAGATAATGGCGGCCATCAAGCAGTCCAGGACGTGACCGCCGGAGATCTTCTGCCAGGTAAGTGCCGCTGACTCCTGACAGACCCGACCGACGGACACTCACAGTGACAGTGACAAATCCGATTCCGGTATTCGATAAGACGAAAATATCGAAACGAATTATCGAAAGGCCGATAGAGCTAATATCGGCCGATAGCCGATATTTGCATTATCGTATCGCTCAACACTATTGATGACATAACAGCAGACAAGAGTAGCCGGATGAATTCTGAAGTGTACCGGGATATACTTTCAGCCCAGATTCAGCCAAATGCTGCAAACTTGATTGGACGGCGCTTCATAGTACAGATGGATAATGACCCCAAGCATACAGCCAAAGCTACACAGGAGTTCATGAGTGCAAAAAAGTGGAACATTCTTCAATGGCCAAGTCAATCACCAGATCTTAACCCAATTGAGCATGCATTTCACTTGCTGAAATCCAGACTTAAGAGGGAAAGACCCACAAACAAGCAAGACCTGAAGGCTGCGACTGTAAAGGCCTGGCAAAGCATTAAGAAGGAGGAAACCCAGCGTTTGGTGATGTCCATGGGTTCCAGACTTAAGGCAGTGATTGCCTCCAAAGGATTCGCCACAAAATATTGAAAATAAAAATATTTTGTTTGGGTTATGTTTATTTGTCCAATTACTTTTGACCTCCTAAAATGTGGAGTGTTTGTAAAGAAATGTGCACAATTCCTACATTTTCTAACACATATTTTTGTTCAACCCTTCAAATTAAACGTTACAATCTGCACTTGAATTCTGTTGTAGAGGTTTCATTTCAAATCCAATGTGGTGGCATGCAGAGCCCAACTCGCGAAAATTGTGTCACTGTCCAAATATTTCTGGCCCTGACTGTATATGAGTGTGGTGAGTAGAGATGAGCGGTGTTCGAAGCGAACTGTTCGCCAATCTCAAATTCGAGCTATTTGGGGCGGTGTTCGAGTCGTTCGACGAACCCGATCGATTTGGAAAAAATCCGGCTGTTCGAGGTTATGTTCGATAACTTTTCGTGCACCTAAATCGTCACTGGATTTTTTCACAGTTATGCTGAGAATCACTGTTAATACACATTTTGAGTGTCCAGCGTGGCGGGGGGAGGGGCATGGCATGGATCTCTGCAGAGATAATGAAGATCTCCATTTTTTTTCTCTTTCCCGCAATTCCAGTGGGCGATGCAGTCTGTCAGCCTATCAGCAGCGCACACACAGAGCGAGGTGCTTTTTTTCACACAAGCAAGGGCATGTGTCATTGGCTGTGTATGTCACATGTCTTTGCCCTATAAGACCCAGCCATTTCCCCCCTCGCCACCATTTTCTCAGTGCTGCAGCTCAGTGTTAGACGGCACTGCTGCTGTTAGCGCTATATTGTGTGTGCATTGTGCAACTGCGACTTGCAAGCGAAATCGCTGAGAAATAGAGAGGAAGATTTAGGGAGTAGGGACTAGCTCGTAATTGCAGCCCTTTTGAGGGCTACGTTACATCAGTTCCTAGCAGTTTTAGCAGGCAGGTCTGTGCTCACTCTTAAATAGACAGATAGGTCAACTTGGGACAGTGACTATTTGTAATTGCAGCCCTTTTCAGGGCTAGGTTACAGCAGTTGCTATCACTTTTTGTCAGCTACATCAGAGTTCAAATCACTCCTAATTATTCGCTGCATCTATCCTGTTCAATAATTGTGTGCATAGTAGCAGTGTGTGCTACTCATTCTATTAGGGCATCTATACAAAGCTCCACCAGCCTTAAAAAAAAAAAAATTCTATCTGCTTGTTGCCTGGACAATAATTTTGGGCATAGTAGCAGTCTGTGGTACTCATTGTATTAGGCCATCTATACAAAGCTCCACCAGCCTTAAAAAAAAAAAATTCTATCTGCATGTTGCCTGGACAATAATTTTGGGCATAGTAGCATTCTGTGGTACTCATTGTATTAGGCCATCTATACAAAGCTGCACCAGCCTTAAAAAAAACAAAAAATTCTATCTGCATGTTGCCTGGACAATAATTTTGGGCATAGTAGCAGTGTGTGCTACTCATTCTATTAGGCCATCTATACAAATCTCCACCAGCCTTAAAAAAAAAAGAATTTCTATCTGCATGTTGCCTGGACAATAATTTTGAGCATAGTAGCAGTGTGTGGTACTCATTCTATTAGGCCATCTATACAAAGCTCCACCAGCCTTAAAAAACACAAAAAAAATTCTATCTACATGTTGCCTGGACAATAATTTTGGGCATAGTAGCAGTCTATGGTACTCATTGTATTAGGCCATCTATACAAAGCTCCACCAGCCTTAAAAAAAAAAAAAGAATTTCTATCTGCATGTTGCCTGGACAATAATTTTGGGCATAGTAGCAGTCTGTGGTACTGATTCTATTAGGCCATCTATACAAATCTCCACCAGCCTTAAAAAAAAAAGAATTTCTATCTGCATGTTGCCTGGACAATAATTTTGAGCATAGTAGCAGTGTGTGGTACTCATTCTATTAGGCCATCTATACAAAGCTCCACCAGCCTTAAAATACACAAAAAATTCTATCTGCATGTTGCCTGGACAATAATTTTGGGCATAGTAGCAGTGTGTGCTACTCATTCTATTAGGCCATCTATACAAATCTCCACCAGCCTTAAAAAAAAAAAAGAATTTCTATCTGCATGTTGCCTGGACAATAATTTTGAGCATAGTAGCAGTGTGTGGTACTCATTCTATTAGGCCATCTATACAAAGCTCCACCAGCCTTAAAAAACACAAAAAAAATTCTATCTACATGTTGCCTGGACAATAATTTTGGGCATAGTAGCAGTCTATGGTACTCATTGTATTAGGCCATCTATACAAAGCTCCACCAGCCTTAAAAAAAAAAAGAATTTCTATCTGCATGTTGCCTGGACAATAATTTTGGGCATAGTAGCAGTCTGTGGTACTGATTCTATTAGGCCATCTATACAAATCTCCACCAGCCTTAAAAAAAAAAAGAATTTCTATCTGCATGTTGCCTGGACAATAATTTTGAGCATAGTAGCAGTGTGTGGTACTCATTCTATTAGGCCATCTATACAAAGCTCCACCAGCCTTAAAAAACACAAAAAAAATTCTATCTACATGTTGCCTGGACAATAATTTTGGGCATAGTAGCAGTCTATGGTACTCATTGTATTAGGCCATCTATACAAAGCTCCACCAGCCTTAAAAAAAAAAAAGAATTTCTATCTGCATGTTGCCTGGACAATAATTTTGGGCATAGTAGCAGTCTGTGGTACTGATTCTATTAGGCCATCTATACAAATCTCCACCAGCCTTAAAAAAAAAAAAAAATTTCTATCTGCATGTTGCCTGGACAATAATTTTGAGCATAGCAGCAGTGTGTGGTACTCATTCTATTAGGCCATCTATACAAAGCTCCACCAGCCTTAAAAAACACAAAAAAAATTCTATCTACATGTTGCCTGGACAATAATTTTGGGCATAGTAGCAGTCTATGGTACTCATTGTATTAGGCCAACTATACAAAGCTCCACCAGCCTTAAAAAAAAAAAAAGAATTTCTATCTGCATGTTGCCTGGACAATAATTTTGGGCATAGTAGCAGTCTGTGGTACTGATTCTATTAGGCCATCTATACAAACCTCCAGCAGCATTGAAATACTCATAATTTTTTGCTGCCTCTTGCCTGTAGAATAATTGTGGTCATAGTAGCAGTCTGTGGTACTCATTGTATTAGGCCATCTATACAAAGCTCCACCTGCGTTCAAATACTAAGAATTTTTTGCAGCCCTCGTTTTTTGTGCAAACAACTCCACAGTTGTCAATTAGGTAACCACCAAAATGAGTGGCAAAAGGCCTGCTGCTGGTGGAAAGCGGAGTAGGCGTGTTGTGAAGGGAAAAAAATGGTGTGTCCGTGGGGTAGGTGTTAAAGCAACAGTAACATCTGCAGAAGAAAGACCATCTTCCAGCCAAACTAAGATGTCTACTTCTTTCAGTGGACATTGTAGTACGATCCCTTTCTTACGGGCACGCCCATCGCTACAAATTTCAGATGAGGCACAAAAAAATAAGGTGCTTCAACAGATATCAAGTGCTCCTTTAAGTCGGCTCTCCACCTCAACTTTAACAACACAAAATCTCCAGTCCTCAGAGGTGTCACCCCAATCGCTTCCTCACAGCTCCCAAGTCTCCAACTGCCCATCTGAGTATGGGGTAGAACAGATGGTTGAGTCTGCAGAGCTGTTTACTCATACTATAGCCTGGGAATCAGAGGTCGTCTCCACAGCTTCTGTGAATCCAGACGAGGAAATGATCTGCACTGATGCCCAGAAATGTTTATGAGTCTGATCCAGGACCAGATGAAGAAGGTTCTGAGCATAATGTAGACCCTCGTTCCCAAACTGTAACTCCTGTTGGTGGAGACAATGAGGAAGACGATGATGAGACTCAAATACCAGATGTGAGTGACAACTTGAGTTTTGTGTCAGGGCAGGAAGAAGTTGGCTCTGAGGACGACGGGGGTGAGAACACACAGGGTAATGATGACAAGGTTGTAGATCCCACTTACTGTCAATCCACAGTCAGACAGTCGATGAGGTCAGCAGAGGAGGTGGAGGAGGATTCGAGTGATGAAGAGGTCAGGGTGCGCCTTCCTGGACAGAGACGTAGTACTGGAAGCACGTCACCAACTGCATCCTCAACCACAACTCTACCTCTGACCACAAGTCAAGGTGGCTCTTCAGGTCGCATGGGTTCTAAGCCTTGCATAGCCTGGGCATTTTTTAACATCGATAAGGATGACCCAACTCGTGTTATCTGTAACATTTGTGACCAAAAGCTAAGTAGAGACCAAAAAATCCATAGTTTGAGTACTTCATGCATGAACCGTCACATGGATATGAAGCATAAGTTGCAGTGGCAAGCTCACAGTGCTACAATGCGGCCTAGCGGGCCGGCCCAACCACCGTCTGCCCCATCTTGTGCATCCGTGACCGCGGCCTCTTCATCCTCTGTGACTGGGGGGACAGCAGTCAGACCTGTTTTGAGACTCAGACCTGGCACCTCTTTACCAGCAACAGCCAGTCAGATTGGCAGGTCATCAGTTCATTTGGAAGTGGAAACACCAGCTGGTGTTGAGCGCTCTCCGACATCGAGAGCACAACCTTTGGATCAAGGCAACCTAACTTTTGCACCTGCATCTTCCTTTACAGACTGTCAGTTGTCCGGGGACACCCTACTCAACCCCGTCTACGCACAACAGCCAGCCCTCGGTCACTCAGATGTGGACAAGTAAAAGACAATTTCCTCCTAGCCATGAGAAAGCTAAGAGGTTGAATTTCACCATCTGCAAGCTCTTGGCTACAGAAATGCTGCCTTTCCACCTTGTGGACACAGAGGATTTTCGAGCCCTTATGTCCGTCGCAGTGCCCCAGTACCAAATGCCCAGTCGGCACTACTTCTCAAAGAAAGGTGTGCCTGTGCTCCACCAGCATGTTGCACACAACATCACCGCTTCTTTGAGAAACTCAGTGTGTGACAGGGTGCATTTCACCACAGACACTTGGACGAGTAGGCATGGACAGGGGCATTACATGTCGCTGACTGCGCACTGGGTAACTATGGTGACAGCAGGACAAGGGGCTGCTGTCCAAGTGCTGCCGTCCCCACGAGTTGTGCGTCAATCCTCTTTATCTCGAAGTTCCTCCACTGCTTCTGCCTCCTCAACCTCCTCTCGGTCCTCCACTTGCACCCAAAGCATGCCAGGTCATGCCACGAGCTTTCTAACTGTGCAGAAGGGATCCTGCAGCACACCTCCTTGCTATGCTGGCAGAAGGGCTCAATGTAATCAGGCGGTTTTTACATTGAAATGTCTGGGAAATGTGAGTCACACAGCTGAGGAGTTGTGGTCAGCTCTGGAGAACCAGTTTCATGAATAGTTGTCTCCACTGGACCTGCAACCAGGGAAGGCCGTGTGCGACAATGCCGCAAACCTGGGTGCGGCCCTTCGCCGGAGCAATGTCACACACGTGCCTGTTATAATCTGCTACAAGCACTAAGGAAAGATGGGAATTCTTTCCCTACAATAGAACTAAGCTGGATCCCTACGATGTAACGGGGAACCTGATCCTGCGACCAGACCCGCTAAAGTCCTCAGCTAGTCTGAACGAAGACCTATAGTTGCGAGGGAGGAATCCCTACAAGATCTAGGGACTGGGAGAAAAGGTGGAAACCTCCTAACAGAAATTGTAGCAGGGATAATTAAACAGAAAACAAAATACTTAGAGATCCTAAGATCAAGCAAAACTGACTGAGTAAGGCACCTAAGCACCCGGCTAGCTTAAGAGTAGATAATACAATGAAGTCCAGCAAAGCCAGAAGGGCGGAGCCAGACTAAATAGGGAAAAAAGGTCATGTGACCAGCAAACTGAAACAAAACCTAACAAGAGGGTTCTAACAGTACCCTCCCTTCTAAGAGGATCCTCCGGATCCCCTAGGACTTAGGTTTATCCGGAAACCTCTTGTGAAACGCTCTGACAAGTCTAGACGCAGAAACATCATCCGCCCTCACCCATGAGTTATCCTCGGGTCCATAACCCTTCCAAGCGACGAGGTACTGCAAACTCCCTCTATACCGTCTAGAATTTAGGATGCGGGAAATCTCATATTGCCCGTCCTCCACCACCAGGGGAACAGTGGTCGAGACGTCTCCATCTGAGACCTCAGATTTTTTCAAGAGAGAAACATGAAACACTGGATTAATCTTCCAGGAGGTAGGAAGCTCCAACTTAACAGCAGATTGGTTAATAACCTGAAGCACCTTAAAGGGCCCTACAAACTTGGGACCCAATTTCTTAGATGGAATTCTCAAGCGCAGATTCTTAGAGGACAACCAAACCTTGTCACCAATAGCAAACAAAACCTCTTGTCGTTTTCTATCAAAATACACTTTGGATCTTTTGTTAGCCTCCTGAAGATTACCACGCACATCAGTCCAAACTCTCTCCAAAACACCAGAAAAATTCTCCTCTTCAGGTACAGCCGATCCCAACTTGGAAAATGACCCAAACAACGGATGTCTCCCAGTACAACAAAAAAAAGGCGAACAACCAGCAGAAGCGGATGTATGGTTGTTAAGAGCAAACTCAGCAAGTGGCAGAAACTCAGACCACCCCTCTTGATTATCAGTCACAAAACAACGCAAGAACTGCTCAACATCCTGGTTTTTCCTTTCTGTCTGGCCATTAGACTCAGGATGATATCCGGATGAAAACGACAAATGAACTCCCAACCTGTCACAAAAAGTGCGCCAAAAACGAGCCACAAACTGAGGTCCCCTATCAGAAACAATGTCAGTAGGAAC
Organism: Oophaga sylvatica; assembly: GCA_033576555.1. Taxonomy (NCBI): domain Eukaryota; kingdom Metazoa; phylum Chordata; class Amphibia; order Anura; family Dendrobatidae; genus Oophaga; species Oophaga sylvatica. The sequence goes on from JARQOD010000005.1 coordinate 461,544,190, forward strand.
GCCATGTAGTCTGACAATTTCCCTGACAAAGGCCTTAGCGAGAGTCTTAGCGCAGGGCAGTTTGATGAAAGGAACCAAGTGACACATCTTGCTAAAACGGTCCACGACCACCCAGATGACAGTGAAACCCTCAGAGGGGGGAAGGTCAGTAATAAAGTCCATAGCCAAATGTGTCCAAGGTGCACTAGGGACCTCCAGAGGGCAAAGCAACCCCGCAGCAGGAGTATGAGAAGACTTAGATCTAGCACGCACAGTGCATTGACGCACCCACTTAATGACTTCCTTCTGCCATCCAGGCCACCAAAAGCTGCGACCCACAAGTCTCTTGGTCTCAGAGATTCCAGGATGACCTGCCAAACGAGAGTCATGACATTCAACAAACAAATCTCTCCTCAGGGTACCAGGCACAAACAACCTCCCATGCGGCGTGTTAGATGGGGCATTCTCCTGTGCTTTAAGAATCTCATCTTCCAACACAGAGTCCAAAACAGCAATAACAACCCCCTCTTGCAAAATGTTTTCTCCTCCTCAGTACCCACCATAGGAGAAAAGCTGCGAGACAAAGCATCAGCTTTAACATTTTTAGTACCTGGGATGTAAGTAACGGTAAAATTAAACCGCGAGAAAAACAGTGCCCACCTAGCCTGACGGGCATTCAAGCGGTTGGCAGCATCAAGGTAGACCAGATTTTTATGATCGGTGAAGACTTGAATGGGAAATTCCGCTCCCTCCAAAAAATGACGCCAGTGTTCAAATGCGAGTTTAATTGCCAACAATTCCCGATTACCGATATCATAATTTAGTTCAGACTCCGAAAATTTCTTTGAAAAAAAGCACAGGGATGTACTCCATCCGTCTTTTCCTGAGACAACACTGCGCCGACCCCCACAGAAGAAGCATCAACCTCAACCAAAAATGGTTTAGTCACATCAGGCTGCGTAAGGATGGGAGCAGAGCTGAACTTCTCCTTTAGCAACACAAAAGCCTCAATGGCCTCAGTAGTCCACTGAACTGCATCAGCACCTTTCCTGGTGAGATCGGTCAGAGGTTTGGCAATCACAGAAAATTTTTTAATGAATTTTCTATAATAATTGGCGAACCCCAAAAACCTCTGTATTGATTTCACACCAATAGGTCTAGGCCAATCCTGCACAGCTTGCACTTTCACCGGGTCCATCTCAAAACCTTCACTGGAGACAATGTAGCCCAAAAAACTAAGTCTCTGTACAGCGAACTCACATTTTTCTAGCTTGGCAAAAAGTGAATTATCACTCAGTAACTGTAATACTTCACGCACACTCCTCCAATGAGACTCCAGATCCGGTGAATAAATCAAAATGTCATCCAAATACACAACCACACTTCTGCCGATCAAAGGTCTAAGGATGTCATTAATAAGATTCTGAAAAAATGCCGGAGCACTGGAAAGCCCAAAAGGCATGACCAGATTCTCAAAATGACCCAGTGGAGTGTTAAAAGCAGTCTTCCATTCATCCCCCTCCTTCATGCGCAACAAATTGTATGCCCCTCGAAGATCAATTTTCGAGAACCACTTGGCCCCCACTAACTGGCTAAACAAATCAGGAATCAATGGCAGTGGGTAAGGATTGCGTACAGTAATCTTATTAATCTCACGAAAGTCTAGACAAGGCCGTAAACCGCCGTCCTTTTTTAACAATAAAAAATCCAACCGCCACAGGAGATTTGGAAGGCCTAATGTGACCGGCGGCCAAGCTTGTCTGTATGTATTCCTCCAAAGCCTTTCTCTCAGGAATAGGCAAATTAAATAAACGACTTTTAGGAAGAGTTGCTCCAGGGACAAATTCAATTGCACAATCATAATCTCTATGAGGAGGCAATACCTGCGATTCCTTATCAGAAAAAACTTTCCAAAAATCCTGAATAGGTACAGGTAACTCCCCCTTAACTACAGCAGCAATATGCCCGTTACAACACTTGTCATAACAATTAGGACTCCAGGAGTTAATTTCATTGGTAGACCAATCCAGTACCGGATTGTGCAATTTTAACCAAGGTAACCCCAAAATCACCGGTGAGGGCAAATTATTCAAAACTACCAAATCCAAATTCTCTTGATGAACACCATTAATAGTAAGAGGAAATTCACAGATATGTTCAGTAACATTTTTCAATGGAGAACCATCCACAGAAACCACATTAATAGGGGAAGACAGAAGTTTGGGTTTTAATTTTAGTTTTTCCAAAAATTTCCCATCAATCACATTGAGAGTTGAACCACAATCCACAAATACCCGAAACTCCATTAATTCCTCCTCAACAGCAGTGGTAGCAGAAAGAAAGACACCTTTATTGTTTAAACAAGCTATATGGGCGAAACTGACCTCTTTTTTTTTTTTCTCTTTATTCATTCGAAGCGCACAGTTCTTAATAAAATGCTTAGATTTGCCACAATAGAAACACAAACCTTCAGCAAATCTGCGGTCTTTTTCCCGAGAGTGAGGTGCCATTGCTTCAATTTCCATCGGCTCTCCAATGTCAGTACAGTCCCTCTCCAGACTTGGAGCTGACAAGGCAGATTTACTCTCATTAACCCTTGCACGCAGTCTCCTATCCACCCGTATAGCTAATTGCATAGCCTCTTGCAAGTTACCAGGTATAGGATAAGCAATCAGCAAATCTTTAACCCTTTCACTTAACCCTGCAAGAAATAAACTTTTCAAAGCTGAATCGTTCCACCCCACCTGAGTGGACCACCTTCGGAAGTGAGTACAATAATTTTCCACATTACCTGATCCCTGCCTCAAACGTCTCAATTCTGTCTCAGCTGATGAAACACGATCAGGATCGTCATACAATAACCCCAAAGCAGAAAAAAAACTATCCACTGATCTAAAGCATGGATCACTAGGCTGCAGAGAAAAGGCCCAGTCCTGAGGTTCTTTGCGCAAAAGTGACATTATGAACCCTATGCGCTGTGATTCATCACCAGAGGATCTGGGTCTCAAACGGAAATACAACAAGCAAGCATTTTTAAAAGAAAAAAAATGTTGTTGTTCACCAAAAAATAAATCAGGCAAGCGTACCTTTGGCTCCACGAAATGTGCTCCAGAACAACTACACACGTGTTGCAGGATCTCAGCCACCTCCAGAGAAAGTCCCTGCAGGCGTTGAGCCAAATCCTGAACCGACACCATGATGGAAACAGAAAATCTTTCCTTAGAGATTTTTATTTATTTTTTTCTTGGATGGACTTACTGTTATGATCTGCTACAAGCACTAAGGAAAGATGGGAATTCTTTCCCTACAATAGAACTAAGCTGGATCCCTACGATGTAATGGGGAACCTGATCCTGCAACCAGACCCGCTAAAGTCCTCAGCTAGTCTGAACGAAGACCTATAGTTGCGAGGGAGGAATCCCTACAAGATCTAGGGACTGGGAGAAAAGGTGGACACCTAACAGAAATTGTAGCAGGGATAATTAAACAGAAAACAAAATACTTAGAGATCCTAAGATCAAGCAAAACTGACTGAGTAAGGCACCTAAGCACCCGGCTAGCTTAAGAGTAGATAATACAATGAAGTCCAGCAAAGCCAGAAGGGCGGAGCCAGACTAAATAGGGAAAAAAGGTCATGTGACCAGCAAACTGAAACAAAACCTAACAAGAGGGTTCTAACAGTGCCTTGTATGGCTCACGTGTTGAACCTGGTTGTCCAGCAATTTTTTGCCCACTATCCCAGACTACATGGCCTTCTGCAGAGGGCACGGTCGCTGTGTGCTCACTTCCTCCGTTCGCATCCCGCAGCTCAGCGACTTACATCTCTACAGAAGTCGTTGGGCCTGCCACTTCACCGGCTAAAATGCGATGTGCCAACACGGTGGAATTCAACTCTGCACATGTTGCAGCGACTGTGGCAGCACCGACAAGCCCTGGTGCAATATGTTCTGAATTATAGCCTGGGCCAACGAGATCCAAAGGTGGGGCAAATCACGCTGGAGGAGTGGTCTCAGATCAGGGACCTACGCACCCTTCTGCACAGTTTTGAAATGGCCACGAAGATGTTTAGTGCTGATGATGCCATTATCAGCATGACTATTCCGGTGATTTACATGCTGGAGCAGATGGTAAACAGAATTCGGAGTCAGGTGGTGGAACAAGAGGAGGTGGAGGTAGTTGAGGAGGAGGAGTTGTATGCGGAAGGGCTAACATCTACAAGGTCCAGACGGTCGGCAGCACCAAGGCGGCTGGCATGGGAGGATGGGGGAGAGGAATTAACCAGGGCGCATGGTAGCAGCCAAACTAGTGAGGAAGGTGCAGGAGCCCAGGAAGAAGTGGATGACGAACTGGTGATGGGCTTGGAAGACTCATCAGATAAGGGAGACCTTGATCATATTTCTGTTGTGCGAGGTTGGGGGGAGAGGGCAGATGAAAGAAGCATGAGTCGTACCTCGCCACCAACACAACAGGGACTTGGTGCTCCCAGATGCGCAAGACACATGAGTGCCTTCTTGCTGCACTACCTGCAACATGACCCTCGAATTGTCAGAATTCAAAATAATCCTGACTACTGGGTAGCCACACTGTTAGATCCCCGGTACAAAAGTAAATTTGCCAAAATAATTCCTGCCAAAGAAAGGGATTCACGCATGCAGGAGTATCAGCAGAGACTGTTGCAGAATCTTACATGTGCTTTTCCACAAAAAAACAGTGGTGCATGTAGTGAATCTCACAGTTGTAACTTGCCAACCGTGGGACTGTCGAGTGTTCAGCACTCAAACCGTAACAGAAACACAGTATCTGCTGGTGTTCACAGCAATTTTGCGGAATCCTTTCACCAGTTTTTTAGCCCATCCTTTGCAAGGCCACAGGAGACAAGAAGTCAGGCACATAATCAACGCCTAGAGACGATGGTACAGGAGTATCTCCAACTGAACATCCAAGCCATGACTGTGTCACTGGACCCTTGCTCTTTTTGGACTTCCAATCTGGATAAATGGCTGGAGCTCGCCACTCACGCCTTGGAGATCTTGTCATCCCCTGCAGCCAGCGTTCTCTCTGAACGTGTGTTCAGCGCTGCTGCTGGTGTGCTGACAGATAAGCACACACGGCTGTCCACTGAGAATGTAGACAGACTCACGTTCATAAAGATGAACAAATCATGGATCCACAAGGACTTTTCTACCCCTGTGTCATCCTGGGGAGATTTGAGGATTTGGTAAAATTACCTCACTAAACGTTTTAAGCTTTAAAATTGCTAATAATTTGTAGCTGCATCTAGGCTGGAAAATAATTTTGGGCCTGTAGCAGTGTGTGGTACTCATTCTAATAGGCCATCTATACTGAGCTCCACCAGCCTTCAAATTAATAATTATTTTTAGCTGCATCTTGCCTGTAGAATAATTTTGGGCCTGTAGCAGTGTGTGGTACTCATTCTAATAGGCCATCTATACTAAGCTCCACCGGCTTTCAAATTAATAACAATTTTTGTTCTCTCTGAACGTGTGTTCAGCGCTGCTGGTGGTGTGCTGAGTCTGACATATAAGCGCACACGGCTGTCCACTGAGAATGTAGACAGACTCATGTTCATAAAGATGAACAAATCATGGATCCGCAAGGACTTTTCTACCCCTTGGAAAAGTCGGAGGAAGAGGAGGACAAAGCAAGCCATTTTGCTGGCAACCTATGTGTCATCAGGGGAAGGTGGTGCAAAATCCTTTGAAACACAGGCATGGTTCATTTTTATGAAGGTGAGATCACCTTCATTTTGGGTTGACAGCAGGGTCCTTCTTTCTGTCAGGATTGATCCAGCAGCACTGAAGACTCTTTCTGATAGCACACTACCAGCAGGGCAAGCGAGCTTCTGTAAGGCATTTTGTGCCAATTCAGGCCAGGTGTTCAATTTACAGGCCCAGTAGTCAAAGGGGAATGAACTGTGAGGGAGAACATTGATAGGGGAGGAGAGGTAATTTTAAACCATAGTTGACAACTGCTGTCTCCTGTCTGTTGCAATCAAATCACTATTACCAGTCGTGTGAGCGTTACTCGAGAAATCAGTCCACAACATGGTCATGAAACCCCTGTCTCCAACGCCACTTCGGCTGTGTGCACCACGAACACCTCTTCCATGTTGCCCAGCACGGCTCGTGGTGTTAACCTGCACCGCTGCTGTGTGCTGGGAATGCCTCTAACAAACGGTTTACCAGAGTTCCTTGTTTGTTCTCCAATATTAGCTCTAGGTTCTCCTGTGGCATGATGTTCTGTAACTTGCCTTTATAGCGTGGATCGAGGATGCTGGCCAACCAGTATTCGTCATCTTTCATAATTTTGGCAATGCGGGTGTCCCTTTTTAGGATCCGCAAGACATAATCACACATGTGGGCCAATGTTCCAGGTGTCAATGATGCACTGCCAGTGGTGGGTAGAGAAGCACTTTCTGCCAAATCCAAATCCCTCCAGTCACGCACAAACCCTGTACCTGACCTTGGCAAGCCAACATTTTCTCTTGCCCCCTGAGAAGCATTCTCCTCCCCAAAATAATCATCCCCTCATCCTCCTCCTCTTCCTCTTCTTCCTCCACATCGTCCAGGACAGTTCCATGAGCAGACAATGCCTGATTGTCATCAAGGCTTCCCTCATCCTCCTCCTCTTCCTCCTCTGCTGCAGACGCCTGATCCTTGATGTGAGTCAAAGTTTGCATGAGCAGACGCATAAGTGGGAAGCTCATGCTTATGATGGCGTCTTCTGCGCTTACCAGCCGTGTGCATTCCTCAAAACACTGAAGGACTTTACAGAGGTCTTTGAGCTTTGACCACTGCACACCCGACAACTCCATGTCTGCCCTCAAACTGCCTGTCCGTGGATCCTCCCACAAATGCATTACAGCCTGCCTCTGTTCGCACAGCCTCTCAACCATGTGCATGCTGGAGTTCCACTGTAATGATTATAGGGGATAACTCAGGAGACTCTTTGCGTGGAACAAGACAACTACAGGACACAGTTTTATAAGTGGTAAAGTCTATATTATCACACGGTGATTCAAACAGGTGCAGAGCAAAGCTCTAGTCCACAACACTTGGTGCAGATATTAAATGCAGCTTAACAGTCTATAGGAAACTTCAGAGGAAAATGCAATCAAATACCAAAACAGTACTCGCGCTTTGAATCAAACACACTCGCAATACTGATCGCAACACATACCTGGAATATTCAGAAGGTTTGTAGACAGATGTTTGAATGATGAATCAGTAGTTTTTGTGTTATAGTGAGCACATGTGTATTGAACCTCTAGGTGCAAGAAAAAAGATAAAAGATAAAATCAGTCCACATAAATTGCGAGAAATAAACTAAGTAACTTTACATAAAATAAGAAAGGACCCAGACCACACCTGTGCATCCTTAAAAATGTGCCTTTTTTGGAAAAACCCTTGGGGGATAGGAAATCCCAATAACTCAATATTTGGAGAGAATCAAAAATGTGCAAAAAATGCCTTTAAAATATTACAACATAAGGTGCATAGAATAAAAAGTCATATATATATAATTAAGGTGCCGACTGTGCAATATTAAAGTGCATACTTCATAGCGGAAAACGGATTTGTATATATACCCATATTCTTATACAACAACGTGAAGTGATGAATAAGAGAAAATCCTGGTACTCCTATGGGACAAATGGAAGGGTGACCGGTGATATTCAAAGAAATCCACTAGCGGTACCTTGTAAATCGAGTAAATCCACACTAGCGCTGCTGCGCAGCTGCACTCCAGAGAGCGTCGGAAGCAGCGCTAGTGTGGAGGAGAGCTTGCCACCGGCCGGGGCAGCTCTCCAGGATCCCTCGTCTTCTCCTCTTTTCTATAAACATTGGATCTATTTGGAGCCCGTCCCAAGCTAAGTATCATCTCTCTTTTTGCTCCAGCCAGGATACTAGTACACTAATACTCGATTTACAAGGTACCGCTAGTGGATTTCTTTGAATATCACCGGTCACCCTTCCATTTGTCCCATAGGAGTACCAGGATTTTCTCTTATTCATCACTTCACGTTGTTGTATAAGAATATGGGTATATATACAAATCCGTTTTCCGCTATGAAGTATGCACTTTAATATTGCACAGTCGGCACCTTAATTATATATATATGACTTTTTATTCTATGCACCTTATGTTGTAATATTTTAAAGGCATTTTTTGCACATTTTTGATTCTCTCCAAATATTGAGTTATTTGGATTTCCTATCCCCCAAGGGTTTTTCCAAAAAAGGCACATTTTTAAGGACGCACAGGTGTGGTCTGGGTCCTTTCTTATTTTATGTAAAGTTACTTAGTTTATTTCTCGCAATTTATGTGGACTGATTTTATCTTTTATCTTTTTTCTTGCACCTAGAGGTTCAATACACATGTGCTCACTATAACACAAAAACTACTGATTCATCATTCAAACATCTGTCTACAAACCTTCTGAATATTCCAGGTATGTGTTGCGATCAGTATTGCGAGTGTGTTTGATTCAAAGCGCGAGTACTGTTTTGGTATTTTATTATTATCCCCCCTTTTTTTCTCCTTGTGGTAGGAGTTTTGTACTTGCAGCAGGATCCAGCACTTATATACTTGCGCCGCTACATCTATTTTATTTATTGAAAATGCAATCAAGCAGAGAGTCTATGAAGCACAAATATACTTGAGGACACTTGACACAAATAAGTCTTTGCTTAGTCCAAGCACAGGTAGATATGCTTAAAAGGCAGTTCAAATAATATCTTAGCTCAACCAGGGAGGCCTGGGTAATAGTCTCAGGTTTAAGCAGAGCAGAGCTGCAACAGCTTACATGTCCAGCAAATGCAGAAGGAAGTAAACACCAGCAGCCAGATGAAGGAGGATTACTGGAAACTGGTGTATGCAGCAGTAACTCAGAGCAGAGTAGCAGGATCACCAACAGGTTCACAGGAGCAGGAACAACGCCAGGGAGCCACCAGAGGTCAGAAGCTGGATGCAAGGCAGAATACTCTAGCACAGACTAAAGGCTGGGGTGGAGTTATATAGCAGGAAGACACAGTGCACATGAGACCAAAGACGCCATCTTGGAAAAGGGCAGTAATGCACAAAAGGAATCAAAAATGTTCTGAGTCCTGACATCCACCTTCTTGCAACGTCTATGATTAGGCGGTGCTTGGGGAGGTGGAGCGATCGCTGCAGCCTCTGCATACGACTGGAGTCTACAGGCGAGCGACGGATGTGCGAGCACAGTCTTCTCAACTTATGGAGTAGGGCTGGTAACTCCGGATAATTATTTATGAAGCACTGCACCACGAGGTTCAAGGTGTGAGCCAGGCAAGGTATGTATCTGAGTTTTGCCAGGGCTATGGCTGCCACAAAATTACGGCCGTTATCACTGACTACCTTGCCTGGCTCAAGATGTTTATTGCCCAGCCATGACTCAGTTTCTCGCTGCAAGTAGTCGGCCAGTACCTCCGCGGTGTGTCTGTTGTTGCCCAAAGACAACATCTTTCAAACAGCCTGCTGACTCTTACCACTAGCTGTTCGACAGTGGGACACTGAGTGTGCAACACTGGCAGCTGCGGATGGAGTTCTCGTGCGAATGCGCTCTGTCGGCGAGCTTTTGCTTCTGGAGGAGGAGAAGGGTCGAACGCCTGCAGCCAACTATTGCCTATACCGTGGGCTAGGCAGCACTGTCCCACTGCCGCTGTCCCCTGTGGACCCTGCATCCACCACATTAACCCAGTATGCAGTGATGGACACGTAACGGCCCTGGCCATGCCTACTGGCCCATGCATCTGTTGTGGTGTACCTTTCCACTCACTGATTGTTTGAATGAATGGACAATGCGGTCTTTCACATGCAGGTGAAGGGCAGAGATGGCTTTTCTAGAAAAGAAGTGCCCACTATGTAGGTCATAGTGTGGGACAGCATAGGCCATGAGCTCTCGGAACGCTGCCTTTCATCCAAACGGAAGGGCATCATCTCTAATGAGATCAGTTTGGCAATGTAGGCGTTCAAAGCCAGTGAAGTTTTGCAGTCCGTCCACGCTTGCAAGTGCATGGTGTTTAAATGTCTAAGCATGCAACTGGTATTCGATTTTTGGAGATTTTTCCCTCGGCTAAAGGTCCTTCCGCACTTCTTACAGATAACTTTTGCCTCATCAATAGGATTTTGGTCAAAAAAGTGCTACACTGCACTCTTCCTACTATGGGAAAACTTTTCAGGGCTTGCACGCTGTGCTAATTTGACCGTCTGGCCAAGCTGTCCTGCAACTCTTTTTGTTTTTTTAACATGTTTTTGGACTGCTATGGGCCTGCCAGATAACCGTAGCTGCGATATCGATGCCTGCCGCAGGTCCTCCTCTTCTGAGCTATTGCCAGCGGCACCCTCTTCCCCCAATGGATGCCAATCTGGGTCAACAGCTGGGTCATCCATCACCTCCTCTTCAATTTTTATCTGCACCTTCCTCTGTGTCACGTGTAAGTTGTTAGAGTATGCCGGAAGGGGCACCTGAGTTTCATCAGGGTCAGATTCTGGCTCGGTAGACTGCGAGGGCAATGTAGTGCTATGGGTGAATGTACCAGCAGAATCAGATAGCAGTGGCTACACATCAGTGCACTCCATGTCATATTCATCTTGGACTGGGGAATTCAGGACTTGACTTGATAACCCAGGAATGGTATGTGAAAAGACCTGCATGGAGTAATCTGAAGTGTGGCCTGCCGCATCCTTCACTTTTGGTGGGGGTGAAGGACACAAGGAAAGGTGTTGTTCCTGACCTGGAGCCTGCACTGACGACTCATTGCTTGCATTTTTTGAAACTTCAGAAGAGGAGGCGATAGAGCTGGAGGCTGTTTCGGCAATGTAAGCCAAAACCTGTTCCTGATGCTCCAGCTTTAAAAGCGGTTTACCTACTTCCAGAAAAGGGAGCCTTCCAGGCCTTCTGGAGCCAGACAATGATGCAGGCTCTACACCTCCTGCCTTAGGTGCTTTGGGCTTTTGGCACTACCAGCAGATGCACCACCACCATCATTCACAGCTGGCCCCCCCGCCCACATCCGCGGCCTCTTCCACCATATCTCCTCATGTTTGGGAAAATGTACCAAAAATAGCAGCAGATATATGGTACTGTATGAGGAGCGTACAGCTGTATATGGCGTAGGGTAAAATTTAAATCTTCATATTTATTTCCGGAGTCACACACAGACAATCACTCAGTATGGATTTGACCGTAATACAAAGAGCAGATATACAGTACTGTATAAGAAGTTGACAGCTGTATACGGTGTAGGGGAAAATTGCAATCTCCGTATATATTTCCGTAGTCACACAAAGACGCTCACTCAGTATGGATTTGACCGTAATACAAAGAGCAGACATATGGTACTGTCTCAGAAGCGTACAGCTGTATACGGTGTAGGGGAAAATTGTAATCTCTGTTATGAATGTGCTAGAGATGGTTTCTGAGCAGAGGCTCCCTCTGATGGTTACAGACAGCACTGAAACTTTCAGCGAGGAGTTGCAATCTGGGTTCACTGACTGGTCTGATATAAGGGAGGTTCCCTCCCATGATGGTTGCCGGTGAGCAATTGTTCTTGTCTCAATTGTGGTTCCTGGTTCATTTGGAAGTTTGCTGGAGTCTTGCCTGCATCTCCTGCTTTCTGATAAGATATTTTTTGCTTTTCTTTTTGTGCTTGCTTTTTGCATTGTTTTCTGCACTTTTGTGAAGGTCAGCCAGGTCCCGTCCTGGGGCCTGGGCTCCTCACGGTTTGTCTGCAGCCACTGTTATTTGCTCATTTGCTTTTTCCTGTATTTTCAGCGACTGCAGCTTGGTTTTTGTTCACACTGAGATCTGATTTAGCGGGTGGCGAGATTGTGTGATCTCAGTATTTTATAATCAGAATTGTTGGGTTTTTGTAGGGTTTTCTGGGTTGCAGAAAGTAATCTCTCCTGTCCTATCCTATTTAGTCAGCTTGTGGCCCCAGCGTTTGCTCAGTCTATTTTCTGCCTATGTTTGTATTTTCATCTTGTCTAACCACCATTATATGTTTGGGGGCTTCCTATTTTCTTTGGGGATCTGCTCCGGGGCAGATAGCTTTCATCTTTCTGCCTTTAGGTGTAGTTATCTCTCAGGCTGTGACGAGGCTCCTAGGGTCAACGTAGGAACGCTCCACGGCTACCTCTAGTTGTGTCGTTAGCTTAGGAATCTGCAACCCATCAGGTACCAACATCTCAGGTGTCCGGCTGCCTGCTGTTGTTCCTGTCCTCCTCAGCTACCGAAACATAACAGTATCACCAGCCTGAACTGAAAATTATATGGTACTCACAGAAGGGAAAAATAGTGTGGAATGAAAAAAGTTGTCAGAGTTGTCAGAGATTTTTTTTTTTCTGTCTGTTGCATTTTTTCCCTCTTTTTCTCTGGGTGCTGAGGAGGATTTTTTTTTTCTCTCTCAATGGAGTTTGCACAGTTGTCTGGCCGTGTGGATCAGCTTGCCACTGAGGTTCGGAGTATTGCTACCTATCTTGCTAGGTTGCCGGTTGTGGAACCTAGGATTCCCATGCCAGATTTGTTTTTGGGGGATTGGGCTAAATTCTGAATTTCAAAAATAACTGGAAGTTGATTTTTGCCTTAAAGCCTAAGTCCTCAGGGAACGCAGCACAGCAGGTTCAAATTGTCATTTCTCTCCTGCGCGGCGATCCTCAGGATTGGGCTTTTACCCTGACACCTGGGGATCCTGTTTTGAATGATATTGATGCATTTTTTCTGGCTCTGGGGTTATTGTACAATGAACCTAATGTCACTGATCAAGCTGAAAAAACCTTGTTGGCATTAAATCAGGGTCTTGAAGAAGCTGAGCTGTACTGTCAGAAATTCTGAAAGTGGGCAGTCCTGACCAAATGGAATGATGATGCTTTGGCAGCCCTTTTTCGGAAGGGGCTGTCAGAGAATGTAAAGGATGTTATGGTGGGTTTCCCTGCTCCATCTGGTCTCAATGATTCTATGTCATTGGCTATTCAAATTGACAGACGTTTGCGTGAGCGCAGAGGTATGCGTGAGATGGTGTTGACTTGTGAGCCAGCTCCTGAGCCCATGCAGTGTGATGGAGTGACTTCTGGGGCTCAGAGTCATGAGTTTCGAAAGCGCAATTGGTTATGTCTCTCATGCTATTTCAGTCTGCCCTAAGCGAGGAAGACATTTTGCACGCTCAGTTGTCTTGGGTAGTGTTCAGACTAAATTTCTGTTGACTGTTACCCTGATTTGCTCCCTGTCCACATTTGCTGCTCAGGTATTTGTTGATTCAGGAGCAGCTATTAACCTGATGGATTTTGACTTTGCAAAACGTTGTGGGTTTCCCATGATACCCCTGCGGAAGTCTATTCCCCTACTGGGCATTGATTCCACCCCTTTGGCGGAGAATAAACTCCAGTTTTCTACTCAGGTGATAATGAGGGTTGAACCAGATCATCAGGAGAGTTGCAAATTTCTGGTGCTGTATAATCTGCATGACATTATTGTACTAGGTTTCCCTTGGTTACAGTCTCATAATCCTGTTTCGGATTGGAAATCTGTGTCTGTGACCAGTTGGGGCTGCCAATGTGTTAATGCCGACACTCTGTTTTTGTAGCCTCTCCCAAGTCTCAGGATGTTCCTGACTTTTTGACTGATTTTTCGGATGTATTTAGTGAAAGTAAATCTGCATCTTTGCCCCCTCACAGGAGCTACGATTGCGCTATTGAATTAGTGCCTGGTGGTAAATTTCCTAAAGGTCGCCTTTTTAACTTGTCTGTACCTGAACACCATGCTATGCGATCTTATATCAAGGAGTCATTGGAGAAGGGTCATATCAGACCATCCTCTTCACCCTTGGGTGCTGGTTTTTTCTTTGTGGCCAAAAAGGATGGTTCATTGAGGCCGTGTATTGATTATCGTCTCTTGAATAAGATCACTGTGAAGTATCAATATCCGTTACCCTTGATTTCTGACCTGTTTTCCAGGGTGAAAAGTGCTAGATGGTTTACCAAGCTTGACCTCAGGGGGCGTATAACCTTATTCGCATTAAGCACGGGGATGAATGGAAGACAGCGTTTAATACCCCAGAGGGGCATTTTGAGTACCTAGTGATGCCCTTTGGGCTCACTAATGCTCCTTCCGTCTTCCAATCCTTCTTGAATGATATTTTCAGGGATTTTGTGGATAAATTTCTGATTGTTTATTTGGATGATATCTTATTTTTTTCCAATGACTGGGACTCTCATGTGAAACATGTTCGGACTGTGTTCCAGATTTTGAGAGAGAATGCACTGTATGTGAAGGGATCAAAGTGTCTTTTTGGCGTACAGAAGGTCTCATTTCTGGGATTCATTTTGTCTCCGTCTGTTATTGAAATGGACCCGGTCAAGGTTCAAGCCATCTGTGATTGGGTCCAACCTACCTCATTAAAGGCTCTTCAGAGATTTTTGGGTTTTGCCAATTTTTATCGTAAATTTATTGGTAATTTCTCCGGTATTGTTAAACCATTGACTGATTTGACCAAAAAGGGTTCTGATGTGGTGAATTGGCCTCCTGAGGCAGTTTCTGCGTTTCAGGAACTTAAGCAGAGATTCACTTCTGCTCCTGTTCTACGGCAGCCTGATGTTTCTCTACCGTTTCAGGTGGAGGTTGATGCCTCTGAAATTGTGGCAGATGCCGTTTTGTCCCAAAGAGATCAAGAGACCTCTAAGAGTAACCCTTGTGCCTTTTTCTCTCGAAAATTTTCTCCAACTGAACGTAATTATGACGTGGGTAACCGGGAGTTATTGGCCATGAAGTGGGCCTTTTGAAGAGTGGAGACATTGGCTGGAAGGAGCCAAACATCAGGTGGTGGTCCTCACGGACCATAAGAATCTGGTTTATCTCGAATCAGCCAAGCGACTTAATCCTAGACAGGCCAGGTGGGCCTTGTTTTTCACACATTTTAATTTTGTGGTTTCTTTTCTTCCTGGCACTAAGAATGTTAAGGCGGATGCCCTCGCGAGGAGTTTCTTTGCGGACTCTCCTGAGTTATCTGACCCTACTGTTATTTTGAAAGAGGGTGTAGTTATTTCCGCCATCTCGCCCAATTTGAGACTGGCCTTGGAAGGGTGTCAGGAAGATAAACCTGAGCACTGCCCTATTGGGAAATTGTTTGTCCCAGACTAGTGGAAGAAGAGTGTGATGTCTGAGATTCATTGTTCCGCGTTGGCTGGTCATCCTGGGATTTTTGGTACCAGATACTTGATGAGTCGGTCCTTTTGGTGGTCTACTTTGTCTCGTGACGTCAGGGAATTTGTGCATTCCTGTGGGACTTGCTCTCGCTCCAAGCCTTGCTCTCGCTCTAGTGGTTTGTTAATGCCATTACCTGTGCCCAAGAGGCCATGGACCCATATCTCTATGGATTTTATTTCCGACCTCCGTTTCTCAGAGAATGACCATTATCTGGGTAATGTCATGACGTATAACAGATATATTCTATGATAGTAACATATATCTAATGTGACATTATTCTATATTTCCTATAATAGAAAATATCAACATGTATACATAGTATCTGCCAGCAATGTCTTACCTGACATAATATCCTATTTATTGTGGGTCTATACTGTGTACGTGTCACGCTGTCTCAGGATAGAGGTGGACCGGGGTCTATGCTGACCCTGAACTGGGGTCCTGACTAGTCCCTCTACCTGGAGGTACTGTTAATGGTACAGAGGTCCAGGCCGCTAGCGTAACCCTGTCTCCTGTAGATCCCTGACCACTGTAATCTAGTCCTGAGAAGGACCCTGATTACCACCACAGGGAATGGGCAGGTCACAGCTAACACACAGTCTAAGATAAACAAGACAGACAAGGGGTAAAGAAAACACTGCCATGCATACAAAACTTCCACTACAGAGGAACACAAAAGGTTAAGGAGATAAACAATAAGCGAGGAGAGGATAAACCACAACAGGCACTCTTAGCTTAAGTCTTCTCAGAAACGATCCGCTCTGCTGGTCTGAATGAATGCTTTCACCGACAACTTCCCCAGCAGACCAGCAGGTATAAGAAGGAAGCTAATTAACAAAACATCAATCGCAGCTGGGCGAGGCTGGTCAGTCCAGCACCGAGAGAGAAAGAATTAACTCCCTCAGTGCCGAAAAAACACCAGCACCAGAAACTCAGCTGTGCGAAGTCAGGGTGTGCAATCGCGACGATCTTCGCCGCGACACACCCGTGACAGTACCCCCCCTTCTACGAGGGGCCTCTGGACCCTCAGGGCCTGGTCTATCTGGGTGAGTAGTGTGGAAGGCCCGAACCAATCGGTCTGTGTTAATATCCGACGCAGAAACCCACATCCTCTCCTCAGGACCATACCCCCTCCAATGAACAAGGTACTGAAGGGACCGGCGATTCAGACGTGAGTCAATGATCTTCGATACCTGAAACTCCAAATTACCATTGACCACCACAGGAGGAGGAGGTAGAGGTGACGGTATAACTGGTGCCACGTACCTCTTAAGCAACGATTTGTGGAACACATTGTGGATTCTAAACGTAGGAGGGAGGTCAAGACGGAAAGCCACCGGATTAATTATTGAACTGATCCTGTATGGCCCGATGAATCTGGGACCGAGTTTCCAGGAGGGAACCTTAAGTTTTATATTCTTGGTAGACAACCATACCAGATCGTTCACACTTAGGTCCGGACCAGACACTCTCCTCCTATCAGCCATACGTTTGTATCGGTTCCCCATAGTGCTCAGATTATTAAGCACTCCTCTCCACACTGAAGCAAGTGACGACGAAAATCGTTCCTCCTCAGGAACCCCAGAAGAGCCCCCCCCATTGAAAGTACAAAACTGGGGGTGAAAACCATATGCCCCAAAAAACGGGGACTTACCAGTGGACTCGCTCCGCCTATTGTTAAGAGCGAACTCTGCCAGAGGCAAGAAAGAAGACCAGTCCTCTTGGTTCTCTGAGACAAAACACCGAAGATATGTCTCTAAGCTCTGATTCAGACGCTCTGTCTGACCATTAGTCTGCGGATGAAAAGCCGAAGAAAATGACAACTGCATCCCCCGACGAGAACAAAATGCCTTCCAGAATTTGGACACAAACTGAGACCCCCGATCCGACACCACATCGGAAGGCAACCCGTGAAGTCTCACAATCTCCCCAATGAACACCTGCGCCAGAGTTTTAGCATTAGGAAGAGCAGGAAGAGCAATAAAATGTGCCATTTTGCTGAACCTGTCAACTACAACTAGTATGACAGTTTTACCTGAAGACGGAGGGAGGTCCGTAATGAAGTCCATAGACAGATGGGTCCATGGACGCTCCGGGATTTTCAACGGTAAAAGGGCCCCAGACGGACGGGTATGTGGGGTCTTAGAGCGCGCACATACCCCACAGGACGCGACAGAAGTTACCACCTCTTTATTTAAGTTAGGCCACCAAAACCGGCGAGAAAGGAGATCTACAGTTGCTTTACTCCCTGGGTGTCCTGCCAAAGCAGAATTATGATGTGCCTCGATAACCTTTTGTCTTAACTGATCTGGAACAAACAGTTTCCCTGGAGGTCCTACAGGGGCGTTCCCCTGAGCCTCCAATACCTCCTCCTCAAGCTCAGAGCATACAGCCGACACCACAACTCCCTCCTGAAGAATAGGAACTGGGTCATCCGTCCTCCCGGCCCCCGGGAAACTACGAGATAAGGCATCAGCCTTTACATTTTTTGACCCAGGACGATATGTGATGACAAAATTAAACCTGGTAAAAAACAACGACCATCTAGCTTGTCTGGAATTCAGACGTTTTGCAGACTCTAAATACAGCAGGTTCTTGTGATCAGTAATGACGGTGACCGGGTGGACTGCCCCTCCAAAAAGTGACGCCACTCTTCAAAAGCCAACTTAATGGCCAAAAGTTCCCTATTGCCGGCATCATAATTCCTCTCGGCGGACGACAATTTTTTAGAGAAGAAAGCGCACGGATGCCATTTACCAGGGGACGGACCTTGAGATAATACCGCACCCACTCCTACGTCAGATGCGTCTACCTCCACAATGAACGGTTGTGATGCATCAGGTTGGATGAGTATGGGTGCCGAAGCAAAACATTTTTTCAAGGAGGAAAATGCTTGACAAGCTTTGTCAGACCACCTAGAAAAATCCGTCCCTTTTTTTGTCATGTCAGTGAGAGGTTTGACAACGGATGAGAAATTACGAATAAATTTCCGGTAGTAGTTAGCAAACCCCAGGAAACGCTGCAGTGCTTTAAGATCCTCTGGCCGATCCCATTCAATCACAGCCTTCACTTTCCCAGGGTCCATACGGAAACCGGAAGCTGACACCAGGAATCCTAAAAACTGAAGTTCTTGTACGGCGAATACACACTTCTCCCATTTGGCGTACAGTTTATTGTCTCGCAAGATCTGCAACAACTGTCTCACATGCTCCTGATGAGACACAAGATCCGGCGAGTAAATTAAGATGTCATCTAGATAAATGACAACAAACTGTCCCACTAGGTGGCGAAAGATGTCATTAACAAAATGTTGAAACACCGCCGGGCAGTAGTCAGACCGAAAGGCATGACAAGGTTCTCATAATGTCCCTCCGGAGTGTTAAACGCCGTCTTCCACTCATCCCCCTCCTTTATCCTAATCAGATTATACGCCCCCCTGAGATCCAACTTAGAGAACCATTTGGCGCCCACAATCTGATTGAAGAGATCAGGAATAAGTGGGAGCGGATACGGATGTCGGACCGTAATCCGATTAAGCTCACGGAAATCCAGGCAAGGGCGTAGGCCTCCATCTTTTTTCTTCACAAAGAAGAACCCCGCGGCCACTGGGGAAGATGAAGGTCTAATATGCCCCTTGGCCAGACTTTCCGAAATATAATCCTTCATAGCTTGCCTCTCAGGACCAGAAAGGTTATATAACCTAGATTTTGGTAACTTAGCATCAGGAAGCAATTTTATAGCACAGTCATACGCGCGATGAGGAGGTAATTCTTGACACCCTTCCTCTGAAAACACATCCTCAAAGTCCTCCAGAAAAGGAGGTAAGGTTCTAGGCACGACCGTACCGATGACCGTGTTCATGCAGTTACTATTGCAAAATTCACCCCACTGGCTTATCTCTCTGGATTGCCAATTAATAACTGGGTTATGTTTAGTTAACCAAGGAAGTCCCAACACAATAGGAGTGGGAAGGCCCTCCAACACATAACAAGACAATAGTTCTTTATGTATTGCCCCCACTCGAAGGTCTATGTTATGCACGGCTTGCACAAAGCTACCTTGACCGAGAGGCCTGGCGTCAATAGAGAATATAGGGATAGGTTTGGCCAATACACTCAGTTGCATACCTTGCACCTGGGCAAACCGAGCGTCCACCAGATTAGCCGCGGCCCCACTATCCAGAAGAACAGAAATCCTTTCAGTTCTCGTACCTACCACCACCTCCGCTGGTACGAGAAACTGAGACAGACTTGGGGACGAAATACATACTCCCAGATTGTCGTCCACCACACAACCTGGGATCAACAGTTTTCCGGCGACTCCTTGCTCAGCAAAGTACGGGATGGACACCCCCCAACAAAATGTCCCTTTCTCCCGCAGAAGTAACACTTTCCTGTCTTGCGGCGCACCGCCGATCCCCTCCTCGAAACGATGTCCCTCCTAACTGCATAGGCTCCTCAGAACAAACCAGGGGAACCTCAATATAAGGGACTATAGTAGAAGGTGGAGTCATCACAGGGGGCGGAGTTACCTCGCACCTCTCCCGAAGCCGTCTATCGATGCGAATAGCAAGGGCCATAGCGGCCTCCAGTGACGGGGGAGAATCATACTGAGCCAACACATCTTTTAATTTGTCAGATAATCCTTGACAAAACTGGCTCCTAAGAGCTGGGTCATTCCACTGAGTATCTGTGGCCCATCTACGGAACTCAGAAGAAAATTCCTCCGCCGGACGATCTCCCTGCTGTATCTTACGTAACTTCATTTCAGCAAGTGAGACCCGATCCGGGTCATCATATACCAGACCCAGGGCTGTAAAAAATCGATCTACTGACTGGAGAGCCGGGGAGTCCGGAGGAAGAGAGAACGTCCAGGATTGAGGGTCCCCTTGTAAGAGCGAGATGACAATTCCCACCCTCTGATCTTCACTCCCCGAAGACCGAGGCCGTAGCCGAAAATATAATTTACATGCCTCCCGGAAGGTAAAAAATTTATCCCGCCCACCAGTGAACCTGTCCGGGAGAGCTACTTTAGGTTCAGATCTGGTTTGCTCCCGGGGGTACAAAACCTTGGACTTAACGTCCGTCAGCTCCATGGACAAACTCTGCAACTGCTGAGCTATCTGGGCTACTGGATCCATGGTAGCTGGGGAGAATCTTTTAGTGGGGTCGGTGAAAATGTCACGACGTATAACAGATATATTCTATGATAGTAACATATATCTAATGTGACATCATTCTATATTTCCTATAATAGAAAATATCAACATGTATACATAGTATCTGCCAGCAATGTCTTACCTGACATAATATCCTATGTATTGTGGGTCTATACTGTGTACGTGTCACGCTGTCTCAGGATAGAGGTGGACCGGGGTCTATGCTGACCCTGAACTGGGGTCCTGACTAGTCCCTCTACCTGGAGGTACTGTTAATGGTACAGAGGTCCAGGCCGCCAGCGTAACCCTGTCTCCTGTAGATCCCTGACCACTGTAATCTAGTCCTGAGAAGGACCCTGATTACCACCACAGGGAATGGGCAGGTCACAGCTAACACACAGTCTAAGATAAATAAGACAGACAAGGGGTAAAGAAAACACTGCCATGCATACAAAACTTCCACTACAGAGGAACACAAAAGGTTAAGGAGATAAACAATAAGCGAGGAGAGGATAAACCACAACAGGCACTCTTAGCTTAAGTCTTCTCAGAAACGATCCGCTCTGCTGGTCTGAATGAATGCTTTCACCGACAACTTCCCCAGCAGACCAGCAGGTATAAGAAGGAAGCTAATTAACAAAACATCAATCGCAGCTGGGCGAGGCTGGTCAGTCCAGCACCGAGAGAGAAAGAATTAACTCCCTCAGTGTCGAAAAACACCCAGCACCAGAAACTCAGCTGTGCGAAGTCAGGGTGTGCAATCGCGACGATCTTCGCCGTGACACACCCGTGACAGGTAATCTGTGATAGGTTTTCTAAGATGATACATCTTGTGCCATTACCTAAGTTGCCTTCCTCCTCCGAATTGGTGCTTTTGTTCCTTCAGTACGTGGTTCGGTTACATGGCATTCTGGAGAACATTGTGTCTGACAGAGGAGTCCAGTTTGTTTCCAGATTTTGGAGGACATTTTGTTCTAAACTTGGTGTTCAATTATCTTTTCTCCTCTGCTTTTCATCCTCAGACCAATGGACAAACCGAGAGAACAAACCAGACCTTGGAGACTTATTTGAGATGTTTTGTGTTTGCTGATCAAGATGACTGGGTCTCTTTTTTGCCTTTGGCTGAGTTTGCTCTTAATAATAGGGCTAGCTCTGCCACCTTGATATGTCCATTTTTCTGCAATTTTGGGTTTCAACCTCGATTTTCTTTGGGACAGGCGAAGGCTTCTGTCTGTCCGGGTGTTGACTCTGTTGTGGAGTGAATGCAGCAGATTTGGGACCAGGTAGTGGAGAGGTTGTCTCTCTCTCAGGAGAAGGCCCAACGGTTTGCCAACCGGCATAGGACTGATGGTCCTCGGTTTAAAGTGTGGGACTTGGTTTGGTTGTCCTCAAGAAATATTCCTATGAGGGTTGCATTTCCAAAGTTTAAGCCCAGGTTCATTGGACTTTATAAGATCATGGAGATTCTTAATCCTGTTTCCTTCCGTTTCCTTCTTCCAGGGACATTTAAGATCCATAACGTGTTCCACAAGTCCTTATTGAAGAGGTTTGTCGAGCCAGTGGTTCCTATGGCTGCTCCTCCTGACCCTGTTTTGGTTGAGGGCAATCTGGAGTATGTGGTTGAGAAAATATTGGATTCTCGTTTTTCTAGACAGAAACTCCAGTATTTGGTTAAGTGGAGAGGTTATGGTCAGGAGGACAATTCTTGGGTGTTTGCTTCGGACATCCATGCTAGGAGACTGATCCGTGCCGATCACCGAGCTCATCCTGATCGGCCTGGTTGCACAAGTGAGGGTTCGGTGACCCCTCCTCAAGGGGGGGTACTGTTATGAATGTGCTAGAGCTGGTTTCTGAGCAGAGGCTCCCTCTGGTGGTTATAGACAGTACTGAACCTTTCAGCGAGGAGTGGCAATCTGGGTTCACTGACTGGTCTGATATAAGGGAGGTTCCCTTCCATGATGGTTGCCGGTGAGCAATTGTTCTTGTCTCAATTGTGGTTCCTGGTTCATTTGGAAGTTTGCTGGAGTCTTGCCTGCATCTCCTGCTTTCTGATAAGATATTTTTTGCTTTTCGTTTTGTGCTTGCTTTTTGCATTGTTTTCTGCACTTTTGTGAAGGTCAGCCAGGTCCCCTCCTGGGCCTGGGCTCGTCACGGTTTGTCT
This sequence comes from Oophaga sylvatica, assembly GCA_033576555.1. Classification (NCBI taxonomy): domain Eukaryota; kingdom Metazoa; phylum Chordata; class Amphibia; order Anura; family Dendrobatidae; genus Oophaga; species Oophaga sylvatica. Next base: position 461,566,732 of record JARQOD010000005.1, read on the forward strand.
GCAGCCACTGTTATTTGCTCATTTGCTTTTTCCATTTATTTCAGCGGCTGCGGCTTGGTTTTTGTTCACACTGAGATCTGATTTAGCGAGTGGCAAGATCGTGTGATCTCAGTATTTTTGTAATCAGAATTGTTGGATTTTTGTAGGGTTTTCTGGGTTGCAGAAAGTAATCTCTCCTGTCCTATCCTATTTAGTCAGCTTGTGGCCCCAGCGTTTGCTCAGTCTATTTTCTGCCTATATTTGTATTTTCAACTTGTCTAACCGCCATTATATGTTTGGGGGCTTCCTATTTTCTTTGGGGATCTGCTCCGTGGCAGATAGCTTTCATCTTTCTGCCTTTGGTGTAGTTATCTCTCAGGCTGTGACGAGGCGTCTAGGATCAACGTAGGAACGCTCCACGGCTACCTCTAGTTGTGTCGTTAGTTTAGGAATGTGCAACCCATCAAGTACCAACATCTCAGGTGTTCGGCTGCCCGGCTGTTGTTCCTGTCCTCCTCAGCTACCGTAACATAACAAATCTCCGTGTATATTTCTGGAGTCACACACAGACGCTCACTCAGTATGGATTTGACCGTAATACAAAGAGCAGACATACGGTACTGTCTCAGAAGCGTACAGCTGTATACAGTGTAGGGGAAAATTGCAATCTCCGTATATATTTCCGGAGTCACACACAGACGCTCACTCAGTATGGATTTGACTGTAATACAAAGAGCAGATATACGGTACTTTATCAGAAGCATACAGCTGTATACAGTGTAGGGGAAAATTGCAATCTCCATATATATTTCCTGAGTCACACACAGACGATCACTCAGTGTGGATTTGACCGTAATACAAAGAGCAGATATCCGATACTGTCTCAGAAGCGTACAGCTGTATACGGTGTAGGGGAAAATTTCAATCTCTGTATATATTTCCGGAGTCACACACAGACGCTCTCTCAGTATGGATTTTACCATAATACAAAGAGCAGATATACAATACTGTCTCAGAAGAGTACAGCTGTATACGGTGTAGGGGAAAATTTTAATCTCCGTGTATATTTCCGGAGTCACACACAGATAGTCACCATGTATTTGTCCGTGATACCAGCCGGCACACTGTAGTGTGTGAGAGCGTACAGCTCTATACGGTGTGGGAAAAAATGAACGGTCAGTAACTGTGCAGAGAAAAAGAATAAAAGAATTAGTGCTGTGTAAAAAGCAGTCTGCACAGCAGTGTACACACAGCAATACAGCTATCAGGCAGCCTAATAACTAGCGTTGCTGCACACAAGAAAATCCTCCCCTGTCACTGCACACTAACTGTGCAGCACAATTGCTATCAGCACAAGCACAGAAGAACTTCTCTGTCCCACCCTAACTCTCTCCCTACTGATAAACAGCAACCTCTCCCTACTGTTAATGTCGACAGAAGTAAAATGGAGGTTGGCGGTCAGGGCTTTTATAGACACCATGACGCCCCCAAAGCAAGCCAATCACTGCAATGCCCTTCTCTAAGATGGTGGTGGTCGCTGCACATGTCATCTCGTTGCCCAGAGTGTACGTCCTTGCTCATTGGCTGAAAAAAGGCGCCTGAAAGCATTCTGGGAAAACTGACTTTGGCGCTCATTTTGACGACCGCATGGCCGACCTCACGCTATGGTCGGGTTTCGGTCAACGAATCCCAACTTTGGCAAAAGTCAGTGACTTATGAATCTGACTGACCTGTTTCGCTCAACTCTAGTGCAGGCCATTTTTGTTGCTGGTCCTATCAAATGGCAAATTGTTCGAATTCACGTGGCACTGTGTTTTAGGAAATTTGACTTGAATTTGACCTTCTGTAGATAAATCCGTTCATCTCCGTATAGGTAATAAACTTTTGTGGTACAATATTCCTTTAAATTGCAATAAAATTTGCTCTGAAAATCATGATTTTTTTCATAAGACAATATAAGAAAATCAGTCTAATTGTAGCAAAATATTTTTGAATGTTTTTGGTTTAAGACAGGCATTCTATTGATAGCTGAGTATATTGGTCATGACGATACATCAAGACTAGAGATATTCTCACCTGTGTTGATGAGAGAGTTCAGTTGTGTCTGATGTTTCTGATTCATGAAAAAGTGCACACCAGTGTTTGAATCTGGAGCATCTGGAGTAAAATTTCTGACACAGGGAAAGCCACAGTTCAAAAAGAATTAGACAAGTTGTGGCATCATGCTCCACTGTTCCCTCATTCCACACCAGCTCTGACCATTTTAGATGAGCTGAGAGAATGTCTTGTGAAATTGCTCTAAGTCGTGACAAAATTTTGCGAATTTTCACAACTTTTATCCCACTGTTTTGGGGTGAAATTTTTGATGAATTGTGGACATTGTTCTTGCTCTAGGGTTATTAATTTCAAGGCAGTTACTTTCATGTTGTTTAGAAAATTGGCTATGATTTGTAAAGGAATTTTTAATAAAAAGTATTAATCCATTGTATACTAACCTCTTTGAAGTTGACTTGCTGAATCTAATGGAAGACCATTTCATTATCTTTTACTTTGGGTAAACATTGTACTATGGTCTGTAACACAAAAAAGCACAGTAAAACCATAAATACTCTGTTGCAAAAAGAATATAATATATCAATAAACATCAAGTGCCAATAAAAAAAGTGGAAAAACAAGGGTATTTGGTTAATACGTTTTTGCAAAAAAATGTATATTAAGCTGCTCTACCAAATCGTCAAGGTATAACCGTATCAGAGCAGTCCCTGACTAATGTACGTAGTCCCTATCTGATGGATTTAAAAACCTGGTCATATGTATAATACCTGTATGAGCAGGATTCAGAAAGGTAATGTCCAAAGTGGACACAGCATAGAACAGCTTATATGTGCAGGGCTCATAAGGGAGGGGTGGAGAACTCCCTGCTAGAGATGAGCGATTTTGCCTTTTTTAGGGTCGAGTTGGGATTCATGAAACCCGACTTTCTCAAAAGTCGAGTCGAACGAAATCGCCTGACTGTCAGGAAAAGTCGGTAGTCCAACTGAAACTCGAAACCCAATGCAAGTCAATGGGAAATCAAAGTCGGCAGGGAGTGGAGGATAGTAAACACACCTAGAGTGCCCATTTCAATGCCAGCGACATCAATTCTTATTACTTAAGCTTGGCAACCTTAATTTACTTTATAATAATAGTTACGCATTGAAAATGGGGGTTATTTGGCTAAAGTTGTGGGGGGTAGGGCTGGCTCCAGGTTTTTGTGTGCCCTGGCGAAAGAGTGTGAGTGGGCCCCTTTAACACTTACCACAATTCATGATGCTCCGATACGGCACAGAAATATAGGTATAGTACAATGACAAATACTTCACTTCTTACATGACATGACTGATATCTATTTTAAATTCTACAATAGCTCAAAAACCGGACAGTATATTACTCCATACAGTATTATGGCCACCACAAAGTGCGCCATACCGAATAATGAGCCCCATATATTGCTCCATACAGAATAATTGGTCCCATATAATGTTCCATACAGTATAGATGAGCTCCACATAATGCTCCAGTATATGATGGTCCACATATAATGTGCCATAAAGTATAGGACTGCCCCCATAGAGTAGAATGAGCACCACATATTGCTCCATACAGTATAATGAGTCGCATATAAAACTCCATACAGTAAATGATGGGCCCCATATATTGCTCCATACAGAATGGGCTCCATATAATGCTCCATACAGAATAGACCCCATATGTGCTCCATATGATGCTCCATACCCTATATGATGCCACATAAATAAAGAACCCCATATGATGCTCCAGTATTCGATGGGCCCCTTGGATGATACTCCAATGTATGATGGGCCAATATAATGCTCCATATATAATGGGCCCCATTTATAATGCTCCAGTGTATAATGGGCCCTGTATATGCTGCTCCAGTGTCTGATGTCCCCCATTTAGAATGCTCCAGTATATGATGGGCCCCATGGATGATGCTCCAGTGTATGATGGGCCAATATAATGCTCCATATATAATGGGCCACATTTATAATGCTCCAGTGTATAATGGGCCCCATAAATGCTGCTCCAGTGTCTGATGTCCCCCATTTAGAATGCTCCAGTATATGATGGGCTCCATGGATGATGCTCCAGTATAATGCTCAATATATAATGGGCCCCATTTATAATGCTCCAGTGTATAATTGTTAGGCGTCAGGAGTCTGCTGGATCAGAAGTTGGATCGGAGTCAGCAGTGGATTTTGTGGTCTCCCATTCTGGTCCAGCCTGGGCAGATGCTGCTCAGCTTCGCCGTCGATCCCAACACCTAGCCAGTACACAGAAAGCACAAGCTGTTGCTAGGGTCTTTGTTCCTAGTAGCTTTAAGCATAGGTTACAGAAAGGAACAGGGCTGCCACAGCCTAAGTCCAGGATTTCCTGCTCTGAGCATGTCCGTGACGTGGCGGACCGTGATTGGTGATTTGATGTCAGCTGATCCGGTGATCTGGCATCGCTTGATTGGCCACGGGTGATGTCATCAATGATGTGGCTTGGGGCAGGCTTAGCCTTTAAATAGCCTGACCGCAAGCATGGCGGGGCAGTCAGATCATACCTTATAGGTCGTGCATATGTGCAGATGCCTGTCAGTTTGGGCTCCACTTGCTATTTAGCTCTGCTCTCCGTGACGTGCCGATGCCAGAGATATCTCGGCTAATTAGCACAGGTCACTCACGCAGGTTAGTGTATGCTAGGCAGGTAATGAATGTGGTGCAGTCTAGCTCCGATAGAGGGTAGCGATACACCCTGAGCAGACTGCAGGGCGCGTAACCTGGGCATTGCCTGCTACCTGTAAGGAGAGTGGCTTCACAGTCCGCTCGCACAACGGCTGGCAGCACATACGCCTGGCGTGAGTTGCACTCACTTCCTAATGGCTGATGTGTAAGTTCTGTGCAGTTAACAGAGCTACGTCTACGTCAGCACGCAGCACATCTTCCGTGGAGTTAACGGAGATAGTGCCAATCTGTATTTCTCCTAGTGTGAAGTAACACAGGAGAAATCTTATTTGTTGTTAGTTTCACCCTCATACCCAAGGGGTGTTCGGCCGCTGTCTTCGGGTGCACCGCGGACCCCGGATTCGGTTGCAATCCATTATTTTATAAAGTTGTTGCAACCGTCCCCTTAACGATAATGTCTGATGTCACCCATTTAGAATGCTCCAGTATATGATGGGCCCCATGGATGATGCTCCAGTGTATGATGTGCCAATATAATGCTCCATATATAATGGGCCCCATTTATAATGCTCCAGTGTATATTGGGCCCCGTATATTCTGCTCCAGTGTCTGATGTCCCCCATTTAGAATGCTCCATTGTGATGCGCCCTAGGGATGATGCTCAACTGTATGATGGGCCAATATAATGCTCCATATATAATGGGCCCCATTTATAATGCTCCAGTGTATAATGGGCCCGTATATTCTGCTCCAGTGTCTGATATCCCCCATTTAGAATGCTCCAGTGTGATGGGCCCCATGGATGATGCTCAACTGTATGATGGGCCCCATATATCATTCTCCAGTGTATAATACTCCCCATATATTGTTCCAGACATTAAAAAAAAATGAAATACCTCTCCTCGCTGGGCACTGGTCTGCTCTGGACTCCTCATAGTCTCCATCTTCCAGCTCTCTGCATTTGGACTGTTTAGACAGAGGGCGTACAGACGTGACGTCATCGCGCTCTCTGACCTGAATGTCACTGTCAGGAAACGCAGAAGACGTCACAGCGGTGGAGCAGGGAGAGGTAAGCATTGCAAGTGATGTGGCCCTGAGCAAGCAGGGGGGCCCACTCGTGGGAGACGGCACTGGCACGCGGCCCCTCATAGTACGCCAGTGTGTCTGATGGGGAGTGGGTCCCCCCACCATCAGAGACAATTTTGAGTACTATGAGGGGCCCTGTGCCAGTGCCGTTGCCCACGAGTCGGCCCCCCCACCTGCTCAGGGAACCGGCACTTGCCCGGGTGCGCCAGGTGCTGACGACGGCCCTGGGGTGGGTACAGCCCAGTTAGGGAGGTGCAAAAACTGGCATATGCTCAGTTGTAGGCTGGACGTTCAGCAGCTGCAAATGGAGGAATTGGAAAAGTAAGAGTAAGAGGAGGACAAAGCGAGCCATTTTGCTGGCAACCTATGTGTCATCAGGGGAAGGTGGTACAAAATCCTTTGAAATCCAGGCATGGTTCATTTTTATGAAGGTGAGGATCACCAACATTTTCGGTTGACAGCCGTATCCTTCTTTCTGTCAGGATTGATCCAGCTGCACTGAAGACTCTTTCTTATAGCACACTACAAGCAGGGCAAGCGAGCTCCTGTAAAGCATATTGGGCCAATTCAGGCAAGGTGTCCAGTTTACAGGCCCAGTAGTCAAAGGGGAATGAACTGTGAGGGAGAACATCGATAGGGGAGGAGAGGTAATTTTGAACCATAGTTGACAACTGCTGTCTCCTGTCTGTTGCAATCGATTCAGTATTACCAGTCATGTGAGCATTACTCGAGAAATCAGTCCACAACATGGTCATGAAACCCCTGTCACCAACGCCACTTCGGCTGTGTGCACCATGAACACCTCTTCCGTTTGGCCCAGCACGGCTTGTGGTGGAACCTGCACCGCTGCTGTGTGCTGGGAATGCCTCTAACAAACGTTTTACCAGAGTTGCTAGTTTGTTCGCCAATATTAGCTCTAGGTTCTCTTGTGGCATGATGTTCTGTAATTTGCCTTTATAGCGTGGATTGAGGATGCTGGCCAACCAGTATTCGTCATCCTTCATAAATTTGGTAATGCGGGGGTCCCTTTTTAGGATCCACAAGACATAATCACACATGTGGGCCAATGTTCCAGGTGTTAATGATGCACTGCCAATGGTGGGTGGAGGAGCACTTTCTGCCAAATCACGCACAAACCCTGTACCTGACCTTAGTAAGCCAACATTTTCTCTTGCCCCTGAGAAGCATCCACCTCCCCAAAATAATCATCTCCCTCATCCTCCTAATCATCTTCCTCTTCTTCCTCCACCTCGTCCAGGACAGATCCCTGAGCAGACAATGCCTGACTGTCATCAAGGCTTCCCTACTCCTTCTCCTCTTCCTACTCTGCTGCAGGCGCCTGATCCTTAATGTGCTTCAAAGTTTGCATGAGCAGACGCATAAGTGGGATGCACATGCTTATGATGGCGTCGTCTGCGCTTACCAGCCATGTGCATTCCTCAAAACACTGAAGTACTTTACAGAGGTCTTTCAGCTTTGACCACTGCACATCCGACAACTCCATGTCCGCCTTCAAACTGCCTGCCCTTGTATCCTCCCTAAAATGCATTACAGCCTGACTCTGTTCGCACAGCCTCTCAACCATGTGCATGGTGGAGTTCCACCTTGTTGCAACGTCTATGATTAGGCAGTGCTTGGGGAGGTGGAGCGATCGCTGCAGCCTCTGCATACGACTGGAGTCCACGTGCGAGCGACCGATGTGCGAGCACAGTCTTCGCACCTTATGGAGCAGGGTTGTTAATTATTTAGGAAGCACTGCACCACCAGGTTCAAGGTGTGAGCCATGCAAGGAATGTGTCTGAGTTTTGCCAGGGCTATGGCCACCACAAAATTACGGCCGTTATCACTGACTACCTTGCCTGGCACAAGATGTATACTGCCCAGTCATGACTCAATTTCTCGCTGCAAGTAGTCGACCAGTACCTCCGCGGTGTGTCTGTTGTCGCCCAAAGACATCATCTTTAAAACAGCCTGCTGACGCTTACCACTAGCTGTTCTATAGTGGGACACCTCGTGTGCAACACTCTCAGCTGCTGATGGAGTGTTCATGCGACTGCGCTTTGTCGACGAGCTTTCACTTCTGGAGGAGGAAGAGGGTCGAATGCCTACAGCCAATTGTTGCAAATACCGTGGGCTAGGCAGCACTGTCCCACCGCCGCTGTCACCCGTGGACACTTCATCCACCACATTTACCCAGTGCACAGTGATGGACATGTAACGGCCCTGGCCATGCCTACTGGCCCATGCATCTGTTGTGAGGTGCACCTTTCAACTCACTGATTGTTTGAGTGCCTGGACAATGCGGGCTTTCACAAGCAGGAGGAGGGCAGGGATGGCTTTTCTAGAAAAGAAGTGCCGACTGGGTAGGTCATAGCTTGGGACAGCGTAGGCCATGAGCTCTCGGAATGCTGTGCTTTCAACCAAACGGAAGGTCATCATCTCTAATGAGATCAGTTTGGCAATGTAGGCTGTTGTGAATGGGTTTGAGATGAGTTCTGAGCAGAGGCTTCCTCTGGTGGTTACAAGCGGTGCTGGTCTGTCCAGTGAAGATTGTGAGGACTGGGAATCAGGTGTTACTGACTGGTCTTATATAGGGAGTCACCTTCCCATCAGGGTTGCCGGTGATCAATTGTTCTGGTCTGAATCCTTCATTCCTGTTTCCCTTGTAGCCTGCTGTGTCATTTCTGCATCTCCTGCTAACAGATAAGACATTTTCTTCTTTTTGTTTTTGTGCTATATTTTTGCATTTTGTCCTGCACTTCTTTGGGGGCCTTCAGGGTTCCCTCCGGGGGCTTCTGCCCTCTCAGTTTAGTTCAGCCACTGATGTTTGTACTTTTGCTTTTTCCAGTTTTTTCAGTGGCTGCTGTTTTGATTTTGTTACACCAGAGAACTAATTTAGGTGGAAGAGGTCGTGTGATCTCAGGTGTTTTTGAAATTAGTACAGTTGGTGCTTTTCAGGGTTTTCTGGGATTGCAGTAAGTACCCTTCCTTTCCTTTTCTATTTAGTTAGTTTGGGCCCCAGCGTTTGCTCATACTATTTTCTTTCTGTGTCAGTATTTCATCTTGTCTAACCGCCATTACTTGTTTGGGGGCTTTCCATTATCTTTGGGGTTCTGCTCCGGGGCAGATAGCTTTCCTATTTCTATCTTTAGGTGTAGTTAGTTTCTCAGGCTGTGACGAGGCGTCTAGGACCAACGTAGGAACGCTCCACGGCTGCCTCTAGTTGTTGGTGGTTAGTCAGGGTACTGCAATCTCATAGATTCTCTGCTCTGGTGTATTGCCTTTTTTACCTGCACTCCTCAGCTACCGAAACATAACAGTATCACCGGCCTAAAAATTGAAAATTGTATGGTACTCACAGAAGGGAAAAAATATTGTGAAAGAAAAAAGGTTGTCAGAGTTGTCAGAGATATTTTTCTGTTTGTTGCATTTTTTTCCCTCTGTATCTCTGGGTGCTGGGGAGGATCTTTTCTCTCAATGGAGTTTGCACAGTTGTCTGGCCGTGTGGATTAGCTTGCTGCTGAGGTTCGGAGTATTGCTACCTATCTTGCTGGGTTGCCTGTTGTGGAACCTAGGATTCCCATGCCAGATTTGTTTTTAGGGGATCGAGCTAAGTTTCAGAATTTCAAAAATAATTGTAAATTGTTTTTTGCCTTAAAATCTAAGTCCTCAGGGAACGCAGCGCAGCAGGTTCAAATTATCATCTCTCTCCTGCGCGGCGATCCTCAGGATTGGGCTTTTTCCCTGACGCCTGGGGATCCTGTTTTGAGTGATGTTGATGCATTTTTTCAGGCTTTGGGGTTATTGTACGATGAGCCTAATGTCACTGATCAAGCTGAAAAAGCCTTGTTGGCATTAAATCAGGGGCTTTATGACGCTGAGTTATACTGTCAGAGATTCCGTAGGTGGGCAGTCCTGACCAAATGGAATGACGACGCTTTGGCAGCCCTTTTCCGGAAGGGTCTGTCAGATAATGTAAAGGATGTTATGGTGGGATTCCCTGTCCCCTCTGGTCTCAATGATTCTATGTCATTAGCGATTCAAATTGACAGACGTTTGCGTGAGCGGAGAAGTATGCGTGGAATGGTGTTGCCTTGTGAACCAGCTTCTGAACCCATGCAGTGTGATAGAGTGGTGTCTGGGGCACAGCGTCATGAGTTTCGAAAGTGCAATGGGTTTTGTTTCTACTGTGGTGATGCCTCTCATGCTATTTCAGTCTGCCCTAAGCGGGGAAGACGTTTTGCACGCTCAGTTGTCTTGGGTAGTGTTCAGACTAAGTTTTTATTAACTGTCACTCTGATATGCTCTCTGTCCTCATTTTCTGCTCAGGCTTTGTTGATTCTGGAGCAGCTATTAACCTGATGGATTATGATTTTGCTAAACGTTATGGGTTTCCCTTGATACCCCTAGAGAAGTCTATTCCCCTACTGGGGATCGATTCTACCCCTTTGGCTGAGAATAAACCCCAGTTTTCTACTCAGGTGATAATGAGGGTTGAACCTGATCACCAGGAGTGCTGCAAATTTTTGGTTCTGTATAATCTGCATGACATTATCGTGCTGGGTTTCCCTTGGTTACAGTCTCATAATCCTGTTTTGGATTGGAAATCTGTGTCTGTAACCAGTTGGGGCTGCCAATGTGGTAATACCAACACTCCTGTTTTTTCTGCCTCCCCCCAGGCTCAGGATGTTCCTGACTTTTTGATTGATTTTTCTGATGTGTTTAGCAAAAGTAAATCTGCATCCTTGCCTCCCCATAGGAGCTATGACTGCGCTATTGAATTAGTGCCGGGTAGTAAATTCCTAAAGGTCGCCTTTTTAACTTGTCTGTACCTGAACATGACGCTATGCGGTCTTATATCAAGGAATCATTGGAGAAGGGTCATATCAGACCATCCTCTTCACCCTTAGGTGCCGGTTTTTTCTTTGTGGTCAAAAAGGATGGTTCATTAAGGCCGTGTATTGATTATCGTCTCTTGAACAATATTACTGTGAAATATCAATACCCGTTACCCTTGATTTCTGACCTGTTTTCCAGGGTGAAAAACGCTACTTGGTTTACCAAGCTTGACCTCAGGGGGGCGTATAACCTTATTCGCATTAAGCACGGGGATGAATGGAAGACGGCATTCAATACCCCTGAAGGGCATTTTGAGTACCTAGTGATGCCCTTTGGGCTCACTAATGCTCCTTCCGTCTTCCAGTCCTTCATGAATGACATTTTCAGGGATTTTGTGGACAAATTTCTGATTGTTTATTTGGATGATATCTTGATTTTTTCTAATGACTGGGACTCTCATGTGAAACATGTTCGAACTGTATTCTAGATTTTGAGAGAGAATGCTCTGTATGTGAAGGGTAGTGTTGAGCATTCCGATACCGCAAGTATCGGGTATCGGCCGATATTCGCGTTATCGGAATTCCGATACTTAATTCCGATACTTTTTCAATATCGTATACCGGAATCGGAAGTTCCCATAATTCTTTGAGAGGCAATGTGATGTTAGTCAGCCAATGATGAATCTTATGAAGTGTGGGCACATCCTGTAATGCTGCGGTCATCTTAACTAATGGCATGGCTGTGATTGGCTGCTGAAATGATGTCAGAATGCACTATAAAAGGCGCCGCAGCCATTTTTAAGCGTCACTGTGCTGTGAACTCAGTTAGGGACAGAACGCTACTCTGCTCACTCTGAGGGACAGTTAGATATTGCGATTTTGTGTACTACTGTGCTTGAGGCAGGCTAGTTTACCAACCGCTGTGTAAAGCTTCATTTTGCCAGTGTTGTTTTAACAGCTCTGTGCAAGGTGTGTGTGTGACAGTGCAGGTGACGCTGCAGTTTGCTCTGCATCCACCGCTGTTTGTAGGCATCTGCACGTGTCACTGACTCTTTTTTTTTTTTATTTTATTTTGTGGAATTGGTGCAGCTCCATTATATTAGAAAAAAATCAAATCTATTAGTGTGACGTGCTTCCATCCGTATACAATACATTGGTTGCAAACACTATAGAAGTACAGAAAGGAGCCTTTCACAGCTACTGAACAGTTGTCTGCAGTGTTCACTGTAGTCTGTGAGCTTTTCATTTTTTGAGTGCAGATTACGCTCCAGTTTGTTCTTCAACCACTGCCGGTTGTAGTCTGCTGAGCGTGTGTCACTGCCTCATCCTTCACATTTTTCTCTAATTGGTGCTGCTCCATTTTAGTGGAAAAAAATCTAATCTATTAGTGTGACGCGCTTCCATCCGTATACAATACATTGGTTGCAAACACTATAGAAGTAGACAAAGGGGCCTTTAACAGCTACTGAACAGTTGTGTTTCAGTGTTCACTGTAGTCTGTGAGCTTTTCATTTTTTGAGTGCAGATTACGCTCCAGTTTGTTCTTCAACCACTGCCGGTTGTAGTCTGCTGAGCGTGTGTCACTGCCTCATCCTTCACATTTTTCTTTAATTGGTGCTGCTCCATTTTAGTGGAAAAAAATCTAATCTATTAGTGTGACGCGCTTCCATCCGTATACAATACATTGGTTGCAAACACTATAGAAGTAGACAAAGGGGCCTTTAACAGCTACTGAACAGTTGTGTTTCAGTGTTCACTGTAGTCTGTGAGCTTTTCATTTTGTGAGTGCAGATTACGCTCCAGTTTGTTCTTCAACCACTGCCGGTTGTAGTCTGCTGAGCATGTGTCACTGCCTCATCCTTCACATTTTTCTCTAATTGGTGCTGCTCCATTTTAGTGGAAAAAAATCTAGTCTATTAGTGTGACGCGCTTCCATCCGTATACAATACATTGGTTGCAAACACTATAGAAGTAGACAAAGGGGCCTTTAACAGCTACTGAACAGTTGTGTTTCAGTGTTCACTGTAGTCTGTGAGCTTTTCATTTTTTGAGTGCAGATTACGCTCCAGTTTGTTCTTCAACCACTGCCGGTTGCAGTCTGCTGAGCGTGTGTCACTGCCTCATCCTTCACATTTTTCTCTAATTGGTGCTGCTCCATTTTAGTGGAAAAAAATCTAATCTATTAGTGTGACGCGCTTCCATCCGTATACAATACATTGGTTGCAAACACTATAGAAGTACACAAAGGGGCCTTTAACAGCTACTGAACAGTTGTGTTTCAGTGTTCACTGTAGTCTGTGAGCTTTTCATTTTGTGAGTGCAGATTACGCTCCAGTTTGTTCTTCAACCACTGCCGGTTGTAGTCTGCTGAGCGTGTATCACTGCCTCATCCTTCACATTTTTCTCTAATTGGTGCTGCTCTCCATTTTAGTGGAAAAAAATCTAATCTATTAGTGTGACGCGCTTCCATCCGTATACAATACATTGGTTGCAAACACTATAGAAGTAGACAAAGGGGCCTTTAACAGCTACTGAACAGTTGTGTTTCAGTGTTCACTGTAGTCTGTGAGCTTTTCATTTTTTGAGTGCAGATTACGCTCCAGTTTGTTCTTCAACCACTGCCGGTTGTAGTCTGCTGAGCGTGTGTCACTGCCTCATCCTTCACATTTTTCTCTAATTGGTGCTGCTCCATTTTAGTGGAAAAAAATCTAATCTATTAGTGTGACGCGCTTCCATCCGTATACAATACATTGGTTGCAAACACTATAGAAGTACACAAAGGGGCCTTTCACAGATACTGAACAGTTGTCTGCAGGGTTCACTGTAGTCTGTGAGGAATAACCACACTTAGGCCTTATAACTTTTCTGACTTTCTTTATCAATCTACCAAGATGAAGAAGTCAGTGAGTAAGGCACGTGGTCGTGGTCGAGGCCGTGGATTTGCAGCAGGGAGAGGACGTGGGGATTCTGTGGCTGCTGCCGCACCCAGTGACACAGCATCCACCAGTTTTCCCCGTGAGCGTTCCTTTATGCGCACTTTTGTAGGAGCTCAGCGTACCCCCCTGCTGCGTGAAGAACAAATTGAAGCCGTTGTTGGTTGGATGGCAGCCAATGCATCGACTTCAATAGCTTCCACCTCCTCTCAGGACCACAGCACTGTTGAACAACCATCAGTCTCTTCACCGCCTGCCAAATTGCCCAGGCAGTCAGAGAGCTCTGTACAGGAGCCAGCTGAGTCTCTGCTTCTGTTCTCAGAATCTGTTGGCTTGCAAACAGGGGCCCAGCCAAGCAGCATTCTGGAATGTGAAGAAGAGGCAGTATGCAGTGATGCGCAACAGCTGTGTCTCTCTGAATCTGAAGAGGCGGGTGAGCCAGTGCCGATGGTCAGCACACCGCAGAACGCATCTGATGATGATGAGACTCAGTTGCCAGTTTCTGTTGAGCATGGTGCTGGCCAGACCACCCAACAACAGCAGGTGTTGGAAGAGGGTAGTGGTGGAGATGATGAGGTCCAAGACCCAACATGGCGTGAGGAACAGGAAGGTGGTGGGAGCAGCTCTGAGGAAGAGATTGCCCCAACGGTCCAAACAGTAGGGAGAGGTAGGCTGCAGACTCGCTTGCCTGTAGCCTCCAGTTTGGCACCCGTTCGGAGCAGTTCTCTTCCAACAGCCAAACCGGGCGCTCCCAGGACTTGCTCTGCGTGGTCCTTTTTTGATACAGTTGCAGATGATATTTGCTATGTCAAATGCAAGCTGTGTAATCAAAAAATTAAAAGAGGTAAAAGTGTCAGTAACCTTAATACAACAAATATGTGGAAACATGTGCGGTCAAAGCACTTTGTTGAGTTACAAAGACACACTGGAGATGTAGGCCAACCTACAGCAGCACCTACATCTTCAGCTCGTGTTGGAGCCTCTTCCTCCAGTTCACACACAGCTGTTTCGGCTTCCTCACAGGATCGCCATGGAAGAACCTCTGTCACTGTTGTCCAGAGACACAGTGTTATTCCACCCACAGCTGCAAGTTCCCTGTCATCCTCACACACCCAGGCCACAAAACAGCCATCGGTAGCACAGGCATGGGATAAAAGACGGCCATACTCGGCAAACCATCCACGAGCACAGGCTCTGAATGCTGGCATTGCAAAACTCCTGTCCCTTGAAATGCTGTCATTCAGGCTGGTGGAGACTGACAGTTTCCGTGAATTAATGGCATTGGCAGTCCCACAATACAATGTGCCCAGCCGATTTTATTTCAGCAGGCAAGCCGTCCCTGGTCTGCAAAAGCATGTTGAGGCAAAAATTAAACATGCGCTACTAAACGCCGTCAGTAGCAAGGTCCACCTGACCACCGATGCGTGGACCAGTACCCATGGCCAGGGACGATACCTTTCACTCACTGCCCATTGGGTGAATGTTGTGGAGCCGGGTACAGATCTTGCGAGTGGCGCTGTACGTGTTCTGCCAACTCCAAGGATTGCCGGAATCAAGTCTGTCCACATTGACTCCTCCTCCTACTCCAGTTCCTCAGAATCATCGCTGCAGGAGCCGTCACGGTCTACCTCCACATGGACCCGTGGACGCTTACCTGATGCGACCGATATGAGCACAGCCGTGGCCAAACGGCAACAGGCCGTTCTGAAATTAATTCCCATGGGGAATCGAAGCCACACAGCGCAGGAGGTCTGGAATGCCATCAAGCAGGAGAGCGACGTGTGGTTTTTGCCAGCGAATCTCCAGCAAGGCTTGGTAGTGTGTGACAATGGCCGAAATCTGGTGGCAGCTCTGGGCCTTGGCAAACTCACTCACATACCATGTCTGGCACATGTGCTCAACTTGGTCGTGCAGAGTTTTTTGAGGGACTATCCGGATCTTGATGCACTGCTGCACAAGGTCCGCCTAGAGTGCGCTCACTTGCGACGTTCCAGCATGGCCAGATCGCGCATTGCAGCTCTGCAACGCAGATTGCGCCTTCCTGAACATCGCATCATATGTGACGTATCCACCAGGTGGAATTCAACGTTACATATGTTGGAGCGGTTGTGTGAGCAGCAGCCAGCAGTAATGGAGTATCAGCTGCATCAGGCGCAATCAACACGCAATTTGCGCCGTCCACACTTCACCATTAATGAGTGGGCCACTATGAAGGACATGTGCCACGTTTTGCGTGCGTTTGATGAGTCAACGCGGATGGCGAGTGCAGATGATGCACTAGTCAGCCTGACTGTCCCCTTATCTGCCTGCTTCAAAAAACACTGCAAGCAATAAGGGATGAGGTTTTGGAAGAGGTGGAGGATGAGGAGTCACAAATTCCATCACCTTCTGGAAAGTCAGCGCAACGTGGTTCCTCACAAAGGGCTGGGCAGGGCTCACTTTGTGAGGAGGATGAGGAGGAGGAGTCAATGGAGGAGGAAGACATCGCTCCAGAGGGAGGTACACAACGCTCTAGTCAGTATGTAGAGCGAGGGTGGGGTGATGCAGAGCAGGCAGAGATGACGCCTCTTGCAGAGGACAGCGTTTCTTTGCCAGTTGGGAGTCTGCAGCACATGGTTGATTTCATGCTGCAGTGCCTAAGAAACGACCGCCGCATCGCCCACATTCTCACGACGTCTGATTATTGGGTGTACACCCTCCTAGACCCTCGCTACCGGGACAACGTCAAAAGCCTCATCACACCGTTGAACCGGGAGCGTAAAATGCGGGAGTACCAAGACACACTGGTGCAATCCCTAATGTTCTACCTTACTGCCGAGAGCACTGCTGCTGCTACTGCTTTACAAAGCAGCTCTGTGCGTCGAGGCAGTGTAGAGAGCTCTGCAACAAGAGGGAGCACACGCAGTGCCTCTGCACAGGGAAAGACCAGTATGTTAAAAATGTGGCAAAGTTTTGTGGCAGCGCCACAAATGTCTACACCATCCGAGAGGGCTCCAGTCAGCGGGAGGCAACGTATCCGTCAGATGGTGACAGACTACTTGGCTTTGCCTCTCAGTGTACTCCCAGATGGCTCTTCCCCATTCAAGTTTTGGGTCTCTAAGCTGGATACATGGCCAGAGCTTAGCCAGTATGCATTGGAGGTGCTGGCTTGCCCTGCTGCCAGTGTATTATCGGAGCGCGTCTTTAGTGCTGCAGGTGGTGTACTAACAGACCGTCGCATGCGACTATCCTCCGATAATGTAGACCGGCTTACTTTTCTGAAAATGAACAAGGCATGGATCTCGCCAGAATTTGTCTGTCCGTTTTCAGATTAAATAACTGGTTCGCAACGTTATCCATGTCTCCTGTTATGTTCATCTTTCTACCACCTGAACTCTACTCCCTGGGCTCCAACACTGCCAGTTGCTGCTCAGAAGTGTCGTGTCCACAGAACAAAACACAAGCTCTACTGTTAGTGGGGTTCAGTAACGCCAGCTGTTCCCCTGCTGTGTGAACGGCAAGAAGTCTCCTGTTCCCGACACATGGACAGAAAAACACATGACCAACATGCTCCAAATAGGGAAGAGCCGTCACCCTGCTTGTTATGCTGAAAACATGAAATTGTGAAGTTTTGCAGGCCTAGAATGATACATTTTTATGACAAATATGGACAAATAATAATTTGTCATCACAGCGCATATCTGCACATGTCTATTAGAAATGGTAACAAAAAATAAAACATAGTCTACTCTTCACATTTTGAAATTAATGCATAAAAGTACATTTCATACTTATGAATTAATGCTTTTTAAGGAACTTTATCTGTACCTGTAAGATAATGCAGTCAATGGATGTACGAATCATTAAATCCTCATCATCATCATCACGAGTTTTATTTATGACAGACATTATAAAATACACATACTGATGCCAACTGTAACTTCAAACACCATATATGAAATGGCCAGCATGTAAACATGGTAATAATGTCCAATAATAAATTATTACATCTAGAAAGTGCATCATGCATACTGACAATAGGTAGTTATACCTGCAAGTGCTGTTGAAACAACCACAAGAGATATAAATTAATACTGGTATATAGGTATCACAGTGCATAGTTACTCATGGACAATGTTGATGTAATACTGTATCTCAATTAAGTCAGCGTCAACCATTAGGCTTGTTAGTCTTGTACATTGTTAAAGAGGGAACGTAATTTTTTTTGTTTGTCATAGGTGGAGTATTACACATTAAATTATTACTGCTGTATTTTTTTTTGCGTCCCTAGTGCGCAATAACGCAGCCTAACCTCACATTTTATAGTCAGCTAATTGCCACACGCTACCCTACCCTACGCGTGACAGTAGGAAGGTAGTGTTGACGGATAAAGCTTTGCGCAACCAGACATTCTTTTACCCTCTTCAACACTCTACAAGCAAAAAATGCATGATTTCAGCCGCAGACTTTATTGACGTACAGTATAACATCGGCATTACCCATCAGAGGCTGTCCACTGTCTGATACAGACATAGAATATACCTTTGCTATCCGTAGCCTTTGTTTCACCTACACTTGCAGGCACACACTTAAATTGTGACAAACAATGCCTAATGTTTTTTTAAATGGTTATTTTTTATCGTACATTATTGTGTCATCAATCATCACATTGATGAGTCCATGCTGGACATGTCATACATGCTATAGAAAGTTACGATTTTATGAACTTAAATAATTGAAATGTCTGTGACTGTCACATAAAATTTGCGATGATGATAATGAGTGACTATTACAAAATCCATTGTCTTCACTATGTTATGGTTTAACATAGCGTTCCTTAAGCATTATTCATAAAAAAAAAAAGGACTTTTATTCTTAAATTTACAACACTATATTTTGTTACCAATTTTTTGGGTGTTGTGTTGTTCCATTTATTTTTGGCATGTGCATATATGCGTTTATATTTGTATTTTCTTTATTTTTCCTTCTTGAAATTAGAAAACATGTGTATCTTTGTACCGTGTTAGCCAGTAGATAGAAAAATATTTAGACTTCAGAGTCAGCAGTGGTTGATACCTTTTAATGGATAACTGAAAAGATGGAAACAAATTGCAAGCTTTCAAGGCTACTCACGTCTCTTCATCAGGCAAAGACTAAATAAAAAAATTAAGCATCACATATTTCTATACACAACAGGACACAGGAATAGTGCAATAGGTAAGACAAGTAAGTGACGTGTATCAGAACTGTCATTATCTCACAGGGATGAACATAAATATTGGAACAGTTCCTAGATAAGGATAGAAAGTTTGATTGCCCTCTCATTGGCGTCTTTTTTTGGGTTTTCATGACCCTGGAAGGGCATAGACGCAGATTCCTTAATTGATATAGAATGACATAAATCCATGTGATCTATTAATTCCATCACTAACAGTGTCAAAGGTCATGATGAGCTTATATTCTGAAACCTTTGTACGTTTCTCATATTTGAAGTTATATTTTAATACCAGTAATTCCATATCCATCATGCTATGACCGGGCATACAAAAGTCTTTTGCCACAGGTAAATTCATTAATTTATCTGTGATTGTGTGGCGCTGATAATTCATCCTTGTTCTCCTTTTTGTTGCCGGTCTCCCCTCACTTGTCCCTCCCTCACTTGTCTTAGCTATTCCTGTGTCCTGTTGTGTGTAGAAATATGTGATTCTTCATTTTTGGCTTTACTCTTAGCCTGATGAAGACACCTGAGTAGTCTCGAAAGCTTTGAATTTGTTACCATATTTTCAGTTAGCCATTAAACGTTATCAACCACAGAGGACTGTCAAGTATAAATATTTTTCTATTCTTTTAATTGAAATTCATCATTTTATTGTCGTAGTAAAACTTCATTTATTCTTGTTTGAAGTACATACATTTGCAATGGCCACGTAACAAGGCAATAACTCAATATTTTATGCCTACACCCTCCTTGACCCTGGGCTTCAACAGCGCCAGTTGCTGCTCAGAAGTGTTAGATGCACAGATGAAAACAATCGATGTGTTTGTGGGGTTCAGTAACGCCTGCTGTTCCCCTGCTGTGTGTCTGGCAAAAATTACTGCTGCTAAGTACAACTTCAACTTCAAACGTCTCATACTAGGCCTCTGCCTACACCCTCCAAACGTCTCATACTAGGCCTCTGCCTACACCCTCCTTGACCCTGGGCTTCAACAGCGCCAGTTGTTTCTCGGAAGTGCTGTTAGCACAGTTAACACTTGCTCCCGTGTTACTGGGGTTCAGTAATGTCAGCTGTTCCCCTGCTGTGTGAACGGCAAAAAGTCCTGCTGCCTCCACCATGTTCTCTTCTCATCCCTGGGCTACAACACCGCCAGTTGTTTCTCGGAAGTGCTGTTAGCACAGTCTACACTTGCTCCGTGTTACTGGGGTTCAGTAATGTCAGCTGTTCCCCTGCTGTGTGAAAGGCAAAAAGTCCTGCTGCCTCCACCATGTTCTCTTCTCATCCTGGGCTACAACACCGCCAGTTGTTTCTCGGAAGTGCTGTTAGCACAGTCTAACACTTGCTCCGTGTTACTGGGGTTCAGTAATGTCAGCTGTTCCCCTGCTGTGTGAACGGCAAAAAGTCCTGCTGCCTCCACCATGTTCTCTTCTCATCCCTGGGCTACAACACCGCCAGTTGTTTCTCGGAAGTGCTGTTAGCACAGTCTACACTTGCTCCTGTGTTACTGGGGTTCAGTAATGTCAGCTGTTCCCCTGCTGTGTGAACGGCAAAAAGTCCTGCTGCCTCCACCATGTTCTCTTCTCATCCCTGGGCTACAACACCGCCAGTTGTTTCTCGGAAGTGCTGTTAGCACAGTTAACACTTGCTCCCGTGTTACTGGGGTTCAGTAATGTCAGCTGTTCCCCTGCTGTGTGAACGGCAAAAAGTCCTGCTGCCTCCACCATGTTCTCTTCTCATCCCTGGGCTACAACACCGCCAGTTGTTTCTCGGAAGTGCTGTTAGCACAGTCTACACTTGCTCCCGTGTTACTGGGGTTCAGTAATGTCAGCTGTTCCCCTGCTGTGTGAACGGCAAAAAGTCCTGCTGCCTCCACCACGTTCTCTTCTCATCCCTGGGCTACAACACCGCCAGTTGTTTCTCGGAAGTGCTGTTAGCACAGTCTACACTTGCTCCCGTGTTACTGGGTTCAGTAATGTCAGCTGTTCCCCTGCTGTGTGAACGGCAAAAGTCCTGCTGCCTCCACCTGTTCTCTTCTCATCCTGGGCTACAACACCCCAGTTTTTCTCGGAAGTGCTGTTAGCACAGTTAACACTGCTCCGTTTACTGGGTTCAGTAATGTCAGCTGTTCCCTGCTGTGTGAACGGCAAAGTCTGCTGCCTCACCATGTTCTCTTCTCATCCCTGGGCTACAACACCGCCAGTTGTTTCTCGGAAGTGCTGTTAGCACAGTTACACTTGCTCCGGTTACTGGGTTCAGTAGTCAGCTGTTCCCTGCTGTGTGAAGGCAAAAGTCCTGCTGCTCCACCATGTCTTCCATCCTGGGCTACAACACCGCCAGTTGTTCTCGGAAGTGCTGTTAGCACAGTTAACACTTGCTCCCGTGTTATGGGTTCAGTAATGCAGCTGTTCCTCGTGTGAAGGCAACAGTCCTGCTGCTCCACCTGTTCTCTCTCATCCCTGGGTTACAACCCGCCATGTTTCTCGGAAGTGCTGTTAGCCAGTCTACACTTGCTCCCTGTTACTGGGTTCGTAATGTCACGTTCCCCTGCTGTGTGAACGGCAAAAGTCTGCTGTCCACCTGTTTCTCTCATCCTGGGCTACACACCGCCAGTTTTTCTCGGATGCTGTGCACAGTCACATTGTCTGTGTTATGGGGTCAGTAATGTCAGCTGTTCCCTGCTGGTGAACGGCAAAGTCCTGCTGCCTCCACCTGTTCTATTCTCATCCTGGGCTACAACACCGCCAGTTGTTTCTCGAAGTGCTGTTAGCACAGTTAACACTTGCTCCCGTGTTACTGGGTTCGTAAGTCACTGTTCCCCTGCTGTGTACGGCAAACAGTCCTGGCCTCACCCTGTTTCTTCATCCTGGTACAACACCGCAGTTGTTTCTCGGAGTGTGTTAGCAAGTCTACACTTGCCCTGTGTTACTGGGGTCATAATGTCAGCTGTTCCCCTGCTGTGTGAACGGCAAAAAGTCCGCTGCCTTCCACATGTTCTCTTCTCATCCCTGGGCTCACACGCCAGTTGTTCTCTGAAGTGCTGTTAGCACAGTTAACACTTGCTCCCGTGTTACTGGGGTTCAGTAATGTCAGCTGTTCCTGCTGTGTGAACGGCAAAAGTCCTGCTGCTCCACCATGTTCTCTTTCATCCCTGGGCTACAACACCGCCAGTTGTTTCTCGGAAGTGCTGTTAGCACAGTCTACACTTGCTCCATGTTACTGGGGTTCAGTAATGTCAGCTGTTCCCCTGCTGTGTGAACGGCAAAAGTCCTGCTGCCTCCACCATGTTCTCTTCTCATCCCTGGGCTACAACACCGCCAGTTGTTTCTCGGAAGTGCTGTTAGCACAGTTAACACTTGCTCCCGTGTTACTGGGGTTCAGTAATGTCAGCTGTTCCCCTGCTGTGGTGAACGGCAAACAGTCCTGCTGCCTCCACCCTGTTCTCTTCTCATCCCTGGGCTACAAACACCGCCAGTTGTTTCTCGGAAGTGCTGTTAGCACAGTCTACACTTGCTCCCGTGTTACTGGGGTTCAGTAATGTCAGCTGTTCCCCTGCTGTGTGAACGGCAAAAAGTCCTGCTGCCTCCACCATGTTCTCTTCTCATCCCTGGGCTACAACACCGCCAGTTGTTTCTCGAAGTGCTGTTAGCACAGTCTAACACTTGCTCCCGTGTTACTGGGTTCAGTAATGTCAGCTGTTCCCCTGCTGTGTGAACGGCAAAAGTCCTGCTGCCTCCACCATGTTCTCTTCTCATCCCTGGGCTACAACACCGCCAGTTGTTTCTCGAAGTGCTGTTAGCACAGTTAAACACTTGCTCCCGTGTTACTGGGTTCAGTAATGTCAGCTGTTCCCCGCTGTGTGAACGGCAAAAAGTCCTGCTGCCTCCACCATGTTCTCTTCTCATCCCTGGCTACAACACCGCCAGTTGTTTCTCGAAGTGCTGTTAGCACAGTCACACTTGCTCCCGTGTTACTGGGGTTCAGTAATGTCAGCTGTTCCCCTGCTGTGTGAACGGCAAACAGTCCTGCTGCCTCCACCCTGTTCTCTTCTCATCCCTGGCTACAACACCGCCAGTTGTTTCTCGGAAGTGCTGTTAGCACAGTCTACACTTGCTCCTGTGTTACTGGGTTCAGTAATGTCAGCTGTTCCCCTGCTGTGTGAACGCAAAAGTCCTGCTGCCTCCACCCTGTTCTCTTCTCATCCCTGGGCTACAACACCGCCAGTTGTTTCTCGAAGTGCTGTTAGCACAGTCTACACTTGCTCCGTGTTACTGGGGTTCAGTAATGTCAGCTGTTCCCCTGCTGTGTGAACGGCAAAAAGTCCTGCTGCCTCCACCATGTTCTCTTCTCATCCCTGGCTACAACACCGCCAGTTGTTTCTCGAAGTGCTGTTAGCACAGTCTACACTTGCTCCCGTGTTACTGGGGTTCAGTAATGTCAGCTGTTCCCCTGCTGTGTGAATGGCAAACAGTCCTGCTGCCTCCACCCTGTTCTCTTCTCATCCCTGGGTTACAACACCGCCAGTTGTTTCTCGGAAGTGCTGTTAGCACAGTCTACACTTGCTCCCATGTTACTGGGGTTCAGTAATGTCAGCTGTTCCCCTGCTGTGTGAACGGCAAAAAGTCCTGCTGCCTCCACCATGTTCTCTTCTCATCCCTGGATACAACACCGCCAGTTGTTTCTCGGAAGTGCTGTTAGCACAGTCTACACTTGCTCCTGTGTTACTGGGGTTCAGTAATGTCAGCTGTTCCCCTGCTGTGTGAACGGCAAACAGTCCTGCTGCCTCCACCCTGTTCTCTTCTCATCCCTGGGCTACAACACCGCCAGTTGTTTCTCGGAAGTGCTGTTAGCACAGTTAACACTTGCTCCCGTGTTACTGGGGTTCAGTAATGTCAGCTGTTCCCCTGCTGTGTGAACGGCAAACAGTCCTGCTGCCTCCACCCTGTTCTCTTCTCATCCCTGGGCTACAACACCGCCAGTTGTTTCTCGGAAGTGCTGTTAGCACAGTCTACACTTGCTCCTGTGTTACTGGGGTTCAGTAATGTCAGCTGTTCCCCTGCTGTGTGAACGGCAAAAAGTCCTGCTGCCTCCACCATGTTCTCTTCTCATCCCTGGGCTACAACACCGCCAGTTGTTTCTCGGAAGTGCTGTTAGCACAGTCTACACTTGCTCCGTGTTACTGGGGTTCAGTAATGTCAGCTGTTCCCTGCTGTGTGAACGGCAAACAGTCCTGCTGCCTCCACCTGTTCTCTTCTCATCCCTGGGCTACAACACCGCCAGTTGTTTCTCGGAAGTGCTGTTAGCACAGTCTACACTTGCTCCCGTGTTACTGGGGTTCAGTAATGTCAGCTGTTCCCCTGCTGTGTGAACGGCAAACAGTCCTGCTGCCTCCACCCTGTTCTCTTCTCATCCCTGGGCTACAACACCGCCAGTTGTTTCTCGGAAGTGCTGTTAGCACAGTCTACACTTGCTCCTGTGTTACTGGGGTTCAGTAATGTCAGCTGTTCCCCTGCTGTGTGAACGGCAAAAAGTCCTGCTGCCTCCACCATGTTCTCTTCTCATCCCTGGGCTACAACACCGCCAGTTGTTTCTCGGAAGTGCTGTTAGCACAGTTAACACTTGCTCCCGTGTTACTGGGGTTCAGTAATGTCAGCTGTTCCCTGCTGTGTGAACGGCAAAAAGTCCTGCTGCCTCCACCATGTTCTCTTCTCATCCCTGGGCTACAACACCGCCAGTTGTTTCTCGGAAGTGCTGTTAGCACAGTCTACACTTGCTCCTGTGTTACTGGGTTCAGTAATGTCAGCTGTTCCCCTGCTGTGTGAACGGCAAAAAGTCCTGCTGCCTCCACCATGTTCTCTTCTCATCCTGGGCTACAACACCGCCAGTTGTTTCTCGGAAGTGCTGTTAGCACAGTTAACACTTGCTCCCGTGTTACTGGGGTTCAGTAATGTCAGCTGTTCCCCTGCTGTGTGAACGGCAAACAGTCCTGCTGCCTCCACCCTGTTCTCTTCTCATCCCTGGGTACAACACCTGCCAGTTGTTTCTCGGAAGTGCTGTTAGCACAGTCTACACTTGCTCCGTGTTACTGGGGTTCAGTAATGTCAGCTGTTCCCCTGCTGTGTGAACGGCAAAAAGTCCTGCTGCCTCCACCATGTTCTCTTCTCATCCCTGGGCTACAACACCGCCAGTTGTTTCTCGGAAGTGCTGTTAGCACAGTCTACACTTGCTCCTGTGTTACTGGGGTTTAGTAATGTCAGCTGTTCCCCTGCTGTGTGAACGGCAAACAGTCCTGCTGCCTCCACCCTGTTCTCTTCTCATCCCTGGGCTACAACACCGCCAGTTGTTTCTCGGAAGTGCTGTTAGCACAGTCTACACTTGCTCCTGTGTTACTGGGGTTCAGTAATGTCAGCTGTTCCCCTGCTGTGTGAACGGCAAACAGTCCTGCTGCCTCCACCATGTTCTCTTCTCATCCCTGGGCTACAACACCGCCAGTTGTTTCTCGGAAGTGCTGTTAGCACAGTCTACACTTGCTCCTGTGTTACTGGGGTTCAGTAATGTCAGCTGTTCCCCTGCTGTGTGAACGGCAAAAAGTCCTGCTGCCTCCACCATGTTCTCTTCTCATCCCTGGGCTACAACACCGCCAGTTGTTTCTCGGAAGTGCTGTTAGCACAGTCTACACTTGCTCCTGTGTTACTGGGGTTCAGTAATGTCAGCTGTTCCCTGCTGTGTGAACGGCAAAAAGTCCTGCTGCCTCCACCATGTTCTCTTCTCATCCCTGGGCTACAACACCGCCAGTTGTTTCTCGGAAGTGCTGTTAGCACAGTCTACACTTGCTCTGTGTTACTGGGGTTCAGTAATGTCAGCTGTTCCCTGCTGTGTGAACGGCAAAAAGTCCTGCTGCCTCCACCATGTTCTCTTCTCATCCCTGGGCTACAACACCGCCAGTTGTTTCTCGGAAGTGCTGTTAGCACAGTCTACACTTGCTCCTGTGTTACTGGGGTTCAGTAATGTCAGCTGTTCCCCTGCTGTGTGAACGGCAAACAGTCCTGCTGCCTCCACCCTGTTCTCTTCTCATCCCTGGTACTAACAACCGCCAGTTGTTTCTCGGAAGTGCTGTTAGCACAGTCTACACTTGCTCCTGTGTTACTGGGGTTCAGTAATGTCAGCTGTTCCCCTGCTGTGTGAACGGCAAAAAGTCCTGCTGCCTCAACTTATTTCCATGGGTCCCTTCTGCTACCCATCCGGTTCCAAGTACCGTCAGTTGTTCTCCGCAGTGCTTTGGCCTAGTGCTCCATGTCGGTATCCGGGTTCCAGCAACGTCTGCTGGTCCCTTGGTAGTGCTTGGAAACACAGTACCTCCTGCTTATAACCTTTGTCCCAAGTAACGTCACTGGTCCTCGGTTTGGCCATTGCTCTTTTCCTTCTGCTGACACCGGTCCACACAGTCAGCTGTCCTCTTACTTTCATTGGCTCTTGTACCTTCTGCTACCCATCCGGGTTCCAGTACGTCAGCTGGTTCTCCGCAGTGCCTTGGCCTAGGTGCCTCCATGTCGGTATCCGAGTTCCAGCAAGGTCTGCTGGTCCTTGGTAGTGCTTTGGAGCACAGGTACCTCCTGCTTAGTAACTCGTGTCCCAGTAACGTCAGCTGTCCTCGTTGTGCCATTGCTCTTTCCTTCTGCTGACCCTCCGGTTCCAGCACAGTCAGCTGGTCCTCGTTACTTTCATTGGCTCTTGTACCTTCTGCTACCCATCCGGGTTCCAGTACCGTCAGCTGGTTCTCCGCAGTGCCTTTGGCCTAGGTGCCTCCATGTCGGTATCCGAGTTCCAGCAAGGTCTGCTGGTCCTTGGTAGTGCTTTGGAGCACAGGTACCTCCTGCTTAGTAACCGTGTCCCAGTAACATCAGCTGGTCCTCAGTTGTGCCATTGGCTCTTTTCCTTCTGCTGACCCTCCGGGTTCCAGCACAGTCAGCTGGTCCTCGTTACTTTCATTGGCTCTTGTACCTTCTGCTACCCATCCGGGTTCCAGTACCGTCAGCTGGTTCTCCGCAGTGCCTTTGGCCTAGGTGCCTCCATGTCGGTATCCGAGTTCCAGTAACGTCTGCTGCTCCTTGGTAGTGCTTTGGAGCACAGGTACCTCCTGCTTAGTAACCGTGTCCCAGTAACATCAGCTGGTCCTCGGTTGTGCCATTGCCTCTTTTCCTTCTGCTGACCCTCCGGTTTCCAGCACAGTCAGCTGGTCCTCGTTACTTTCATTGGCTCTTGTATCCTTCTGAAAAGGATGAATAGGAAGAAGATGAAGAAGTAGAATATGAAGAATAATAACTGTTTAATAAGAACAATATAAGTAATGTTAACAAAAAGATGAATAGCAAGAAGTTTTAGAAGATTAAGAAGGTGAAGATGAAGAATAATTTGATGAGAAAGATGATGCTGCTGAAGATTATGAAGGAGAAAGTGTGTGAAAAGTTAAAAAGGTGAAGAGCATGGAAGTTGTGAAACAGACATATTTGACAAAATAGAAAAAAGGTTAACAACATTGTCAATTTCTTCGTCAATCCAAACGTATTTCAAAAAAAGAAATATTAATGCTATTCCATTGCATTGTGTTAAACATCTATGCCTTTAATGTCTCCTCAACCTCCCCCAATAAATTCTACATTACTCTTTGTTGTTTTCCTTCATGTACAATTAACCAACAAGGCAAGAATGGGTTTTTTTTAATTCCGATATTTTGTTCCCATAGACTTACATTGTATTTCCGGTATCGGTATCGGGTATCGCCGATATTTTTTGGGTATCGGCGATACCATTCCGATTCCGATACTTTTGGATATCGGAAGTATCGCTCAACTCTAGTGAAGGGATCAAAGTGTCTTTTTGGCGTACAGAGGATCTCATTTCTGGGATTCATTTTGTCCCCATCTGTTATTGAAATGGACCCGGTCAAGGTTCAGGCCATCTGTGATTGGGTCCAACCTACTTCATTAAAGGCTCTTCAGAGATTTTTGGGTTTTGCCAATTTTTATCGTAAATTTATTGGTAATTTCTCGGTTATTGTTAAACCATTAACTGATATTACCAGAAAGGGTTCTGATGTGGTGAATTGACCTCCTGAGGCAGTCTCTGCATTTCAGGAACTTAAGCAGAGATTCACTTCTGCTCCTGTTCTATGGCAGCCTGATGTTTCTCTGCCATTTCAGGTGGAGGTTGATGCCTCTGAAATTGGGGCAGGTGCCGTTTTGTCCGAAAAAGATCCAGAGACCTCTAAAAGTAACCCTTGTGCCTTTTTCTCTCGAAAATTTTCTCCTACTGAACGTAATTATGACGTGCGTAATCGGGAGTTATTGGCCATGAAGTGGGCTTTTGAAGAGTGGAGACATTGGCTGGAGGGAGCCAAACATCAGGTGGTGGTCCTTACGGACCATAAGAATCTGGTCTATCTGGAATCTGCCAAGCGACTCAATCCTAGACAGGCCAGGTGGGCCTTGTTTTTCACACGTTTTAATTTTGTGGTTTCCTTTCTTCCTGGCACTAAGAATGTTAAGGCGGATGCCCTCTCGAGGAGTTTCCTTGCGGACTCTCCTGAGTTATCTGATCCTTCTGTTATTTTGAAAGAGGGTGTAGTTCTTTCCGCCATCTCGCCCAATTTGAGACTTGCTCTGGAGGGGTGTCAGGAGGATAGGCCCGAGTGCTGCCCTGTTGGAAAATTGTTTGTCCCGGACCAGTGGAAAAAGAGTGTGATGTCTGAGATTCATTGTTCCGCATTGGCTGGGCATCCCGGAATTTTTGGTACCAGAGACTTGGTTAGTCGGTCCTTTTGGTGGCCTACCTTGTCTCGTGATGTCAGGGAATTTGTGCAGTCCTGCGGGACTTGCTCTCGCTCCAAGCCTTGCTCTCGCTCTAGTGGTTTGTTGATGCCATTGCCTGTGCCCAAGAGACCATGGACCCATATCTCTATGGATTTCATTTCCGACCTTCCTGTTTCTCAGAGAATGACCACCATCTGGGTAATTTGTGATAGGTTTTCCAAAATGATACATCTTGTGCCATTACCTAAGTTGCCTTCCTCCTTTGAATTGGTGCCGTTGTTCCTTCAGCACGTGGTTCGTTTATACGGCATTCCTGAGAACATTGTGTCTGACAGGGGAGTCCAGTTTGTTTCCAGATTTTGGAGGACTTTTTGTTCTAAACTGGGTGTTCAATTGTCTTTCTTCTCGGCATTTCATCCTCAGACCAATGGTCAAACTGAGAGAACAAACCAGACATTGGAGACTTATCTAAGATGCTTTGTGTCTGCTGATCAGGATGACTGGGTCTCTTTTTTGCCTTTGGCTGAGTTTGCTCTTAATAATAGGGCTAGCTCTGCCACTTTGATGTCTCCATTTTTCTGTAATTCTGGGTTTCACCCTCGATTTTCTTCAGGACAGACGGAGGCTTCTGTCTGTCCAGGTGTTGACTCTGTTGTGGAGCGTATGCAACTGATTTGGGACCAGGTAGTGGAGAGGTTGTCCCTCTCTCAGGAGAAGGCCCAGCGGTTTGCTAACCGGCATAGGACTGATGGTCCTCGGTTTAAAGTGGGGGACTTGGTCTGGTTGTCCTCAAAGAATATTCCTATGAGAGTAGCATCTCCTAAATTTAAGCCTAGGTTCATTGGACCTTATAAGATCATGGAGATTATTAATCCTGTTTCTTTTCGTTTGCTTCTTCCAGGGACATTTAAGATCCATAACGTGTTCCACAAGTCCTTGTTGAAGAGGTTTGTTGAGCCAGTGGTTCCTGCTGCTGTGCCTCCTGACCCTGTTTTGGTTGAGGGCAATCTGGAGTATGTGGTTGAGAAAATATTAGATTCTCGTTTTTCTAGACGGAAACTCCAGTATTTGGTTAAATGGAGAGGTTATGGTCAGGAAGAAAATTCTTGGGTGTTTGCTTCGGACATCCATGCTAGGAGACTTATCCGTGCGTATCATAGAACTCATCCTGACCGACCTGGTTGCTCAAATGAGGGTTCGGTGACCCCTCCTCAAGGGGGGGGTACTGTTGTGAATGGGTTTGAGATGAGTTCTGAGCAGAGGCTTCCTCTGGTGGTTTCAAGCGGTGCTGGTCTGTCCAGTGAAGATTGTGAGGACTGGGAATCAGGTGTTACTGACTGGTCTTATATAGGGGAGTCACCTTCCCATCAGGGTTGCCGGTGATCAATTGTTCTGGTCTGAATCCTTCATTCCTGTTTCCCTTGTAGCCTGCTGTGTCATTTCTGCATCTCCTGCTAACAGATAAGACATTTTCTTCTTTTTGTTTTTGTGCTATATTTTTGCATTTTGTCCTGCACTTCTTTGGGGGCCTTCAGGGTTCCCTCCGGGTGCTTCTGCCCTCTCAGTTTAGTTCAGCCACTGATGTTTGTACTTTTGCTTTTTCCAGTTTTTTCAGTGGCTGCTGTTTTGATTTTGTTACACCAGAGAACTAATTTAGGTGGAAGAGGTCGTGTGATCTCAGGTGTTTTTGAAATTAGTACAGTTGGTGCTTTTCAGGGTTTTCTGGGATTGCAGTAAGTACCCTTCCTTTCCTTTTCTATTTAGTTAGTTTGGGCCCCAGCGTTTGCTCATACTATTTTCTTTCTGTGTCAGTATTTCATCTTGTCTAACCGCCATTACTTGTTTGGGGGCTTTCTATTATCTTTGGGGTTCTGCTCCGGGGCAGATAGCTTTCCTATTTCTATCTTTAGGTGTAGTTAGTTTCTCAGGCTGTGACGAGGCGTCTAGGACCAATGTAGGAACGCTCCACGGCTGCCTCTAGTTGTTGGTGGTTAGTCAGGGTACTGCAATCTCATAGATTCCAACTGCTCTGGTGTATTGCCTTTTTTACCTGCACTCCTCAGCTACCGAAACATAACAGTAGGCGTTCAAAGCCAGTGTACACGGATGAGAGGATAAGTACTTTCTTGTTCTACTAAGAGTGTCTGCTAGGGTGAGCTGGACTTAAGAACTGCATATGGTTGAACTAGGGGAGGACATGACGGACTGAGAGAGGGTTGATGATGGTGGTGGTGGTGGTGATGGTCTAGATTCAGTCTTTCGTTGCAAAAACATTGTGATTCACCGACTGCTTTGGCCTTGCGACGACACCTCAACATTTCTTGCTGGTGGTGTGCTAAACGGTGGGCTTACAGTGGGGGAAGCGATTGAGCGTTGCTGGCTACCTTCAGTCGGAGAAGGTGCACATGTGCTACCTGAGGTTTTGTAGTCCGTCCACGCTTGCAAGTCCATGTTGATTAGATGTCTAAGCATGCAGCTGGTATTCAAATTTCGGAGATTTTTCCCTCGGCTAAAGGTCCTTCCGCACTTCTTACAGATAACCTTTGCCTCATCAATAGGATTTTGGTAAAAAAAAGTGCCACACTGCACTCTTCCTACTATGGTATAAATTTTCAGGGCTTGCACGCTGTGCTAATTTGACCGTCTGGCCAAGCTGTCCTGCAACACTTTTTGTTTTTTTAACACGTTTTTGGACTGCTACGGGCCTGCCAGATAACCGCTGCTGCGATGTCGATGCCTGCTGCGGATCCTTCTCCACTTCTGAACTTTTGTCAGCGGCACCCTCTTCCCTCAATGGATGCCAATCCAGGTCAACAACTGGGTCATCCATCACCTCCTCTTCAATTTCATCTGCACCTTCCTCTGTGTTACTTTGTAAGGTGGTATAGCATGCGGGAAGGGGCACCTGAGTTTCATCAGGGTCAGATTCTGGCTCAGTAGACTGCGAGGGCAATGTAGTGCTCTGGGTGAATGTACCAGCAGAATCATCTAGCAGTGGCTGTGCATCAGTGCACTCCATCTCTGATTCTTGTTGGACTGGGGAATTCAGGATTTGACTTGATAACCCAGGCATGATATGTGAAAAAAGCTCCATGGAGTAATCTGAAGTGTGGCCTGCCGCATCCTTCACTTTTGGTGGAGGTGAAGGACACAAGGAAAGGTGTTTTTCCTGACCAGGAGCCTGCACTGACGACTCAGTGCTTGCATTATTTGAAAGTTCAGAAGAGGAGGCTATAGAGCTGGAGCTGTTTCGGCAATGTAAGACAAAACCTGTTCCTGAGGCTCGGGCTTTAAAAGTGGTTTACCTACTCACAGTAAAGGAAGCCTTCCACGCCTTCTTGAGCTAGACGATGACGCAGGCTCAACAACTCCTGCTTTAGGTGCTATTGTGCTTTTGGCACTACCAGCAGATGCACCACCACCACAATCAGTATCAGCTGGCCCCCACGCCCACGTCCGCGGCCTCTTCCACCATACTTCCTACCATATGGTACTGTATCAGAAGCGTACAGCTGTATACGCTGAAGGGGAAAATTTTAAATCTCGGTATATACAGGTCCTTCTCAAAAAATTAGCATATAGTGCTAAATTTCATTATTTTCCATAATGTAATGATTACAATTAAACTTTCATATATTTTAGATTCATTACACACCAACTGAAATTTGTCAGGTCTTTTATTGTTTTAATACTGATGATTTTGGCATACAACTCCTGATAACCTAAAAATCCTGTCTCAAAAAATTAACATATTTCAACCATCCAATAAAATAAAAGTGTTTTTTTAAAAACAAACAAAAAAAAACATCAAATAATAAAGTTCAGTTATGCACTCAATACTTGGTCGGGAATCCTTTTGCAGAAATGACTGCTTCAATGCGGCGTGGCACGGAGGCAATCAGCCTGTGACACTGCTGAGGTGTTATGGAGGCCCAGGATGCTTCGATAGCGGCCTTAAGCTCATCCAGAGTGTTGGGTCTTGCGTCTCTCAACTTTCTCTTCACAATATCCCACAGATTCTCTATGGGGTTCAGGTCAGGAGAGTTGGCAGGCCAATTGAGCACAGTAATACCATGGTCAGTAAACCATTTACCAGTGGTTTTGGCACTGTGAGCAGGTGCCAGGTCGTGCCGATGGAAGCATGAAGTGCTCCAAAATCTCCTGATAGCTAGCTGCATTGACCCTGCCCTTGATGAAACACAGTGGACCAACACCAGCAGCTGACATGGCACCCCACACCATCACTGACTGTGGGTACTTGACACTGGACTTCAGGCATTTTGGCATTTCCTTCTCCCCAGTCTTCCTCCAGACTCTGGTACCTTGATTTCCGAATGACATGCAAAATTTGCTTTCATCAGAAAAAAGTACTTGGGACCACTTAGCAACAGTCCAGTGCTGCTTCTCTGTAGCCCTGGTCAGGCGCTTCTGCCGCTGTTTATGGTTCAAAAGTGGCTTTACCTGGGGAATGCGGCACCTGTAGCCCATTTCCTGCACACGCCTATGCACGGTGGCTCTGGATGTTTCTACACCAGACTCAGTCCACTGCTTCCTCAGGTCCCCCAAGGTCTGGAATCGGTCCTTCTCCACAATCTTCCTCAGGGTCCGGTCACCTCTTCTCGTTGTACAGCGTTTTCTGGCACATTGTTTCCTTCCAACAGACTTCCCATTGAGGTGCCTTGATACAGCACTCTGGGAACAGCCTATTTGTTGCGAAATTTCTTTCTGGGTCTTACCCTCTTGCTTGAGGGTGTCAATGATGGCCTTCTTGACATCAGTCAGGTCGCTAGTCTTACCCATGATGGGGGTTTTGAGTAATGAACCAGGCAGGGAGTTTTTAAAAGCCTCAGGAATCTTTTGCATGTGTTTAGAGTTAATTAGTTGATTCAGAAGATTAGAGTAATAGGTCGTTTAGAGAACATTTTCTTGATATGCTAATTTTTTGAGACAGGTTTTTTGGGTTATCAGGAGTTGTATGCCAAAATCATCAGTATTAAAACAATAAAAGACCTGACAAATTTCAGTTGGTGTGTAATGAATCTAAAATATATGAAAGTTTAATTGTAATCATTACATTTTGGAAAATAATGAAATTTAGCACTATATGCTAATTTTTTGAGAAGGACCTGTATTTTGAGAGTAACACACAGACGCTCACAGGCTCAGTATGGATTACAACAGAATATAAAAAGTAGAAAAAGGGTAATGTATCAGAAGCGTACAGCTGTATACAGTGTTGGGGTAATTTTAAATCTCCTTATACATTTCCAGAGTTAGACACAGACTCTCACAGGCTCAGTATGGATCACACCAGACTATAAAAAGTAGAAAAAGGGTAACGTATCAGAAGCGTACAGCTGCATACATGGTTGGGGTAATTTTTAAATCTCCGTATATATTTCGAGAGTAACACACAGACGCTCACAGGCTCAGTGTGGATTAGACCAGAATATGAAAAGCTGAAAAAGTGTACTGTATCAGAAGCGTACAGCTGTATACAGTGTTGGGGTAATTTTAAATTTTCGTATATATTTCCAGAGTCAGACACAGCATCTCACAGGCTCAGTATGGATTACACCCCTTGTCCAAAATTAGGGTAGGCAAATGACACTTCAGTCAATATATATTAACACATTATCTACGCTGGGCGGTGCCAGCCATAGATGAGAAGTGAAAAAACATACGAGTTGTAAGAGTAAAATATTAATTTTTATTGAAAAAAGGATAAAAATTAAAAAGTTGTATACACAAGAGTACAAGAATTTCCAAAAAAGAGATCTTGGAATAGAGCAGCCGTATAGCAGGAAAGATGTTAATAATTCCTTTAAATGCAGTATATTTGAGCTCAAAAAAGCTTCAATAAAATGCAAATATACAGAGGTGCCAAAAGTTGTCATATTTTAACCCAAAACAAATTGTAATGTTACATGACAGAAAGATAAGGATGCTTGAGTCTATTTTTAAAGTGTGCGGGTGTAAACAAGTGTCTTAGCAGGCTATATAAGCTCTATGAAGTTAGATGTTTAAACACAAGGATATCCTATCAGGCAAGTCTCCTGTACTGAAATTGCATGCAAATTATCATGTGATATAGCAACAGAAAGATAAGGATGCTTGAGTCTATTTTTAAAATGTGCGGGTGTAAACAAGTGTCTTAACAGGCTATATAAGCTCTATGAAGTTAGATGTTTAAACACAAGGATATCCTATCAGGCAAGTCTCCAGTACTGAAATTGCATGCAAATTATCATGTGATATAGCAACAGGATTCAAAGGTTGGTCAAATTTAAGAGACAGCAGGAAAATGACAATAGGCACAAAAAAAAATCAAATATGCAAATGCACAAGGCACCAAAAAAAGGGGGTAACCATAATAGCAAGGCACAGTGCGATGTTGTGTAACATAACATAGGACTACATGTGTCTTTTTAAAGTGCCTTAGTGCAAAGAGGAAAATATAACTACTGTGCATATAGGCAGAAGTATGCAATGGAAAACAACACCTACAAAGCCTCCTATATAATGATTGTGTGCAGGTAACCACATGTGCTTGGAATAGAGCTCTGCTGATCGCCACCCTTTCACAGCCCCTCAGCCTGTCCTCAGCATTTTATATGCTAGTGAGTACCAGATATCTTTTTGCTATTTCAGTGCAGACAAGCACCGGCTGCTGCACACTGTATTATTGCATATGTGGTTACCTGCACACAATCATTATATAGGAGGCTTTGTAGGTGTTGTTTTCCATTGCATACTTCTGCCTATATACAGAGTAGTTATATTTTCCTCTTTGCACTAAGGCACTTTAAAAAGACACATGTAGTCCTATGTTATGTTACACAACATCGCACTGTGCCTTGCTATTATGGTTACCCCCTTTTTTTGGTGCCTTGTGCATTTGCATATATGATTTTTTGTGCCTATTGTCATTTTCCCTCTGTCTCTCTTCTCGGAGTGGAGACATCTGTTGGAGGGGGCTCGCTTTCCCTTCCAAGTCTTCACGGATCACAAAAATCTGGTGTATTTACAAACTGCCCAGCTGCTAAATTCCTGTCAGGCCAGATGGTCCTTGTTTTTCTCCAGTTTTCAATTCACCCTCCATTTTCTGTCGGGAGAGAAGAACATTCGGGCTGACGCTCTCTCTCGCTCCCTTGTGTCTTCTGAGGAGGAGGGGCCATGGCTTATTATCCCATCTGAGAGCCTGAGAACTGTAGCTCCGGTGTCGCTAGAGTCTGTCCCTTTGTACCATCTAATTTGCGACCGGAGGTTCTCTCTTGGGCTCATTCATCCAGGGTGGGTGGACATTTTGGGAAAAAAAGGACATCTGAGCTACTCGCGAGGACATACTGGTGGCCGCATATGGTCTGGGACGTTGGAGACTATATTCGGGCATGTGTCTCCTGTGCCAAAAATAAGACCCCTCGTCAACGGCCGGCTGGGTTACTTTACCCATTGCCGGTGGCAGACAGGCCTTGGGAAATGGTCAGGATGGACTTTGTGGTAGGCTTGCCCAAATCTCGTGGGTGCACCATTATATGGGTTATCACCGATCACTTCTCCAAAATGGTGCACTTGGTGCCGCTACCCCGGTTACTCTCTGCACGGGCCTTGGCGACACTGTTTATCAAACATATCTTCCGCTTACACGGTATGCCGGACAAAATTGTCAGCGACCGGGGTCCCCAGTTTGCGTCTCGGTTCTGGAAAGAGCTTTGTCGCCTTCTCAGTGTTGAGTTAAATCTCTCTTCTGCTTATCATCCCGAGATGAATGGGTTGGTAGAGAGGGCCAATCAGACCTTGGTTACATATCTGCGACATTTTGTTTCAGCTAGGCAGGATGACTGGGCATCCTTGTTACCGTGGAGGAGTTTGCATTAAATAACGCTGTGGCTGATTCCACTGGACAAACCCCATTTCTCCTTAATTACGTCCAGCATCCGTGGGTTCCCGGACCTGTGCCCGTGTCTTCCGCCGACTCCAGGGTGGCAGACTGGGCTGTGGAGGCATGAGACATTTGGAACCGCACTCATGATGCCATTCAGGCCTCCAAGGAGAGAATGAGGTCATCCGCCAACGCACATCGGCGCCCCGCTCCGACTTTTTCCCCTGGCGACTTAGTGTGGCTCTCCGCCCGTAACATCAGGCTGCGAGTAGAGTCCACTAAGTTCGCTCCTCGCTTCTTGGGTCCCTTCAAGATCCTCGAACAGGTCAATCCTGTGGTCTACTGGTTAGCCCTTCCGCCATGCCTGGGTATCACCGACACATTCCAAGTCTCCCTCCTGAAACTCGTATATTTGTCCCGGTTTTCCGAGTCATCTGCCGGACATCGGGTTCGTCTACGGACGATTATGAGGTGAATGCTATTCTGGGGTGCAAGGTGGTACGTGGCAAAAAGTTTTATTTGGTGGATTGGAGGGGTTATGGGCCTGAGGATAGGTCATGGGAGCCTGCTGAGCGTATTCAGGCTCGGCAGCTCATTGCTGCCTTCGAGCGTAACGAGGCCCAAGGAAGGAGGGGTCCTAGAGGGGGGGTAATGTTAGGGGTCGAGTTCCCACTTCTGCACAGGGGGAATCTCTAGCCATCCCTGCTGCAGTCTCCCATCCGTCTCCGGCCGCAGTGGACTCAGCATAGACGTCGGTCCCAGCGTCTCGCCCAGTCTAACATTGTGCAGAGGATTACTGCTGCCTCTCCAGGTTCTGCTGTTGTAGCCAGTGCTGGTTTGCGGCGAGCAGACGTCTTTGGGACAAAGTCCTTGCTTTCCTCTTCTGAGCATGCCCAGGGTAAGATCTCTCATTGGAGATCAGGGGTCACATGCTCAGGTACTGCAACAGCTCCTATTGGTCTGCCAGGAAGGTCCTGAAACCACTTGTGTTCTGGAGCAGTTTCCTATTGGTCCTTATCTGGCAGGTCCTGTAGTTGCTACTATAAAAGGGTGGCATGGTCGTGCCGCCATGCGCTAGTATCAATTACATTATGTGCTTTGCGCCAGTGTGATCTTGCACGCATGTGTTAGGGCTCGGCTGAAATAAGCCCCTAGAATACTGGCACCTCCGGTGAGGAGATTGTATGCACGTGTTTAGGGCTTGGCTGAAATAAGCCCCTAGAATACCGGATTCTCCGGTGAGGAGATTGTCTGTTTGCGTTGCTGATTGCGTTTACTATGGACTGCTGTCCGCACAGCAGTTGTCTGTGCATTCCTGTGGAGTTAACAGGACACAGTCCATAT
Source organism: Oophaga sylvatica (assembly GCA_033576555.1). Classification (NCBI taxonomy): domain Eukaryota; kingdom Metazoa; phylum Chordata; class Amphibia; order Anura; family Dendrobatidae; genus Oophaga; species Oophaga sylvatica. Next base: position 461,604,525 of record JARQOD010000005.1, read on the forward strand.
CTCTGCGGCTCTTCCTTAGCGACACTGTGATTTAACAGAGTTCGCTTATACCGCCATATAGGGCCACAGTGTCTAAAGTTGCTACTCTGTGAAGTAACAGAGTTCACCTTACTGCCCTCTTACCAGCAGCAGGCACAGCCTGCACGGTGGACCTCGGGCTGCGAACGCACTTATTATTTATATTTATTTTGTGCATTCCGACAGCCTTAACACTCACAGGCTCAGTATGGATCACACCTGAATATAAAAAATAGAAAAAGGGTAATGTATCGGAAGTGTACAGCTGTATGTAGTTTTGGGGTCATTTTAAATCTCCGTATATATTTCCGGAGTAACACAAAGATGCTCACAGGCTCAGTTTGGATTAGACCAGAATATGAAAAGTAGAAAAGTGTACTGTATCAGAAGAGTACAGCTGTATACAGTGTTGGGGTAATTTTAACTCTCTGCATATATTTCCAGAGACAGGCACAGACTCTCACAGGCTCAGTATGGATTACACCAGAATATAAAAAGTAGAAAAAGGGTAATGTATCAGAAGCGTACAGCTGTATACAGTGTTGGGGTAATTGTAAATCTCCGTATATATTTCCGGAGTAACACACAGACGCTCACAGGCTCAGTATGGATTAGACCAAAATATAAAAAATAGAAAAAGGTATAATGTATTAGAAGCGTACAGCTGTATGCAGTGTTGGGGTAATTTCAAATCTCCGTATATATTTCCAAAGTCAGACACAGACTCTCTCAGGCTCAGTATGGATCACACCAGAATATAAAAAGTGGAAAAAGGGTAATGTATCAGAAGCTTACAGCTGTATACAGTGTTGGGGTAATTGTAAATCTCCGTATATATTTCCAGAGTAACACACAGACACTCACAGGCTCAGTATGGAGTAGACCAGAATATAAAAAGCAAAAAAGGCTAATGTATCCAAAGATACCAGGTGTATACAGTGTAGTGGTAATTGTAAATCTCCATATATGTTTCCGGAGTAACATACAGACACTCTCTCAGTATGGATTTGACTGTAATACAGAAGGCAGAAAAACGGTACTCTATCAGAAGAAACCAGCTATATACAGTTTTGGGGAAAATTTAAATCTCCATATATATTTCCAGAGTAACACACAGATGCTCACAAGCTCAGTATGGAGTAGACCTGAATATAAAAAGCAAAAAAAGCTAATGTATCCGAAGATACCAGGCATATAGAGTGTAAGGGTTATTGTAAATCTCCGTATATATTTCCGGAGTAACACACAGACGATCTCTCAGTATGAATTTGACCGTAATACAGAAGGCAGAAAAACTGTACTGTATCAGAAGATACCAGCTGTATACGGTTTTGTGGAAAATTTAAATCTCCGTATATATTTCCGGAGTCACACACAGACGCTCTCTCAGTATGGATTTGACCTTAAGACTGAAGGCAGAAAAACGATACTGTATCAGAATATACCAGCTGTATACGGTTTTGGGGAAAATTGAAATCTCTGTATATATTTCCAGAGTCACACACAGATAGTGTTATGGTTTGGTAGCTGAGGAGGCAGGAGCAAAAAAACGCATAGGCAGCAAAACACCAGAGAGGTTGGAAACTAATAGGTTGCAGACCCCTAAACTAACCGCACAACTAGAAGCAGCTGTGGGACGTTCCTATGGTGCCCTAGACGCCTCGTCACAGCCGAGAGATTAGCTATCCCTGAAGATGGAAAGAGGAAAGCTAACTGCCCCGGAGTAGAGCCCCAAAAAATAGGAAGCCCCAAACATATAATGGCAGTTAGACAAGATGAAACCACGAACACAGACAGAAAATAGATTGAGCAAACGCTGGGACCTAAAACTGTCTAGATAGGACAGTACAGGAGAGAATACTGTCTGCAACCCAGAAAAACCCTAGGAAAAGCTCCAACACTTTTGAATCCAAAAATACTGAGACCACACGGTCTCGACCACCTATATCAGATCTCTGGTGTGAACACGCAGCTACCCAGCAGTAAAATATCGCAAGAACTGAGCAATTGAACAAATACAAAAAGAGAACGGAGACCAGCCCAGGCCCCCCAAAGGGGACCCGGCTGAACTCAAAAAGCAAAGCAGCAAAAAACAAGGAAACTCAAACCACAGTAAAAAAAACTGAAAGTGACTTATCTGAATGCAAGCAAGAGACAGCAGAAAAGCAAGCTGAATTCCGACCTAGACCAGGAAGAACAATTGATCACCGGCAAGGACCATGGGAGGTCAGCTCACTTATTTCAGGCCAGTCCGTCCCACCTGATAACCAATCCTCAGTTGCAGGTGGTGGATTTTTGCTGTTCAACATAGGTTCAATACCCTCAGCAACCACCAGAGTGAGCTTCAGCTCCGAAGTCATCTCTAACACATTCACAACAGTACCCCCCTTGAGGAGGGGTCACCAAACCCTCACGTGCGCCACCAGGCCGATCAGGATGAGCTCAGTGATAGGCACGGACCAGTCTCTCAGCATGAATGTCAGAAGCAAACACACAAGAATTGTCCTCCTGACCATAGCCTTTCCACTTCACCAAGTACTGGAGTCTCCGCCTAGACAAACGAGAATCCAATATCTTCTCAACTACATACTCCAAATTTCCCTCAACCAAAACAGGATCAGGAGGCGCAGCCATAGGAACCACTGGCTCTGCAAACCTCTTCAATAAAGATTTGTGGAATACGTTGTGAATCTTGAATGTTCCTGGAAGAAGCAAACGGAAGGAAAGGGATTAAGAATTTCCACGATCTTATAAGGTCCAATGAACCTTGGCTTAAATTTTGGAGACGCGACCCTCATAGGGATAATTTTTGAGGACTACCAAACCAAGTCACCCACTTTAAACCGAGGACCATCAGTCCTATGCCGGTTGGCAAACCGCTGGGCCTTCTACTGAGAGAGAGAACTTATCCACTACTTGATCCCAAATCTGCTGCATTCTCTCCACAATAGAGTCAACACCAGGACAGACAGAAGCCTCCACCTGCCCTGAAGAAAATCGAGGATGAAACCCGAAATTGCAGAAAAATGGAGACATCAAGGTGGCAGAACTAGCCCTATTATTCAAAGCAAACTCAGCCAAAGGCAAAAAAGAGACCCAGTCATCTTGATTAGCAGACACAAAACATCTCAAATAAGTCTCAAAGGTCTGGTTTGTTCTCTCAGTTTGTTCATTGGTCTGAGGGTGGAACGCAGAGGAAAAAGACAGCTGAACTCCCAGTTTGGAACAAAATGTCCTCCAAAATCTGGAAACAAACTGGACTCCTCTGTCAGACACAATGTTCTCTGGAATGCCGTGCAACTGAACCACCTGTTGAAAAAATAAGGACACCAACTTGGAGGAGGATGGCAACTTAGATAGTGGCACAAGATGTATCATCTTGGAAAACCTATCACAGATTACCCAAATAACGGTCATTCTCTGAGAGACAGGGAGGTCGGAAATAAAATACATAGAGATATGGGTCCATGGCCTCTTGGGCACAGGCAATTGCATTAACAAATCACTAGAGCGAGAGCAAGGTTTGGACCGAGAACAAGTTCCACAGGACGGCACAAAGTCCCTGACGTCACAAAACAAAGTGGGCAACCAAAAGGACCGACTTCCAAATCTCTGTTACCAAAAATAACAGGATGGCCTGCCAACGTGGAGCAATGAATCTCAGACATCACATTCTTCCTCCACTGGTCTGGGACAAACAAGTTCCCAACAGGGCAGCGTTCAGGTTTATCCTCCTGTCTCAAATTGGGCGAGATAGTGGAAAGAACCACACCCTCCTTCAGAATAACAGCGTGCTCAGTTACCTCAGGAGAATCCGCAAAGAAACTCTGCGAGAGGGCATCCGCCTTAACATTTTTAGTGCCCGGGAGAAAAGAGATCACAAAATTAAAACTTGTGAAAAACAAGGCCCACCTGGACTGTTTAGGATTAAGTCGCTTGGCCGATTCAAGATAAACCAGGTTCTTGTGATCCGTGAGGACCACCACCTGATGTTTGGCTCCTTCCAGCCAAAGTCTCCACTCTTCAAAAGCCCACTTCATAGCCAATAACTCCCGATTTCCCACATCATAATTACTTCCGCTGGGGAAAATTTTCGAGAGAAAAAGGCACAAGGGTTACTCTTAGAAGTCTCTGTATCCCTTTGGGACAAAACGGCTCCTGTACCAATCTCAGAAGCATCAACCTCCACCTGAAATGGTAGAGAAACATCAAGTTGCCGTACAACAGGAGCAGAAGTGAATCTCCGCTTAAGCTCCTGAAATGCAGAAACTGCCTCAGGAGACCAATTCACTACATCAGAACCCTTTTTGGTCAAATCAGTCAGTGGTTTCACAATAGTAAGAGAGTTACCTATAAATTTACGATAAAAATTAGCAAAACCCAAAAATCTCTGACGAGCCTTCAATGAAGTTGGCTGAACTCAATCACAAATGGCCTGAACTTTGACCGGGTCCATTTCAATAACAGACGGAGACAAAATGAATCCCAGAAATGAAACCTTCTGTACGCCAAAAAGACATTTAGATCCCTTCACATACAATGCATTTTCTCTCAAAATCCGGAATACAGTCCGAACATGTTCCACATGAGAATCCCAGTCATCGGAAAAAATCAAGATATCGTCCAAATAAATGATCAGAAATGTATCCACGAGATCCCGGAAAATATCGTTCATAAAGGATTGGAAGACAGAAGGGGCATTAGTGAGCCCAAAAGGCATCACTAGGTACTCAAAATGCCCCTCTGGGGTATATAAACGTCGTCTTTCATTCTTCACCGTGCTTGATGCGAATAAGATTATACGCCCCCTAAGGTCAAGCTTGGTAAACCAACTAGCAGCTTTCACTCTGGAAAATAGGTCAGAAATCAAGGGTAAAGGATATTGATATTTAATAGTGATCTTATTCAGGAGGCGATAGTCAATACACGGCCTCAATGAGCCATCCTTCTTGGCCACAAAGAAAAAGCCGGCGCCCAAGGGTGAAGAGGATAATCTGATATGACCCTTCTCTAAAGACTCTTTGATATAAGATCGCATAGCATCATGCTCAGGTACAGATAAATTAAAGAGTCGACCCTTTGGACATTTACAACCGGGTACTAAGTCAATAGCGCAATCATAATTCCTATGAGGAGGTAAGAATGCAGATTTACTCTCACTAAACACATCAGAAAAATCAGTCAAATAGTCAGGGACATCTTGAGACTGGGGAGAGGCAGAAAAAACAGGAGTGTCATTACGAACACATTCACAACCCCAACTGACCACAGACACAGTCTTCCTATCCAAAACAGGATTATGAGTCTGTAACCAAGGAAAACCCAGTACAATAATGTCATGTAAATTATGTAACATCAAAAATTTGCAATTCTCTTGGTGGTCCGGGTCCACCCACATTATCACCTGGGTAGAAAACTGGGGTTTATTCTCCGCCAAAGGGGTAGAATCAATGCCCAGCAAAGGAATAGACTTCCGCAGGGGTATCATAGGAAAACCACAATGTTTGGCAAAATCAAAATCCATTAGGTTTATAGCTGCTCCTGAATCAACAAAAGCCTGAGCTGAAAATGTGGACATGGAGCAAATCAAGGTAACAGTCAACTGAAATTTAGTTTGAACACTACCCAAAACAACTGAGGTCGCAAAACGTCTTCCCCCTTGGGGCAGACGGAAATAGCATGAGAAGCGTCAACACAATAGGAGCACAACTTATTACGCTTTCGAAACTCATGACGCTGTGCCCCATCACACTGCATGGGCTCAGGGGCTGGCCACAAGGCATCACAATCTCACGCATAGTTCTACGCTCGCACAAACGTCTGTCAACTTGAATCGCTAATGACATAGAGTCATTGAGCCCAGAGGGGACAGGGAATCCCACCATAACATCCTTTACAGTCTCTGCCAGACCCTTCCGAAAAAGAGCTGCCAGAGCATCATCATTCCATTTAGTAAGGACTGCCCACTTTTGAAATTTCTGACAGTACAGCTCAGCGGCTTCATGACACTGATTCAATGCCAACAAGTTTTTCAGCTTGATCAGTAACATTAGGTTCATCGTACAATAACCCCAGAGCCTGAAAAAACACATCAACATCATTCAAAACAGGATCCCCAGGTGTCAGGGAAAAGGCCCAATCCTGAGGGTCCTGTGCAACAGGGAGATGACAATTTGAACCTGCTGTGCTGCGTTCCCTGAGGACTTAGGCTTAAAGACAAAAAACAACTTACAGTTATTTTTAAAATTCAAAAATTTAGACCGATCCCCCGAAAATAAATCCTGTAGAGGGATCATAGGTTTCACAACAGGCAACCAGCAAGATAGATAGCAATACTCCGAACTTCAGCAGCAAGCTGCTCCACACGATCGGTCAAATGCTTGACCTCAATTGGGGAAAAAATTCCTCCTCAGCCCCAGAGAAAAAAGAGGGAAAAAATGTAACAAACAAAAAAAAATAATAATTTTTCGGACAACTTTTTTTTTTTTTTAAACTATTTTTTCCCTTCTGTTGAGTACCATATAATTTCAGTATGGCCGGTGATTCTGTTATGTTTTGGTAGCTGATTAGGCAGGAGCAAAAACCGCATAGGCAGCCAAACACCAGAGAGGTTGGAAACTAATAGGTTGCAGACCCCTAAACTAACCGCACAACTAGAAGCAGCTGTGGGACGTTCCTATGGTGCCCTAGACGCCTCGTCACAGCCGGAGAGATTAGCTATCCCTGAAGATGGAAAGAGGAAAGCTAACTGCCCCGGAGTAGAGCCCCAAAAAATAGGAAGCCCCAAACATATAATGGCAGTTAGACAAGATGAAACCACGAACACAGACAGAAAATAGATTGAGCAAACGCTGGGACCTAAAACTGTCTAGATAGGACAGTACAGGAGAGAATACTGTCTGCAACCCAGAAAAACCCTAGGAAAAGCTCCAACACTTTTGAATCCAAAAATACTGAGACCACACGGTCTCGACCACCTATATCAGATCTCTGGTGTGAACACGCAGCTACCCAGCAGTAAAATATCGCAAGAACTGAGCAATTGAACAAATACAAAAAGAGAACGGAGACCAGCCCAGCCCCCCAAAGGGGACCCGGCTGAACTCAAAAAGCAAGCAGCAAAAAACAAGGAAACTCAAACCACAGTAAAAAAAACTGAAAGTGACTTATCTGAATGCAAGCAAGAGACAGCAGAAAAGCAAGCTGAATTCCGACCTAGACCAGGAAGAACAATTGATCACCGGCAAGGACCATGGGAGGTCAGCTCACTTATTTCAGGCCAGTCCGTCCCACCTGATAACCAATCCTCAGTTGCAGGTGTGGATTTTTGCTGTTCAACATAGGTTCAATACCCTCAGCAACCACCAGAGTGAGCTTCAGCTCCGAAGTCATCTCTAACACATTCACAACAGTACCCCCCTTGAGGAGGGGTCACCAAACCTCACGTGCGCCACCAGGCCGATCAGGATGAGCTCAGTGATAGGCACGGACCAGTCTCTCAGCATGAATGTCAGAAGCAAACACACAAGAATTGTCTCCTGACCATAGCCTTTCCACTTCACCAAGTACTGGAGTCTCCGCCTAGACAAACGAGAATCCAATATCTTCTCAACTACATACTCCAAATTTCCCTCAACCAAAACAGGATCAGGAGGCGCAGCCATAGGAACCACTGGCTCTGCAAACCTCTTCAATAAAGATTTGTGGAATACGTTGTGAATCTTGAATGTTCCTGGAAGAAGCAAACGGAAGGAAAGGGATTAAGAATTTCCACGATCTTATAAGGTCCAATGAACCTTGGCTTAAATTTTGGAGACGCGACCCTCATAGGGATATTTTTGAGGACTACCAAACCAAGTCACCCACTTTAAACCGAGGACCATCAGTCCTATGCCGGTTGGCAAACCGCTGGGCCTTCTACTGAGAGAGAGACAACTTATCCACTACTTGATCCCAAATCTGCTGCATTCTCTCCACAATAGAGTCAACACCAGGACAGACAGAAGCCTCCACTGCCCTGAAGAAAATCGAGGATGAAACCCGAAATTGCAGAAAAATGGAGACATCAAGGTGGCAGAACTAGCCCTATTATTCAAAGCAAACTCAGCCAAAGGCAAAAAAGAGACCCAGTCATCTTGATTAGCAGACACAAAACATCTCAAATAAGTCTCAAAGGTCTGGTTTGTTCTCTCAGTTTGTTCATTGGTCTGAGGGTGGAACGCAGAGGAAAAAGACAGCTGAACTCCCAGTTTGGAACAAAATGTCCTCCAAAATCTGGAAACAAACTGGACTCCTCTGTCAGACACAATGTTCTCTGGAATGCCGTGCAACTGAACCACCTGTTGAAAAAATAAGGGCACCAACTTGGAGGAGGATGGCAACTTAGATAGTGGCACAAGATGTATCATCTTGGAAAACCTATCACAGATTACCCAAATAACGGTCATTCTCTGAGAGACAGGGAGGTCGGAAATAAAATACATAGAGATATGGGTCCATGGCCTCTTGGGCACAGGCAATTGCATTAACAAATCACTAGAGCGAGAGCAAGGTTTGGACCGAGAACAAGTTCCACAGGACGGCACAAAGTCCCTGACGTCACAAAACAAAGTGGGCAACCAAAAGGACCGACTTCCAAATCTCTGTTACCAAAAATAACAGGATGGCCTGCCAACGTGGAGCAATGAATCTCAGACATCACATTCTTCCTCCACTGGTCTGGGACAAACAAGTTCCCAACAGGGCAGCGTTCAGGTTTATCCTCCTGTCTCAAATTGGGCGAGATAGTGGAAAGAACCACACCCTCCTTCAGAATAACAGCGTGCTCAGTTACCTCAGGAGAATCCGCAAAGAAACTCTGCGAGAGGCATCCGCCTTAACATTTTTAGTGCCCGGGAGAAAAGAGATCACAAAATTAAAACTTGTGAAAAACAAGGCCCACCTGGACTGTTTAGGATTAAGTCGCTTGGCCGATTCAAGATAAACCAGGTTCTTGTGATCCGTGAGGACCACCACCTGATGTTTGGCTCCTTCCAGCCAAAGTCTCCACTCTTCAAAAGCCCACTTCATAGCCAATAACTCCCGATTTCCCACATCATAATTACTTTCCGCTGGGGAAAATTTTCGAGAGAAAAAGGCACAAGGGTTACTCTTAGAAGTCTCTGTATCCCTTTGGGACAAAACGGCTCCTGTACCAATCTCAGAAGCATCAACCTCCACCTGAAATGGTAGAGAAACATCAAGTTGCCGTACAACAGGAGCAGAAGTGAATCTCCGCTTAAGCTCCTGAAATGCAGAAACTGCCTCAGGAGACCAATTCACTACATCAGAACCCTTTTTGGTCAAATCAGTCAGTGGTTTCACAATAGTAGAGAAGTTACCTATAAATTTACGATAAAAATTAGCAAAACCCAAAAATCTCTGACGAGCCTTCAATGAAGTTGGCTGAACTCAATCACAAATGGCCTGAACTTTGACCGGGTCCATTTCAATAACAGACGGAGACAAAATGAATCCCAGAAATGAAACCTTCTGTACGCCAAAAAGACATTTAGATCCCTTCACATACAATGCATTTTCTCTCAAAATCCGGAATACAGTCCGAACATGTTCCACATGAGAATCCCAGTCATCGGAAAAAATCAAGATATCGTCCAAATAAATGATCAGAAATGTATCCACGAGATCCCGGAAAATATCGTTCATAAAGGATTGGAAGACAGAAGGGGCATTAGTGAGCCCAAAAGGCATCACTAGGTACTCAAAATGCCCCTCTGGGGTAATAAACGTCGTCTTTCATTCTTCACCGTGCTTGATGCGAATAAGATTATACGCCCCCTAAGGTCAAGCTTGGTAAACCAACTAGCAGCTTTCACTCTGGAAAATAGGTCAGAAATCAAGGGTAAAGGATATTGATATTTAATAGTGATCTTATTCAGGAGGCGATAGTCAATACACGGCCTCAATGAGCCATCCTTCTTGGCCACAAAGAAAAAGCCGGCGCCCAAGGGTGAAGAGGATAATCTGATATGACCCTTCTCTAAAGACTCTTTGATATAAGATCGCATAGCATCATGCTCAGGTACAGATAAATTAAAGAGTCGACCCTTTGGACATTTACAACCGGGTACTAAGTCAATAGCGCAATCATAATTCCTATGAGGAGGTAAGAATGCAGATTTACTCTCACTAAACACATCAGAAAAATCAGTCAAATAGTCAGGGACATCTTGAGACTGGGGAGAGGCAGAAAAAACAGGAGTGTCATTACGAACACATTCACAACCCCAACTGACCACAGACACAGTCTTCCTATCCAAAACAGGATTATGAGTCTGTAACCAAGGAAAACCCAGTACAATAATGTCATGTAAATTATGTAACATCAAAAATTTGCAATTCTCTTGGTGGTCCGGGTCCACCCACATTATCACCTGGGTAGAAAACTGGGGTTTATTCTCCGCCAAAGGGGTAGAATCAATGCCCAGCAAAGGAATAGACTTCCGCAGGGGTATCATAGGAAAACCACAATGTTTGGCAAAATCAAAATCCATTAGGTTTATAGCTGCTCCTGAATCAACAAAAGCCTGAGCTGAAAATGTGGACATGGAGCAAATCAAGGTAACAGTCAACTGAAATTTAGTTTGAACACTACCCAAAACAACTGAGGTCGCAAAACGTCTTCCCCTCTTGGGGCAGACGGAAATAGCATGAGAAGCGTCAACACAATAGGAGCACAACTTATTACGCTTTCGAAACTCATGACGCTGTGCCCCATCACACTGCATGGGCTCAGGGGCTGGCCCACAAGGCATCACAATCTCACGCATAGTTCTACGCTCGCACAAACGTCTGTCAACTTGAATCGCTAATGACATAGAGTCATTGAGCCCAGAGGGGACAGGGAATCCCACCATAACATCCTTTACAGTCTCTGCCAGACCCTTCCGAAAAAAAAGCTGCCAGAGCATCATCATTCCATTTAGTAAGGACTGCCCACTTTTGAAATTTCTGACAGTACAGCTCAGCGGCTTCATGACACTGATTCAATGCCAACAAGTTTTTTCAGCTTGATCAGTAACATTAGGTTCATCGTACAATAACCCCAGAGCCTGAAAAAACACATCAACATCATTCAAAACAGGATCCCCAGGTGTCAGGGAAAAGGCCCAATCCTGAGGGTCACTGTGCAACAGGGAGATGACAATTTGAACCTGCTGTGCTGCGTTCCCTGAGGACTTAGGCTTAAAGACAAAAAACAACTTACAGTTATTTTTAAAATTCAAAAATTTAGACCGATCCCCCGAAAATAAATCCTGTAGAGGGATCATAGGTTTCACAACAGGCAACCCAGCAAGATAGATAGCAATACTCCGAACTTCAGCAGCAAGCTGCTCCACACGATCGGTCAAATGCTTGACCTCAATTGGGGAAAAAATTCCTCCTCAGCCCCCAGAGAAAAAAGAGGGAAAAAATGTAACAAACAAAAAAAAAATAATAATTTTTCGGACAACTTTTTTTTTTTTTTTAAACTATTTTTTCCCTTCTGTTGAGTACCATATAATTTCAGTATGGCCGGTGATTCTGTTATGTTTTGGTAGCTGATTAGGCAGGAGCAAAAAACCGCATAGGCAGCCAAACACCAGAGAGGTTGGAAACTAATAGATTGCAGACACCTAAACTAACCGCACAACTAGAAGCAGTCGTGGGACGTTCCTACGGTGCCCTAGATGCCTCGTCACAGCCGGAGAGAGTAGCTATCCCTGAAGATGGAAAGAGGAAAGCTAACTGCCCAGGAGTAGAACCCAAAAGAATAGGAAGCCCCAAACATATAATGGCAGTTAGACAAGATGAAAACACGAACACAGACAGAAAATAGATTGAGCAAATGCTGGGGCCCTAAAAAACTGTCTTGATAGGACAGCACAGGAGAGAATATTGTCTGCAACCCAGAAAAACCCTAGGAACAACTCCAACACTTCTGAATCGAAAAATACTGAGACCACACGTCTTGACCACCTATATCAGATCGCTGGTGTGAACACGCAGCTACCCAGCAGTAAAATATCACAAGAACTGAGCAATTGAACAAATACAAAAAGAGAACGGAGACCAGCCCAGGACCCCCAAAGGGGACCCGGCTGAACTCAAAAATCAAGGCAGCAAAAAACAAGGAAACTCAAACCACAGTAAAAAAAACTGAAAGTGACTTATCTGAATGCAAGCAGGAGACAGCAGAAAAGCAAGTTGAATTCCAACCTAGACCAGAAAGAACAATTGATCACCGGCAAGGACCATGGGAGGTCAGCTCACTTATTTCAGGCCAGTCCGTCCCACCTGATAACCAATCCTCAGTTGCAGGTGGTGGATTTTTGCTGTTCAACATAGGTTCAATACCCTCAGCAACCACCAGAGGGAGCTTCATCTCTGAAGTCGTCTCCAACACATTCACAACAGATAGTCAGCATGTATTTGTCCGTGATACCAGTCTGTACATGGTAGTGTGTGAGGAGCATACAGCTCTATACGGTGTGGGAAAAAATGAACGCTCGGTAACTGTGCAGAAAAAAAGAATAAAAGTATTAGTGCTGTGTAGGTGCTGTGTAAAAAGCACTCTGCACAGTAGTGTGCACACAGCAATACAGCTAGCAGGCAGCCTAAAAGTCAGCTCTGCTGCTGCACACAAGAAAATCCTCCCCTGTCACTGGCAGGCAGCCTATTAACCAGCGCTGCTGCATACAAGAAAATCCTCCCATGTCACTGCACACTAACTGTACAAGCAGAATCGCTATCAGCACAAGCACAGAATCACTTTTCTTTCCTGCCTTACTCTCTCCCTACTGAGAAACAGCGGCAGCAACCTCTCCCTATGCTAAGATCGGCAGAAGTAAAATGGCGGTCGCAGTCAGGGTTTTTATAGCCACTGTGACGCCACACAAAGCAAGCTAATCACTGCAATGCCCTTCTCTAAGATGGTGGTGGCCGCTGCCCATGTCATTTTGTAACCCACAGTGTGCATTCTTGCTCAGTGGCTGAGAAAAGGCGCCTGCAAGCATTATGGGAAAACCGACTTTGGCGCTCGGGTCGACGACTGCATGGCCAACCTTATGCTTTGGTCGGATTTTGCTCGTCGAAACCCGACTTTGGTGAAAGTCGGTAATTTTTGAATCTTATCGACCTGTTTCGCTCAACTCTACTCCCTACTCTTGTAGAAACAAGAAAACAAATGGTTAAATCAGAAACACATGAGACCTGCACACAGTGAACAAGCCTGTAGAGTACCTGTTCACACCACCAGTAGACTGAAAACACAAGACTGGTGATGTGAACATTGCTTACGGGTATACCTTGACGATTTGGTAGAGCAGCTTAATATGCATTTTTTGCAAAAAACTTATTAACCAAATACGCTTGTTTTTCCACTTTTTTTATTGGCACTTGCCGTTTACTGTTATATTATATTCATTTTGCAACAGAGTATTTTTGGTTTTACTGTGCTTTTCTGTGTTTTCAGTCTTCTGGTGGTGTGAACAGTGACTCTACAGGCTTGTTCACTGTGTGCAGGTCTCATGTGTTTCTGATTTAACGATTTGGTCTGTAACAGTAGGAATAAAAGGACATACCAGGTTTCATGTCACCTGTAGATATGAGCAAAACCTAACTGTAAAGTTTGGGGTTTGTAACTAATGGTGCTGAACTTCGAATACAGAAGTCTGTTTTAGTGCTCGAAAGCTGAGGAGAGACAGAGAAAGAGTTTTTCAGCCCTCTAGCCCTTATTGCAACTATTTTACAGCACCAAAGTTCCAGTCCCCTTTGACATCTATGGGGTTCGGATCCGGGTTCAAGTTCTGGTAGAGTTATGGTAACCAAATTGAACTTTGGACTAAAGTTTGCTTGAACCGGACAAACCAAAACATCAATGGATCCGCTTATCCCTAGTCACCTTTTATGTACTTCATATTCACTAATCTGACTACAGAAATTTTCGTAAGAGTATGATTTTGGGGTTGAAAATTTTCTAAGTTTGCAGAAATTAAAAGTTGCATTATAGTGTGCATTTCCAATAATGTTGACAACTACATATCCTGCCTGATATAAGAAACTTATTTTGGGAGATACAGCCAGAAATATAAAAAGTCTGGTTGCCTAAGCATCAGTTTGATGCCTGGAGCCTCTCTGGCAAAGCTGCATAGGAGGACAGATTTCTTGAGTCCTATGGTTGTCTACACAACAAAACTGCCAGCTCTACCAAATGCATTCACCAACTATCATTAGTTTTAAACTTCTGGGAGTAGAACTAGCTGTCACCTTTATTGCAGGTACAATTTAATATTTTTTGATGCGCGGACAGTGGAGCACATTTATCAAATCTATCTGAAATAAAAACTGTCTTTTGTTGCCCAAAGCAATCAATCAGAGTTCGGATTTCAACTGTAAATGGTTGCAATGGACAACTAAGACAGGTTTCCTTTTAGAAAATTTTGATTAATAAAGCCCAATGTGCTTGGTTTGAAATTAAACAAGTATTCTAATATATGATTATTCATCTAATAGCAGTTATGTGTCTAGAGTGTAAGCTATTTCGTCAAATTTTGTAAGGTCCAAAATAAATGGAAACATTATATTTGTATTTTTCAATGCCATCATTATGTATTTATGTCTTGTAAATATGATAAGCTGGTAAATCACACGTAATGCACAGATTTAAGATTTCTCATAATCTTTTGAAAATAAAAATTTCTTCAAACCACGTCTTTCTATCAGTTCTATGTTATTATTTTCTTTGTCTTACTTGTGATAATAATCACGCACTCCACAGGTATTCTTGCATGTTTCTGAATGTGTAATGCTTATGATGCATTTTTACATTTTCATGTAATTTCATATTCTGGTGTAAGGATGGAATGAGAGCAAAATTGGTTTTGCTAGAAAACTGCTTATGTATGGATAGAGATTTAACTCGTGGTATGATAAGCTGAGCCATCTCAATGTCGTTTTTATTTTCATGAATTTTATTATAGTGTTTACTTATGAGAAAATGCATTGCAGTGACGTATCACTTCATCTATCATCCCTACATAGCCAAGGAATATTATTCCTATTCATAGATTTCTGCTGTAAATATTTGTAGATGTCCCCCACTCTATTATTTTCTTACAAACCATTAAAGAAATGAAAATGGATGAGAGAGAAAAGGCTTTAATGTATGATCAATTAACGGCATAAAAAGGCCTTTAAAACATCAGACATGAAAAAACTGTATATTCGCAGTCAATTGAAAGTGGAGGGTTAGTATAATATTTCTTGGCTTTCAAGCATCATAAAGAATTTTACTAGCATTTTTATAATTTCATGGTAAACACATATTATGGACGTAGTTTGAAAACATGCAATAAGAAATGTATTAGTACATTATTAATAAACAAAATGGCTATGACGATCAATAGACTTTAACAAGCTACTTGTACCTTGAATTGAACTGTGTATATATATATATATATATACATATATATATATAGTGGCTTAAATAATCAGCCTTTAGAGGCATTCAGTGTAGGCCTGGAGAGTGGAGCTCCAGTGCTTTGTGTCCTGTGAGGGAAAGCTGAACTTTTGGATGCTTAATTCTCCTGAGAGGGCGGATCCCAGCAGATGTATGGATTGTATTATACCTTTTTGTTAGGCTTTCCTTATTTGTCATAAGAGCCTTGTTTATTTTTACCTCACCGTGGTTTATACGGCATGTGCATAATAAACCTGTGAAGGACCAAAAAGAGACAGTGTTCCTGTGCCTACCTCCCTGTCAGCTAATTGAGCCGCTCTACGACAGATTGTGTTCTAATGCGGGCAACATTCCAGGAACATGTATAGTGGCTGTTGACACATTGCATTTCCTGGGTAAAGGCGGCCATAAGCCAGGAGGAAACAACGACAGACAGCATAGAGGAGCTTATTAAGCATCTGGTCCAGGTGCAACAACAGCAGAAGCAGCAGCAACAGCAGCAGCAAGCAAATCAATAGCAGCAGTTGGTGCAACAGGAAATGAATAAGGTGTTGGTGCAGCAGCTCCAACAGCAGCAGCAACAACAACAGGAGGTGCTTACGTGGCAGATGCTGGTAGGGCAGCAGTCCGTTCCCCAACTCCAGGTGATGACTAGTACATCCGGAAAGCAGTAAGACGAGCCATGCAAAATATGACCCCAGGGGATGATGTTGAGGCATTTTTGACTGTTTTCAAAAGGGTTGCATAGTGTGAGAAGCTGCCTCCAGAGCAGTTGGCAAAGGTGGTGGAGCTGGCTCCCTATCTATCTAGTGAGCCTCAAAAGGCTTATTATGACCTGGCATTACAGGATTCACAGGAGTATGCCAAACTAAAAACAGAAATCTTGGCATGCGTGGGAGTGGCTATGTCGGTCATAGCCCAAAGGGTTCATCACTGGACTTGTTATGGTGACAAACCCCCTTGCTCTCAAATGTTTGACTTACTGAATCTACAGTAATGGTTGCAGCCAGAGTCCCCCACTCCAGCCCAGATGGTCAATTGGATTGTCATGGTCAGGTTTATTCACTTCCTGCCAAGGCCGGTAAAGCAAGACCCCTGGAATGCAGATGACCTGGTTGGCCTCATAGTAAGGTACCAGCTGGTTGAGCGGTCCCTAAGGAAGCCGAGGGGTGGTGCATCTCTTTACTGAGATGACCAGCTGGAGCCCGAGACCCAAAGAGGGGTACTGCTGAGGGTAGTCCGAGATTCCAAAGAGTCGCTGAAGGATGGCCAAAGGCCGCTGATAAAGACCTGGTCTGCTAGAGATGCCACAGTTCTGGACACATAGCCACCCTTTGCTCTATGTTCTCCCAGCAGATGGACTGCAGGCTAGGTAGGCTCTGTTCATACTATGCAGTGTGGACTATCAGCCGGGAAAGGTGCCTCAGTCAGGTCCTGTGACAATAAATGGCGTACTAGTGTCAGGACTAGTGTTGAGCGATACGATACTGCAAATATCGGGTATCGGCCGATATTAGCTGTATCGGGCTTTCGATTCCGAGTACCGATATTTTCGTCATATCGGATACCGGAATCGGATTTGTCACTGTCACTGTGAGTGTCCGTCGGTCGGGTCTGTCAGGAGTCAGCGGCACTTACCTGGCAGAAGATCTCCAGCGGTCACGTCCTGGACTGCTTGATGGCCGCCATTATCTTCTCCCTGGCGGTCACATGCAGTTTTTCGCGATAACTGCAGTGACTGCAGGGTAATCCCGGCCGTAAACCAGTCCGATGACGTCACCGCCGGGGAAGCAGGTAATCAGCTGTGCTGCGCCGGGATGACAGGCTCTGCCTGTCATTCTGATTTAGCAGAGCTGGATCGTCGTGGGACACTCGTTACTATGGACTGCGTCGGACAGGTGGTATACTTTCTTTTTTTTTTTTCATTTTTTTACAGGAGATCGATGGCGTCGCAGGATGAGACTGTAATAAAAGTAATGAAAACTGTGTTTTTTTTTTTTTATTAAATTAAAAACTTTTTTATGAACATTCACCCGTCCGGGTACATCAACAATTTAACTATTTACATACAGGGACCCTGTCCGGGTTATTTATAATTTTTTGGCAGGGGTGTTCCAGGTACCACCTGGTACTCTTCTGATGCTTGCCAAACATCCGAGACACCAAGGACCACCAGGACCTGATGACGTCGTGTGGCCTGTACAGTCAAGTCGTGACCCGCTATCTGTGTCTGTGTGGCCACCTCTTTCATCTCCCTCCGGGTCTGGAACCCTATGTCCCGGACTGAACGAACCCCAGGGGGCCTAACAGGCGCCGGGTACGGGCCAGCTATACTTATCATGTCCATAGCTGTGGCTGCTGAGGAGACCACTGAGGGAGGCTGGGGAGATTTACGGCGTGGGGTGGGCACTTGTGCAGAGGCCTGGATGTGGGAGGTTGAAGGCTCCGAGGGTCTCACAGGTTCCTGACACTCTGGGGAGTAGGGGTCGCACCTGGTAACATTTAGGGCGTACCATCCATTGTAACCCCAGTGTCGGGTGTAAGTCACCAAGTCTCCTGGCAACAGGTCCCTCCCCGGGTGTCCTTCTGGGAGGTGAGCCTCCACGTCCCGCTGGGTTACAAAAACTTCTAAATAAAGTCCAGGCTCCTGGATGAAGCCCCAACCACCTTTCAATTTAAAGTTCCGTACTGCACCCTTACGCCGCGGCTCCCACAGGGTTCCTTTATCTTTTCTCATCCGGTCCTTATCTGCCCGGTCCTTCTCCAGGTTACGTTGCCGAAGCTTTTGGGTTTCTCGCTGCTCCCTTTGTCGCTCTGCTTCCCGCTCCCAACGTCTCCACTCTTCCTTATGACGCCGGTTGAAATTCTCCTCCACCAGCAGCTCCATGTCTCCACCATCAAACTGCAGCTTACAGTGTCCGGTTTGCGGCAGCTCTCCTGGCGCCCCCCAGTCCTGGCGGCGTTCACCTGCGGAGGAAGCAGCCGGCTCTGGAACAGATGACAGTCGGGGCTCCGGTACAGACAGGTAGACCTCTGGTGCCTGCGCGGCCTCCTCCATGAGGACGGGTGTCGCTTCTTCTGTCTCAGCGACGGGGGCAGACAGAGGGATTGGCGCCGCTCCAAGTTTAGTTTTAGGGCACGCCAGCTGGCTTCCATCCTGGCGACCTCCTCCCGGTGCCGGGCCAGGCCTCTTAGGGTATCCTCCGCTTCTTGCAGCGTAGGAGGGTTTCCAGGCCTGGTGCCCAACGGTGGTTCCGTGGCGATCGGGTCGCTTCCGTGGGGGGAGAGCTCTGACTGCTCCATCCCTTCACACTTCTGCTCGTGTCCATTAGCCATCTCTGCCAAGTCACATGTGTCATTAGCATCTGGAGAGGGCCCCTCTTTTGTAGGGAGGCGGGACCTTCGTGTTAGTTTCCGCACACTGAGGAGGATGAGGAGGCGGAACTGAAGAGCTGTGGGGCACGATCTTACATTGCAGTACCATTTACAGTGGTCGGCCAACGTTTTCGCGCCACTGAGTGAGTGTACACCCACGAAGAGCACGCCCTTCTTCTTCACCAGTGCCTCGTCGTGACGCAGATATGGCTGAAAAAATGGCAAATACATTCTCTGATGATTTTAGCAATTCTCAAGCACAAAACCAGTTCAATTCAGGCACACAGGACTCGCTTATAGCGAGCTACAGAATCCTGTTTGTGACGCCCAAGTTGAGTCGCACAGAGCCAGAGGTTTTGGGGGTACTCGGCACTGAGCCCGTCGACTTCTATGGGGTATGTCACGGCTTTACCCGGCAATTGAATCAGAGTCTATTTTACTATGTAGAAGTGTATAAACTATAAATATATGTATATAATATATGTCACAATGACATGTATATATATATATGTATTCTATGTGTGTATATTTTGTGTTTACAATGAAAGAAGGGTTTTTTTTGTTGCAATATTTTGTTCCCATAGACTTACATGGGACTTCCGGTATCAGAATCGGATATCGACGATATTTAGTGATATCGGCGATACCATTCCGATACGATATTTTTAGATATCGAGCAGTATCGCTCAACACTAGTCAGGACTCTTGGTAGGGAGTTTGGTGACTCTGGTAAGAGCCATACCTCCCTACCAGTTGGACCTCTGAAAAACTGTGGGCATCCATTGTATTCATGGAGACACTAAGGACTATACCATCTCCAGATTTACTATGAAAACGAACCATGGCACTGAGTCCCATGAGGTCAGGGTAGTTAAAGACTTGCTACACCCAGTGATATTCTGGAGGGAGAACATCCTTCAAGCACAAGAGGCCCAGGTAAGGATCTACAATTGGTCAGTGAGACTCAAACATTTTAACCCTGGAGACTGGGTATTAGTGTTGATATTCATGGTAGAAAATAAGTTCCTGCCAAGTGGCAAGGGCCATATGAAGTGGTCGAAAAATTGAGTGATGCCAACTGCAAGATCCACCAATCAGGGAGAAGAAATCTGTAACAGGTGTACCACATTAACCTCCTCAAACCATGCTGAGACAGGAAACTGGTGGAAGCTACATGCCTAGGGACTAATCCTGCAGCCAGAGTCGAGGATGTCCCAGTGGCAGAAACACTGTCACCGGCCCAGAATCAACAGTGCTGAGAGCTGCTTCAGTGGAACCGGGACCTCTTTCTGGAGTTGCCAGGTTGTACACAAGTTGTGAAGCATGAAATCCTGATGGAACTGCTTGTGAGTGTGAATCAAAAGCCGTACTGGATTTCTGGCGTGAGGTGATCTCCAAGGAGGTACCTTGTTGAGCCTGGGAGTCATCGAGGAGTCAAAGTGCATTTGGTTCAGCCCCATTGTCCTTGTACCAAAGACAGATGGAGAATGGCATTTCTGTAATGACTACATGAAGCTGAACGAGGTGTCCCGGGTCGACGAGCTCATTGAGAAGCTAGGTTCAGCCACATTTATCAGCACACCACCCTGGACCTAATGAGAGGGTACTGGAAAATTCTCCTGTCCCCAAGTGCCAAGGAGAAGACAGCCTTCTCTACACCTGATGGATGCGTTCGGTCTGAAGGAAGCCCCAGCTACCTTCCAGAGGGACATGGACTAGATCCTAGCCACTTACAAAAAGTAAGCGGCAGCTTATCTGGAAGCCATTGTGACCTTCAGTCCGAATTGGGGAAGTCGCCTGCAGAATGTACAGGTGGTACTGGATGCACTGAGGAAGACAGGGTTTACTATAAACCCAAAGAAGTGTGCCATTGCAAAAGAAGAGGCAAAATACTTGGGCTACATCATTGGGAGGGTCAAAATAATGTCACAAATAGATAAGGTGGAGGCAATCCAATAGTGGCTGCAAGTGGTCTCCAAAAAGCTAGTTAGGGCTTTTCTGGGAATTGTGGGATACTGTCAAAGATTTATCCCGAATTTCGCCATGATAGCTTCCTCCGACTGATCTTCTCAAGGGTACAAAAATGTCGATGGTCAAATGGTCATCTGAAGCAGAGATGGCATTCCTGGAGCTGAAGCTCGCCCTATGAAAAAAAAAAACGATCTTGATCACACCTGACTTCGCTAAGGAGTTTGTGGTCCAGACGGACGTATCCAAAGTCAGTTTGGGAGCTGTGTAGTCCCAGGAAGTAGATGGGGACGAGCATCCTCCAGTCCTATACCTGAGTAGGAATCTCTCCTGTGAAAAGAACTATGCCATCGTAGAGAAAGAGTGCTTGGCCATCAAGTGGGCTACTAAAACCCTGAGATACTTCCTGCTAGGCAGGAAATTCATGTGCCCCTGAGATGGATGAGGGAAAAGAAGGGGAATAATGCCTGGGTAACAAGGGTTTCTAGCGCTTCAGGACTTTAAATTTCATATGGAGCACTTACCCAGGAAGACACATGGTAACACAGATGCCCTGTCCAGACTTCCCTGTTTAGCAAGTGAATGTGCGAAAAACCCCAGCTTTGGAAACAGAGAGGGATATGTGACAAATTAACTGGAAAAGTTCTGGAGGGAAGATATGTTTTGCTGAGGCTATTGGCTTCAGTGATTTTGTAACCCAGAAGTTTTGCTCCAGCACAGTGTTGAAAGGGGTTAATAAGACATTTTGTTTAAGGGCTGGGTTTTTGTGGACAACCCTAGAAGGAGTGGGAGGTTATTCACCCTATCTCCACCCCAGGGTGTGGTCTGGGGCTTATATAATCAGCCTTCAGAAGCACTCAGTGTTAGGGTCTGCGGAACGCACTAAATATAAGATGTAGAGAGGTGCGTTCGCAGCCCGGGGTCCACCGTGCAGGCGGAGCCTACCGCTAGTAAGATGGCACAAGAAGTGAACTCTGTTATCCCGCAGAGTCGCCAAAATAAATGCCGTAACGCGCTGTGGCAATATGTGTGAACTCTGTTATTCCACAGAGCCGCTAGAAGAAATGCCGCAGCGCTATATGGCGATGTGTGCGAACTCAGTTAACACCACTGAGTAAGTAAACAAGCTAGGGCGCTGTCTAGCGTTGAAAGCGAACCCTGTTGCGTCACAGAGCCGCTGAGACAAACTTCTGTGTCCTGTTAGGCACCCAGGTACACAATTGACTGCTTAGCGAACATGGAAAGTGATCATGCGCTAATGTCCTTGTGGGTGTCACCTGCAATCTATGGCGTCTGAACGCCAGTCCCTGAATATGGCAATCAAACTCCTCACCGGTTATGCCGGTTATCTAAGGCATCTAAGACACCGACCCTCACCAGCTAGCATACCAAGCTCCTCACCGATTAGGTCGGTATTGTAATGGTGTATTTCAGCCGCCCTAACTACACACACGCATGACCACACTGGCGCAAAGCATATAACGGTTGATACTAGCGCACGGCCGTGCGGTAAGGACAGCCTTTTATAGCAGCCACGAGAAAAAGACCTTCCAGGAAGGACCAATGGGAAGCTGCTTCAGAACATCAACAGCCACAGGACCTTCCTGAAGGACCAATAGGAGAGGCAGCTGTATCTGAGCATGTGACCCCTGATCTCCAATGGGAGATCTTGCCCTGGGCATGCTCAGATGAAGCAACAAAGGATTAGTCCTAAAGACATCTGCTCGCCGCTGACCATTACTGGCTACAATAGCAGAACCTGGAGAGGCAGCAGCAAGTCTCTGCACAGTATTAGATCGGGCGAGACGCTGGGACCAACGTCTTTGCTGAGCAGGCTCCACTGCGGCTGGAGATGGATGCGGGACTGGAACGAGACTCCCCTTGTGCAGCAGCGGGAACTCGAACCCTAACACTCAGTTTTCGGAAAGGCCTGGAGAGTGGCGCTCCAGTGCTTTGTGTCTTGTGAAGGAAAGCTGAACCTTTGGATGCTGAATTCTCCTGAGAGGGCGGATCCTCACAGATGTGTGGACTGTAGCATACCATTTTGTTTTTCTGTTTTGGCCTAAGGGCCGTGTTCATTTTTACCTCACAGTGGTTTATGCCGCATGTGCATAATAAACCTGTAAAGGACTAGAAAGAGACAGTGTTCCTGTGCCTACCTCTATGTAAGCTGAGTGAGCTGCTTTGCCACAATATATACACTGCTCAAAAAATAAAGGTAACACTTAAACAGTGCAATGTAACTCCAAGTCAATTACATTTCTGTGAAATCAACCTGGCCAGTTAGGAAACAACACTGATTGTGAATCAGTTTCTCCTGCTGTTGTGCAAATGGAACAGACAACAAGTAGAAATGATAGCTTATTAGCAAGACAACCTCTATAAAGGAATGGTTCTGCAGGTGCTGCCCACAGACCATTTATCTGTTCTGATACTTTTTGGCTATTGCTTAGGTCACTTTTGCTTTTTTCTCTCCCCCCAGAGGTACATTTGCATGAGGTGGTGTTTACAACCCACAGAAGTTGCTCAGGTAGGGCAGCTCTTCCAGAATGGCACATCAATGTGTGCTGTGGCAAGAAGGGTAGCTGTGTCTGTCAGCACAGTGTCCAGAGCATGGAGCAGATGCTAGGAGAGCAGTAACCCAACAGCAGGACCACTACCTCCTCCTTTGTGCAATGATGAAAAGAAGATAAGTGGGAGAGCCCTGCAAAATGACCTCCAGCACGCCAGTAACATGCATGTGTCTGCTCAAACTGTCAGAAACAGACTCCATGAGGGTGGTATGAGAACCTGGCGTCCACAGGTGGGTGTCGTGCTTAGAACCCAACGCTGTGCAGGGCGATTGGCATTTGCTAGAGAACACCAAGTTTGGCAGATTTGACACTGGCTGCCTGTGCCCTTCATGGATAAGAGCAGATTTATACTAAGCACATGTGTGTCACGGGTGTGTCGCGGCGGAGATCGTCGCGATTGCACACCCTGACTTTGCACAGCTGAGTTTCTGGTGCTGGGTGTTTTTCGGCACTGAGGGAGTTAATTCTTTCTCTCTCGGTGCTGGGCTGACCAGCCTCGCCCAGCTGCGATTGATGTTTTGTGTAATTAGCTTCCTTCATATACCTGCTGGTCTGCTGGGGAAGTTGCCGGTGAAAGCATTCATTCAGACCAGCAGAGCGGATCGTTTCTGAGAAGACTTAAGCTAAGAGTGCCTGTTGTGGTTTTTCCTCTCCTCGCTTATTGTTTATCTCCTTAACCTTTTGTGTTCCTCTGTAGTGGAAGTGTTGTATGCAAGGCTGTGTTTTCTTTACCCATTGTCTGTCTCGTTTGTCTTAGACTGTGTGTAAGCTGTGACCTGCCCATTCCCTGTGGTGGTAATCAGGGTCCTTCTCAGGACTAGATTACAGTGGTCAGGGATCTACAGGAGACAGGGTTACGCTGGCGGCCTGGACCTCTGTACCATTAACAGTACCTCCAGGTAGAGGGACTAGTCAGGACCCCAGTTCAGGGTCAGCATAGACCCCGGTCCACCTCTATCCAGAGACAGCGTGACACGTACACAGTATTGACCCACAATACATAGGATATTATGTCAGGTAAGACATTGCTGGCAGATACTATGTATACATGTTGATTTTCTCTATTATATGAAATTTAGAATGATGTCACATTTGATATAGGTTGCTATCTTTGAATATATCTGTTATACGTCGTGACATTTTCACCGGCCACTCTAAAGATTCTCCCCAGCCACCATGGATCCAGTAGCCCATTTAGCTCAGCAGTTGCAGAGTTTGTCCATGGAGCTGACGGACGTTAAATCCAAGGTTTTGTACCCCCGGGAGCAAACCAGATTTGAACCTAAAGTAGCTCTCCCGGACAGGTTCACTGGTGGGCGGGACAAGTTTTTTACTTTCCGGGAAGCATGTAAATTGTATTTTCGGCTGCGGCCACAGTCGTCGGGGAGTGAGGATCAGAGGGTGGGAATTGTCATCTCGCTCTTACAAGGGGACCCTCAATCCTGGGCGTTCTCTCTCCCCCCGGGCTCCCCGGCTCTCCAGTCAGTGGACCGATTTTTTACAGCCCTGGGTCTGGTGTATGATGACCCGGATCGGGTCTCCCTTGCTGAAATGAAGTCACGTAGGATACAGCAGGGAGATCGTCCGGCGGAGGAATTTTCTTCAGAGTTCCGTAGGTGGGCCACGGATACTCAGTGGAATGACCCGGCTCTTAAGAGCCAGTTTTGTCAAGGTTTATCTGATAAATTAAAAGATGTGTTGGCTCAGTATGATTCTCCCCCGTCACTGGAGGCCGCTATGGCTCTTGCTATTCGCATTGATAGACGGCTTCGGGAGAGGTGTGGGGTAACTCCGCCCCCTGTGATAACTCCACCTCCTTCTAAAGTCCCTAATATTGAGGTTCCCCTGGTTTGTTCCGAGGAACCTATGCAGTTGGGAGGGACATCATTCCGAGGGAGGGGATCGGCGGTGCGCCGCAAAACAAGAAGGTGTTTATTCTGCGGGAGAGAGGGACATTTTATTGAGGGGTGTCCATCCCGTACTGTACTGAGCAAGAAGTCGCCGGAAAACTATTAATCCCAGGTTGTGTGGTGGACGACAATCTGGGAGTATGTATTTCGTCCCCAAGTCTGTCTCAGTTTCTCGTACCAGCGGAGGTGGTGGTAGGTACGAGAACTGAGAGGATTTCTGTTCTTCTGCATAGTGGGTCCGCGGCTAATCTGGTGGACGCTCGGTTTGCCCAGGTGCAAGGTATGCAACTGAGTGTATTGGCCAAACCTATCCCTATATTCTCTATTGACGCCAGGCCTCTCGGTCAAGGTAGCTTTGTGCAAGCCGTGCATAACATAGACCTTCGAGTGGGGGCAATACATAAAGAACTATTGTCTTGTTATGTGTTGGAGGGCCTTCCCACTCCTATTGTGTTGGGACTTCCTTGGTTAACTAAACATAACCCAGTTATTAATTGGCAATCCAGAGAGATAAGCCAGTGGGGTGAATTTTGCAATAGTAACTGCATGAACACGGTCATCGGTACGGTCGTGCCTAGAACCTTACCTCCTTTTCTGGAGGACTTTGAGGATGTGTTTTCAGAGGAAGGGTGTCAAGAATTACCTCCTCATCGCGCGTATGACTGTGCTATAAAATTGCTTCCTGATGCTAAGTTACCAAAATCTAGGTTATATAACCTTTCTGGTCCTGAGAGGCAAGCTATGAAGGATTAATTTCGGAAAGTCTGGCCAAGGGGCATATTAGACCTTCATCTTCCCCAGTGGCCGCGGGGTTCTTCTTTGTGAAGAAAAAAGATGGAGGCCTACGCCCTTGCCTGGATTTCCGTGAGCTTAATCGGATTACGGTCCGACATCCGTATCCGCTCCCACTTATTCCTGATCTCTTCAATCAGATTGTGGGCGCCAAATGGTTCTCTAAGTTGGATCTCAGGGGGGCGTATAATCTGATTAGGATAAAGGAGGGGGATGAGTGGAAGACGGCGTTTAACACTCCGGAGGGACATTATGAGAACCTTGTCATGCCTTTCTGGTCTGACTACTGCCCCGGCGGTGTTTCAACATTTTGTTAATGACATCTTTCGCCACCTAGTGGGACAGTTTGTTGTCATTTATCTAGATGACATCTTAATTTACTCGCCGGATCTTGTGTCTCATCAGGAGCATGTGAGACAAGTGTTGCAGATCTTGCGAGATAATAAACTGTACGCCAAATGGGAGAAGTGTGTATTCGCTGTACAAGAACTTCAGTTTTTAGGATTCTTGGTGTCAGCCTCCGGTTTCCGTATGGACCCTGGGAAAGTGAAGGCTGTGCTTGAATGGGATCGGCCAGAGGATCTTAAAGCACTGCAGCGTTTCCTGGGGTTTGCTAACTATTACCGGAAATTTATTCGTAATTTCTCATCTGTTGTCAAACCTCTCACTGACATGACAAAAAAAGGGACGGATTTTTCTAGGTGGTCTGACAAAGCTTGTCAAGCATTTTCCTCCTTGAAAAAATGTTTTGCTTCAGCACCCATACTCATCCAACCTGATGCATCACAACCGTTCATTGTGGAGGTAGACGCATCTGACGTAGGAGTGGGTGCGGTATTATCTCAAGGTCCGTCCCCTGGTAAATGGCATCCGTGCGCTTTCTTCTCTAAAAAACTTGTCGTCCGCCGAGAGGAATTATGATGTCGGCAATAGGGAACTCTTGGCCATTAAGTTGGCTTTTGAAGAGTGGCGTCACTTTTTGGAGGGGGCAGTCCACCCGGTCACCGTCATTACTGATCACAAGAACCTGCTGTATTTAGAGTCTGCAAAACGTCTGAATTCCAGACAAGCTAGATGGTCGTTGTTTTTTACCAGGTTTAATTTTGTCGTCACATATCGTCCTGGGTCAAAAAATGTAAAGGCTGATGCCTTATCTCGTAGTTTCCCGGGGGCCGGGAAGACGGATGACCCGGTTCCTATTCTTCAGGAGGGAGTTGTGGTGTCGGCTGTATGCTCTGAGCTTGAGGAGGAGGTATTGGAGGCTCAGGGGGACGCCCCTGTAGGACCTCCAGGGAAACTGTTTGTTCCAGATCAGTTAAGACAAAAGGTTATCGAGGCACATCATAATTCTGCTTTGGCAGGACACCCAGGGAGTAAAGCAACTGTAGATCTCGTTTCTCGCCGGTTTTGGTGGCCTAACTTAAATAAAGAGGTGGTAACTTTTGTCGCGTCCTGTGGGGTATGTGCGCGCTCTAAGACCCCACATACCCGTCCGTCTGGGGCCCTTTTACCGTTGAAAATCCCGGAGCGTCCATGGACCCATCTGTCTATGGACTTCATTACGGACCTTCCTCCGTCTTCAGGTAAAACTGTCATACTAGTTGTAGTTGACAGGTTCAGCAAAATGGCACATTTTATTGCTCTTCCTGCTCTTCCTAATGCTAAAACTCTGGCGCAGGTGTTCATTGGGGAGATTGTGAGACTTCACGGGTTGCCTTCCGATGTGGTGTCGGATCGGGGGTCTCAGTTTGTGTCCAAATTCTGGAAGGCATTTTGTTCTCGTCGGGGATGCAGTTGTCATTTTCTTCGGCTTTTCATCCGCAGACCAATGGTCAGACAGAGCGTCTGAATCAATTTAGGCTTTTTGGCATCATGTGTACACTACCCAGCATTTCTTGTTCAGTTTTGTTTATCAATAGTTGAATAATTGTGGCTGAAATTTTTGGGAAATGTTACTAGTGTCTGAAATGTTCTATAAAAGAAAAAGTGTCAATGGAAATTGTCGGGACAGTGTGAATGGAATAAAAATGATACCATGGTAAAAAATGTAGAATCACTAGCAGCAGCATGAGCACCACCACTGTCATCTGGCATCTGGGCAGTACTGCTAAGAAAGGTAGGTTACAATTGGCCTACTTTTCCACTAGCAAGTGTACTTGTGTGGAGGAAGAACAATGGAATATATGGCACATCGCTCATCACAGTCACAGCAGGATGATATCACCTCTGACAGCAACACTATCAGTTTAAAGTCAGATTTTTTTACACCTCCTCTGCCGCTATAACACTTAATCTTTTACATTGCAGGCTTTCAATTTCAATAATTATACAAGTGCGCCCATTTCAGAAGATGAAATGTTGGTATTTTTGAATTGAGCATAATTTTTAATAACTATAAATAGCAAAAACCTTTATTTAAACATTTTCTGCTTAATTAAATGTATCCTTTATGGTGGCACTACCCCTTTAAGTTGATTTATCGGATGAGTTGATGTCACGCTGGAGCAAGGAAATGCCCGACATGCAGCGTAAACAAGGCAAAGAAGGTAGAATGGTGCCATGGTAGATGGGAAAAGGGAAGAAGGTCCAACCTGAAACACTCACCTGAGACTGCACCCTGCACTCTCTATCATCCCTATATGTGTTTTTACTCCCATGCATGATTATGTGCCTAAGTCTTGGCTCAACCTAAGCTAGCTCTAACTGTTATGATTTTGGTAGCAGAGGAGGACAGGGGCAAAAACAGCCAAGGCAGCAAAAACACCCAGAGAGGTTGGGAACTAATGGGTTGCAGACCCCTAAACTAACCGCACAACTAGAAGCAGCCGTGGGACGTACCTACGGTGACCTAGTTGCCTCGACACAGCCGGAGAGTTAGCTAAGCCTAAAGATAGAAAGAGGAAAGCTAACTGCCCCGGAGTAGCGCCCCAAAGGAATAGGTAGTCCCCACACATATAATGGCGGTTAGACAAGATGAAATACAAACGCAGGCAGAAAATAGAGTAAGCAAACGATGGGGCCAAAAACTGTCTAGATAGGACAGGAGAGGAAAGAATACTGTCTGCAACCCAGCAAAACCCTATGGAAAATTCCAACACTTCTGATTCCAAAAATGCTGAGACCACACTATCTCGCCCCCACTAAATCAGATCTCTGGTGTGAACAAGCAGCTACCCCGCAGCCACTGAAATAACAGGGACAGAGCAATTGAACAGAAATAAATGAGAAACAGAAACCAGCGCAGGCCCCAGCAGGGGGACCCGGCTGACCACACACAGAAAGGCAGCAAAAACAAAGAAAAGCAAAACCACAGAAGCAAGCAGAAAATAACTTATCTGAATTTTTGCAGGAGGCAACATAAAACCAGCTGGCTTCCCAACTAGACCAGGAAGAGAAACTAATCACTGGAGAGGATCATGGGAAAGTTACTCCCTTTAATCCCCCAGTCATGACTCCCAGATTGCCAATCATCAGCAGCTGAAAGGTCTCTGTCAGTCAAGACTAGTTCACTAATATCAACAGCCACCAGAGGGAGCCCCAACTCAGAATCCAGCGAATTCACAACACCTAACTAGTGAGCAAGATAGTAAGACACTAGTCTTACTACTACAGTAAGAAGACACAGGGAGGGAGACAAACAGGGAGAACTCAAACAACAACTGGAACTAAACAACTTATCTGGAACAACTTCTCCAGTGATGTTGGAATAGGAAACCTATAACTGGCATTAGTGACAGCTAGGAGTGAGTTTAAATAATGAAAGGGAGTGGCAATAAGTTTCAGTGGCTGAGATTAGATCCATACGGAACACCAGCAGAATCAAACAGGAAATCTTAACCCCTTCCATACTGAGTGAAAATCCATCTGAGCCACTTAAGTTAAAAGTCGAGCAGACTCTAAAAAGGAACCTAGGTACCTCAAAGATCTTAGCAGGATGCAACACACTCATGACAGATGAACAGTCTACTTTTGTACACAGCAAAAAACTGACCGGCACATCCAAACTTAGATTCAGTGTGAAAAGGTGCTAAACCTAGAGTCACCAACTCATATACATACAAGAAGAAAAGGTAGCACACTGTAGCGCTATAGCTTGCAAACACGAAATATGAAAAATATGAAAAATGAATTACATCATTACCTTAGAAATATGAAAAATTGAGAAGTCTTAGCGCATAAGATGGCCAAATTATGTGAGCCTGATAGCCACGTCAAGGCTCTTCTCGTATATCAGGGACCTGATACACAGATGACATGAAGCCATATTAGATAAAGGACACAATTCAAATTCTTAACTACTGTATGTTGCCGACTTTATCAGCCAGGGTGGTAGGCACTGGCATTATTAGCAGCAGTCTGAGTTAGGATAAATCTCCTGTATGAAATCAGGCAGGGGCATGGCAAGTAGTAAGGGTATATCGAACTGTCAGCTTAGTCAGGAATGCTGAAGATCATGATAATTATGTTTATTGTGTAGAGGACAAGAACTTGGAACCAGATCTGGGTGCCAAGGAGGTGAGGTTATGAAAGGAGCTGGGTATTGGTCTTGCAAATAAAAAGTAGAGGAGATGGATGACTAAGAGGTCCTCTGAGGCAAAATCTCTGTCTTCTAGAATCAGTTCAGGAGCAGATGATGCCACAAGTACTGTTGCTGGTGTAGACTCATCAGAACTTGAAAGCAATGGTTGTGGTCGAAGTGGTGACAAAACCTTCTTGTGGGCATCATGGGTGTAGTAGTTCTTTTCCATGTTGCTGACAAATGAAACTTTGTCAGTCTGCAAGAAGAAAATAAGCTGTGGATTTCTAAGCTTGAATAAACTAGGAACTGTGGCTCTCCATCAGCACAATAAGGAATACAGCCTGATTATTTAGGAAAAGCAAGCTTGATCTTTCATTCCTTCTCCTCATGCTCTTCTTTCTATTTGCCAGGCTGTATCCTCAAGTAGTAGCTGGTCGCTGTTATTATCAATATCATCATAATAACTTCTGCTTGTTGTACCCTGACTATTCCACCTTATTTTCCATTGTACCACCAGATATGCATCCCTGATTGCATGTCAAGTAAACAGATGTACACTAACAGTCATCTATTTATGTGTCCAGCCAACTTCCAGCTGGTCAAGTTGCTAGTAGTGCAGTCACTACCATATCTCTGACTTTTAAGAGATTATGGTATGCACTCACCCACACTGAAAGATACCCAGCTGCCATTATCTTTCACAGAAAGGGGTGCCTGTTCTGAGCTTTCATGTGCAGGAAAATGTTGGCCATTCTCAACTTTTTTTCAGCTTGAAATTGCACTGCATCGTAGACTGGTGCAAAAGCAACTAGGGATGTTGATAAATCATGACTTTCAAGACCAGGACATGTCTTGGAGTCTACACAATTGGGCATTACGTCTTCTTCCACCGCCATGTAGCAGTTATCTACCTATTCCTGCATCTCTTCAGTATATCCCTCAAAAGACTTGACCCCTTCCCCAAAAGCGATTGGACTCATTCTTTTATCTATTCATTTTATGATACACCTGTAGTTTAGAAGGCAAAAAACAAGTTACTTTCAAATAGAGCCATGTTTACTACATATTTGTAAAAGCTCTTAACATGGCAGGAGACATTTTTGGTTACCAATGTATGTAGAGATGTAAAAGCAGTTGCATAGCTATTGGAATCAGAATTTTGTCTTTTTTATATATGTTCCATCTGCCTAACTCACACTTAACCCTTCACGATACACTTTGATCATCAAGAGAAGTTTCAGGCAACTATACATCTCTCCCACAGTGGTTATTGCTTGAGAAATGAGGTATTGCATATTTTCAATTCAAATGAATGGACAACCCTGAAGTTGCAGCTATCCTTTTAAGACGGCTCTTCTGAAAACACTGGATGCTCTAGATCTTTTTCATATATGATACTATGACAAATGTATTTTACAGATTTCTTTTGAAACTTGAACTCAATTTCTTCTAAAATAGTGCTATTTCAACTATGCCTGGAACTCAATAAAAGGATTTCTGATAATGTATATCTTTCTAATTGATATATTTGTAATTAAAGTATCCACAAGCTTTCATAAACCATGTCCAATTACACAATGTTAATTGGAAAATCATGCGATTAATCTCAGTTTATTCTAGCTCATCTTATCAGTATGGCAGAAAATGTGTTCTCTTTATTTGATTAGCTGAAAAACATACCAGCTAGGACAATTGATGTCTCATATTTCAATCAATGTAACTGTCACACAGTGCACTGGCTTAGAAAAATATTCTATAAAAATGTCTTCAGTATTTTGAATTGAAAATACAAAATATGAGATAGATGATAGCAAAATAGACAAAATCTGTTTTTATTCATTTTATTGTGTTAAAGGGAAGTTGTCATGTCTGATAAGGCTATTAACCTGGAGATATAGTGTTAATCTGTAGGGTTTGGCACCTGGAAGAAAATGTTTGCAAGCCCTGAAAAGCTTTGAAGTAGGTAGGTATATACAATCCATCCTCACAACTTATATTTCTAGGTTCCCCCAGACTATCTTTCTTCCACGTATGGTTATTTACCAGGAAACCAATGTTTGTCCCTAAATATGAGAGCAATCAGTAATCTGGATACCCAAAAGCCTCTCTCACCCATACTTTTTTTTTATCTCAGCTAGTGTGCCCAGTTTAGTGGTGTTCTAGTTATTAAAGTGTTGTTGGAATTGTTATATCTGTAGGATATGAAAATGCATTTTTACAGATCATAACAAATTCTAACTGATCAAATTTGATGTACAATGTCCATAATTACTAGCAATATTTCTCTTTGAGATTTCATATTTGTCTCAAATTGCCCTACAAACATTTTAACTATATTATTTGAGAAATTTAAATTGAAATACTTTCAGGAATGATTTAGTGCAATACTGATACATCATTTACTTAGAACATTTAAAAAAGAGGAAGAAGGAAAGAGAAAGGAGACTGCAGAGAAAAAAAGGATCTTGAATAGACTCCAAAGATGAGTAATTATCTTAAAAATTTAAATTGATTATGTAGACCAGAACAAATTTTTTTGTTTGCCACTAGAGCATATTGAAACCTATCAGTGTGTCTAAGACACACTGTTAGGATTCTGAACTGCATTCCTATTTCCTGTTCCAATGATCATCAAGTGCTTCATTCAGAGAAGCTGACTAGCTTGTGTA
This sequence comes from Oophaga sylvatica, assembly GCA_033576555.1. Taxonomy (NCBI): domain Eukaryota; kingdom Metazoa; phylum Chordata; class Amphibia; order Anura; family Dendrobatidae; genus Oophaga; species Oophaga sylvatica. The sequence goes on from JARQOD010000005.1 coordinate 461,637,848, forward strand.
CATGCCTTTCTCAATAAATATTGAAATTAGCAGTGAAACAAACTAGTAAACACATGACTGTGAGTATGAAAAACGCAAATGAGCAGTCACATGATCGCTGATTGAGCTGTCATTCAAAGCAAAATCCTAACAAGGTGTGTAATCAATAATGATAGATTTTGGCATGGTACAGTGCTGGATGAAAATGAAACGTTAGTAAAAAAGCAACAAAAAAACTAGATAAAAAAAGGTACAAATGTAATAATGATTTAGGCCCAATATTTCCGGAGAAGGCTTTTGTTATTGGAAGTATGTAAATATTCAGATGGCTGAGTATGATGCACTATGTCCTGTAGGTTCCATCACAACTCTCAATTCTGTTAAGGCAGAAAGCAGAGACTTCTTTAATTTACTTTAAATTCAGAAGAGATACTTGACACCTAACTTGCCAAACTTGGCTTTCGCTGTGTTATTTATCCAGTAAGTTTTTTGTAGTTGTCCAGTTAGATTTCAGCATCAGAATGTCTTTTTATGTGACATTATATGGATTCTTTGGGGATGTACTGATTTTAATTTAAAAACTAGCAGAGCATGGAGTTTTGGCATTACTCCATGTGAGAAAAGTATGCAAATTTGCTCTGTATCAGAATAATAAAAGCTATCTCACATTTACCACTTAGGAGAGGTAGGTAACCCCTAACACTTTGAACAGCCATATTGTACCTAGCAGCCATCTTGGACAATCTCTAATCAACTAACTTTGCTAAAAGAGCTGAGGCTCTCCTCAGAATAGAGGTATAAAATGATCTGAAAGTCATTATTAAGTATGGATGGAAATAAAGGAAACTAAATAGAACAGCCGCATGGGGACTGAGTAAATAAGTGGTATTATATGGTAGTGAATAGTATATACGGTAGGTTGAATTAAGAAAGAAACCAGAATCAAGAGTTGTCTGTGTATGAAGAGTTATGTGAGTAAGCTAAAAGCAGTTATGTGAGTAATGACATTACCTAAAAGGTACATGGAGATTAATAGGAAAAACCCATTAATGTTGTGATGATGTGTCATTGTATGCTTTGTCTAATATACAAATTTTTCTCCACACTATGAGGTTATCATGTATATGCCCTTCGCAGTCTGTAGTTTCTTTTGTCTAAACCATGTATAAAAAGCAACTGATACTGTTGATAAGGGCCACACAATCGCCAGACCATGGCCAAACCATTGTCAGACCATATCCCAGCGTTGCTTTGCTTGTCTAAGACACCTGCAAATGTCGGCGTGTTTGAACTCACTGCCTTTTGAACCTGCTTTTTTTGTGCTTCTCTTAATAAATTTCAGCCTTTTCTTCAAGGAGAATTGTCTACAGTGTCTTCTCGGGTCTTCCTATTCTCAGTAAGGACTTTCTTACAAGAATGTCTGACATTTAGAGGGAATCTGTCACCAGTTTTTTTGCTACACCATCTGCGAGCAGCTTGATGTAGAGTCAGACTTGATTCAGGTGATGTATTACTTGATTTATGGGTTGTTACAGTTAAGACCCCGTCATACTAAGCGAGATCACTAGCGAGATCGCTGAAGCGTCACTGATTTTGTGATGCAACAGCGACCTAGCCAGCGATCTCGCTTAGTGTGACACGCAGCGATGATCAGCCCCCCTGCTGGGTATTGCTGATCGTCGCTGAATGTCTTGGACCATTTTTTGATTGTTGGTCTCCCGCTGGCCAGCGCGCATCGCTGCGTGTGTTAGGGATCGAGTTCCCGCTGCTGCACAAGGGGAATCTCGAAACCAGTCCCGCTGCGGTCCCCCATCCATCTCCGGCCGCAGTGGAGCCTGCTAAGCAGAGACGTCGGTCCCAGAGTCTCGCTTGGTCTAATGCTGTGCAGAGGCTTGTTGCTGTCTCTCCAGGTTCCTCTATTATACACGGTGGACCCCGGGCTGCGAACGCACAGCTCCTTAATATCTATTAGGTGCGTTCCGCAGGCCCTTAACAGCGTGTGACAGCGGGAGACCAACGATCAGTGAGCTGAGAGCTGGTATCCAATGTACTTATCGGGTAACTAAGCACCGCGCGGCACCTAGTTACCCGATATGTACCCTGGTCACCGGCTCTCAGCGCTCTACAGCAGAAGCTGAGAGCCGGTATCTAGGGTACATATCGGGTAGCTTGGTACCACGCTGTGCTTAGTTACCTGATGTGTACATTGGATACCAGAATGCTCGCTGGTCCTGATCACTGGTGAGTCTGCCTATGTGACAGCTCACCAGCGATCAGCTAGCGATGTCCCAGCGATCCCATCCACGTCGTATCGTTGGTGGGATCGCTGGGACATTGAAGAGTGTGACAGGACCCTTATGAATAAAAAAGGTTTTATCTGCTGCAAATCAATCAGTTCTCTAAATGTTGTGCTCTATTTAACCCCCACACACCAGTGACAGCTTTTTGTGTACATTGTGCATAGGTAAATAGGGATCAGTGGTGGGGATGGGTTTATACAGTACGCATGAATATGGAGGACTACCTTGCAGCCGATTTATAAGTACACCAGTATTGATCTTATCAAATACTTTAACAAGCAGCCCAATAAGTAACACACAAATTAAATCAGGGTTTTTGTCTCTTTTTTAGACTGCTCTTAGATCAGATAGCAAATCCTGGTGACAGATTACTTTAAAAATGTTATTTAACATGACCAAGTAAAAAAGCGAAGCCAGAAACTCATTTACAGACAGAGATTTTAGCGTGCTTACCTCTCATTAATGTGGAGCAGGGTCTGGCTGCCTGAGATAACCTTGAAGCAACTTCTAAGGGCCCCGTCTCACATAGCGACACACCAGTGATCCCGACAACGATCAGGATCGCTGGTGTGTCACTACATGATCGCTGCTGAGCTGCCAAACAGGCAGCTCAGGCAAAGATCAGGACAGCGACACTGCGGGTAACAAATGACGCACGTCGCCTAGTTACCCGCAGTGTACGTTGGATACCAGCGCACTGATGCAGCACGCTGGTTTCCAAGGTACACGTCGGGTTTCCAGGTACAGCCCCGCACCTGGAAATCCGATGTTTACCTTGGTTACCAGGAGATTGCTGGTTTCCTGCCTGTCACACGCAGCGATGCGTGCTGGCCAGCGGGAGACCAGCGATCAAAAAAAAGTCCTGACATTTCTGACACGATCAGCGATTCACAGCAGGGGCCTGATCGCTGGTACGTGTCAGATATAGCGAGATCGCTGCTGAGATCTGTTATGATTTGGTAGCTGAGGAGAGCAGGCAAAAACGGCAATACACCAGAGAGGTTGGAATCTACTGGATTGCAGTACACTGACTAACCACCACAACTAAAGGCAGCTGTGGAGCGTTCCTACGTTGGTCCTAGACGCCTCGTCACAGCCTGAGAGGTTAAATACACCTAAAGATAGAAAGAGGAAAGCTATCTGCCCCAGAGCAGATCCCCAAAGAACATAGGAAGCCCCCAAACATGTAATGACGGTTAGACAAGAGGAAATACAGACACAGACAGAAAATAGTATGAGCAAACGTTGGGGCCCAATCTACCTGGACAGAAAAGGATAGGAAGGACACTTACTGCAATCCAAAAAACCCTAAAAAATACCAACTCTACTAATTGCAAAAACACCTGAGATCACACGACCTCTACCACCTAAATTAGTTCTCTGGTGTCACAAAACTAAGCCGCAGCCACTGAAAAAACTGGAAAAGGCAAATGAACAAATCACAGTGGCTCAGATAAACTGAGAGGAGCACAAGCCCCCGGAGGGGACCTGGCTTACCTTCACAGAAGTGCAGGGAACAATGCAAAAAGCAAGCACAAAAATAAAAGCAGAAAATATCTTATCTGATAGCAGAAGATGCAGGCAAGACTCAGCAAGCTTCCAAGTGAACCAGGAACCACAGTTGAGACAAAACAATTGATCACCGGCAACCATGATGGGAGGGAACCTCCCTTATATAAGATCAGTCTGTAACTCCTGATTGCCAATAATCATTGAATGGTTCAGTACTGTTTGTAACCACCAGAGGGAGCTTCTGCTCAGAATTCATTTCTAACACATTCTCAACAGTACCCCCCCTTGAGGAGGGTCACCGAACCCTCATTTGGGCAACCAGGTCGGTCAGGATGAGCTCTGTGATACGCACGGATCAGTCTCCTAGCATGGATGTCCGAAGCAAACACCCAAGAATTGTCATACTGACCATAACCTCTCCACTTAACCAAATACTGTAGTTTCCGTCTAGAAAAACGAGAATCCAATATTTTCTCAACCACATACTCCAGATTGCCCTCAACCAAACAGGGTCAGGAGGCGCAGCCATAGGAACCACTGGCTCGACAAACCTCTTCAATAAGGACTTGTGGAACACGTTATGGATCTTAAATGTCCCTGGAAGAAGTAAACGAAAGGAAGCAGGATTAAGAATCTCCAAGATCTTATAAGGTCCAATGAACCTAGGCTTAAACTTAGGAGATGCAACTCTCATAGGGATATTTCTTGAGGACAACCAGACCAAGTCCCCCACTTCAAACCGAGGACCATCAGTCCTATGCCGGTTGGCAAACCGCTGGGACCTCTCCTGAGAGAGGGACAACCTCTCCACTACCTGGTACCAAATCTGTTGCATACGCTCCACAACAGAGTCAACACCTGGACAGACAGAAGCCTCCATAAAAGTAGCAGAGCTAGCCCTATTATTAAGAGCAAACTCAGCCAAAGGCAAATAAAGAGACCCAGTCATCTTGATCAGCAGACACAAAGCATCTCAGATAAGTCTCCAATGTCTGGTTTGTTCTCGCAGTTTGTCCATTGGTCTGAGGATGAAAAGCCGAGGAGAAAGACAATTGAACACCAAGTTTAGAACAAAAAGTCCTCTAAAATCTGGAAACAAACTGGACTCCTCTGTCAGACACAATGTTATCAGGAATGCCGTGTAACCGAACCATGTGCTGAAGGAACATAGGCACCAATTCGGAGAAGGAAGGCAACTTAGGTAATGACACAAGATGTATCATTTTGGAAAACCTATCACAAATCACCCAGATAACAGTCATTCTCTGAGAAACAGGGAGGTCGGAAATGAAATCCATAGAGATATGGGTCCATGGTCTCTTGGGCACAGGCAATGGCATCAACAAACCACTACAGCGAGAGCAAGGCTTGGAGCGAGAGCAAGTCCCGCAGGACTGCACAAATTCCCTGACGTCATGAGACAAAGTAGGCCACCAAAAGGACCGACTAACCAAGTCTCTGGTACCAAAAATTCAGGGATGACCGGCCAACACGGAACAATGAATCTTAGACATCACACTCATTTTCCACCGGTCTGCGACAAACAATTTCCCAATAGGGCACTCGGGTTTATCCTCCTGACACCCTTCCAGAGCCAGTCTCAAATTGGGCGAGATGGCAGAAAGAACTACACCCTCTTTCAAAATAACAGCAGGATCAGATAACTCAGGAGAGTCCGCAAGGAAACTCCTCGAGAGGGCATCCGCCTTAACATTCTTAGTGCCAGGAAGAAAGGAAACCACAAAATTAAAACGCGTGAAAAACAAGGCCCACCTGGCCTGTCTAGGATTAAGTCGCTTGGCTGATTCCAGATAAACCAGATTCTTATGGTCCGTGAGGACCACCACCTGATGTTTGGCTCCCTCCACCCAATGTCTCCACTCTTCAAAAGCCCACTTCATGGCCAATAACTCCCGATTACCCATGTCATAATTAGTTCAGTTGGAGAAAATTTTCGAGAGAAAAAGGCACAAGGGTTACTTTTAGAGGTCTCTGTATCTCTTTGGGACAAAACGGCACCTGCCCCAATTTCAGAGGCATCAACCTCCACCTGAAATGGCAGAGAAACATCAGGCTGCCTAGAACAGGAGCAGAAGTGAATCTCTGCTTAAGTTCCTGAAATGCAGAGATTGCCTCAGGAGGCCAATTCACCACATCAGAACCCTTTTTGGTCAAATCAGTCAATGGTTTAACAATAACAGAGAAATTACCAATAAATTTACGATAAAAATTGGCAAAACCCAAAAATCTCTGAAGAGCCTTTAATGAAGTAGGTTGGACCCAATCACAGATGGCCTGAACCTTGACCGGGTCAATTTCAATAACAGACGGAGACAAAATGAATCCCAGAAATGAGATCCTCTGTACGCCAAAAAGACACTTTGATCCCTTCACATACAGAGCATTCTCTCTCAAAATCTGGAACACAGTCCGAACATGTTTCACATGAGAGTCCCAGTCATTGGAAAAAATCAAGATATCATCCAAATAAACAATCAGAAATTTATCCACAAAATCCCTGAAAATGTCATTCATGAAGGATTGGAAGACGGAAGGAGCATTAGTGAGCCCAAAGGGCATCACTAGGTACTCAAAATGCCCCTCTGGGATTTTAAACGCCGTCTTCCATTCATCCCCGTGCTTAATGCGAATAAGGTTATACGCCCCCCTGAGGTCAAGCTTGGTAAACCAAGTAGCACTTTTCACCCTGGAAAACAGGTCAGAATTCAAGGGTAACGGATATTGATATTTCACAGTGATATTGTTCAAGAGACGATAATCAATACACGGCCTTAATGAACCATCCTTTTTGGCCACAAAGAAAAAACCGGCACCCAAGGGTGAAGAGGATGGTCTGATATGACCCTTCTCCAATGACTCCTTGATATAAGACCGCATAGCGTCATGTTCAGGTACAGATAAGTTAAAAAGGCGACCTTTAGGGAATTTACTACCAGGCACTAATTCAATAGCGCAGTCATAGCTCCTATGGGGGGCAAGGATGCAGATTTACTTTCGCTAAACACATCAGAAAAATCAGTCAAAAAGTCAGGAACATCCTGAGCCTGGGGAGAGGCAGAAAAAACAGGGGTGTTGGCATAAACACATTGGCAGCCCCAACTGGTCACAGTCACAGATTTCCAATCCAAAACAGGATTATGAGACTGTAACCAAGGGAAACCCAGTACAATAATGTCATGCAGATTATACAGCACCAAAAATTTGCAACTCTCCTGATGATCAGGTTCAACCCTCATTATCACCTGAGTAGAGAACTGGGTTTATTCTCAGCCAAAGGGGTAGAATCAATCCCCAGTAGGGAATAGACTTCCGTAGGGGTATCAAGGGAAACCCACAACGTTTAGCAAAATCAAAATCCATCAGGTTAATAGCTGCTCCCGAATCAACAAAAGCCTGAGCAGAAAATGTGGACAGGGAGCAAATCAGGGTAACAGTCAACAGAAATTTATTCTGAACACTACCCAAGACAACTGAGCGTGCAAAATGTCTTCCCCGCTTAGGGCAGACTGAAATAGCATGAGAGGCGTCACCACAGTTGAAACATAACCCATTGCGTTTTCGAAACTCATGACGCTGTGCCCCAGAAGCCACTCTATCACACTGCATGGACTCAGAAGCTGGTTCACAAGGCAACACTATTCCATGCATACCTCTACGCTCACGCAAACGTCTGTCAATTTGAATCGCTAATGACATAGAATCATTGAGACCAGAGGGAGCAGGGAAACCCACCATACCATCTTTTACATTCTCTGACAGACCCTTCTGAAAAAGGGCTGCCAAAGCATCATCATTCCACTTGGTCAGGACTGCCCACTTTCAGAATTTCTGACAGTACAACTCAGCGTCCTCAAGCCCCTGATTTAATGCCAACAAGGTTTTTTCAGCTTGATCAGTGACATTAGGTTCATCGTACAATAACCCCAGAGCCAGAAAAAATGCATCAACATTACTCAAAACAGGGTCCCCAGGTGTCAGGGAAAAATCCCAATCCTGAGGATCGCCGCGCAGGAGAGAGATGACAATTTGAACCTGCTGTGCTGCGTTCCCTGAGGACTTTTTAAGGCAAAAAACAACTTACAGTTATTTTTGAAATTCAGAAATTTAGCTCGATCCCCCAAAAATAAATCTGGCATGGGGATCCTAGGTTTCACAACCGGCAACCTAGCAAGATAGGTAGCAATACTCCGAACTTCAGTGACAAGCTGATCCACACGGCCAGACAACTGTGCAAATTCCATTGAGAGAAAAAAAAAATCCTCCTCAGCACCCAGAGAAAAAGAGGGAAAAAATGCAACAAACAGAAAAAAAAAAAAAAAATTTCTGACAACTTCCTTTTTTCTTTTTCCTTTTACTATTTTTCCCTTCTGTTGAGTACCATATAATTTTCAGTTTGGCCGGTGATACTGTTATGATTTGGTAGCTGAGGAGAGCAGGCAAAAACGGCAATACACCAGAGAGGTTGGAATCTACTGGATTGCAGTACCCTGACTAACCACCACAACTAAAGGCAGCCGTGGAGCGTTCATACGTTGGTCCTAGACGCCTCGTCACAGCCTGAGAGGTTAACTACACCTAAAGATAGAAAGAGGAAAGCTATCTGCCCCGGAGCAGATCCCCAAAGAACACAGGAAGCCCCCAAACATGTAATGGCGGTTAGACAAGAGGAAATACAGACACAGACAGAAAATAGTATGAGCAAACGTTGGGGCCCAATCTACCTGGACAGAAAAGGATAGGAAGGACACTTACTGCAATCCAAAAAACCCTAAAAAATACCAACTCTACTAATTGCAAAAACACCTGAGATCACACGACCTCTACCACCTAAATTAGTTCTCTGGTGTCACAAAACTAAGCCGCAGCCACTGAAAAAACTGGAAAAGGCAAATGAACAAATAACAGTGGCTCAGATAAACTGAAAGGAGCACAAGCCCCTGGAGGGGACCTGGCTGACCTCCACAGAAGTGCAGGGAACAATGCAAAAATCAAGCACAAAAATAAAAGCAGAAAATATCTTATCTGATAGCAGAAGATGCAGGCAAGACTCAGCAAGCTTCCAAGTGAACCAGGAAACACAGTTGAGACAAGAACAATTGATCACTGGCAACCATGATGGGAGGGAACCTCCCTTATATAAGACCAGTCTGTAACTCCTGATTGCCAATCCTCATTGAATAGTTCAGTACTGTTTGTAACCACCAGAGGGAGCTTCTGCTCCGAAAATAATTTCTAACACATTCACAACAGAGTTAGCTGTTTAGCAGCGATCTCGGTAGAGATTTCACTATGTGAGAAGGGGCCCCTAAGATGAAATAGTCCTACTTAAAAAAATCAACTGAGTATGGAACCTTATTGACAATGCTTCATTGAAAAAAAAACATGATGTAGTATAGTTAAATTTTTATATGTTAGGTTAATAAATGATACATCTGTATGTGTGCTTAAGTACAGATAAATTCCTTACTAAACAAGGTCTTCTGAGGTCAAATAAGCTTCTTGGATCACCAAGAAATGGTAACTTTTTTTGTCATATTATAGGTCATAGCTGAATTGGATCAACTCAGTTAGGGCCAAAGACTGTATACCACAATAAATGCTGCAACCATGTACATAAAATATAGAGGTATGTAAAGCACCATTTGGCAGAGGTAATACCATTCTGTGAGCACTTTTTAAAATCTAATTAGTAAAGTAGTGGGTGGCTAATCTATGTCCTAAAGTTTCATATTTTTTCAACAACATTCAGCAGTTATATAATTTTTTACTCTTTCTACTCTCATCAAATTCTTGTGACAACTCAACCTCAAATAAAGATATGTTCAAAAAAGTTCCATGATACAACAAAATAAAGAAAATCTCTTCCAAGGCTTAATTGTGACAAGGACAGAAATATATTAAAAATTAAGCAAATTGTCTTTCAGGACAAATGTCATCACATCACTTAAAATACCGATTTGATGCCAAAGGCAAAGTACTTCAGAGTCATAATTTCCATCTTTCATTGACATGCTGGATTCAGGATTTAGTACAGTCAAAGTACATGTCATTAATAAATCAGATGATTTCCCTCAGTATTTCAGTTTTACAAGTTCTACAAGTTTTACTTTAATTTTTGCTAGAGTGGGTGCAAATTATGGGAAGATTCTCTTCCCTGGGAGACACCAATCATGGGATGGAGAGTGGTAGGTTTCCAATATCTGAAAGGTAAATGAAGACTTGTGCTCAGAACTGGTAGAATTAATCTTGGATAGTGTTGAGCGATACTGCTCGATATCTAAAAATATCGTATCGAAATGGTATCGCCGATATCACTAAATATCGTCGATATCCGATTCTGATACCGGAAGTCCCATGTAAGTCTATGGGAACAAAATATCGCAACTAAAAAAAACCTTTATTTCCTTGTAAACACTAAATATACACACATAGAATACATATAATATATATATATATATATATATATATATATACATGTCATTGTGACATATATATATACATATATGTATAGTTTAGGAAAGATGTGTATCTTCGTACCGTGTTAGCCAGTAGATAAAAAAATATTTAGACTTGAGAGTCCTCAGTGGTTGATACCTTTTAATGGCTAACTGAAAAGATGGTAATAAATTGCAAGCTTTCGAGACTACGCAGGTCTCTTCATCAGGCAAAGACTAAAACAAAAGCTGAAGAATCACATATTTATACACAAGAGGACACAGGAATAATGCAATAGGTAAGACAAGTGACGTGAAGCAGAACTGTCATTATGGCAGAGGGATGAACATAAATATGACTAGTTCATAGATAAGGAGTGAAAGTTTTATTACCCTCTGATTGGGGTCTGGTATTGTGTTGTGATGACCCTAAAAGGTCAGGGAAGCAGATTCCTTAATTGTTGTAGAAAGACATAAAACTCTGGGATATATTCATCCCAGCACTAAGAGTGTCAAAGGTCATCATAAGTTTATATTCCCAGACTTTTCTATCCTTCTCAGATTTGAAGTTAGATTTTAATACAAGTAATTCCATATCCGTCATGCTATGACCGGGCATACAAAAGTGTTTTGCCACAGGTAAATCCATTCTTTTTTCTCTTATTGTGTGGCGATGAGAATTCATCCTTGTTCTCAGTTTTTGCCCGGTCTCCCCCACATACAGACCCCCAGTTGGACATTTAGTACATATAATTAGGTACACCACATTAGATGTGATGCAGCTGAAAGTACCTGGTATCTTGTAGTCCTGATGGGAGTTGGGGATCTTTATCCTGTCCGTGGTCATTATAGATGCACAGGTTTTGCATTTCTTTTGTTTGCAAGGAAAGGTACCTGCAGCTGTTGGGGAGGACAGGGAGCTTCTGACAATGATGCTTCTTAGATTTGGGGGCTGCCTAAAACATAGTAGTGGGGGGTCTGGAAATATGGATTGTAATCGGGCATCTTTTTGTAGTAAAGGTTGTAGTTTCCGTGCAGCTCCCTTAGCATCTCCAGACTTGGATTGTAGGTGACCACTAGAGGCACCCGGTTATTTTCTTCTTTAGCTTTGTAATGTAGCAAAAGAAAGTAATAAAGCTAAAGAAGAAAATAACCGGGTGCCTCTAGTGGTCACCTACAATCCAAGTCTGGAGATGCTAAGGGGAGCTGCACGGAAACTACAACCTTTACTACAAAAAGATGCCCGATTACAATCCATATTTCCAGACCCCCCACTACTATGTTTTAGGCAGCCCCCAAATCTAAGAAGCATCATTGTCAGAAGCTCCCTGTCCTCCCCAACAGCTGCAGGTACCTTTCCTTGCAAACAAAAGAAATGCAAAACCTGTGCATCTATAATGACCACGGACAGGATAAAGATCCCCAACTCCCATCAGGACTACAAGATACCAGGTACTTTCAGCTGCATCACATCTAATGTGGTGTACCTAATTATATGTACTAAATGTCCAACTGGGGGTCTGTATGTGGGGGAGACCGGGCAAAAACTGAGAACAAGGATGAATTCTCATCGCCACACAATAAGAGAAAAAAGAATGGATTTACCTGTGGCAAAACACTTTTGTATGCCCGGTCATAGCATGACGGATATGGAATTACTTGTATTAAAATCTAACTTCAAATCTGAGAAGGATAGAAAAGTCTGGGAATATAAACTTATGATGACCTTTGACACTCTTAGTGCTGGGATGAATATATCCCAGAGTTTTATGTCTTTCTACAACAATTAAGGAATCTGCTTCCCTGACCTTTTAGGGTCATCACAACACAATACCAGACCCCAATCAGAGGGTAATAAAACTTTCACTCCTTATCTATGAACTAGTCATATTTATGTTCATCCCTCTGCCATAATGACAGTTCTGCTTCACGTCACTTGTCTTACCTATTGCATTATTCCTGTGTCCTCTTGTGTATAAATATGTGATTCTTCAGCTTTTGTTTTAGTCTTTGCCTGATGAAGAGACCTGCGTAGTCTCGAAAGCTTGCAATTTATTACCATCTTTTCAGTTAGCCATTAAAAGGTATCAACCACTGAGGACTCTCAAGTCTAAATATGTATAGTTTATACACTTCTACATAGTAAAATATCCTCTGATTCAATTGCCGGGTAAAGCCGGCTTCTGTGAAAAGACAGAAGCACCCGACATGAAATGACACTTGGTGTACATAGGGTTAACCATGTCTTTTCATGTCGTTTGCAATCTGATTTGCACAAACAATTACATCAGTCTATGTGTGCAAAATTTCACACCTGTTGGGGTTAATTAAAGGTGTAAATTCGTTGTAAAAAAAAAACGGACTTTTTTGCTACGAATTTACACCTTTAATTAACCCCTACAGGTGTGAAATTTTGCACACTTACACTCATGTAATTGTTTGTGCAAATCAGATATCAAACTACATGAAAAGACATGGTTAACTCTATGTAAACCAAGTGTCATTTCATGTCGGGTTCTGCATTTTCACAAAAGCCGGCAATTGAATTAGCGGCTATTATACTATGTAGAAGTGTATGAACTATAAATATAAATATATATATATGTGTCACAAATTTAATGACATGTATATATATATATATGAGGTGTAAAATTGCTGAAAAAAAAAGCGTGGGCTCCCGCCCTATTTTCGCAACCAGACAGACAAAGCCAGTGAATGGGGGCAGATAATAATAGCCCAGAGAGGGACCATTATTTTTGCCCCCCCCGGCTACTAACATCTGCCCCCAGACACCCCAGAAAGGGCAAATCTCTAATTAGATTTGCCCTTTCTGGCACTTTGCCCGTCTATTCCCATTGCCCTGTAGCGGTGGCGAATGGGTTAATAAGGGGTTAAAATGACCTTGCAATTGAAAGGTCACTTTAAGCCAGGTTAATAATTGAGAGCTGTCAATTAGACAACTATCAATTATTAATCCTATTGTATGAAAGAAAAATCAAACACACACACTTTAATAAAAAAGAAGTTTAATGAAATAATCACACAGTTTTTGACCATATTTTATTTTCCTGTTAAAACCATTTCCTGTAATAAAAATAAAATAATAAAGCAAAATTATTCTTACCAATCCGATGTACAGTCAGGTCCCACGGTGTAATCCTTCAGAAAGGGTTAATGTTTACTGCAGGGACCGCAGCTAATGCTGCAGCCTCACAGTAAACCCCCAAATGAATGAGTTCCTCTCCTGGCTGACAGGAGAGGAAGTGGAAAGCTTAATTGATTGCTTTCCACTTTCACTTCAGGTCAGCCAGGGACACAATCAGTGACGTCAGAGGGAACTGGTTAACAAAAATAGGGGATCCCCTCGAAAAAAATTGGCGTGGGGTCCCCCCTATTTTTGTTAACCAGCCAGATGAAGCAGACCGCTGAGGCCTGGATTTTCAGGCTGTTAAGGAGCCAAGATCCATGGACCTTGCCAGCCTGATAATACCAGGCCACAGCAGTCTTCATATCTTGGCTGATTAACAAAAATAGGGATCCCCTCGAAAAAAATTGGCGTGGGGTCCCCCCTATTTTTGTTAACCAGCCAGATGAAGCAGACCGCTGAGGCCTGGTTTTTCAGGCTGGTAAGGATCCAATATCCATGGACCTTGCAAGCCTGATAATACCAGGCCACAGCAGTCTGCTTAGCTTGGCTGGTTAACAAAAATAGGGGATCCCCTCGAAAAAAAAACGGCGTAGGGGTCCCCCTATTTTTGTTAACCAGCCAAGTAAAATGCAGACTACTGCGGCCTGGTATTAAAAGACTGTCAAGGCCCATGGATTTTGGCCCTCAACAGCCTGATAATACCAGGCTACAGCAGCCCCACATTTGGCGCATCAAAAGATGTGCCAATTGTGGCACTTTACCCGGCTCTTCCCACTTGCCCTGTAGCGGTGGCAAGCGGGGTAATAAGGGGTTAATGTCACCGTTGATTGCACGGTGACAATAAGCCCGGTTAATAATGGAGAGGTGTCAATAAGACACCGATCCATTATTAATCCCAAAGTTATTAAATGCATAAAAAAAGACAAAGCAAGAAAAAAGTATTTTAATGAAATAAAAGAGACAACACACTTTTCATTTCTTTTATTGTACTCTCATTCCTGCGACGCCATCGATCTCCTGTAAAAAAAGAAAAAAAAACAAACCAACAGTATACCACCTGTCTGACGCAGTCCATAGTAACGAGTGTCCCACGACGATCCAGCTCTGCTACATCGCAATGACAGGCAGAGCCTTATACATGAGTATATACGGTAATCCCCAAAACGCTATCTTGCTCCAACTGAATTTCAGCCTTGCCCAAAAATGACCTGTTTACATAATTTCAATGATCTAATAGTTAAGGAGAAAGTTTTAATGAGGTCAAGGCACCTGATTTCACTCTGCCCTGATGATTAAATTAAAAGCATACTGGTTTCTTTAAAAGGTGACTGGTGCTTGAAATATGTCTTCATCTGTTATCCAAAGTTACATACAAGAAGGTATGTATAGTCATCATTGCTTGCATACAAAAGGTTTTACAGGCTTGGACATTGCCACCTGTAAGATTGCCCCTTAATCAACCATTTATCTGATCATCAAGAACTTCAAAGACAGAGGTTTAATTGTTGTGAAGAAGGCTTTGAGGCACCTGTAAATGCCAGGACCATGTCCTAAAGAGAATTCAGCTATGGTATCATTTTAACACCACAGAAGAACTTGCTCATGAATGGCAGCAGGCAGCTGTCAGTGCATCTGCACACATAGTGAGACACAGATTTTTGGAAGGTAGTCTGGTGTCAAGAAGGACAGCAAGGAACTTTTTTATCTAAAATTCCTCCAAGCACAATTTTTCACAACAATCTAGTAATAATTTTGAGATGAACAATACTTTGCCATCATGATGGAATACCATGTCACGAAGCAAATGTGATAAATAAGTGGCTCAGTGAACAAAGCATTGAATTGTCAGGTCCAGGAACTCTTCAGATCTCAATCCCTTTGAGAACCTGTGGTCAATGCTCAAAAAGCATGTGGACAAACAAAAATACAGAAATTGTGATTTGTAACAAGCACTGTTTAGGCAAAATGGGCTGTCACCATTCAGGATTTGGTACAAAACCATGCTAGGGTGAACTGCAGAAGTCTTGCAACATAAATATTGAATCTTTGTATAAACTTGATGCATTTGTTAATAATAATAATAATTTTATTTCTATAGCGCCAACATATTCCGCTGCACTTTACATTATAGAGGGGACTTGTACAGACAATAGACATTACAGCATAACAATAAACACAGATCAAAGTAGATACCAAGAGGAAAGAGGGCCCAGCTCGCAAGCTTACAATGAAAGTTTAAAAACATATGAAATCCTTATAGAAACATATGACTAAAAGACCTAAACTCATGAAAGCAGCTAACTGTGAGAATAAAAATTTGGGTCACTTTCAAATCTTTTGTCTATGACTGTACATAGACTAATCTCTCAGAGAATGCAAAGAAGAAAAGACTGTCAAGACTTCCATAGCTGCTCTTTCTTGTCTCTTCCTCATCTTGAAGCCTTATAATTTACAGAACTCCATCTTACATTCTCAAATTCCCCTTTCAATATTGATAAGGCAACATCAAGAAGGAAGTGTTTTGTAATCATGAAAATCACAGGATCGATAGACATGTTAATGATATGTAAATGATGACAATTTGGTAATATTTTTTGGAAACATCTCGATTTATTCAGTATTAAGAATGAGTGACATTCACAGAAATACATGCCTTAATATGCTACCAATGAGGTTTTTAATAGTTGCTTGAGGAATATTCTGCCTTCCTGAATGCGCTCAGGCATACAAATCATGGAAATACACTGCTAGCAGCTCCTTTTGTAATTGCCTACCAATGTCGCAGATGTGTTCAATGAGAGAGAAGTCTGGAGAAGCGACAGAACATGGCAGCATATTTTGGCTACACAGGTTGCTTACAATAGCACAAGAAACCAATGGCTTGGTGTGGTCGTTATGAAAAATGGCTCCTGGGACACTTTAGAGAAATGGCCATACCACTGTTTCCACCACCAAGGTATTGAAATGTCAACCTGCTAGCGTGACTCGAATGAAGACAAGAGAGATTTGGCTACCTGCCAGGGCAGGTTCCAGGTTTTCGTGGGCCCGGGCGAAAGAGTCTCAGTGGGCCCCTTTAACACATACCACAATTCATGATGCACAGATACGGCAAAAAAATATAGATATAGTATAATGTCAAAGATTTCACTTCTTACATTACATGAGTGATATCTATTGTAAATTCTGCAATAGATCAGAAATTAGACAGTATAGTCCTCCATACAGTATTATGGGCACCTATAAGCGCTAGGGGTGTCTCAACTCACAGGCAGAACAAAAGAGTTGCAGCGCTTGGGCCAGGAGCAGGTTTTTTCAGGGCAAGTGGTATCTAAGGGGGGACTGTCATGGAAATATATATGTATTCCATATATTCAAAGTATATTCACATATATGTATTCACAGTTCACAGTTAGATAGATCTCATTTGCTAAAAAACCCTGTGCTCACATATTTCTAGGCCAGTTATAATCAGTCGTTTTAAAGAAATCTGGCCTTCATAAAGGCCTTCGTAAAGGAACAAATACATGAAGTACAAAAAGTCCTATTAGATATCTGTTGTTTACATTATAGTTATGCAAGACAACTAGGTCACAAGAATATAAACAATAATTCTGCAACTTCAGCTCTTTTAATCATGATTATCATAATTATCATATTTACACTAGAACAGCCAATAATCTAGCAGCTTTTAATTGTATGTTAATTGACAAACCAGACCCTTTTTGTAAACGTATAAAACCTTGAATGAATAATAAATGTATGTCTTTGACGAACTGTTATACTGACACTTTCGTGTAGACAGTCCTCATTTCGTTCTGAGCGCTCAAGAAGACATTATATAGAGATTTGGAGAAGCAAGCAGCAAACACAGAAGGATATTTTTATCCTAATTAAATTTCCATATCAGTTGGCGCCCAACGTGGGGCATTGGACGAAACGCACGAGGACCCGGCCGACCGGAGAGACGGGGGTGTTGGCCCTGGCCTTGGCACACGGGACGGAGACTGCAGCTCCATCAGTAAGGTAAGAAAACTTTGTCATCTTACCTGAATGTTCCCTGTGCCTAGTCCTAGCCTACACTTCCAGCCGGTCGGACGTGGTCATCACCGCATTCCCAGGTTGTGTAAAAAGTCCATACCCTTATCCAAAAGCCCTGGGATATAAGCCGAGTTGTTTGCTGCTGTGCTGTATATGTTTCATGTTTTATGTGAACCGGGAGAAAGTTTGAACGGTGACTGTGTGTCATGTGTGCATCGCCACGAAGATCGTCGCGGTTGCACATTCTGACTTCTCACAGCTGAGTTGCTGTTTCTTTGTGTTTGGCAGTTAGGGAGTTAATTCTGTCTGTGCTCAGTTCTGGGACTGGGTGCAGTTTCTTCCGGCTGCAATTAATTATTTGTTGATTGGTTTCCTTTAAATCTCTGGTTGTCTGTGTTGGGAGTTGCCAGTGAAATTCTTCATGCAGACCACAGATAGGATTGTATCTGTATAGACTTAAGTTAAAGAGCTCCTTAGTTGTTTTAAGCTCACCTTGCTTAGAGTTAAATATCCCAGATCATTTATGTTCCTTCTGTGTTTGAGTGTGTATGCAAGTCTGTGTTTTCTCCAGTCTGTCTTATATTGCTAATCTGTGTATTTAGCAGAGATCAGCCCATATCCCTTTGGTGGTAATCAGAATCCTTCTTAGGACTGATTACAGGGTTCAGGGACTGATAGGAGACAGGGTTAGGCTGGAGACTTGGACCTCTGAACCATTATCAGTACCTCCAAGGTGAGGGATTAGTTAGGACCCCAGTTTAGGGTCAGGTTAGACCCCCGGTCCTCCTCTTTCCTGTGACAGTGTATCAAGTCCTCAAGATTAACCCTGAGTTCAACGGATATCGTGTCAGGTAAATCTATTCTATATTTACATGCTGATGGTGCTAATCTATATGTGGTATAGAGTGTTGTTCTTTTAAGAATAGTTTACTGACATCGTACACATATCATAAGACCGCGTGACATTTTCACTGGCCCATAAAATTATTCCCAGTTGCCATGGATCCAGTAGCCCAGCTGGCTCTGCAGTTGCAGGGATTATCCATGGAGCTGACGGACATTAAGTCCAAAGTTTTGTCTCCCTCGGAGCAAACCAGATTTGAACCTAAAGTAGCTCTCCCGGACAGGTTCACTGGTGGGCGAGACAAATTTTTTACCTTCAGGGAAGCATGTAAATTGTATTTTCGGCTTCGGCCTCGATCATCAGGGAGTGAAGAGCAGAGAGTGGGAATTGTTATCTCGCTCCTACAAGGGGACCCTCAATCCTGGGCCTTCTCCCTTCCTCCGGGATCCCCGGCTCTACAGTCAGTAGATCGATTTTTTACTGCCCTGGGTTTGGTATATGATGACCCAGATCGGGTCTCTCTTGCTGAGACAAAATTACGTAAGATACAGCAGGGAGATCGTCCGGCGGAGGAATTTGCTTCTGAGTTCCGTAGATGGGCCACAGATACTCAGTGGAAAGACCCAGCTCTTAGGAGCCAGTTTTGTCATGGGCTTTCTGACAAATTAAAGGACGTTTTGGCTCAGTATGATTCTCCTCCATCACTGGAGGCTGCTATGGCCCTAGCTATCCGTACTGATAGACGGCTCCGGGAGAGGTGCGAGGTAACTCCGCCCCCTGTTGTTACTCCACCTACTACTAAAGTCCCTTATGTTGAGGTTCCCCTTGTCTGTTCGGAGGAGCCTATGCAGTTGGGAGGGACATCATTTCGTAGGAGGGGATTGGCGGTACGCCGCAGGACTAGAAGGTGTTTCTTCTGCGGGAAAGAGGGACATTTTGTTGGGGGATGTCCATCCCGTGCCTTGTTGAGCAAAAAGTCGCCGGAAAACTGTTAATCCCAGGTTGTGTGGTGGACGACAACCTGGGAGTATGTATTTCGTCCGCTAGTTCTTCTCAGTTCCTTGTACCAGTGGAGGTGGTGGTTGGTACGAGAGTGGAGAGATTTTCTGTTCTTCTTGATAGTGGTCCGGGGCTAATCTGGTTGACGCTCAGTTTGCTCAGGCTCAAGGTATGCATCTGAGTGTATTGGTCAAACCGATCCCTATATTCTCCATTGACGCCAGGCCTCTCGGCCAAGGTAGCTTTGTTCATGAGGTTCATAACATTGACCTTCGGGTAGGGGCAATACATAGGGAACTATTATCTTGTTATGTGTTGGAGGGTCTACCTACTCCTATTGTGTTGGGACTTCCTTGGTTGGTTAAACATAACCCTGTGATTAATTGGCAGTCCAGAGATATAAGCCAATGGGGGGAGTTTTGCAAAAGTAACTGCATGAACACAGTCATCAGTGCGGTCGTGCCTAGTACTTTGCCTCCTTTTTTGGAGGACTTTGGGGATGTGTTCTCTGAGGAGGGGTGTCAGGAGTTGCCTCCTCATCGCGTGTATGACTGCTCTATTAATTTACTTCCTGATGCTAAGTTACCTAAAGCTAGGTTATATAACCTTTCTGGTCCTGAGAGGCAGGCTATGAAAGATTATATTTCGGAAAGTCTGGCCAAAGGGCATATTAGACCTTCATCTTCCCCAGTGGCCGCGGGGTTCTTCTTTGTGAAGAAAAAAGATGGAGGCCTACGCCCTTGCTTGGATTTCCGCGAACTTAATCGGATTACTGTTCGAGATCCGTATCCACTCCCTCTGATTCCTGATCTCTTCAATCAAATTGTTGGCGCCAAATGGTTCTCTAAATTGGATCTCAGGGGGCGTATAATCTGATTAGGATAAAAGAGGGGATGAGTGGAAAACGGCGTTTAACACGCCGGAGGGACATTATGAGAACCTTGTCATGCCTTTTGGTCTGACTACTGCACCAGCAGTATTCCAACATTTTGTTAATGACATTTTTCGTCATCTGGTGGGGCTGTTTGTGGTCGTATATTTGGATGACATTTTAATTTACTCACCAGATCTTGTGTCTCACCAGGAGCATGTGAGACAGGTGTTGCAGATCTTGCGAGACAATAAACTATACGCCAAACTGGAAAAGTGTGTATTCGCCGTACAGGAACTTCAGTTTTTGGGTTTCTTGGTGTCAGCCTCCGGTTTCCGTATGGACCCTGAAAAGGTGAGAGCAGTGCTTGAATGGGATCAGCCAGAGGATCTTAAGGCTCTGCAGCGTTTTCTGGGGTTTGCTAACTACTACCGGAAATTTATTTGTAATTTCTCATCTGTTGTCAAACCTCTCACTGACATGACAAGAAAAGGGACGGATTTTTCTAAATGGTCGGACAAAGCTTGCCAAGCTTTTTCCTCTTTGAAAAAATGTTTTGCTTCGGCACCCGTTCTCATCCAACCAGATGCATCACAGCCGTTCGTTGTGGAGGTGGACGCGTCTGACGTAGGGGTGGGTGCAATATTGTCCCAGGGTCCGTCCCCTGGTAAATGGCATCCGTGCGCTTTCTTTTCTAAAAAATTGTCGTCCGCCGAAAGGAATTATGATATCGGCAATAGGGAACTTTTGGCCATTAAGTTGGCTTTTGAAGAATGGCGTCACTTTTTGGAGGGGGCAGTCCACCCGGTCACCGTCATTACTGATCACAAGAACCTGCTGTATTTGGAATCTGCTAAGCGTCTGAATTCCAGACAAGCTCGATGGTCGTTGTTTTTTACCAGGTTTAATTTTGTTGTCACTTATCGCCCTGGATCTAAGAATGTTAAGGCGGATGCCTTGTCTCGCAGTTTCCCAGGGGCCGGGAAAATGGATGACCCGATTCCTATCCTTCAGGAGGGGGTGGTAGTGTCGGCTGTATGTTCTGAGCTTGAGGAGGAGGTGTTAGAGGCTCAGGGGACGCCCCTGCAGGACCTCCAGGGAGACTGTTTGTCCCAAATCAGTTGAGACAAAAGGTTATTGAGGCACATCATAATTCTGCTTTAGCAGGACATCCAGGGAGTAAGGCTACTTTAGATCTCCTTTCTCGCCGGTTTTGGTGGCCTAACGTTAATAAAGATGTTTTAACTTTTGTCGCGTCCTGGGGTTTGTGCTCGCTCTAAGACCCCTCATACCCGTCCGTCTGGGACCCTCTTACCCTTGAAACTTCCTGAGCGTCCATGGACTCATTTGTCTATGGACTTCATCACGGACCTTCCTCAGTCGTCAGGGAAGACTGTCATACTGGTGGTTGTTGACAGGTTCAGTAAGATGGCACATTTCATTGCTCTTCCTGCCCTCCCTAATGCTAAAACTCTGGCGCAGGTGTTCATTGGGAAGATTGTGAGACTTCATGGGTTGCCTTCTGATGTGGTGTCAGATAGGGGGTCTCAGTTTGTGTCCAAGTTTTGGAGGGCATTTTGTTTACGTCGGGGGATGCAATTGTCATTTTCCTCGGCTTTTCATCCGCAGACCAATGGTCAGACAGAGCGTCTGAATCAAAGCCTAGAGACTTATCTTCGGTGTTTTGTCTCAGAGAACCAGGAGGACTGGTCTTCTTTCTTGCCTCTGGCAGAGTTCGTTCTTAACAACAGGCGGAGCGAGTCCACTGGTAAGTCCCCGTTTTTTGGGGCATATGGTTTTCATCCCCAGTTTTGTACATTCAATGGGGGGGGCCCTTCTGGGGTTCCTGAGGAGGAGCGTTTCTCGTCGTCACTTGCTTCAGTGTGGAGAGGTGTATTGAATAATCTGAGTGCTATGGGGAACCGTTATAAACGTATGGCTGATAGGAGGAGAGTTTCTGGTCCAGATCTTAATGTGAACAATCTGGTATGGTTGTCTACCAGGAATATAAAACTTAAAGTTCCCTCCTGGAAGCTGGGCCCCAGATTCATCGGGCCGTACAGGATCAGTTCCATAATTAATCCTGTGGCATTTCGTCTGGACCTCCCTCCTACGTTTAAAATTCATAATGTGTTCCACAAGTCATTACTTAAGAGGTACGTGGCACCAGTCATACCATCACCTCTACCTCCTCCTCCAGTGGTGGTCAATGGTAACTTGGAGTTTCAAGTGTCAAAGATCATTGACTCACGTCTGAATCGCCGGTCCCTTCAGTACTTGGTGCATTGGAAGGGGTATGGTCCAGAGGAGAGGACGTGGGTTCCTGCGTCTGACATTAACGCAGATCGTTTGGTGCGGACCTTCCACAGAACTCACCCGGGCAAACCTGGCCCTGAGGGTCCGGAGGCCCCTCGTAGAAGGGGGGGTACTGTCATGTGTGCATCGCCACGAAGATCGTCGCGGTTGCACATTCTGACTTCTCACAGCTGAGTTGCTGTTTCTTTGTGTTTGGCAGTTAGGGAGTTAATTCTGTCTGTGCTCAGTTCTGGGACTGGTGCAGTTTCTTCCGGCTGCAATTAATTATTTGTTGATTGGTTTTCCTTTAAATCTCTGGTTGTCTGTGTTGGGAGTTGCCAGTGAAATTCTTCATGCAGACCACAGATAGGATTGTATCTGTATAGACTTAAGTTAAAGAGCTCCTTAGTTGTTTTAAGCTCACCTTGCTTAGAGTTAAATATCCCAGATCATTTATGTTCCTTCTGTGTTTGAGTGTGTATGCAAGTCTGTGTTTTCTCCAGTCTGTCTTATATTGCTAATCTGTGTATTTAGCAGAGATCAGCCCATATCCCTTTGGTGGTAATCAGAATCCTTCTTAGGACTGATTACAGGGTTCAGGGACTGATAGGAGACAGGGTTAGGCTGGAGACTTGGACCTCTGAACCATTATCAGTACCTCCAAGGTGAGGGATTAGTTAGGACCCCAGTTTAGGGTCAGGTTAGACCCCCGGTCCTCCTCTTTCCTGTGACAGTGTATCAAGTCCTCAAGATTAACCCTGAGTTCAACGGATATCGTGTCAGGTAAATCTATTCTATATTTACATGCTGATGTTGCTAATCTATATGTGGTATAGAGTGTTGTTCTTTTAAGAATAGTTTACTGACATCGTACACATATCATAAGACCGCGTGACACTGTGTTTTTGCTTACTGATCTCTGGGGCTGTATAGCAAAAGACAATTGCTGCATAAGTTCCCGCAGTAAACTTTCACGCACCGGGAGGCCATCCCAGTCAAATCAGACGTGGAGGGCGGGATCTTTGTTTTGGATAAGTCCACGCAGATATTCTTCACATATTGGAGGGAAGTTATCCCAAAAAATCCAGTTGTGGAAGCGAGGGCTTTGTTCGGTTAAGTTTCTGCAGTAAACTTTCACGCACTGGGAGGCCATCCCAGTCAAATCAGACGTGAAGGGCAGGAGCTTTGTTTGAATAAGTTCTCACAATAATTGTCCACGCACCGGGAGGCCATCCCAGTCAAATCAGACGTGGATAGTGAGAATTTTGATGAAGGCTATTACAGATTACTCTGACCGGCGCACCAGCCAGGGCATACGGTACAGAGCGATACAACCTTGAGCCTCACCGCGCAGTGCAATTGGTGAGTTATCAGTTACCAGAGCAGCTTGTATGTGTCACAGATCATCAAAAGAGGGATTCGTATTCTCCCGGGTGTCTGTCTCATTGTCTGTATCAGGTACTGTCGCTTTAAATCACATCTCCGTGCGCTCTGTCAGTATCTCATTCAGAGCAGTGTGCTGGCTGCAGCGGCGAGAAAAGCCCTTTGACCCCCCCTCCTCTGCTAATCACGTTATCAGGCATTCTGTTTCTTGGCTTTGATTTTTATTTTTTTTTAAGCTAGTTTTTTGGCTACAGGTTTTAACGTGAAAATTCTCAGGCATTCAGACTGAACTATATTCATTTTTTGCTATTCTGAGGAATAATTTTTTTTTTTTTTTTGATACGTGATTTCAGTGCCTATAGAGACAGCAAGCAGAGATATAAGGAAGGGAGGGGGGAAGCAGCCAGCTGACATTCCAGAGATTTTTAATTAGCTGTTTTAGTAACAAGGGTTGTTTTTCAGAGTTTTATGATTAATACGGTTTTTCTTTTCTCCCCTTTTTGGTGAATTTATTTTTTTTTTTTTGTTTTGTTTTCTTTTTCTAGAGTTTTTTACTAAATCTAACTTTTTGTTTTTTAAAATTTTTCTTTTAAGTACATTTTTAAATGATTTTGGAGAGATTTTTTCTCTAAGCAATTTATTTTAGAGCTTTATTTCTCCAGCCATTTTTTTTTTCTACAAGCTTGCTTTAGAACAAGGTCACATAGATAAGGAGAATTACAGGCTGAGGGAGAGAGCAGACACAAACTACGCAGTGGTCTGAGTAGCCCCTCCCATCGGGCATTCGGCGAGAACAAACAGAACCAGAGTGCAGAAGTTTTCAGATTTTTAAATCACCTTTGTTGAATAGGTTTTTGGAATAGACACAGTACGTAAGAATCGAAGGGCTAGGCATGTGAATAGAATGTCAGAGTACGTGAGAAGCAAATAGACAGGCAGCCTTTACGCTGCATAATGAAATGTTTTTTTCTTGTTTTTTGTTATTTGAAAGGTAACGGGAAAGTTTATTAATAGATTACCATCTGCTATAAAAGAGCAGCGGTGCATCGTGTAAAAGATACAGCAAGTTAATTTGAACGGACCAGGAAGTGATTTTTTTTTTTTTTTTTATGTGAATAAGTTTGAAAAGGTGTTAAATCATCTGTGAGAAAAAGATCACTGACATGTCACAAGAGCAGAATTCAGAGTCACACACATCACATGTCCATCATGTGGAGACACGGGACAGGTGTAGGCTGCTCTCATTGAGTAAGGAGCCTTGTACAGGGAAAAACGCTCCCCGCCTCTCTCCACAGGGAGAAGGCATTTCTGTATCAACCATCCCCTCTCAAGAGTCACAGGGGGACACCCTCTCCTTTTTCTTCTCTCAGTCCCTTTCTCTTTCTTGTTCAGACTTTTCTCCTCTTTCCTCGCTGCCATCCCTCTCATTCCTTCTTTTCCCTCCATCACATCTCTGACACATCCATTTTCTTCATCTTCCTCTTCTACTATCTCTTCCTCTCCAACTCTCAAATCTTCTTCTTCATCTTCTTCTACATCTCCCCCTAAATCTTTCTTCTCTCTCTCTCCTCCATCTTTCTCTCTTTTCCCCCTTTCACTCTTCTCTCCCTCCCCTCCTCTTTCTCTCGCTCCTCCCTCACACCTCCCTTCTCTTCCTCTTTTTTCTACTTCGTTATCAACTGGGTCAACGCCCAATCCAAGCAATGTGGTGTCCCTGCATTCAGTGTCTCCAGCACACGGCAACTTGTCTATCCCATGCACAGTACAAACATTGCCAGTCTCTATATCAGGAGAAGAAAGTGCAGATCTCCCTACACAAAACGCTACATGTAGCCCCCAGACACAACAGTCCACAGCTAGGGCTTCACAGGGGGGTGGTATAGCTACAGGGCTGCTAGCATGGAACCATGACACTGATCCACCGCAGCCTCAGCAAGGAAGTGGGAAATCCCCATGCAGCAAGACAACTTTAAAGCCCAAATCTCACCCAGTGTATGCACCAAGTACACCATGTCACTTCTTATCTGATGAAGATGAAGATGCAACGTCACACATGCTGCCCAATACTAGGGAAGAAAACACACAAGCACCAATAGAGCAGGGACAGGTAGAGGCACCATCCTATGAGCCTTTCATCCCAAGCCAGGTGATCAGTATGCTGCCAGACCCAGGGATACACCCCATGCCATTTTGCCAAAAAATGCAGCAGATCCAGCGAACGTATGCAGCAGCCTGGACTGATCTCTGGACCGTAATGGAAATAAAAGCAGGTGATGCATTCTGGCCAATTATGAGAGAACACTTCAAGCTCCCAACAGAGTTAGATGCGTATGCCTGGGAGACAGGACCAAAGCTAATTGAGCAACTCAGAGAATGGGCCAAAAGCAGACTGACAGGACAAACTCTCAGCCTACATGTCACGAGTCAAGACAAGACAGAGTCTGTGGAGAAGTTCCATGACAGAGTAATGCAAGTGTTTCAAGATTTGGGCCTCATTACCCATGATCAGACACACAGACGGATGTTGGCACAGGCTTTTGTGCATGGACTGAGAGAACCAATCAGGAAACCACTGGTAGCAGCCAGGCCTGAGTACACGTCAATAGCAATGGATACCCTGCTCACAGTAGCAAAAAGGATTGAGTCCCGCCGGGACAGAAGGAATGTCAAGTGTTACAACTGTGGTGAGTTTGGTCATTTCCGGAACAAGTGCAGAACACTGACTTCACCCAGAAAAAGAAGAAACACAGAAAGCAGTGAAGAACCCCGTCCATAGGACAAGAGCACACCAAGTCCACAAGGAACCCTACCAGTGGGACCAATATCCTGAGAGTGGATGGCGTAGTCATATCTTTTCTTGTGGAACTCCGCAACCAGAATCTTCTGCTTCCTGCATGGGAATTGATGGTCAAGTCAGATATTTCCAGATTATGAAGCCCCTGAGCGTGTGGACTCAGCCAGAACACTCCATCATGTCCCAGTTTGTTGTGTAAAAAACCTGCACCCTCAACCTATTGGGAGTGGACCTACTGCAGAAGCTGAAAGCGACCAGAGTGTTCCAGGAAGATGGGACCATGACACTTTCTTCACCCCTGACCCAAGAAGAAACAGGAACCTCAAACAACCACACTGCAGACCTATCACAGGAGGTGCTGGACATAGTACCAGAAAAGCCACTCCATCACCCAGAGTCAAGATGTCTCTGACCAACTGAAGGTCTAAGTGAACTCGCCTAAGAAGACGGCCTGAGAACTTTGACATTGGCCAGGATATTCAACTCAAGTAGGACTCTACTCGCTTCATGGAATGGCAACACTTCATCCAGCTCTAACGCCAGAGGTTCATCTTTTGCAAGCACCAGGAGTTGCCCCCTGCAATCAACCAGTTCACCCAGGCCCTAGATCGGAAAAAGGCCACTCAGCTCTTCAAACTTGTGCACAAATACTGACCTGAGACCGAGCTGGAGAAAAAGAAACTACTGATGGCCCGTGCTGAGAGAAAAGTAGCCGTTTAAGGAGACGTCCCAACAAGAAGACCCCCTGTGACCAGAGCAGGTGCTTACACAGTGACTGTCTTGGTGGAGAACAAGAAAGCCAGCTGGTCGTCATCTCTCATGATGTGGATCCTAGTAGACAGCTTGTTTTCCCGCCAGCTCTGCACCAGCAGATGGGAGTCCCCTGCCGCATACTGAAGGACAAGGCCAAACTGGGCTGCCTCGCCCATCGGAATCAATCCCAGCTTTCCACAGTGAAGAAAAAGATTGTAAACCCCACTGAGTTCAGAATGGTGCAAGGCCTGGAGGCCGCGAAAGAGGCTACGGTATTTGAAACCCCAACAGTGCTGAACCATCACACTCTGCTCTCAAGAGTCCCAGTCACCGCAACGGTATTCACGGTGATCAACCTGGCCAGTACCTTCTTCAGTGTTTCCCTCCACCTGGAGGCCTGTTTTCACGCACCAGTGCAGTGCATATGGACAGTGTTGTCCCAAGGTGCTCAAAAAAAGCCCTTCAAGTTTCACCCAGACAATGTCCTCCATCTTCGTCAACTGGATTGCAGAATATGCAAGAGTCACTCTTCTACAACACGTGGATGACCTTCTATTTTGTGTGGTTGACATCAACACCTGCACAGTCTATTCCTTGTCTCTCCTACTCTACCTGGAAGAACAGCAACGCAAGGTCTGGAAGAACAAAGTCCAGTGATGCCAGAAGCAAGTTACATCCCTGGGACACTGTATTGCCCACCAGACGAAACACATGTCAAAAGACTGGGAGACCACTATGGAGAAGATGGCTCCCCCAACAACTCTAAGAATGCTGCAGGCCTTCCCTGGTCTAGTGTCATATTGCAGAACCTGGATCCCTGATGCCTCAGACCTAAAGCAGCCTCTGTGCGCTTGCATCAACGCAACCCCTCTCCTTATATCAGACGCAGCCTTCAACCCATTCAGGAGATTGGAAGAACTCCACAGTCTCAGCGCCAATACCAGGCCTACCTGACTATGAAAAGTCTTTCCGTCTACCTGATGGAAGAAAGAAGGTCATGCTACTGGAGTCCTGGCACGGATTCACGGGGGAAAACAGAGACTTTTAGGCTGCCTCTCAGCCCGCTTGGATCCAGTTGCAAGAAGAGCACCCTCCTGCCTGATGGCAGTATCTGCAGCACAAACCCTCCTGGACAAGGTTGCTGACATCACTTTTGGACAGCCACTGGAAACTCTCACTCCACATGACATCTTGGCAATCTTCAATCAAGCTCAACCAACAGTAATCTCTCCACCGCCAGGCATCTTTGTGGTGCCTCTATTGCCTTTGTCTCATAATGTCACCGTCTCCAGACCTACAGTCCTCAGCCCGGCCACTCTACTCCCACTCCCAACGGGGGATACTTGGATGGCTCCAGAAGAAGTTTCAACACAGGAAGTGCAGTGACCAGCAATCAAGAAATCCTGTGGTCCAGAAGTCTGTCACCTAGCCTGTCAGCCCAGGAAGCAGAATTGATAGCGCTGACGAAGGCCTGCCAGATGGCAGAAGGCAAGACTGCAAACATCTACACGGACTACAGGTACTCGCATGGCATAGCACATGACTTTAGACCCATCTGGGCTACAAGGGAATTCATCACAGCAAACGGGACAACCGTGAAGCATCATGGAGCCTTCAGGGACCTACTGGGTATACTCCAACTTCCAAAATGGTGGCAATTTGAAAAATCAAAGTGCATGGAAAACTGAGAACAGAAGAGGCGTGAGGCAATAACATGGCGGACATGGCAGCCAAAGAAGCAGCCAAAGGAAGACAACATGGAGAAGTGGGAGAGGTCGTAGAGCCGGACGGCTACTACATGACGACTGAAGACAAGAAACCTGACAAAGAGACGTCCTGGAATCTGCTCAAGAAGTTACAAGACCAAGCTCCAAAAGGAAAAGAGCTGAATGGGAAAAAAGCAACACGTGAAGACGGAAGGCTATCAATAATAGACTTCAAACTCTGCCTACCACAAAGTATGCACCCTATGGTGGTCCAATGGGTACATGGACCCACATCCACATATCAAAGACACAGATGAATGATCTGATTGGTGCTTACTGTTTCGCTTCAGGATCTCCACCCTAACAGCCAAACTCACCAGCAGCTGTCTGACCTGCGGCAAATTCAAGCCTGGACGTATGGAATAAAGACCCCCTCACCTCATCTGGAAAGACCACTCTACCAGCTTCAAAGGATCCAGATAGACCACATCCAGATATCGCCAAATGAAGGATTCAAATACGCCATTGTGGTCAAAAGAAGAATTTTCAAGATGAACAGAAGCCTTCCAAGTCAGCAAAGACTACTGCAACGAAGCTACTTTCGGAAAATAGTGTGCAGATACGGGGTTCCAGAAATGACAGAAAGTGATCAGGGACCCGCATTCACAGCAAATCTGACACACAAGACCCGATTAGCAGTAGGGTCAGATTTAGGCCTACACACTCCTTACCACCCCCAGAGCAGCAGGAAGGTAGAAAAAACTGAATGAAACACTTAAGAATAGAATGCTGAAAAATTGCCCAAGAGACACGCAAACCATGGCATGACACACTCCCTATTGCACTGTTTAGCATAAGGCACACTCCCAGAGACCCAGAAAAGCTGTTTCGTGCCTGCATCTTCTGCTAACAGATAAGACATTTTCTTCTTTTAGTTTTTTGGTGCCTGCATTTTGTCCTGCACTTCTGTGGGGGTCTGCCGGGTCCCCTTCGGGGGCTTATGCTCCTCTCAGTTTAGTTCAGCCACTGTTTGTTCATTTGCCTTTTTCAGTTTTTTCAGTGGTTGCTGTTTAGTTTTTGTTACACCAGAGAACTAATTTAGGTGGTAGAGGTCGTGTGATCTCAGGTGTTTTTGTAATTAGTAGAGTTGGTACTTTTCAGGGTTTTTTGGGGTTGCAGTAAGTGCCTTTCCTATCCTCTTCTATCTAGACAGATTGGGCCCCAGCGTTTGCTCATACTATTTTCTGTCTGTGTCTGTATTTCCTCTTGTCTAACCGCCATTACATGTTTGGGGGCTTCCTATGTTCTTTGGGGATCTGCTCCGGGGCAGATAGCTTTCCTTTTTCTATCTTTAGGTGTAGTTAGCTTCTCAGGCTGTGACGAGGCGTCTAGGACCAACGTAGGAACGCTCCACGGCTGCCTTTAGTTGTGGTGGTTTGTCAGGGTTCTGCAATCCCATAGATTCCAACCTCTCTGGTGTATTGCTTTTTTGCCTGCTCTCCTCAGCTACCAAATCATAACACTTATGTAATTGAATTGGTCAAAAACTAATGTCCATTCTCGAGTTTTTCTCCTCACTGCCAGATTTGATGATCCTGTCCAAGAGCCCCAGATGACATCAACCTCTGTGTAACTAGAGGGAAAGCCTGTTTGAATCCACGTATCGCATTGCAAGGAAGCTCCCGTACCAGGAGAGACACCTAAGCCATGAAGGATGTCGTGGATGCTCTGACTGACCAGACAGATGACCAGATGACCTACCTGATGAGTTCAAGGCCAGAGACCAAGTTAAAGCAGGATTTGAGTCACTATAAACAAAAATGTTGATTGGATAAATTACATCTATTATAACCAGCAGAGATTTGTTAACTTCACCATAGATGCTGTAAAAGGTTTGGCAGCACAGTTAGGCCCCACTTCCATTATGGCATTCCAGAATAGAATGGCTTTGGATATGATTCTAGCTGAGAAAGGAGGTGTTTGCAAAATGATCAAAGACACCTGTTGCACCTACATCCCAGACAACACTGGCCCAAATGGTAAAGTCACAATGGCAACACAGAAACTTACTGAGTTATCAGAGGAACTGAAACAGAATTCAGGTGTCACTGACCCATGGGATCGATACTTTGGGTGGATGAGTGGGTGGCAGAAAATGTTGGCACAGGTTGGGACAGCCATTATGGGGGTTCTCATTTTTGCATTAATTACTGGTTGCTGTGTTATTCCTTGTATCCGCAGGATAATGGAAAAAACTGTTCAGGAGACAACCAATTTGATGCCACTCACCATCTTGGACCTCGCACCAGTCCGGATGGAACTGCCTGGCTTGACCATATCTCCGAACTACCTCCAGACTGAGAATACACATCCTTGATGAAACATCCTATCAACTATGAGATTATGATTGCAAACACATAAACCCCCGACAGGGACAGTCCTCCTGACCGCCCATTTGCGAAAAGTCTATATTCGGTGGGGGAGACATGCGCTAGGGGTGTCTCAACTCACAGGCAGAACAAAAGAGTTGCAGCGCTTGGGCCAGGAGCAGGTTTTTTTAGGGCAAGTGGTATCTAAGGGGGACTGTCATGGAAATATATATGTATTCCATATATTCAAAGTATATTCACATATATGTATTCACAGTTCACAGTTAGATAGATCTCACTTGCTAAAAAACCCTGTGCTCACATATTTCTAGGCCAGTTATAATCAGTCGTTTTAAAGAAATCTGGCCTTCATAAAGGCCTTCGTAAAGGAACAAATACATGAAGTACAAAAAGTCCTATTAGATATCTGTTGTTTACATTATAGTTATGCAAGACAACTAGGTCACAAGAATATAAACAATAATTCTGCAACTTCAGCTCTTTTAATCATGATTATCATAATTATCATATTTACACTAGAACAGCCAATAATCTAGCAGCTTTTAATTGTATGTTAATTGACTAACCAGCCCATTTTTGTAAACATATAAAACCTTGAATGAATAATAAATGTATGTCTTTGACGAACTGTTATACTGACACTTTCGTGTGGACAGTCCTCATTTCGTTCTGAGCGCTCAAGAAGACATTATATAGAGATTTGAAGAAGCAAGCAGCAAACACAGAAGGATATTTTTATCCTAATTAAATTTCCATATCAATAGTGCTCCATATAGAATAATAAGCCCATATATTGTTCCATACAGTATTATGGGCACCACATAGTGATCCATACAGAATAATGAGCCACATATATTGTTCCATACAGTATATAATAGGCCCAATACATTGCTCCATAGAGAATAATGGAACCCATGTAATGTTCCATACTGTATAACTGGCCCCATATATTACTCCATACAGTATATAATAGGCCCCATATATTGCTCCATAAAGAATAATGAGCCCCATGTATTGCTCAATACATAAAGGGGCCCATATATTGTTCCATACAGTATATGATGGACTCCATATAATGCTCCATTATATGATGGGCCCATATTATGATCCATATATTATTTGTCCCATATGTGATGCTCCAGTGTATAATGGGCCCCATATATGATGCTCCAGTGTATAATGGGCCCCATATACAATGCTTCAGTGTATAATGGGCCTCATACCAGTGTATGATGATCCCTATATATAATGCTTCAAACATAAAAAAATATAATATGAAATACTCACCTCTCCTTGCTGCTCTGCTCTGGACTCCTCAGTGTCGCCATCTTCCAGCACTGCACTGTGACAGTTCAGACAGAGGGTGCACAGACATGATGCGTCACAGCATCCTCTGATCTGAACATCACAGTCAGAGGACGCCGCAGTCATGGAACGGGGAGAGGTAAGTATCACAAATGACAGGGCCCTGAGTAAGCAGGTGGGGCCCACTCACGGGAGTCGGCACTGGCACAGACATCGGGCCCCCATAGTGTGCCGATGTCCCTGACATCGAGAGGGCCCCCCAGCCTGCTCAGGGCCCCGGCACTTTCCCGGGTGCACCATGTGCTGACGCTGGCCCTGCTACCTAACTTACATTATGCAACCACACATCATAATCCCAGGAGTAGGACTAATGTGACGTTTGACCTATCATTCTATCTATCAAAAGAATTCATAATTCCACTACTGTTCCTTTTTAGTCTTGATGAAAAAAAAGTCCTGTAGTCACAACTTTTTCCTCTATTTTAACAATATACAACAAATGGAAACCAGACAGACCCTATAGATTTTTTTTATTTTATTTATATAGTGGAAACATATTCTGCAGCACTTTACAATTAAATGGGTACATGTACAGACAATAACAAGAAAAGGAACACATAGTTCAACACTTATAAGAGGAGTGAGGGCCTCACAGGCTTATAATCTATAATGATATAGGAGGACAAAATAGGTGGAATGTGCTTGTTATTGTGACACTGGGTCACTACTCATGGGCAAGTTGTGAGACAGGGTAGTCAGGAGGTCCGAACTCAGCTACCAGGAGGGCTTGCAGTACAGAGGGATAAGTCAAAGGCATGGTCAGGAAACAGTCTTGGGTCAAATGTCAGGAGGGTACATAAAAACCAGGAAGTACAACAAATGGATTGTCAGAGGCCAATTCCAGGGTAAGATACCTAAAGTCAGAGTATGTCAAAAGCAGAAGGGGGAATCCACAAGAAAATTCATGACCAATCCAAGGTCTGGCAACAGGGTAAGAAGAAAGAGACACAAGAGCTAAGCAAGCCCATCCAGCTTAAGCAAAGCTACAAGACACTGACTGCTAACAACTAGCTAGCTAAATAACTTGCAAATGTTTAAGGATGGAAAACTCCTGGGGAAATAATGGCAGACTAAACCAGATAGAGATGCATGGCTGTCAATCAAAATGCTGACAGCCAAGAACTCCCCAGGATCAGATTGGATGACTGGACTGTCGCTCACAATATCAACAGTTCCGCATACTGCAGATTCCATAGAGGGGCTGAACTGTCACAGAGTTACTAGGCCACAGTCAATTATGAAACTGTGACAGTACTCACTCTTCTAGGGGGGCCACTGGACCCCCAGGCTTCTCAGGAAACCTGGCATGAAAGACCATGACAAGTCGATCGGCCCTCAAGGATTGGCTGGAACCCTGGACCTCTCCTCCGGTCTATATCCCTTCCAATGTATGAGGTACTGAAGGGAATTATGGACCCTCTGAGAACCCTTTGCACCTCATACTCTAGACTGTCATCAACTGCAAATGGAGGAGTTGGGTATGAGGACGACCCCACTGTGGGAAAAAATTTCTTCAAAAGCAATTTGTGGAAGACATTAGGGATGCAGAGTGATGGAGGAAGCTTAAACCTAAATGCCACTGGATTGACCACTTCCAGGACTTCATTGGGACTGATGAATTTTGAACCTAAGTTCGTCAATGGTACCTTACGTTTAATGTTTCTAGATGATAACCAGACTCTATCGCTTACCTTAAAAACTGGAACCGTAGAATGTCTTTTATGAGCCTTTTGTTTTTGGCGAATTTGAACAACCCAATATTCCTTTCAACATCCCTAAGGTTCTGTATGGCAACCTCCACCCTCGGACGCTCAGAACTTATCCTGGAAAACTAACCAAAATGGGGATGAAAACAGTTACAGAAAAATGTTACTGTTGATTGATTGACCTGACTACTAAATGCAAACTCTGCAAGAGGTAAGAATGAGGACCAGTTCATCTGTTGAGCAATAACAAAATACCTCAAAATTTTGTCCAAAGATTGATTTGTCCTCTTTGTCTGACAGTTGGTTTCAGGGTGGTAAGCAGAAGAAAAGATAAGTCAATACCCAGTTTCTTACATAAAACTCTTCAGCACTTGAAGATAAACTGTTCTCCCTGTCAAACACAATATTGTCACGATCCATTTTTAGATCTGTGGCAGATCTGGCTTTTCATATTAAGACTTTTTTTTCTTTTAGGCCATTGGGGGTTAATGTCGCTTTTTCCCCTGTGGCCTGCTGGTGTAATTGCATTACTGCAGTGTTACTGGGTCAGCTGATGTAGGTGGTAACCACTCCCACCATCCTTTGTAGAGTCACCTGATGCATCAGCTGACTGTTTGTTATACAGGTCCTAGTGGAGACAAACCTAGCAGGAGGAACTCTCTGTTGTCAGCCACGTCTGTTGTTAAGAGTCCTGTTGCTGATGATATCTGCGTTGTGGAGCTTTGCTGCAGTGCAAAAAAGCTAAGTGTGGTGCATATAAGCTAAGTGCTGTATTTTAGCTGCCCTGTCCTTTAGTTGTCTGGCTTTTCTTTCCTTTTGTTGAATTGGTGCAGTTTATTTTATTCCCTGTCTCAACTGTTGTGGGGGTTGGGGGTTTAGCTCAGGGCTAAACAGGAGATAGGGACAGGTCGGTGACTTGGGCCTGCCTACCTTCAAGGGTACCCCCAAGTTAAGGAAAGACAGGGCACCCCCTTAGCCTGAGGGGCAGTTCAGGGGCCCAGGTTCCTCATCCCAAGTTTTCCCACTTCTGCCCCATGATAAATATTAAAAGGAAATCCATGCAACCTTACCACTTGACGAATAACAACCTGTTGGGTGTTTCAGTATTAGGCAACACTGCTAACCAAACAAAATGAGCTTGTTTGCTGAAACAGTCTACTACTACCCAGGTAACAGTTTTCCCATCTGACAGAGGCAAATCAGTGATGAAATCCATGGACAGATGAGTCCACGGTCTTTCCGAAATTGGCAATAGAACCAATTCCCTGGCTGGCCTGTTATGACAAACTTTAACGATTGTGCATACTTCACAAGCTGATACAAAATATTTAATATCCTAAGTTATAGACAGTCACCAAAAGAAACATAAAATAGCTTTCTGCATAACTGTGACACCAGGGTGGTCACTCAAGACAGAATCATGAAACTCCTTTAACAGGCTTAATCTTAAGTACACAGTTACAAATAGCTTGGACCCTGGAGGGGTGGACAGGGCCAACCACTAAATTTTACAGATCTTCGCTTCCAACTCTGAGGATACCACAGGAACCACAATACCCTGAGGAAGAATTGAGGATGGGGGTTCTGGAGGTGAAACTCAATCAAGACTGTGTGACAGTGCATCAGCCTTCACTTTTTTAGACACTGGCCTGAATGTGATAAACAATTTGAATCTTGAGAAAAATAAGGACCATCTGACCTATCTAGGAGTTAACTGTTTAGCTGATTCAATTTAAGCTACATTTTATGCTCAGTGACCACAGTGATTTGATGAACTGCCTCCTCCAAAAAATGCCTCCATTATTCAAAAGCTAATTTAACAGTGAGTAACTCACTATTCCTGACATCATAATTTCTTTCAGCAGAGGAAAATTTTTTTGAGCACAATGCACATGGCCTCAAATTAGACAGTCTTGGCCCCCTGAGATAAAACAGCCCCGATTTCTGAACAAACCACCTCTACAATGAATGGTTCCTGAAGACTGGGTTGGATTAGAACAGGAGAAGACATGAAATACTTTTTCAATTTTTCGAAAGCCCCAATAGCATCAGGTGACCAAACATTGAGGTCAGCCTCCTTACACGAGAGGTCAGTAAGAGGTTGAACAATCTGAGAAAATCCCTTATTGAATTTGCTATAATAGTTGGCAAATCTTAGAAAATGTTGCAACGCCTTTAGGTCACTAGGTTCAACCCAATTAATTATAGCTTGTACCTTCCCAGAATGCATTTTAAAACCATTAGTTGACAAAATGTATCCCAGAAATGAAACCTCCTGAACAGAAAAAATACATTTCTCAATTTTCTCAACCAAAGATCTTACTCTCAATCTTTGTAATATAACGCAGACATTTTCCTGGTGAGAATCCAAATCAGATGAGAAAATGAAAATATCATCAAGGTAAATAACAGCAAATCTCCCAATGCAATTAGAAAAGATATTATTTATAAAGTTATGAAACACTGCTGGTGCATTCGTTAACCCAAAAAGCATGACAAGATTTTCTAATAGACCTTCCAAAGTTAAAAACGCTGTTTTCCACTCATCACCCTTCCAAATGTGTATAAAATTGCTTACCCCTCTATCCAGTTTAGAAAGATGATTATAGAGGTCTAGGGTGAGTGGAAGTGGGTATGTATTCTTAACCGTGATCTTGCTCAGTTCTCGGATATCGAGGCAAGGACAGAGACCCCATCTTTCTTTTTTTACAAAGAAGAATTGAGCAGTCACAGGGGAGGAAGAAGGATGTATTTGACCCTTCTGTAATCTTTCATTTACATAACTTTTCATGGCGGTACGTTCAGGCCCAGATAAATTATACAGGTGAGCTTTTGGTAATTTTGCACCAGGGACAAAATCAATAGCACAGTCAAAAGGACGATGAGGAGGTAATAACTTCGCCTCTTTTTCCGAGAACACATCTCCAAAGTCTTTAATGTACTCCACTAGACCCGAATACTTACACAGAGCTTAGACAGTAATAAAAACGTCCGCTGGAATGCAAGTGTGTTCGACATCATGAACAAGTGACAAGAAATATGCAGGTCACATGACAGGAAGCAAGAGGGCCATAATGTTCCTCTGCCAACTGTTAGAGGTGCAGATGCCTTCCACCTCAGAACAAATGGCCAGGGGGGAGGGTTTGGGTGACCCCTACCGGTCAAATATCCTGCCTGTAATGTAACTGATTATTTAAAAGCCCCCCTTTTAAAATGTTTTTTGATTAAAGTAAAGAATATATTAATGGGTTTATTTTACTGTTGTTGATAAAAATTGGTAACCTGCAATAACCATCTATTGATGTTTTCATCATTTAATAACATTTTGATGGAAAAGTGCACTGTGAATCTTAGCTATTTGTTCATGGCGTATGAATGCTGATTTATTTTTAGTGATCAGTCACAGTAGCACTCTTGGTGTTTTGATGCTTTGGTGCATTCTACCATGGAACAAGTGAATATTTTGAAAAATGTCTCTGGAGGAAGAAGGGATGAACGTTTCAGATTTATTTATAGTGACAACTAACCACAAATTCAAATAGAAATTTTGCCTCATTGGGGAAAAAACTGACAAGACTAACAAGGGCAAAGAAGAGAATGAGAAAATAAAATACCTTATTGTAACTTTAATTAAATGGTTACTGTACTTTCAACAACCTTTGCATAAATGAATAATAGAATCCTGTATAGGAAACTTTGCATTAAAACTTATGAAAGAATTCTGTATCTTTCACTCTTTCGTATGAACTACAGTACTTTGCTTTTTTTATTTACGATGTTTCAAAAAAAAAAAAAGGCCTAAATATGATTGTAGTATACCACTGAAGTAATAAAGAACACTGAAACTGTGTGTGATAGTCTTAGTATATGAATATTAATTATTATAATCCAAAGATTTAAGTGATTTAGGGAGATTCTGAACTTACATAGTCAGTAAGAGTGTAAATTGATTGATCTGTGAAATACTGCAGTTACAGCACCTTAATAACAGAACTTTTGTTCTTCACACACTGAAAATCAACAGGACCATTTTAATTCCACTCTGTCTTAAATTTGGTACTACAGAAAAATCTTGAATCCAGCTTTTCTGTGTCACAGACAGGAAAACCATAATTTTGAATATTTACATACTTAAGACAAAAGAAAAATCTTCACAATCCAGAAATTTTAACAGAACAGTCTACCTCAAAAAGTGTGAGTGTGATAATATATTTTTATACACTGTAATAGTTAAATAATAAATAATAGACTATATTATATATATATATATGCATATAGCGGCCTGTTGCAGGCGCTTGCTTTTGTAATGTTAACCTTCCTCGGATTTCTTCTCTCACGCTTTTTTTCTTAAGGGCCTAGGAGTGTTATTATTTTTTTTATTTCAAATCTTTGTAAAAAGGCCCTTCAAAAATTTTTTCATGTTGAATTGGACCCACAATGTTATATTGGCTGCAGAGCAGAATAAAACATGTTTTTTTTAGAATTTGTAAGAAGAATATTTCACAATGACAAGATCCTACTGAGCATACGTCAGAATTGACAACCGACGCATGCTCAGTAAAACAAGGACTAGCCCAACCTCTGAAACTGAGGTCACTGATAACACTTCATTTCAGGGTGTGGGCTAGAGGCTACTGCAGTGACAGCGGCCTCTTCCCCTTATAGCCGATCGTTTGCAAATCCCAGCATGCACGGGGTTTTCAAATGAAGCATTAGGAAGTAGGTAAAAATATAAAGCAGTTAGAGTAGTGAGGGAACAATAAGGAATGTTTAATTAAAGTACCATATGGTAGTACTTGTATATTATGTTCAAGTCCCTGTGGCTGCATGATTTGCGGCTGTTAGATAGCCTCAACATGTGGTCATCACCACATGTGTACAGTCTGTCTAAAAGGCGCAAATCATGTAGCCACAGGAACTTGAACATAATAAGCGAGCACTCCCATAAAACCCAAGAATGCTCAGAAATGACATTATCCAAGCACGTTCACTCAACACTGGTACCAACAAATAATTTAATAATTATGCAAAATACAAGTGTTAGGCTGAAAGTTTTTAGTCCTTGGGGTTAAAATAATGATGCAGTTAAAGAGTAATTACACATATATTTAACCATTTCAAAATTTAATAGTAAAAATGAAAATTAGAAAGTCTATAATATATCCTATTAAGGGAAGAAAGCGTTTTCCCATACGTCTTTAAAGGGAACTTATCAGCAAGATTGTGCATAGTAACCTACACACAGTGTCAGGTCGTCACCATTATACTGAATAAAATGATACCTGGGCTGATAAAAAATGTCTTGTGGTTGTTCTTTATTTTCAGTTTTGTGTTAATGAGATTCTCATGCCATAAGGGGATGGTTATGTGGTGCTATGATTATATATTCATAATGCAGACTGCTGACAGGTCACTGATCCCTCATTTACCTGCCCACTAGTTTACATAATGAATAGCAGCACATACTGAATGAAAAAAAAAGCTTCTGCAGGCAAGTGCCAATCATGGCACCTGCGCTGAAGCATAATTGCATGTTTACTGTGCACTTAATCCCTTTTTCTTATTTAATTGAGAGAGGAAAAAAAAAGTCAATTTGAAAATGGCACCCTCCTTGCCTGTGCAATACCAGCTATTGGGTATATATATATATATATATATATATATTTATATATATATATATATATAGAGAGAGAGAGAGAGAGAGATCCGATAGAGCTATTGCGCAGGCTCATGATCACGTGATGGGGTCACCGATGGGGGGGAATTCCGGAGTGCTTGCTGGAAGTGAGAGTTAAATGCCGCTGTCAGGGATTGCTAGAGGCACATGTCAGCTGTTTGAAACAGCTGACATGTGACGGAAAAGATGTGGGCTCAGCGCCTGAGCTCACATCAAAAAGAGGGAGTCCGATGTGGGCGCATAATTATGCCATACATCGGAAAGGGGTTAAACAAATATGTACATACAGTGGGGGAAATAAGTATTTGATCCCTTGCTGATTTTGTAAGTTTGGCCACTGATAAAGACATAAACAGTGTATAATTTAAAGGGTAGGTTAATTTTAGCATTGAGAGATAGAATATCAAAAATAAAATCCAGAAAATCACATAGTATAGATTGTATAAATGTATTTGCATTTTGCAGTGAGAGATAAGTATTTGATCCCTCTGGCAAACAAGGCTTAATACTTGTTGGCAAGCACAGCAGTCAGACGTTTTTTGTAGTTGATTATGAGGATTGCGCACGTCAGGAGGAATTTTGGTCCACTCTACTTTCAGATCATCTCATATCATTAAGATTTTGAGGCTGTTGCTTGGCAACTCCGAGCTTCAACTACCTCCATAAGTTTTCTATGGCATCAAGGTCTGAAGACTGGCTAGTCCACTCCAAGACCTTAATGTGCTTCTTTTTGAGCCACTCCTTTGTTGCCTTGGCTGTATGTTTTGGGTCATTCTCTTGATGGAAGACCCAACCACAACCTATTTTTAATGTCCTGGAGAAGGTTGTCACTCAGGATTTTAAGGTACATGGCTCCATCCATTCTACCATTGATGCGATGAAGTAGTCCTGTGCCCTTAGCAGAGAAACATTCTCAAAAGGTAATGTTTCCACCTCAATTCTTGATAGTGGGGATGGTGTTCTTTGGGTCAAAGAGAGCGTTCCTCTTCCTCCAAACACGGCAAGTTGAGTTAATGCCAAAGACCTCAATTTTTGTCTCATCTGACCACAGCACCTTCTCCCAATCACTCACAAAATCATCCTGGTGTTCATTGGAAAACTTCAGATTGTCCTTCACATGTGCCTTCTTGAGCAGGGGGACCTTGGAGCACTGCTGGATTTTAAACCTTTAAGGCATAATGTGTTACCAATAGTTTTCTTGGTGACTGTGGTCCCAGCTGCCTTGAGATCATTAAAGGGAATCTGTCACCCCAATTTTCGTATATCAGCTGCAGCCACCACCATCAGGGGCTTATCTACAACATTCTGAAATGCTGTAGATAAGCCGCCGATGTAAC
The DNA here is from genome assembly GCA_033576555.1 of Oophaga sylvatica. Lineage (NCBI taxonomy): Eukaryota > Metazoa > Chordata > Amphibia > Anura > Dendrobatidae > Oophaga > Oophaga sylvatica. Next base: position 461,679,400 of record JARQOD010000005.1, read on the forward strand.
CTGAAAGATAAGAAAAACAAGTTATATTATACTCACCCGGGGGTGGGGGCGGTCCAATGCGGTTCGGTCCGATCCGATGTGCAGCAGAGTCATTTTCAATCTGCAGAGTCACTGGGTAAGTCTCTCTCATTTACAGTGTAAGCTTTTATAGTCAGCAAGATCCTCTATGTCACCTGCAGAGTATAAGTTCTTATGGTTATCAAGGGCTTCTGGCTCTTTCTCTCCTGTAGTGTAAAACTTCTTCTCCTGTAAAGTTCTCTTTCTCTCTCCTGTAGAGTATAATCTCTTATGGTCAGTAGTGTTCTCTTTCTATGTTTCTCCTCTCCTCCACATATATTTTCAGAGCAATTACAAGTTTTCCAGTAATTACATTTTCTCAAAATTATTCTTCACAGATTAAATTTTTGAGGAAAATTTAGTGAAGTTGGCAAATTTGAGTTTCAAAAGATTTGCTCACCCTTAGTGATGTACTTGTAGATGCAAAGCATCTGGAGTCTGCATCTGGAACTGAAACCATACTATACTTATGAACTAGAACTTCTCATTTCAGGTTAAATTAAGTGTACATTACTTTTAATAGGTTTTGTAATTGAACTTTGAGAAGCTCTGCTAGAAATGACATACACATATTTTCTTGAATAATTTAATTAGCATGCCCCAGTTATTCAAAGCTACAGAAAACTAGATAAATCATTTTTTTTGGTCTCACAAATGCAAGTTCATTGTTCTGAAGCTGGTTTCATTAATTTTTTAATTATTTTTCTGGAATAAATTATAGCATTAGAGATAGCAAGGAATTCACAAAGACAGAAAACAACTTTATTTGAAATTTGACAGGTTGGAAAATGAATGAATGAATTAAAAAAAATGTTCAACATGTAACTACAACTTTGTGCTTCTCATTTTCTTAGCTGGATAGTGGTCAAATGGATTTTCTATTTCAGGAAAGTTGTCTCCCCAGAATCTGAAAATAGTGTTTTACTCACCTTCCCTGAGTCCAGCACAGAGTAACCATTTATACGTTCATCCGGCATCTGATATTTTCTGCAGCACTGCTATCAAACCATCAATGTGGTATTCAATCATTGAGCTCTGTGGCTCTGCCCACAGAGATGGTACAAGCTGATGAACTTACTGAATGGCTATAGTCCTGTCAATTGTGGTGTCAGTGCTGCAGATAAACTGTTACTGGGGACAAAACTTTAATGAAAACATTGTTTAGTATAGATTTATAACATACACCAGCAAAGCACCCCCACACCATCACACTTCCTCCTCCATGCTTCACGGTGGGAATCAGGCATGTAGAGTCCATCCGTTCACCTTTTCTGCGTCACACAAAGACACGGTGGTTTGAACCAAAGATCTCAAATTTGACCAAAGCACAGATTTCCACTGGTCTAATGTCCATTCCTTGTGTTCTTTAGCCCAAACAAGTCTCTTCTGCTTGTTGCCTGTCCTTAGCAGTGGTTTCCTAGCAGCTATTTTAACATGAAGGCCTTCTGCACAAAGTCTCCTCTTAACAGTTGTTGTAGAGATTTGTCTGCTACTAGAACTCTGTGTGGCATTGACCTGGTCTCTAATCTGAGCTGCTGTAAACCTGCGATTTCTGAGGCTGGTGACTCGGATAAACTTATCCTCAGAAGCAGAGGTGACTCTTGGTCTTCCTTTCCTGGGGCGGTCCTCATGTGAGCCAGTTTCTTTGTAGTGCTTGATGGTTTTTGCAACTGCAGTTGGGGACACTCAAAGTTTTCCCAATTTTTCGAACTGACTGACCTTCATTTCTTAAAGTAATGATGGCCACTCATTTTTCTTTACTTAGCTGCTTTTTCTTGCCATAATACAAATTCTAACAGTCTATTCAGTAGGACTATCAACTGTGTATCCACCAGACTTCTGCACAACACAACTGATGGCCAGAAATCCCACTTATTAAACCTGACAGGGCACACCATGAAGTGTCAAAGCAAAAGGTGGCTATTTTGAAGAACCTAGAATATAAGACATAATTTCAGTTGTTACACACTTTTTGTTAAGTATATAATTCCACATGTGTTAATTCATATTTTTGATGCCTTCAGTGTGAATGTACAATTTTCATAGTCATGAAAATATTGAAAAATCTTTAAATGAGAAGGTATGTCCAAACTTTTGCTCTGTACTGTATATGTGCAATTGTGTGGGTTTACTTTTGCATATGTCTGAGAAAAATATTGTGCTGCACTTATAAAGCACTTACTCAGTGACAGTGCACTTTGTTGCTGGTACGTTACTGCTGAAGTAAACCGGCTAGAGAGCGCACTGTCTTTGTGCACATTGCACTGTGACAGAGGAGGGATTAGCCCAGCCACTGAAATAAAGGTCACTGATGATGTACTGGGATTTTCAAATGAAGCATCGCTAAAAAGGTAATAGGAAAAATAAAAAAAGAATGGCCTTTAGATAGTGTGGTTAGTGAAAGATATGAGCTTTTTAATTAAGTTAGAAAAAAGTTTAGATTATGTCACTTAATAGAAAGGGATTTAAGATGAAAATTAATTTTCATTTCAGACCACCCTTTAAGAACATACAATAGGCTAGGAATTCATAGACTTTGCACCCGGACCTATCCAGAGTGATACGATAATGTCCAGGCATCTCTAGGCAGAACAAGATGATGCCTCATTATCTCTAGTGAAGGTCCATACTAAAATAAATAATAACTCTTATTTTTTTCTTTTTCTGTCTTCTGAACACAAAACAACATTACAATAAGTACAAAATTAGTCATTTAGATGGCTAAACTAGAGATTGAGGAAGACAGAAAAACATGTGATCACTTCTATTTATCCTGCCTCCCCAGCTTCTCCTCACCAACATAGTGGGTGTCTCACCGGTGAGTAAAGCCTCACATTTTGATAAGCACTGCAACACAGTAATTTTCAGAAGAATTAGTAAGTGATAAAATGAGGACAAATTAAGAAGTTGACAACAGATAGAAAAAATTAAGGTTCCTTGTAATCACGTCTATCATGAAAGTGTGGAATAATTAGAAGACAAGTCAATATGATAAACATAGGAGACATTTAATAGTGTTTCATGATGATTTTTATGGGATTGGATCTCAAATTGAAATTAGGATCTCAAAAGTTCCAGAAATGTAGTCAATCCCAAAACTGTTAGCCTTGCCCTTTTTTATTGTATTCTTATAAAATGTGAAACTTTGAAGAATTGCCTTGTTTTTCAGTTCATAGAGCAAGGTTGTAAAGAATTCACCTTCATGAAGTTTGAGTGGTAATAAAAAATTTAGTTGATGTTTTCTAAATTGGTAGAGAGTATAAAAAGATGTAAAAGTGCCTCTGCTTTATCGAGTTTATATTGTTATATTATAAATGATCAGATGTTTGTATCTTTTGTCTTCCATAATTTTGCTGACTTATCCAATCATATAAAATAATAAAATACTTTATTTATATGCAGTAGATTTGAAAAAGGTGCAATGTTTTCTGAATAGCAACATAAAGCTATTATGAAATAGTGAATATAAAGTGTTTTTTTTCTGCAAGCAGTTTAAATCCCATTTTGCAAGACCTCTTTCAATTTTCTATCAAAGACAAATGAGACAAGCCAGAAGATTCAGTTAGCGGCAAAAGCAGTTTGGCAGTGCTTTAGCAAAAGGGATTACATATTTATGCCATGGAGAGAACTAAAATAATACAGTCTTATATTTTATGTATTTGCAATACTACTGTGCTTTTGAAAGTCTACATGCTTGAACATCACAGGAGGATATGTTATGTGGTTACTATAAACACAGAGGAAAGTGTCTTAACAAGATGGAAGGTTTGGAGGCACATGTGCACGGGGACTTAGGTATTTTAAGGATAAATTCATGACATTAGTTTTATCAACCAACATGAACCAGTACTGACATCTTTACTTTTCTTTTCTATGCAGTTTTCATTTGTTTTATAGCACAAATAGAAAAACGTATAAAACTATTGCTAAGAACAACTAATAGCACAAGTTTTTTATATTGAGAATGTATAAAATGCAATAAATCAAAAAAGTGACTATTGAAAAAGTGTTTCCTCTATGCGGTGGACATTAGGTGGCATCTAATTAACCGTAATCCCTTCCCAATTTTAGTTTCCGTACTTTTGGATTTCTTTCATTGATGTACCGTATTTTCCGGCGTATAAGACGACTGGGCATATAAGACGACTCCCCAACTTTTCCAGTTAAAATATAAAATCTTCTTAAAAGTGGGGGGGTCTTCTTATACGCCGGGTGTCATCTTATACGCTGAGTACAGACCAATCTGCATATGGTGTGTGGAGTGGTCTCGATGATGAAGGGAGGGGGCGTCTCTGAGGGAAGGTGTTGGATACCTCATCGTATCAGCGGTGCTCTCTGCGGCGGCTCCTCTTTGTGCAGCGTTGGGGGCTCTGTGCTGGGGGACGGCAGCGGCTTTGCTGGCATTTCCTCAATCCCCGGAGGCCCCGGCAGCTCCATGCTGCGATGCGGTTGCCTCCGGGAAAATGGCCGCTGAGGGCGGTGCATGCTCAGTTTCAAATCTCATCTCCCGAGATCTTGAGATGAGATCTGAATCTGAAGATGCAGTGGCCATTTTCTCGGAGGCCACGCATTGCAGTAATGGAGCTGCCGGGGTCTCCGGGGATTGAGGAAATGCCGGCGGAGCCCAAACTCTGCACAAAGAGCTGCCGCCGCCATCCCCAGCACAGAGCCCCCACGCTGCTGAAAGAGGAGCCACCACCGCCGCCGTCCCCAGCACAGAGCCCCCACGCTGCTGAAAGAGGAGCCGCCACCGCCACCGTCCCCAGCACAGAGCCCCCACGCTCCACAAAGATGTGCCACCGCAGAGAGCAACGCTGATACGATGAGGTATCCAACACCTTCCCTCTGAGACGCCCCCTCCCTTCGTCATCGGTACCACTCCCCCCACCATATGCAGATTGGTCCGTACCCGGCATATAAGACGACCCCCGACTTTTAAGAAGATTTTCAGGGGTTAAAAAGTCGTTTTATACGCCGGAAAATATGGTATCTATATCAGGGACTGATTTTTGAGGGATGAGTTGTACTTCTGAATAACATAATTAAAGTCATCATGTAATGTACAAATATATTGTAAAGTATCTAAGTTTGTGAAAATGTAAAAAATGGCAATTCTGCTATTGATTTTTGGGTTTTGTTTTAATAAAGTTCAGTTGGTAGGAAAATCACCTGGCAATACGATTCCATATTCTGAGGACAATAACTTTTAATATTTACTTTTGTGAACCTGGTTGAGGGCTTGTCTTTTGTGTGGAAAGCTGCCATCTGTATAACATTTTGAGATACATAAAACATTTTGATAGTTTTGCATAAAAAGTTCTGTGGAGTTGAAGCAACCAAAAAAAGTAGCATTTTTGACATTTCAATTATTTTTTCTTTTATGGTATTTATCATTTAGATTACTTATTTTATATTTTCATAGATCAGAGTTTTGCGGATATGAAAATATTAAATATGTTTATTTGTTACATTTTTTTATTATAGCAGTGTAGAAGAGGCTGATTCAAATTTTTATGATATTTTTTATTTTCTATTTTTTTAGTCCCCTTAGAATACTTGGACATACGATTATTTGATCACTTGCTCTATACAGTGAAATACTATAGTATTGCAGTATGTAGACTAAATGATGATAGTATTGCAGTACATATACTAAATGATGATCTCCTATGACACCCTATGACATTTACTGGCCCTGGATCTTCCGTTAAAAGTCCTTGGCTCCTCCTCTACTTTTAGAGTACCACAAGATTCCCAGCGCTTTACAATTTTCACACATTATCGTCACTGTCCCCGATGGGGCTCACAATCTAGATTCCCTATCAGTATGTTTTTTGGAGTGTGGGAGGAAACCGGAGTACCCAGAGAAAACCCACGCAAACACGAGGAGAACATACAAACTCCTTAAAGATGTTGTCCTTGGTGGAATTCAAACCCAGGACTCCAGCGCTGCAAGGCTGCAGTGCTATCCACTGAGCTACTTTAAATTAAGTATGATTTTTATTGACTTTTTATACACTATGAACAGCTGCACAAGGCTTTTAAAGAAGCTTTTATATTGCAAATGATGTACACTTGACAAAGCTGGCAGGTGAAGATGGTCATGAATCATCTGTGACTTATTTCTGTGATATAAACCAAAGAGTTTGTTTAGTAAGTGAATTAAAAAAAATCTTGGAATGCTTTTAATCAGAATGCACACAGTGCATCTTTTGTTTTTTTCTGCTTCCAAGGTTCTCCTGGCAATAGTTAAAGTCATGGAAGAAAAACTGATGTCTTATAGAGACTTTGCTGTGTCAGGAGATTTGGCAGCTAAGGGCTTCCATCACCAATAAATAGCAGAGCGCATGTTCCTTTTGGATAGGAGGATATGCTGTGACCTGTTGCTGTTAACATTTTGGGGTTTGTGGTTCAAAAATTAAAAGTAGTGTGGTCAAAAATGTATGCTAAAAGAAAATGTGGATGGGGTAATTTAAAAGAAGACAAATACCATTGTAAAGCATCTGGCAATAGGTGTTAGGGTTCGAGTTCCCGCTCAAGGGGAGTCTCGAACCAGTGCCGCTGCTGTCTCCCATTCATCTCCGGCCGCAGTGGAGCCTGCTCAGCAGAGACGTCGGTCCAAGCGTCTTGCCCACTCCACTACTGGGCAGTGACTTGCTGCTGCCTTTCCTGGATCTGCTATTATAGCCAGTTCTTGAGCAGACGTCTTTGGGACAAAGTCCTGCATTTTCCCTTCTGAGCGTGCCCAGAGTGAGATTCTCATTGGAGATCAGGGGTCACATGCTCAGGTACTGCAGCAGCTCCTATTGGCCGCCAGGAAGGCCCTGTTGCTGCTAGTCTTCTGAACAGGTTTCTCATTGGTCCTTGTTCCTGGAAGGTCCTGTAGCTGTTGCTATAAAAGGGTAGCATGGCTGGGCCGCCATGCGCTAATATCAACCATTGTATGCTATGCGCCAGTGTGGTCATGCGTGTGTGTGGTTAGGGACCCGGCTGAAATAAGCCACTAGAATACCGACTTAATCGGTGAGGAGTTTGGTGTGCTAGCTGGTCAGGGTCGGTGTCCTAGATGCCCTAGATTACCGGCATAACCGGTGAGGAGTTTGATTGCCGTATTCAGGGTCTGGCGTTCAGACGCCATAGATTGCGGGTGACTCCCGCGAGGACATTAGCGCATGACCACATATTATGCTCGCTTAGCAATTAACCGTGTGCCTGAGAGCCTAACAGGACACGGTGCTTTTTCTCAGCGGCTCTGTGATGTAACAGGGTTCGCTCACGACGCTAGACAGCGCCCTAGCGTTTTACTTTGCGGCTCACTGAAGCTAAGTGAGTTCGCACCTATCGCCATATAGCGCTGTGGCATCCCGTTAGCGGCTCTGGGGATTAACAGAGTTTGCACTTACTGCCACAACGCACTACGGCGTTTATTTTAGCGACTCTGCGGGATAACAGAGTTCGCTACTTTCGCCATCTTACTAGCAGCAGGCTTCGCTTGCACGGTGAACCCCGGGCTGCGAACGCGCCTCTCTACTTTATATATTTGGTGCGTTCCGCAGACCCTTAACATAATATTAGCGCCAGGGTCTGGCTAGTAAAATGGCGGATGACCAGCGTCTAAGGCAGTACATCCAGCAGCTGGAGGGTAGGTTGGCGGCTCTTGAGCGCACAACCTCAGCTGTGGATGTTACCGCAGTCGCTGTTCAGGCTGCTAGTGTAGCTGCAGCCAGTTTGTCCTCTGCCACCTCTGTCCCTACATTGTCCCACCTCCCGCTTCCAGACAAGTTTGCTGGTGACAGCAAGCAATGTCGGGGATTCGTAAGTCAGTGCTCCATACACCTCGAGCTTCTGGCTGCACGTTTCCCCACAGATCGGGCACAAGTGGGCTTTGTGATAGCTCTTCTGTCGGGCAGAGCGTTGGAGTGGGCAACGCCGCTGTGGGAGCGCGACGATCGTGTGGTGCAGAGCGCTTCTCGTTTTCTGGAGGCTCTGAAAAAGGTTTTTCTAGGACCTCAGGTCACCCACGATGCGGCGCTCAAACTGCTGGCAAGTACCCAGGGTTCGGCTTTGGTCAGCCATTTTGCTGTCCAATTTCGAACTCTGGCCTCGGAATTAGAGTGGCCAGATAAAGTCCTCATTCCCGTGTTCTGGAGAGGACTGGCGGGTCATGTGAAAGACGCCTTGGCTACCAGGGAAATTCCTACCACACTGGAGAAGCTTATCGCTATTTCCACCCGCGTCGACCTCCGTTTCCACGAGCGGAGGCTGGAACGTGTCCAGTGTAGGCAGAGAATCCAGTTGGCTCCTACCTTCGCCAACCCTCTGGAGTTGCCTGTTCAGGCGCCTGACCTTCAGGAGGTTGCTCCTGGAGGATCTAAATCTCGGGTCACTCGTCCATCCCCGATTTGTTATATTTGCCAGCAGCAGGGACATTTTGCCAACCGATGTCCACAGCAGCTGAATAAGTGTTCACGCCCAGTAACCGTAGGAACAGGGTCACTGGATGCCATGAGTTTTGCCCCTAAAGTGCTCCTCAAGGGGATAATTACCCACGGTTCTACCACCCTACCGTCAAGCTGTGTGTGGATTCTGGGGCAGAGGGGAATTTTATGTCATCCTCCTTTGCTTCTCGCCACACCATGCCTTTGGTGTTGCTGGCTGAACCAGTATCGGTTCGGGTGTTGAACGGAGCAATTCTGCCCTCACAAATCACCCATCAGTCTGTCCCACTCACCTTGTCTATGTCTCCTTCCCATCAGGAGAATATATCATTTTTTATCCTCCCTGAGGGTATAGATGAGGTTTTGTTGGGATTACCCTGGCTCCGCCACCACTCTCCCCATATTGAGTGGGCTTCAGGGAGAATTCTGGGTTGGGGTAATTTATGTAAAGGCAGATGCATTAGGGACAGCGTGCAGGTCAACACCACTGAGATACCCATAGACCTCTCTCCTCTTCCCAAGGTCTATTGGTCTTATGCCGACGTTTTCTCGAAGAAGGCTGCGGAGACTCTTCCGCCTCATCGCCCCTATGACTGTCCTATCGACCTCTTGCCTGGAGCTGAGCCTCCTAGAGGAAGGGTTTATCCCCTCTCTCTTCCTGAGACAGAGGCCATGTCCCAATATATTCAGGAGAACTTGGCAAGGGGATTCATTAGGAAGTCGGTGTCACCAGCGGGAGCGGGGTTCTTCTTTGTGCAGAAGAAGAACGGAGAATTACGTCCGTGCATTGATTATAGGGTCTCAACGCTATCACCGTGAAAAATAAGTATCCTTTGCCGCTAATCTCTGAGCTCTTTGACAGGCTTCGGGGAGCAAGGGTATTTACTAAGTTAGACCTGCGGGGTGCGTATAATCTGATTCGCATCCGTGAGGGGGACGAATGGAAGACGGCATTTAACACCAGGGATGGGCATTATGAATATCTGGTAATGCCCTTTGGGCTCTGTAATGCCACAGCTGTCTTCCAAGACTTTGTGAACGACATCTTCCGGGATATGTTGACCACCTCGGTGGTAGTCTATCTGGATGACATTCTCATCTTTTCTCCATATATGGCCTCCCACCGGAGAGATGTCTGCAAGGTCTTCGACCTCTTGCGAGCAAATTCCCTATATGCGAAGTTGGAGAAGTGCATGTTTGAGCAGGAGTCTCTACCTTTCCTGGGCTATATCATCTCCACCCAGGGATTGGCTATGGATCCTACCAAACTACAGGCTGTGATGGATTGGCAAGAACCTCACTCCCTTAAGGCGGTGCAGCGCTTTATGGGGTTCATTAACTACTATCGCCAATTCATTCCCCACTTCTCCACTTTGGTAGCTCCCTTGGTAGCCCTCACCAAGAAGGGAGCTAATCCCAAGTTGTGGTCAGAGGAGGTCACCAAGGCGTTCTCCATCAAGTCGCATTTCGCCAGTGCTCCCATCTTACATTGCCCCGATGTCGATAAACCGTTTATCTTAGAGGTGGATGCCTCTTCTGTTGGTGCTGGAGCAGTCCTTTTTCAAAGGATGCCCAGGGTCGGAAGCATCCCTGCTTCTTCTTTTCCAAAACCTTTACACCAGCAGAGAGGAATTATTCCATCGGGGACAGGGAGTTACTGGCTATGAAGTTGGCCTTCTCCGAGTGGCGACATCTTCTGGAGGGGGCTCGCTTCCCCTTCCAAGTATTCACAGACCACAAGAACTTGGTGTATTTGCAGACAGCCCAGCGGCTAAATTCCCGTCAGGTCAGATGGTCCTTGTTTTTCTCCCGGTTCCATTTCACCTTCCATTTCCTCTCCGGTGAGAAGAACATTCGCGCAGATGCTCTATCCCGCTCCGTGGTGTCCTCTGAGGAGGTGGAGGAAGAGCCTCGGCTAATTGTCCCCACAGAAAGCCTAAGGACGGTGGCTCCGGTTTCGCTTGAGTCTGTGCCTCCGGGCAAGACTTTTGTGCCCACCAATTTGCGACCGGAAGTACTCTCTTGGGCACATTCGTCCAGGGTGGGTGGACATTTTGGGACAAAAAGGACTTCTGAGTTGCTGGCGAGGACATACTGGTGGCTGCAGATGGCCTGTGACATCAGGGAATACGTTCAGGCGTGCGTCTCCTGCGCCAAGAATAAGTCCCCTCGACAACGGCCAGCTGGGTTACTTTTTCCTTTACCGGTGGCAGACAGGCCTTGGGAGATGGTCGGGATGGATTTTGTGGTGGGCTTACCCAAGTCTCTGGGCTGCACCATCAGCTGGGTGATAACCGACCACTTCTCCAAAATGGTGCACTTAGTGCCGTTACCACGGTTACCGTCTGCACGGGCCTTGGCAGCATTATTCATTAGGCATATTTTTGCCTACACCGGTATGCCAGACAAAATTGTCAGTGATCGAGGTCCCCAGTTTGCGTCTCGGTTCTGGAGAGAGCTGTGTCGTCTACTCAGCATTGAGTTGAATCTCTCCTCTGCTTACCATCCCGAGACGAATGGGTTGGTAGAGAGGGCCAACCAGACCTTGGTCACATACTTGCGACATTTTGTCTCTGCCAGGCAGGATGACTGGGCATCCTTGCTACCGTGGGCTGAGTTCGCTCTAAATAATGCTGTGGCTGACTCCACCGGACAGACCCCATTCCTCCTGAACTACGGTCAGCATCCGCGGGTACCAGTGCCTATGCTCGTGTCTTCCGCCAATTCCAGGGTGGCAGACTGGGCTGTGGAGGCACGGGACATTTAGGACCGCACCCAGGACGCCATTCAGGCCTCCAAAGAGAGGATGAGGTCTTCGGCCGATGCCCATCGGCGCCCCGCTCCTACATTTGCTCCGGGTGACCTAGTGTGGCTTTCTGCCCGAAACATCAGGCTATGGGTAGAGTCCACCAAGTTGGCACCTCGCTTTTTGGGCCCCTTTAAAGTTCTTGAGCAGGTGAACCCGGTGGTTTACCGCCTAGCCCTTCCGCCTCACCTTGGTATCACTGACACCTTTCACGTGTCCCTCCTGAAACCCGTGGCCATTTCCCGGTTTTCCGAGTCATCTGCCGGGACGTCTGGTTCATCTACCGACGATCATGAGGTGAACGCCATTGTTGGGTGCAAGGTGGTACGAGGCAAAAAGCTTTATTTGGTGGACTGGAGGGGCTATGGGCCTGAGGATAGGTCTTGGGAGCCTGTCGAGCATGTTCACGCTCCACAGCTCATCGCTGCCTTTGAACGCAGCGAGGCCCAGAGAAGGGGGGGCCCTGTTAGGGTTCGAGTTCCTGCTCCTGTACAAAGGGAGTCTCGAACCAGTGCCGCTGCTGTCTCCCATTCATCTCCGGCCGCAGTGGAGCCTGCTCAGCAGAGACGTCGGTCCAAGCGTCTTGCCCACTCCACTACTGGGCAGTGACTTGCTGCTGCCTTTCCTGGATCTGCTATTATAGCCAGTTCTTGAGCAGACGTCTTTGGGACAAAGTCCTGCATTTTCCCTTCTGAGCGTGCCCAGAGTGAGATCTCTCATTGGAGATCAGGGGTCACATGCTCAGGTACTGCAGCAGCTCCTATTGGCCCGCCAGGAAGGCCCTGTTGCTGCTAGTCTTCTGAACAGGTTTCTCATTGGTCCTTGTTCCTGGAAGGTCCTGTAGCTGTTGCTATAAAAGGGTAGCATGGCTGGGCCGCCATGCGCTAATATCAGCCATTGTATGCTATGCGCCAGTGTGGTCATGCGTGTGTGTGGTTAGGGACCCGGCTGAAATAAGCCACTAGAATACCGACTTAATCGGTGAGGAGTTTGGTGTGCTAGCTGGTCAGGGTCGGTGTCCTAGATGCCCTAGATTACCGGCATAACCGGTGAGGAGTTTGATTGCCGTATTCAGGGTCTGGCGTTCAGACGCCATAGATTGCGGGTGACTCCCGCGAGGACATTAGCGCATGACCACGTATTATGCTCGCTTAGCAATTAACCGTGTGCCTGAGAGCCTAACAGGACACGGTGCTTTTTCTCAGCGGCTCTGTGATGTAACAGGGTTCGCTCACGACGCTAGACAGCGCCCTAGCGTTTTACTTTGCGGCTCACTGAAGCTAAGTGAGTTCGCACCTATCACCATATAGCGCTGTGGCATCCCGTTAGCGGCTCTGGGGATTAACAGAGTTTGCACTTACTGCCACAACGCACTACGGCGTTTATTTTAGCGACTCTGCGGGATAACAGAGTTCGCTACTTTCGCCATCTTACTAGCAGCAGGCTTCGCTTGCACGGTGGACCCCGGGCTGCGAACGCGCCTCTCTACTTTATATATTTGGTGCGTTCCGCAGACCCTTAACAATAGGAACATACCCATTAGTGTGCATATTCAAGTAGTACATGGTTGGTGTCATCATCACCATCATCATCTACTTCTCTTCCTTCACTATACTGCACTATGTTATCCATACCTGAGCCTGAATGGCCATTTGTACATCTCCTGCCTGTCAATTACATTCTCTACTGTGCTGTTGCTGCCACTGCCAATAGACAGCCACACATTTCCTGCCTGCCCATTTTATCCTATAACTCTACCGTACTGCTTTTGGGAACCCTATGATGCACAAAATAAATACTGCTCCCAAAAAGGGGATAATTTATGCATTGGCTTTTGAAAAAGCTGTTGATTCTTCACTTTACAAATAATAAACCATTAACTCCTCTCTCCCACCACCACCCACTCAAAAAATAAATTTTGAATTGCTTCTTAAAACCTATCACTTCTTCATAGTCCATACTTTCTTTGTTCAGTTAGCAAAAATTTTTACAATCTTGACAACAAAGATGTAATTTCTGCAAAAACATATTTCAAGTTTGTTGTCATAGCTAAAACAAATCACGGCTTCTTCTTTCTTCCACCAAAACTGCACATAAGTTTTTTTAATTCCTTCTGAAAAATAAATAGAAACATTTTAAAATTGTCACTGGTCAGCTACATTAAATCTGTCCCAAAAATGTTCATTTTTTTCCAAGCAAGGGTTTACTGCTTTGCTATGCTATAATTTTAGTGTTATCACTTGCTGCTGAAATATGCCATTGCTTTGCCATCATCTTTTTCATTATCATTGCTGGTTCAGCTATGGAAAAAACTTTTACTGTTGCCTCAAGAAAAAAGGGAAATGCTAAAGTAATAATAAGCCATTGGGCCATACTTCTTGGCCCCTGGATTGGTGCTTCCATTAATTCTTCATTGGCCATTCTGTCTGTTCGCTAATGCTTTTCCATTGCTTATGTACTTTACGAAAAAATACCAAACATGTTGATACTCCCCAAAAAAAGGTGATTTTTGGCCCAGAGTTGGTTAGAAAAATATGGCTTCTTCCGCATGCACCACATCCATATGTACTCCAGCCTAGCGGCCATGTCCCCCAAAAAGGGATCAATTTTGAATTTTTATTTCTAAAATTCCTAAAGTTTTTACAGTAGGAAAGATGTGTATCTTCGTACCGTGTTAGCCAGTAGATAGAAAAATATTTAGACTTGAGAGTCCTCAGTGGTTGATACCTTTTAATGGCTAACTGAAAAGATGGTAACAAATTGCAAGCTTTCGAGACTACTCAGGTCTCTTCATCAGGCTAGACTAATACAAAATCTGAAGAATCACATATTTATATACACAAGAGGACACAGGAATAATGCAATAGGTAAGACAAGTGACGTGAAGCAGAACTGTCATTATGGCAGAGGGATGAACATAAATATTGGAACAGTTCATAGATAAGGAGAGGGGTCTGGGGGGTAAGGTTTCTCCTTGTGGAGAAATATCGTCACTCCTTGCGGAGATCAACATGCTAAGCATGCAGATGAGGAGACTTAAAGCCGCAATGCTCCTCTGGGAAATATGCTAATTATGCAAATTGTCTCTTCAGAGAGGAAGAGAGCTAGAACTCTAGTGCCACCTTTTGGAAGGTAGCAATCCTACAAGTCAATGTCGACCCTTTAACGAGCCTTATCACATGACCTAGGATAATAGCCAAACCAGAATCTCAATTTGCAGACACTGTGTTTCGGGGTTCAGCCCCTCGTCAGTGCAAAGCGGAGATCTGGTTTGGCTGTGTGAGAGGCCTCTCACACAGCCAAACCAGATCTCCGCTTTGCACTGACGAGGGGCTGAACCCCGAAACACAGTGTCTGCAAATTGAGATTCTGGTTTGGCTATTATCCTAGGTCATGTGATAAGGCTCGTTAAAGGGTCGACATTGACTTGTAGGATTGCTACCTTCCAAAAGGTGGCACTAGAGTTCTAGCTCTCTTCCTCTCTGAAGAGACAATTTGCATAATTAGCATATTTCCCAGAGGAGCATTGCGGCTTTAAGTCTCCTCATCTGCATGCTTAGCATGTTGATCTCCGCAAGGAGTGACGATATTTCTTGGACAATGGTCTGACGCCTCTCACACAGCCAAACCAGATCTCCGCTTTGCACTGACGAGGGGCTGAACCCCGAAACACAGTGTCTGCAAATTGAGATTCTGGTTTGGCTATTATCCTAGGTCATGTGATAAGGCTCGTTAAAGGGTCGACATTGACTTGTAGGATTGCTACCTTCCAAAAGGTGGCACTAGAGTTCTAGCTCTCTTCCTCTCTGAAGAGACAATTTGCATAATTTCCTTGTGGAGAGTGACATACCAGCTCTGGCGTGTCGAGGTAATGAGGCTTATTCGCCGTGCAATGCTCCTCTGGGAAATTTTAATATGCAAATTGCCTCTTCAAACAAAGAGGACTTGTACTCTATAGCGCCACCTATTGGAAGTAGCGATCCTACAAGTCACAATCAACCCTTTAACGAGTCTTGTAATATGACTTAGGATAAAAGCCAAATCAGAATCTCCATTTGCAGACACGGTGTTTCGGACTGTTGGTCCTCATCAGTGCAAAGTAGGAGAGATCTGATTTGGCTAGATGAGAGGCTCTGGACTGGGGTCTGGGGGGTAAGGTTTCTCCTTGTGGAGAGTGACATATCAGCTCTGGTGTGTCGAGGTAATGAGGCTTATTCGCCGTGCAATGCTCCTCTGGGAAATTTTAATATGCAAATTGCCTCTTCAAACAAAGAGGACTTGTACGCTATAGCGCCACCTATTGGGAGTAACGAGTCTTGTAATATGACTTAGGATAAAAGCCAAATCAGAATCTCCATTTGCAGACACGGTGTTTCGGACTGTTGGTCCTCGTCAGTGCAAAGTAGGAGAAACCTTACCCCCCCAGACCCCAGTCCAGAGCCTCTCATCTAGCCAAATCAGATCTCTCCTACTTTGCACTGACGAGGACCAACAGTCCGAAACACCGTGTCTGCAAATGGAGATTCTGATTTGCTTTTATCCTAAGTCATATTACAAGACTCGTTAAAGGGTTGATTGTGACTTGTAGGATCGCTACTTCCAATAGGTGGCACTATAGAGTACAAGTCCTCTTTGTTTGAAGAGGCAATTTGCATATTAAAATTTCCCAGAGGAGCATTGCACGGCGAATAAGCCTCCTTACCTCGACACGCCAGAGCTGGTATGTCACTCTCCACAAGGAGAAACCTTACCCCCCAGACCCCAGTCCAGAGCCTCTCATCTAGCCAAATCAGATCTTTCCTACTTTGCACTGACGAGGACCAACAGTCTGAAACACCGTGTCTGCAAATGGAGATTCTGATTTGGCTTTTATCCTAAGTCATATTACAAGACTCGTTAAAGGGTTGATTGTGACTTGTAGGATCGCTACTTCCAATAGGTGGCGCTATAGAGTACAAGTCCTCTTTGTTTGAAGAGGCAATTTGCATAGATAAGGAGAGAAAGTTTTATCGCCCTCTGATTGGGGTCTGGTATTGTGTTTTGATGCCCCTAGAAGGTCAGAGAAGCAGATTCCTTAATTGATATAGAAAGACATAAATCCATGTGACACGTTCATTCCAGCACTAAGAGTGTCAAAGGTCATCATAAGTTTATACTCCCAAACCTTTCTATCTTTCTCAGATTTGAAGTTAGATTTTAATACAAGTAATTCCATATCCATAATGCTATGACCGGGCATACAAAAGTGTTTTGCCACAGGTAAATCCATTCTTTTTTCTCTTATTGTGTGGCGATGAGAATTCATCCTTGTTCTCAGTTTTTGCCCGGTCTCCCCCAATACAGACCCCCAGTTGGACATTTAGTACATATAATGAGGTACACCACATTAGATGTGATGTAGCTGAAAGTACCTGGTATCTTGTAGTCCTGATGTGAGTTGGGGATCTTTATTTTGTCCGTGGTCATTATAGATGCACAGGTTTTGCATTTCTTCTTGTTGCAAGGAAAGGTTCCTGCAGCTGTTGGGGAGGACAGGGAGCTTCTGACAATGATGCTTCTTAGATTTGGGGGCTGCCTAAAACATAGTAGTGGGGGGTCTGGAAATATGGATTGTAATCGGGCATCTTTTTGTAGTAAAGGTTGTAGTTTCCGTGCAGCTCCTCTTAGCATCTCCAGATTTGGATTGTAGGTGACCACTAGAGGCCCCCGGTTATTTTCTTCTTTAGCTTTGTAATGTAGCAGGTGATTCCTTGATATTCTCGTGGCTCTTGCAATTTGGTTTTCAATTGTTCTTGGATGGTAGCCCTGGTTCAAAATAGTCTTTTCTTTCTGAGGCGACCAAGGTGTTCATCTCTATCCATGGGGTTGGAACATATACGGTTGTATCTGATGGCTTGGCTGTAGACAATAGAGTTTTTTATGTGTTTTGGATGGAAATTGTCCCATTTAAGGAATGTTGGACGGTCGATTGGCTTCTGATACAGGGATGTCTCTATTTCATTGTTCTTTAGCTTAATGGTGGTGTCTAAAAAGTTAATTACAGTGCTGGAGTAGTTAAGTGTTAAGTTGATGGTGGGATGAAATTGGTTGAACTGTTCATGGAACGTCTTTAGCTGTTGTTCAGACTCTGCCCAGATGATTAAAATGTCATCAATGTAGCGGTAGTAGGCCCGAGGCCTGATGGGACATGAGGACAAAAAGTCGCTTTCAAGCTTGGCCATGAAAAGATTTGCATACTGTGGAGCCATTTTACTTCTCATAGCTGTGCCAGTCTCCTGAAGATAGATCTTGTAGTCAAATTCAAAGTAATTGTGGGTGAGGATGAATTTTGTGAGTTTCACCACAGAATCAGCATCATTCCCGGTGTTTCCCATGAAGACTTTGCAGGCATTTAATCCATACTGGTGTGGGATATTAGAGTACAAAGATTCCTCATCCATGGTGGCCAGAATGGTTCCTTCTGGTAGGGGACCTATTGCTGCTAGTTTATTCAGTAGGTTAGTTGTGTCCTGAATGTAGCTGGGTGTATCCTTTACCAGGGATTTAAGAATACCCTCTACCCATCCAGATACCTGTTCAGTAAGGGTGTCCACACATGAAATAATCGGCCTCCCTGTACACTGTACACTGTGCTATTAAATACTGTTGGTTACCACCAACTACTCTCAGTTTACTTTTACCATATACCATATAAATAAGTTGAGGTCATTTTGACATTACTAAGGCCATGTTAGTATTGAAAAGCCAGGAAAGGGTGGCATACAGTCATAAAAGACCAGACAGTCTAATTGGTGCCTTTTCAGAGCAGAGAGCCTTTGAAGTACTTTCTATTTACTGCAATTCGATAAACTGCTAATTTAGTTTTCTACCAAAACTTGCAAATTTGAAAGGATTCTTCTTTAGTGTCTAGATAATGTGATGTGTGTTAGGGGTCGAGTTCCCGCTTCTGCACAAGGGGAATCTCGAGCCATTCCGGCTGCGGTCTCCCATTTGTCTCCGGCCGCAGTGGACTCTGCTCAGCTTAGACGTCGGTCCCAGCGTTTCGCCCAGTCTAACAGTGTGCAGAGGATTACTGCTGCTCCTCCAGGCTCTGCTATTGTGGCCAGTACTGGTTAGTGGCGAGCAGACGTCTTTAGGACAAAGTCCTTATTTTCCCCTTCTGAGCATGCCCAGGGTGAGATCTCTCATTGGAGATCAGGGGTCACATGCTCAGGTACTGCAGCAGCTTCTATTTGTCCACCAGGAAGGTACTGTGACTACTGGTGTTCTGAAATAGTTTCATTGGTCCTTGTTTCTGGCAGGTCCTGTAGCTGTTACTATAAAAGGTTGGCATAGCTTGGCCGCCATGCGCTAGTATCAATTGTTATATGCTTTGCGCCAGTGTGGTCATGCGTGTGTGTGGTTAGTGCCCGGCTGAAATAAGCCCCTAGAATACCGACTTAATCGGTGAGGAGTTTGGTACGCTAGCTGGTCAGGATCGGTGTCCTAGATGCCCTAGATTACCGGCATAACCGGTGAGGAGTTTGATTGCCGTATTCAGGGCTTGGCGTTCAGACGCCATAGATTGCGGGTGACTCCCGCGAGGACATTGGCGCATGATCACGTTCTATGTTCGCTTAGCAGTTAACTGTGTACCTGGGTGCCTGACAGGACACAGAAGTTTGTCTCAGCGGCTCTGTGACGTAACAGGGTTCGCTTTCAACGCTAGACAGTGCCCTAGAGTGTTTATTTTGCAACTCAGTTGTGTTTAGTGAGTTCGCACACATCGCCATATAGCGCTGCGGCACTCCTTCTAGCGGCTCTGTGGAATAACAGAGTTCGCACATATTGCCACAGCGCGTTACGGCGTTTATTTTGGCGACTTTGCGGGATAACAGAGTTCGCTTCTCGCGCCATTTTACTAGCAGCAGGCTCCGCCTGCACGGTGGACCCCGGGCTGCGAACGCACCTCTCTACTTCATATATTTGGTGCGTTCGGCAGACCCTAACAATGTGGATAAGAATGGTTGTAGAAAATGTCAAATTAACTAGATGAGTGCTGCACTTTTTTAAGTAGCTTAAATGTAAGCAAATTATCAGGACATTAAACTGATTCTAGACAGTCTAAGAAATATCTTTATCATCCAGCATTAGCTGTTTGAAGATTGTTTAGTAGCCTCCTTAAACAGGTGCGATTGCATTTCCTTGCACAGAAATGATAATTTACACAATCATTATGAGCGCAGTGATTATCATTGTGCTCGGTAGCTCATGTGTTTTGTACAGAGGACATAATGCTGCAGAAATCGATAATTTTTAACCAAGCTTAAAAAGTAGCTATGATTAAGGAATGTTAATTCCGATATGAGTAAGAAAATGTTCTGATGTATTTTTAATGTCTATACACATGCTTTTTGTATAAAGAACAAGAGTTCACAGTGAAGGTCGGAGTGATGACTTTTTCATCAGCTGCATTTAAAAATAATTTCACTCAGTGAGCAGATTTCCTTTTCATTTGGTAACTGACAGCATGTTTAAACAGGCTAATAGATGAGAATGAGCATTCTAGATGAAGGCAGTGGATCGAACACGTGTTGGAGCTGGCATCATTCCAGCAGAAGAAATCTTTAGTAGATATGTTCTCATTTGATCATTGAGTTTCAGATTGGTTCATTTATGCTATGGTAAATCCTTTTACCTACAATAATTATAGCTCTTTTAGGATTACACTGCACTTTTTTTATTTATGTTTTTGATATCTAGAAGTTATTTTTCGTATCATCCTCATCCTTCGCATTCACATCTCATGCTGTATACGCTGCTTTTTTATTGTTGGACTTTGACAATGATATGTCCGTTGAATGAAGTTTGTATATTTCTTAGGCATTGTTTTATTTGTGGGCTTAATACCAATCTTTTAATTTCCCCTCTTTTGTGTTTGGAGTTTTATTGTCACGGGGATGCCGCAACAGAGTGGAGTCAGAAGCTCGGAGTTAGAATTGCCCTACCTTCCTAATAGCATTCCTGTTATCCTACACACTAATTAGGGTGGTACTTATTGTAAGTAGACAAAAAGAAGGACCAGCACATCAAAGCTAGTGTGAATAGGTGCCAACCAAAGAAAGCATATGTCAAAAAGATTAAGGTTTCCACCATAAGTTACCAAGAATGATTACTCTAGAGCATAGGAATTGCATTGCTGCCATAGAAAATGGGAGAAAAAATTGAAAAAAGCGATATATAGGGTATATATGAAATATGTATCTGCAAAAATTGCTATGAAAAAAAGGAAGGTTCTTAGTGCATAGATTGGCCAATATGTGTGCCCAATTACCATGTCAAGTAAATTGGGTCCCTGTCCTGTAAATGTCACCTCTCTTGGCAAAAACGCCTACAATTTATGGGGCAGGAATGGACCAGCTAATCTGTTTAAAATCACCTGTGGCTATTGGGAGTGGGAGTGCACATGTCCAAAAGACTTTGATACAAATAGACAAAAAGAAGGACCAGTACATCTAAGCTAGTGTGAATAGGCGCCAACCAAAGAAAGCATATAAGTCAAAAAGATTAAGATTTGCTCCATAACTTACCAAGAATGATTACTGTAGAGCATAGGAACTGCATTGCTGCCATAGAAAATGGGAGCAAACATTGAAAAAAGCGCTACATAGCCCCCTAAATTGTAGGTTTTTTTGCCCAAGAGAGGTAACATTACCGGACAGGGACCCAATCTATACGCTAAGAACGTTCCTTTTTTCTTAGCAATTTTTGCAGATACATATTTGATATGTACACTATAAAGCACTTTTTTAAATTTTTCTCCCATTTTCTATGGCAGCAATGCAATTCCTATGCTCTAGAGTAATCATTCTTGGTAAGTTATGGTACTTAATGTAAGACAGGGATAAGAAGCTGATCTCCAACACGGGTAAACAATCCGTCTGGGGAGGCTATAAAACTCAGAGTTGCGCAGTACAAGTATCAGGGGAGCCCCTTTGTATCCTTCTCTAGTGGCAGAGCTTCCTTACCCTTCTGTCTCGTCGTGCGCTGTCTTGCCTTGGGTAGAAGCATGACATTTGGTTTGTCATTTTATTTAGTGCCTATGTCAGTACCCATGAACTTTATATCACGTTACTACATATATTATTTTTTTCATATTTCTGAGGGGTTATTTTATGTTTTTTTTAAATTATTTATAGGCTGCTAACTACTGACTACACTGTTATGGTACGTCTGTCAACAAACATGTAGACTATTTTGAATTTGAACATAAAGAATGTTGCAACTCATGATCAAGATAAGTAAAGTAATGAATCTAAATCATGCTTTGCTTGTAGCTTATATCTTTATATAAAATGGCACTTAAAATTTTACAGGGAACCTGTCACATGACTCATGCTGCCTAACGAAAAGTAGCTTGAATTAGAAACCAATTCTGTCATTACAAATATAAGTTTAAGGCCGGGGTCAGACGGCCATAGAATCTCTCATACGAGACAGTCGGCTCAATTATGCTAATGACACTCGGCTCAAACTCTGTTAGTGTTTGAATCCAAATAAAAAGTTAACCTTTGGAACTGAATATATGACATTTTAGATGAAATTGAAACAAGATGCAGTTTTATTCACAACCGACAAATGGGAATGATAGCAATAGCATCTAATGTTTCAGCGCTATGCCTTTATCAAGGTTATCTTTTCATTTGGACATTTGCACCAATTAAGTCCACCTGCTGGGCTGTGTGGGGGAGTGTCCACTCGAGCATACAGCCCAGCATGTGGAGTCAATTGTCCATGTGCAAAACTCTTTATACTGAATTTTTTCATTCAGAGTTTGAGCAGAGTGTCAAGTGAGAATCATACCACAGGTGCAGAGGAGATGGAAAACTTATTTTTTTCATCTTCTGCATTGTCTGAGTTTGTGGATGCATATTTTACACACACCCATAGAATTGTATGAATGTGTGTGATCAGAATTCTAGAGCCACTTGCCACATGCTGTGATTTTTTTCTTATGTCTAATTTGCATGAGTGAAAATAGCAGATCTGCTCTACCCCATAGTATAACATTGAACCGAGTTCTATCCGATAAAATACTGGATAGCACTCGGCAGTATTATACGCTCATGTCAGTGAAATTTGAAACTCTGCTGTGCTTCAGAGGAGAACATAGTCAAAAGCAAGGCCCAGGATGAGGTGGTTATTCTCCCATTTCACTCAACTTGATAGACAGGTTTCTCATTATGCACCATTTCAGAGTAAAATACACATGTTTGTAATGAAGAAGCAGCATGATTCATTTAATAAGTTCTCTTAAAGTCAATTCTAATAAATTACTTTCAGACATTTTCTTTTATGAATGAAACAAAAGGATATTTTATTTCATTTTTCTATTAAATATAAAAAGGTGAAAACTGCTTCAAAGTAATTTTCTTCAGCTGCAGATTCTCATTATAAAATCAGCTCTAGACTTTTGCTTCAATGTAAGATGCTTCACTGATTTTGCCATTTGTCTTGAGAAAAATAAAAAGGTATTCTCTGGATTTTGATGAAAAAATGAAGTACTTTTCTTCTGATTTTATTTTTACCATTCAGCATTTTCGTTATAGGAGACATACGGTAATTTGATTCCTTAATGCTGAAAAGTCCCTCTTTATCTGCATGCCATTTACCATAAGTATTTCCTTAATCCTCATTTTAATTTGCATATTTTTATTTCTAAATTTTAACATTGCAGTCGAGCCTGATACTTCTCCTGCATAATTAGCTTCTATTTCTTCTCAGTCTGTGCAGTATAGAGACATTTGATACAGGGGTGCAGACTGTACATTAATGAGAAGAAAGGAACTTTTTTGAATTTACCAAATGGATGCAATGAAACAAAGAGACAAAAATGTAAAGGGGTCTGAACACTTTCCGTAACCACTGTACGTCCGGAAGGTGGTAAGGTGATGCAGAAAATGATGCCAGGTGATGATGTAGAGGCATTTTGACTGTTTTTGAATGGGTGGCAAAGCAGGAGAAGCTGCTCCCAGAGTAGTGTGAAGAGGTTCTGTCCCCTATCTGACTGGCAAACCCCAGAAAGCTTATTGTGACTTGGCCTTACAAGATACCCGTGAGTATGTCAAGTTAAAAACAGAGATATTGGCAAGCTTGGGGGATCACTATGTCTGTCAGAGCCCAAAGGGTCCATCACTGGGCGTATTATGGTGACAATCATACTCGCTCTCAGATGTTTGACTTATTGCAATTGGTCCAGAAATAGTTGCAGTCAGAATTCTCCACCCCAGTCCAGATGGTCAAGCGGGTGGTCATGGACAGATTTGTTCACTCCCTCCCTAGGCCGGTGCAGTCCTGGGTTGCCCAGGGAGACTCCCGGAATGCAGATGACCTGGCGGGCCTCTATTAAAGGTAGCAGGTGGTCGAGAGGTCCCTAAAAAGCTGAAGTGGGCTCTGTGTAAACATCCGATTCTGGTTGCACTGGACTTCAGCAAAGAATTTGTGGTCCAGAAAGATGCTTTAGAAGTCGTCTTGGTAGCCGTGCTGTCTCAAGAAATAAATAGGGAAGAACATCCCAGCCTGTATCTCAGCCAGAAGCTCTCTTCATGCGAGGTGAAACTATGCCATTGACAAGAAAGAGTGCCTAGCCATATAATGGGCCATAGATACTGTTAGAGGTCGAGTTCCCGCTTCTGCACAGGGGGAATCTCGAGCCATTCCCGCTGCGGTCCCCCATCCGTCTCCGGCCGCAGTGGAGTCTCCTCAGCAGAGACGTTGGTCCCAGCGTCTTGCACAGCCTAGTACTGTGCAGAGGTTTACAGCTGCATCTCCAGGTTCTGCTATTCTGGCCAGTACTAGTCAGCAGCGAACAGACGTCTTTAGGACTAAGTCCTGCCTTTCCCCTTATGAGCATGCCCAGGGTAAGATCTCTCATTGGAGATCAGGGGTCACATGCTCAGGTACTGCAGCAGCTCCTATTGGTCCACCAGGAAGGTCCTGAAACTACATGTGCTCTGAACAGTGTCTCATTGGTCCTTTTTTGGCAGGCCCTGTAGTTGCTGCTATAAAAGGGTTGTATGGCCATGCGGCCATGCGCTATTATCATTTGCATTATGTGCTTTGCGCCAGTGTGATCATGCATGCATGTGGTTAGGGCTCGGCTGAAATAAGCCCCTAGAATACCGGCACCTCTGGTGAGGAGATTTGTGTGCACATGTTTAGGGTTTGGCTGAAATAAGCCCCTAGAATACCGGCTTCTCCGGTGAGGAGATTGCTTGATTGCTTTTCTGACTGCATGATCACTGACTGCTATCCGCACAGCAGTTATCTGTGTATCCCTGTGGAGTTAACAGGACACAGTACCTATCTCTGCGTCTCTACCTCAGCGACTCTGTGGTGTAAGAGAGTTCGCTTATACCGCCATATAGTGCCACAGTATTTATATTTGCGACTCTGTAAAGTAACAGAGTTCGCCTATACCGCCATCTTACTAGCAGCAGGCTCTGCCTGCACGGTGGACCCCGGGCTGCGAACGCACCCACTATTTATATTTATCTGGTGCGTTCCGCAGACCCTAACAGATACACTGAAATATTGCCTGCTAGGCCATAGGTTTAAGCTAGTGTTAGACAATGCCCCTCTGAGATGGTTGAGGGAAAAGAAGGGTAAGAATGCCTGGATGACTAGGTGGTTCTAAGGCCTCCAAGATTTAATTTTCCATGTAGAGCATAGACCCAGGAAGTTATACGTTAACATGAATGCTCTCTCATGAATTCCCTGTTTGGCGTCTGAAGGTGCCAAAACCCCCAACTTTGGGAAGAGAGAGGGGATTTGTAACAGAGTCACTAACGCTGTATGTGAGGGGAGATATGTATCACGAAGATTGCTTTCTTCTGTGATCTGAAACCTGTAAGTTTTCTCTCCAGCATGCTATGTGCTGAAAAGGGTTAACCAGCCATAACAAAGGTCTGGGTTTTTGTAAGTAGTTGAGAGATGGGCTGGACACCTACTCACTATATCTTGACTTCAAGGGTGTGGTTGAGAGAGTTAAATGTCCAGATACTCTGTTTTTTTCTCTGCTGTATGTTTGGAGGAAGGAAGTCTCCAGACTCAAGCTCCTGTGGGAGCTGAAGTGTGTTTTGTCCCAGAGGTCTAGAGCTCCGATGCGGAAGACTTTTTTTGTATGGACCTTTTATTTTCATTTGTGCCAGAAAGGCTGTTTTGTGTTATTACTTTGCTTTGTGGTTTATGATGCAATAAACCACCCAGAGACTTTATATAAGTGTTCCTGTGTCTACCTCAGGGAGCAGCTGAGTGAGCCGACCTACCACAATACATATATTTGCATGCATAATAATTGTCTTAATTGGAGTATATGTCTTGTACATTGCAGATACTGTAAGGATGTGAGGACAAATGAACTAGAGCTTTCCTGCTAAGTCTGGAGGGAAACATAGTGAGGGAGAGGATTTTTAAAAATAATTCAATACTTTTATTCTTGGCCAATTAAAACGAAAATAAAAACTTAGGTCATTTCCTGAGAAACAAATATTTTCTTTTAAAGGGAACCTGTCAGCTGGATTGTGCACAGTAACCTACAGACACTGTCAGGTTGGCGACGTTATACTGAGTTAATGATATGCTCCTTCTCTGGGGTGGGGCTGTGGGGGAGTCTTCATGTGGTGCTCTGATTAGCTATTCATACTGAAGACTGCTAACAGGTCACTGATCCCTTAGTGACCTGCCCCCCTAGTTAGCATAATGATTATTATATATACATGTTAAAAAAAAAAAAAAAAAATATATAATATATATATATATATATAATATATACAGTATATTGTGCAGGCAGGCGCCAGCCATGGCACCTGCGATACAGCATAATCACATGTGTAATGTGCATATAATTATTATGGTTGAAGTTATCCTAATATTAAAAAAAATCAATTTGAAAATGGCGCGCCACACCTGCGTAGTAGCAGCTTTCGGTGTATAAAGAGGTGATCCAATAGCTGTTATTGCGCATGAGCTGGCAGCGCCATCTTGCTAGAGAAGAAAAAAAAATTTCCTCCTCTAAGATGTTGCCAGACAAAGCACAATAGGGTCTTGTCTGAGTAAAAATTGTCAGCACTGTATATCTGCTCACCTGACAGGGTTGCGATAACACAACCACTAAATGCACATAGATACAGGCTGTTGGAAACCAATAGGATGAAAGAACAAAGGTGGAACTGAATGGATTAATTGTTGCTCTGGCTGAACAGGAAGACCATAGTCAGATGGAGTTAAAGACCCATGACGATTAAATGCAGTTTATTTGTCAACGTGTTTCGAAGTAGCACACTTCTTAAGGACAAACCACAGTGGCCAGAGGTCGAGGCAGCAGCTCTTTATTCTTAGAAGCATGTAGCTGTGCTAGGTCATAACCCAGGCAGGTGGGCATATACAATTCTTTGCTCACTTTGTCTTATATTAAAGGTAACACACTTGGAGCTCATTTTCTCTTATTAATTTATTTGTCAGGTCAGGTAAACTCATCCTACCTAGTGTCCACCGTTTGCCTCCTGCTACCTCCTCAGCTGAGACCAGTGTTCTGGCCCATCTATTTCGAATATTTCCATTACACTGGCATAGAGGGCAATGGCAAGCTTACATCATACTTAAACAGAACAGGAAAGGCATGGTTCGGAATTACTGCTGTGCCTCTCATGATAGTGAAGGATAAGAAGGCCAGTCTCTGTGGAGAAGGCCGTGGAAAGCGGAGGGTACTTACGGAGGGCAGCTCAGAGAGTTCCAGCCAAAATACCAGAAATACTTCTTAACTGACACAATTCAAACATGGGAGCGAAGTCTGAGGCCCCGTTCACACATTGCGGTTTTAGATGCGTTTCTGCTGCGTTTTTTAACGCTGCGGAAACGCATCCAACCCGCAGCACAGTGCACAGCCAATGAATCCCTATGGGAACCGCAGGTCTGCTGTGCACATGCTGCGGAAAAAAAACGCGCGGTTTAGCCGCGTTTTATTTTCCGCAGCATGTCAATTCTTTGTGCGGAACTGCAGCGGTTCGGCGCCCATTGACTTGCATTGAGTCGGGCACTTCCGCAGCAAAACCGCAGATCTAAAAAAGATCTGCGGGTTTGCTGCGGCTGAAACCGCTGCAGTTCGGGAGGAGGGAAGTGTGTGGGCGGTGCGTGGGCGTGAATAGTGTGCGGCGCTGTGTGTGTGGGCGGTGATTGTGTGCCGGTGTCTGCGTGATCGGTGTGTGGGTCTGTGTGCGGGTCTGTGTGCGCGATCGGTGTGCGGGGCTGTGTATGTGCGGCGGTGTGCGGGGCTGTGTGCGTGTCTCCGTGTATGCAGGCATCGTCGGATGGGACTACAAGTCCCATCCGGCTATGCCTGCTACAGTGACAGTGACTGACACATTAGCCAATGATGGGACAGTAGTAGTCCCATCATCCGGCTAATGTGCACTGCTGAATGTAAAAAAAAATATATTACATGACATACAGAACATATAATGACATACAGAACATATAATGACATACAGAACATATAACATACAGTAACATACAACAAATAACATTGAGCACATACTCACCTCTTCCCCGACACCATCCATCTGTGTACCGCTCTGCCGCCGGGAGAGAATGACGTCACTACCGTTCATTCTCTCACGGCAATGCTGGGTGAGAAAATTCCCACGCAGCATTGCCATAAAGTGAGAGAATGAACTCAGTGATGCACTGCAGGAGCCATTGTCTCCTGTCAGTGCATCACTGGGAGGCCCTACAGAGCAGTGGCATCACCTGATGTCACCGTTCTATAGGGGAGACCGTCGAGGGACCCTCGTTATTAATTGGACTGCGTCGGACAGGGAGTATACGGTTGTTTTATTTTTTACGTTTTTTTACAGGAGATCAAGGGCGTCGCTTGGATCTGAGTGTGTAATAAAGATATGAAAACCGTGTTGTGTTTTATTTCATTAAAATAATTTATTCTTATGCGTGTGTTGTTTTTTTTAACCCTTTATTAATATAAGATTAATAATGGATAGGCGTCTTATTGACGCCTCTCTATTATTAACCGGGCTTAATATCACCTTACAATAGCAAGGTGATATTAACCCCTTATTACCCCATATCCCACCGCTACAGGGGAGTGGGAAGAGAGGGGCTAAGTGCCGGAATTGGCGCATCGTACAGATGCGCCAACTCTGGGGCGGCTGGGTGCTGGTATTTTTAGCCAGGGGGGGCGCCAATATCCATGGCCCCTTCCTAGGCTATGAATATCAGCCCGCAGCTGTCTGCCTAGCCTATCTGGCTATAAATTATAGGGGGACCCCACGTCATTTTTTTTGGGAGGGGTCCCCCTAGTTTAATAGCCAGTGAAGGCTAGCTGCGGGCTGATATTCATAGCCTGGGAAGATCCATGGGTATTAACCCCTTCCCAGGCTAGAAATATTGGCCCCGGCTGTCTGCTTTCCCCCTCTGGCGCAGAAAAGTGCGCGGGAGCCCACGCCATTTTTTTTCCTATATTTTTTTTTTTATTAACTATTGTGTTATTTTGTGTATGTGTACGCATGTGTGTCTTTAACTATTTGTGTACCATTTTATCTATCTATCTATCTATCTACTGGTATCTATTATCTATCTATGGCCGGCGACACACTTGCGAGTGTGATGCGAGTAAGTCGCACGACTTTCTCGCATCAACACCCGGCACGGCCGCCCACTCTCGGACCCGAATGTGCGGCTGCATAGAAATACATGCAGCCGTACACTCGGGTCCGAGAGCGGGCAGCCGTGCCGGGTGTTGATGCGAGAAAGTCGTGCGACTTACTCGCATCACACTCGCAAGTGCGTTGCCAGCCTATCTCTATCTGTGTGTGTGTAATGGAGTGTGGGTTGGACAAATGTAAAAGAGGAGGTTGGGCAAGAAATGACATCACAAATCTTTTTTTTTTTTTTGTTAAACAACATATCTTTATTTAGCTGTAAAAACCGCATACAAAACCGCATGAGAAAAAACGCGTCAAAACCACGCCAAAAAACGCA
Organism: Oophaga sylvatica; assembly: GCA_033576555.1. Classification (NCBI taxonomy): domain Eukaryota; kingdom Metazoa; phylum Chordata; class Amphibia; order Anura; family Dendrobatidae; genus Oophaga; species Oophaga sylvatica. Next base: position 461,708,734 of record JARQOD010000005.1, read on the forward strand.
TCAAAACCGCGCCAAAACCGCGTCAAAACCGCGCCTGCGGTTTCTGCCAAGAGGTGCGGTTTCGGCGCGGAAAAATCCGCAGGCAAATCCGCAATGTGTGCACAGGCCCTAATACAGCAAATATAAATACAGAAAAAATAAAGATAGACAACCAGGGTTGATTGAACAATAGTAACAAACTGTAGAAAAATGACTTTGGTCTTCTAACTAGTATTTTCTTTGCTAGCCAAGCCATTGCCTTACAGGGGTTGTCTGGCCTTAAGGTACTGCCACACTAAACAATCCCGCTAGCGATCTCATTAACGTCGCATACTAATGAGATCGCTAGAGTGATTGTTATAATATCGCTAGTGGCTGCCTAATTTAGCGATGTCGTTAAGGACGCTATCGCGGTTAGCGATCTCCTTAACGACTTTAGCGGTACAAAATACCGCTAAATCGCTAAAAAAAAGGTGCCACACTCAGCGATATATACTTACCAGCGGGACGCCGACGATAAAAATAGGGTCCGGAACGATGTCAGCGACGAACGAGATCACAGCAGGATCTCAGCAGGGGCCACGTCGTCGCTAGATGCCGCACACAACAACGTCGCTAACGTTATCGCTAAATAGTGACGTTTTTTAGCGATCTCGTTAGCGACGCTGTTTAGTGTGGCATACCCTTTAGGCTACAAGTCTGCAGTCACTCTATGTGACTGCAGACATGTGAATGCACACATCGCACGCACTGTGAAGATTTTCCAGTGCCATTTCTAGGACAGACAGTCATGTGTTACTGTAAGTATGCAATTTACATACTTCCAGCCACATTCTGAATATACTGTGTCCGACTTGCAGTATCATATACTTGCGATCTCATGCCCACCACTTTCGGCGTTCGCAGTGGAAAATCCACACAGCGCACACTGCATATCATGTGGAGTTTCACAAGTCTGCAGTCACATAGAGTGACTGCAGACTTGTAACCTAATGCCAGATAATCTCTTAGTCTCTAACACCCATAGATTTTATTGCCTCTAGCTGAGGTAACAACTGCTCCTTCCCTGTCATATAACTAATTTAGTTACTCCCTATTGATGCTGTCCAAATCCCACTTATCAGTGTGGCTACACATGGCTAGTAGACACACACAGATCGCCCTACTATAGCAACTACTGAATTGCTATCTAGGGTATCTAGGCTTTGATGAACAAACCACTTTTTTTGCTATTGAACAGTATTGTTTTTTTCTGTATTAGTCATGATATAGTGAGAAAATGCATTACATTGCCGAAAATATGTACATATCCTTAATTTTGTTATCTGATACTATAATCAAAATCAATAGATAATCATATAGCCACAGCACAGAGCCTGGAACACATACTGGTATGAATAGTATATACAATGAAATATCATTAAAGACTTTTGGCTAAGCTACTTTGCAATAATCCATGTAGTGTAATAACAAAATCTTAACAGTCTATAGAGAAACAAACTGCTGGTTATTTGCTCAATATTTCTCTTAGCTTTTCTTGTCACAAGATGTGCTATTAAATACAATAGGGCATGTTTTATAAATTTGTCTATTGACCATCAGTTTATTAAATTTTGAGAAAATAGTTCAGACTAGTGACAGGCGAACCCCTGGGTGTTCGGGTCTGGCGGGTTTGGATGAATATCTAAAAAAAATTTTGGTACCGGTACCAGTACTACTCCCATTAGCCGATGTCTGCTCTCATTGATAACAGCGAGAGTAGGCACCGCTGATGGGAGTATTCATCAGTTGTGCTATAAGTAAATTAATAAACTGAAGAAGTTAGCCAGGGGCTGATGTTCTTAGATTGGTAAGGGGCCATGTATATTGCCCTCCAACCTAAAAATAGCAGCCCTCAGCCACCCCAGAAAAGGCGCATCTATTAGATGCACCAATTCTGGCACATTGCCTGGCTCTTCCCACTTGCCCTGTGGCTGTGGCAAGTGGAGTCATGGTTGTGGGGTTGATGTCAGCTGTTTTATGGCTGCTGACATCAAGCCCACGGGTTAGTAATGGAGAGTCATCTATAAGACTCCTCCATTACTAAACTCACAGTTAGATTGTAAAAAAGACACAGCCAGAATAAAATCCTTTATTTGAAATAAAAAAGCACGATTTTACTCATGTTACGCAAATTCCTTTGAAGCCATTGACCCCTGTATAATGCAATGTGATATGTGGTTCACAACCTGGACGTTGCTATGATGCAACTATCCAGGCTGAAAACAATGGGAGAATGAGGTGTTGCGAGACTAGGTTCAGTGACCAGCGGTGATGTCATTGAGGTTACCGCAGGTCACTGAGGCTGCGTTCCCACCGGCACTTCACTGTGAGCCTTGACAATGAACCATGGTGACCTCAATCAGATCACCACGAGCACAGTGAGAGAATTTTCTCATGGTTCTTTTGGTGATCTCATTGAGGTCATTGCAGTTCATTGTCCCGCCTCACAGTGAAGTGTGGGAACGCAGCTTCAATGATCTGCGGTAACCTCTATGATATCACCGCTAGTCACTGAAGCTGCGAATCATGGCATCGTCCAGGTTGTAAACCTCATATTGTAGACTTGGATTACAACGTGGGACATCTTCACTTCAGACCATCGAGGAATATGGTGATATTATTAATTATTATTTTTCTTTCTTTACAGGGGAACCGGGCTTCAATGGAATGAGCGTAAGTTGAGTATAACTGCCTTTTTATTTTTATTTCAAATAAAGGAGTCAGCGTCTTTCTTTCAAATAAAGGATTTTATTCTGGCTGTGTCTTTTTATAATCAAACTATGGGGTTAGTTATGGAGAAGCATCTTATAGATGTAGTACTTCAATAAAATGGCGCTGGAGTTAGCGCGTGCTCCAGTGCCATTTTATTGAAGACACTGACACTGTACATGTGAATTCGCAGACACTGTGTCTTCAAAAAATGGCATAAAATTAAAAATGTACTAATAAAAATGCTCGCCACCCAGGCATAGAACAGGTTCAAAAGCAAGTAGTATATATAAGTGTGGATATATACACAAGAATTAGTAAAGGGGTTCCTCCATTAGGGACATATATTATAGTGATTCATTATGTCATGAATTTTCAATGTTAGTACAGTAGCTTCATCAGGCCAAGTAAATCTGTTTAATAATGTATGCAGTTTGTTATGTGAAATCTAGTGTTAGGGGTCGAGTTCCCGCTTCTGCACAAGGGGAATCTCGAACCATCCCTGCTACGGTCTCCCATCCGTCTCCAGCACAGTGGACTCTGCTCAGCAGAGACGTCGGTCCCAGCGTCTCGCCCAGTCTAACATTGTGCAGAGGATTACTGCTGCCTTTTATTATTATTATTATTATTTATTTCTATAGCACCATTGATTCCATGGTGCTGTACATGAGAAGGGGTTACATACAAATTACAGGTATCACTTATAGTAAACAAACTAACAATGACAGACAGATACAGAGGGAGAGGATCCTGCCCTTTCGGGCTTACATTCTACAGGATTGTGAGACAGGAGACAGTAGGTCGGTGTCACGCTGTATAGCAGATATATATATATGTGATGTCAGTAATCTATATCAAAAGGGCAACATCCTATATAACATGCGCATAGATATATGATAACATAGAATTACCTGACAATGTCCAGTGGGTCAATACGGAATCCGTTATACACTGTCTCCGGCTAGAGGGTGACCGGGGTCTATGCTGACCCTAAACTGGGGTCCTAACTAATCCCTCTACCTGGAGGTACTGTTAAAGGTACAGAGGTCCAGGCCACCAGCGTAAACCCTGTCTCCTATCAATCCCTGCCAACTGTAATCTAGTCCTAAGAAGGACCCTGATTACCACCAAAGGGAATGAACAGGTAACGGTTAATGAACAGAAAGACATACAAGAAAGACAAGAAATAAAGTAAATAAAGTCTTACATACAACACTCACACACAGTAGGAACACCTAAGGTCTCAGAGATAAACTATAAGCTGTAAGAGTAAAAACAACTAAGGAGCTCTTAGCTTAAGTATTCTCAGAACCGATCCAGTCTGCTAGACTACATGAATGCTTTCACCGGCATCTAACAAGCAGACTGGCAGGTATATGAAGGAATCTAATTAGAACATAATCAAAAGCAGCCGGGCGAGGCTGGACCTAGTCTTAGCAAAGAGCTAGGTAAAATTAACTCCCTCATTACCAAACACAAAGAAACAGCAACTCAGCTGTGAGAAGTCAGAGTGTGTAATCGCGACGATCCTCGTGGCGATACACCCATGACAGTCGGGGGGTTGCAGCAGTTCCGGTGTTGGTTGAGGCAATATCTCCGGTAGTGGTGAGGAGGTAGCAGGGTCATTGCAGGCTGTAGGCTTTCCTGAAGAGATGGGTTTTCAGGTTCCGTCTGAAGGATCCGAATGTGTTTGATAGTCGGACGTGTTGGGGCAAAGAATTCCAGAGGATGGGGGATATTCGGGAGAAGTCTTGGAGGCGGTTGGGTGAGGAGCGAATAAGTGTGGAGGAGAGAAGAATGTCTTGGGAGGATCGGAGATTACGTGAGAGAAGATATCGGGAGATTAGTTCAGAGATATATGGAGGAGACAGATTATAGATGGCCTTGTAGGTCAGTATTAGTAATTTGAACTGGATACGCTGAGGGAATGGGAGCCAGTGAAGAGATTTGCAGAGAGGAGAAGCGGAGGAGTAGCGAGGAGAGAGGTGAATTAGTCGTGCAGCAGAGTTAAGGATGGAATGGAGAGGTGCGAGGGTGTTAGCAGGGAGGCCAGAGAAAAGGGTGTTGCAGTAGTCGAGGCGGGAGATGATGAGGGCGTGCACAATCATTTTAGTAGATTGAGGGTTGAGGAAAGGACGGATTCTTGAAATATTTTTGAGCTGAAGGCGACAGGAGGTAGAAAGAGCTTGGATGTGCGGTTTGAAGGACAGGGCAGAGTCAAGGGTTACTCCGAGGCAGCGGACTTCTGGTACGGGGGAAAGCGTGATGTCATTAATTGTGATAGATAGGTCAGGTAAGGAAGATCTGTGGGATGGGGGAAAGATTATGAGTTCAGATTTGTCCACATTGAGTTTGAGGAAGCGGGAGGAGAAGAAGGAGGATATGGCTGATAGACACTCCGGGATTCTGGATAGCAGAGAGGTGATGTCTGGGCCAGAGAGGTAGATCTGAGTGTCATCAGCATAAAGGTGGTACTGGAATCCGTGGGACTTTATGAGTTGCCCCAGGCCAAGTGTATAGATTGAGAAGAGTAGGGGTCCTAGAACAGAGCCTTGGGGGACTCCAACAGAGAGAGGGTGGGACGAGGAGGTAGTGTGGGAGTGGGAGACGCTGAATGTGCGGTTGGAAAGGTATGAGGAGATCCAGGATAGGGCGAGGTCTTTGACGCCAAAGGAGGAAAGAATCTGTAGTAGAAGGCAGTGGTCAACTGTGTCAAAAGCAGAGGACAGGTCAAGAAGCAGGAGTATAGAGTATTGTCCGTTTGCTTTGGCTGTGAGTAGGTCATTAGTAATTTTTGTCAGGGCTGTCTCAGTGGAGTGATGGGGGCGGAAACCAGATTGTAGAGTGTCAAAGAGCAAGTTAGAAGAGAAGTGGTAGGAAAGCTCAGCGTGGACATGCAGCTCCAGGAGTTTGGAAGCGAATGGGAGCAGCGATATTGGGCGATAGCTGGACATAGCGGTTGGGTCGAGGGTTGGCTTTTTAAGGATAGGCGCGATTGTGGCATGCTTGAAAGCAGAAGGGAAGGTACCGGAAGTTAGTGATAGGTTGAAGAGGTGGGTTAGGGATGGAATAATAGTGGTGGTGAGGTTGGGGAGGAGGTGGGTTGGGATGGGGTCAAGTGCACAGGTTGTGAGTAGTGTTGAGCGATACTGCCCGATATCGAAAAATATCGGATCGGAATGGTATAACCGATATCACTAAATATCGCCGATATCCGATTCCGATAGCGGAAGTCCCATGTAAGTCTATGGGAACAAAATATCGCAACAAAAAAAACCCTTTCTTTCGTTGTAAACACAAAATATACACACATAGAATACATATATATATATATATACATGTCATTGTGACATATATATAAACATATATTTATAGTTTATACACTTCTACATAGTAAAATAGACTCTGTGCTTGAGAATTGCTAAAATCATCAGAGAATGTATTTGCCAATTTTTTCCGCCATATCTGCGTCACGACGAGGCACTGGTGAAGAAGAAGGGCGTGCTCTTCGTGGGTGTACACTCACTCAGTGGCGTGAAAACGATGGCCGACCAGTGTAAATGTTACTGCAATGTAAGATCGTGCCCCACAGCTCTGGAGTTCCGCCTCCTCATCCTCCTCAGTGTGCGGAAACTAACACGAAGGTCCCGCCTCCCTACAAAAGAGGGGCCCTCTCCAGATGCTAATGACACATGTGACTTGGCAGAGATGGCTAATGGACACGAGCAGAAGTGTGAAGGGATGGAGCAGTCAGAGCTCTCCCCCCACGGAAGCGACCCGATCGCCACGGAATCACCGTTGGGCACCCGGCCTGTAAACCCTCCTACGCTGCAAGAAGCGGAGGATACCCTAAGAGGCCTGGCCCGGCACCGGGAGGAGGTCGCCAGGATGGAAGCGAGCTGGCGTGCCCTAAAAATAAACTTGGAGCGGCGCCAATCGCTCTTACCTGAAGTGTCTGTACCGGAAGGTGAGGCACCCGTTCTAGTAGAGGAGCCCTTGCAATGTGATCCGGTTGACGTTGTCGCAGTGGAGGCACCCGTTCCTGCAAAAACCGCAGCACCGTCAGCACCCCAGATCCCGCTGTCTGCCCCCGTCGCTGAGACAGAAGAAGCGACACCCGTCCTCATGGAGGAGGCCGCGCAGGCACCAGAGGTCTACCTGTCTGTACCGGAGCCCCGACTGTCATCTGATTTAGAGCCGTCTGCTTCCTCCGCAGGGGAGCGCCGCCAGGACTGGGGGGCGCCAGGAGAGCTGCCGCAAACCGGACATCGCAAGCTGCAGTGGAGTGGTGGAGACATGGAGCTGCTGGTGGAGGAGAATTTCAACCGGCGTCAGGAGGAAGAGTGGAGACGTTGGGAGCGGGAAGCAGAGCGACAAAGGGAGCAGCGAGAAACCCAAAAACTTCGCCAACGTCAGGTGGAGAAGGACCGGGCAGATAAGGACCGGATGAGAAAGGATAAAGGAACCCTGAGGGAGCCGCGGCGTAAGGGTGCAGTACGGAGCTTTAAATTGAAAGGTGGTTGGGGCTTCATCCAGGAGCCTGGACTTTATTTAGAAGTTTTTGTGACCCGGCGGGACGTGGAGACTCACCTCCCAGAAGGACACCCGGGGAGGGACCTGTTGCCAGGAGACTTGGTGACTTACACCCGACACTGGGGTTACAATGGGTGGTACGCCCTAAATGTTACCAGGTGCGACCCCTACTCCCCAGAGTGTCAGGAACCTGTGAGACCCTCGGAGCCTTCAGCCTCCCAATCCAGGCCTCTGCACAAGTGCCCACCCCACGCCGTAAATCTCCCCAGCCTCCCTCAGTGGTCTCCTCAGCAGCCCCAGCTATGGACATGATAACTATAGCTGGCCCGTACCCGGCGCCTGTTAGGCCCCCTGGGGTTCGTTCAGTCCGGGACATAGGGTTCCAGACCCGGAGGGAGATGAAAGAGGTGGCCACACAGACCCAGATAGCGGGTCACGACTTGACTGTACAGGCCACACGACGTCATCAGGTCCTGGTGGTCCTTGGTGCCTCGGATGTTTGGCAAGCATCAGAAGAGTACCAGGTGGTACCTGGAACACCCCGGCCAAAGAAGTATAAATAACCCGGACAGGGTCCCTGTATGTAAATAGTTAAATTGTTGATAAATAGTTAAATTGTTGATGTACCCGGACGGGTGAATGTTCATAAAAAAGTTTTTTAATTTAATAAAAAAAAAAAAAACACATTTTTCATTACTTTTATTACAGTCTCATCCTGCGACGCCATCGATCTCCTGTAAAAAAATGAAAAAAAAAAAAAAAGTATACCACCTGACCGACGCAGTCCATAGTAACGAGTGTCCCACGACGATCCAGCTCTGCTACATCAGAATGACAGGCAGAGCCTGTCATCCCGGCGCAGCACAGCTGATTACCTGCTTCCCCGGCGGTGACGTCATCGGACTGGTTTACGGCCGGGATTACCCTGCAGTCACTGCAGTTATCGCGAAAAACTGCATGTGACCGCCAGGGAGAAGATAATGGCGGCCTCAAGCAGTCCAGGACGTGACCGCCGGAGATCTTCTGCCAGGTAAGTGCCGCTGACTCCTGACAGACCCGACCGACGGACACTCACAGTGACAGTGACAAATCCGATTCCGGTATTCGATATGACGAAAATATCGGTATTCGGAATCGAAAGGCCGATACAGCTAATATCGGCCGATATCCGATATTTGCAGTATCGTATCGCTCAACACTAGTTGTGAGGTGCGATTTGGAGAGAAGACAATTAAGCTCCCCTTCAGTTATGTTGGAGAGGGAGGTTATGGGGTTGGGGCATTGGTCTGGTATACAAAGTGGTTGAGGTGGTTGAACAATGAAGACTTGCCTTGTTTGGTCGATCTTATTTTTGAAGTGTGTGGCAAAGTCCTCAGCAGAGATGAGGGAGGTAGGAGGGGGCAGTGGTGGGCGGAGGAGGGAGTTAAAAGATTTGAATAACTGTTTGGGGTTGTAGGATAGGGAAGATACGAGGGTTGTGAAGTAGGCCTGTTTAGCAGAGGTGAGGGCAGATTTGAAAGAGAGTGTTGCTTGTTTGAATGCAGTGAAGTCGTCTTGCGAGTTTGTTTTTTTCCAACGCCGCTCTGTAATCCTGGACACTTGCCGGAGCTTTTTAGTGGTGTTATTGTGCCAGGGTTGTCTGTTGGTACATCGCACTCTGCCATGAACGAGAGGGGCGATGTGAGAGTGGCATTGTAGAAAGCAGTGGCACTGTCTGTATCGTGGAGTGAGGATATTGATGCCAGTAAAAGAATAGAGTCAGAGAGTGTGTGGATGTCTAGGTGTGCAAGGTGTCTGCGGGGGTGCACGTGTTGCTGGACATGGGTGACAGGAGAGGAGGACAGGGATGAGAAAGTGAGTAGATGGTGGTCGGATAGAGGGAGAGGGGAGGTGGTGAAGTTAGATAGAGAGCAGAGGCGGGTGAAGACCAAGTCTAATTTATGACCATCCGTGTGGGTGGCTGAGGAGGACCACTGAGTAAGTCCAAAGGATGAAGTAAGGGACAGAAGTTTGGAGGCTGCTGACTGAAGGGTATCAGTGGGGATGTTGAAGTCACCCATGATGATGGTGGGGATGTCAGTGGAGAGAAAGTGAAGAAGCCAGGTAGTGAATTGGTCGATGAAGGCAGTGGTCGGGCCTGGAGGTCGGTATATGACGGCCACTTGGAGGTTGGAGGGAGAGTAGATGCGGACAGAGTGGACTTCAAAGGAAGGGAGGATAAGGGAGGGAAGAGGTGGGATTGGGTTAAAGTTGCCTCTCCAGGTTCTGCTATTGTAGCCAGTACTGGTCAGCGGCGAGCAGACGTCTTTAGGACTAAGACCTGCTTTTCCCCTTCTGAGCATGCCCAGGGTAAGATCTCTCATTGGAGATCAGGGGTCACATGCTCAGGTACTGCAGCAGCTCCTATTGGTCCGCCAGGAAGGTCCTGAAACTACTTGTGTTCTGGAACAGTTTCTCATTGGTCCTTTTCTGGCAGGTTCTTTAGTTGTTACTATAAAAGGGTTGCATGGCCTTGCGGCCATGCGCTTATATCAGTTGCATTATGTGCTTTGCGCCAGTGTGATCATGCATGCATGTGGTTAGGGCTCGGCTGAAATAAGCCCCTAGAATACCGGCACCTCCGTTAAGGAGATTTGTATGCACGTGTTCAGGGCCTGGCTGAAATAAGCCCCTAGAATGCTGGCTTCCCCGGTGAGGAGTTGCTTGTTTGCGTTGCTGAATGCATGATCACGGACTGCTATCCGCACAGCAGTTATCTGTGTATCCCTTTGGTGTTAACAGGACACAGTCTCTATTTCTGCGTCTCAACCTCAGCGACTCTGTGGTGTAACAGAGTTCGCTTATATTGCCATATAGTGCTACAGCATCGATGTCTGCGACTCTGTGAAGTAACAGAGTTCGCTTATACCGCCATCTTACTAACAGCAGGCTCTGCCTGCACAGTGGACCCCGGGCTGCGAACGCACCTATTATTTATATTTATTTTGTAAGTTCCGCCAGCCCTAACATAATATTAGCGCCAGGTTCTGGCTAGTAAAATGGTGGACGACTAGCGTCTTCAGCGGAACATTCAGCAGCTGGAGAGTAGGTTGGCGGCCCTTGAGCGCACAACCTCAGCTGTGGATGTTACCGCAGTCACTGTTCAGGCTGCTAGCGTGGCTGCAGCCAGTGTGTCAACTGCTACCTCTGCCCCTACATTATCCCACCTCCCGCTTCCAGGCAAGTTTGCTGGTGACAGCAAGCAATGTCGGGGATTCGTGAGTCAGTGCTCTATACAACTCGAGCTTCTGGCTGCACGTTTCCCCACGGATCGGGCACAAGTTTGTTTTGTAATGTCTCTCCTGTCGGGTAGAGCATTGGAGTGGACCACACCGCTGTGGGAGCGTGACGACAGTGTGGTGCGGAGTGCTCCTCGTTTTCTGGAGGCTCTAAAAAAGGTCTTTCTAGGACCTCAGGTCACGCACGATGCGGCGCTCCAACTGCTGGCAAGTTCACAGGGTTCGTCCTTGGTCAGCTATTTTGCTGTCCAATTTCGGACTCTGGCCTCGGAGTAAGACTGGCCAGATAAAGTCCTCATTCCCGTGTTTTGGAGAGGACTGGCGGGCCATGTGAAAGACGCCTTGGTTACCAGGGAGATTCCCGCCACACTGGAGAAGCTTATCACCATATCTACCCGCATCGACCTCCGTTTTCTCGAGCGGACGTTGGAGCGGTCCCAGTGTAGGCAGAGGTTCAGGCTGGCTCCCACCTTCGCCAGACCTCTAGAATCTTTTAGTCAGGCGTCCGACTCCCATGAGGCCATGGAGGTTTCTCGAGCAGGACCTAAGTCCCGGGCCGCTCGAGTACCCGTGGTTTGTAACACCTGTCAGCAGTCAGGACATTATGCCAACAAATGTCCACAGCGGTCGGGAAAACAGTCGCATCTAGTGACCCTGGGAGGAGGTTCACTAGACACCGCGGCATTTTCCACCAAGTTGTCCTTCAAGGGGACAATTACTGTAGGTCCATCCACTCTCACCGCCGAGCTCTGTGTGGATACTGGAGCCGAGGGGAATTTCATGTCCTCTGCCTTTGCTCTCCGCCACACTATACCTCAGGTGATGCTCGCCAAACCGGTGACTGTGCGCGTAGTGAATGGATCGACTCTGCCCTCACAAATCACCCACCAGACTATCCCTCTCACTTTATCTATGTCCCCTTCCCATCAGGAGAGTATTTCCTTTCTTGTCCTGCCCGAGGGAATAGACGAAGTTTTGCTGGGAATACCTTGGCTCCATCACGTAAATAAACAAAAAAGCAGCCTCACCGTGTCCTATTAGCATAAATCAGTCCGTTTTGCAATGCTGTGGGTCTCCACCAATAGCCGTGACTTAAGGCTTCACATAGGAATATTAGTTATGGTGAGTCCCAAGAATAATAAAATCCTCAATTTATTGAAAAAAGATTAAAAGATCATACAGGTTGGGGATACATCTCAACGCGTTTCTGGCAGAAGCACTTATTCAGGACACAGTCTCTGTTTCTGCGTCTCTACCTCAGCGACTCTGTGGTGTAACAGAGTTCGATTTTACTGCCATATAGTGCTACAGCATCGATGTCTGTGACTCTGTGAAGTAACAGAGTTCGCTTATACTGCCATCTTACTAGCAGCAGGCTCTGCCTGCACGGTGGACCCCGTGCTGCGAACGCACCTATTATTTATATTTATTTTGTGCGCTCCGCCAGCCCTAACATCTAGAAACAGACTTGCATTAAAGGAATCATAATGTTAGGCAAATCCTTGGCATATCACAATATATTGGCGACCTGGGGCTGATTGTAATCTCACCAGTAAATGGTAGGAAATGGTCTAGTATTCTCTGTACTTCCTAAAAAGACCATGCTCATCACCGAGTAAACAAGAAAGCAAAAACTACTTTGAATCATACTCAAATTAAAAGTATAACATCTGGACCAAGTAACAAATATTTCCAAAAGTCCCCAGAATGAACTTCATTCCAGCCATTATATACGGAAACAAATCAGATTTTCAATTACAATCTAACTATGGGGTTAGTAATGGGGGTGTCTTATACACGCCTCTCCATTACTAACCTGAGGGCTTGATGTCAGCAGCCATAAAACAGCTGACATCAATCCCACAACCATTACCCCACTTTCCACTACGCCAAGGCAAGTGTGAAGAGCTGGGCAAAAGGGCCACAATTGGCGCATTTAATACAGTTGCGCTGAAAAGTTTACATATCCCTACAGAATTTTTGCTTTCTTGGCATTTTTTCAGAGACTATGAATGATAACACCAAAACTTTTTCTCCACACATTGCTAGTAATTTGGTGAAGCCATTTATTGTCAAACTACTGTGTTTTCTCTTTTCAAATCATAATGACAACCCAAAACATCTAAATGACCCTGATCAAAAGTTCACACACCCCATTTGTTAATACCATGTATTGCCCACTCTAACATCAATGACAGCTAGAATTCTTTTGTGGTAGTTCTGGATGAGGTTCTTTATTTTCTCAGATGAGAAAGCTGCCCACTCTTCTTGGCAAAAAGCCTCCTGTTCCTGTAAATTCCTGGGCTGTCATGCATGAACTGTGGGCTTGAGATCTCCCCAGAGTGGCTCAATGATACTGAGGTCAGGAGACTGAGGTGGACATTCCAGAACCTTCACTATGTTCTGCCGTAGCCAATGACAGGTCGACTTGGCCTTGTGTATTGGATCGTTGTCATATTGGAATATCCAAGTACATCCCATGCGCAACTTTCGGGCTGATAATTGCAAATTTGCCTCCAGTATTTGCTGATAACGTTCTGCATTCATCTTTCCTTCAAATTTGACCAAGTTTCCTGTGCCTTTGTAGCTCACACATCCCCAAAACATCAGTGATCCACTTCCAAGCTTTACAGTTGAAATGGTGTTCCTTTTATCATCGGCCTTGTTGACCTCTCTTCAAATGTAACATTTATGGTTGTAGCCAAAAAGTTCAATTTTGGTCTCATCACATTCACTCCAAATTACCTGATTCCAGAAGTTTTAAGGCTTATCTCTGTGCTGTTTTCTGAGAGTCCAGTATTTCAGCTTATGTGGTTTGTGGGTTTTTCTTTGTATCCCAAAGAATTTTCCTGGCAGTTGTGAACAAAATTTTTATTGGTCTACCTGACCGTCGTTTTGTTTTTACAGAGCCCCTGATTTTCCATTTGTTAAGGGTATGCCACACTAAGCGAGATCGCTAGCGAGATCGCTAACGAGATCGCTACTGCGTCATCATTTATGACGCAGTAGCGATCTCGTTAGCGACTTAGCTGTGTGTGACATGTAGCAGCGATGTGGCCCCTGCTGAGATGTCGCTGATCGCTTATGAACGTTCTGAGCCGTTTTTTGGTCATTGGTGTCCCGCTGGTGAGCCTGAATCGCTGAGTGTGACACCCTTTATGAACGACTTTACCAGCGTCGCAGGTGGGACTAGGTTTTCCCAACGACCGCAGAGGTCGTTATAGAGATCGCTGATGAGTTGTGTTTGGAATCACAGATCGCTGATGAGTTGTGTTTGGAATCACAGATCGCTGATAAGTTGTGTTTGGAATCTAACTAGCGATCACATAGCGATCGCACTAGCGATCTCGCCAGGTTAAGTCGTTGTCGTGATCGCTGGTGCGATCGCTAAGTGTGGCAGTGCCTTTAATCACAGTTTGAACATTGCTGACTGGCATTATCAATTCCTTGGATATCTTTTTGTATCCCTCAGAGTCTGTCTGGATCCCAGAAACTCACTCAGCTTTTATGCACACACACTGATTACAAGAAAACAGGTCACAGGTGAGGATGTTACCTTTAGTAGCCATTCAAACCCATTTGTGTCAACTTTTGTGCATGTTATCAGGCCAAAATCACCAGGGTATGTGAACTTTTGATCAGGTTCATTTTGATGTTTTGGGTTGTCATTATGATTTAAAACGAGAAAACACAGTAGTTTGACAATACATGGCTTCACCCAACCACTAACCAAGAGTGGAGAAAAAGTTTTGGTGTTATCATTCATATTCTCTGAAAAAAGGACAAGAAAACAAAAATTCTGCCAGGATATGTAAACTTTTGAGAACAAGTGAAGATACGCCTTTTCTGGAGCGGCTGCGGGCTGCAATTTATAGGCTGTAGGGACAGTTTCCTATAATAAACATAGTTCAATGAACTTGTCCACTACTTGAAAAAACACTTCTAAAATACTATATTCTCCAGTGTAAAAATAACAGAAACTCACCTCACCAGCAACATTCCAAAGATGTCTCCGTCTTGTCTCTCAAGGTTAGATCATTAGCTGATGGGTTGCTTTGCTCCTTTAGGACTTGCTCCCACTTGCAATTAAATCGGACGAATGCAATCTGATTAAAAATCTGATTGCATTCATACCAATTTAATCCTATGATTCTGTTCTCAATTGCGTTTTTTCCTGCTCCAATCGGATTGTGATCGGACAGGAAAAAAATTGCAGCATGCTCTGATTACATGCTGAATTCGGATCACATGCACCCATATAAGTCTATGGGTGCGTGTGAAACATCGCACTGCACTCGGATATCATCCAAGTGCAGTGTGATTCCCACTGACATCGGCAGCAGAGGAGATTGAGAAATTAATTTCTCAGTCCCCTCTACAGCTGTGCTGCGATCTTCACAGTAGAGCCGGAGCCGAGTCTCATTAGTATATCGCATCTGATACTCAGTTATCGGATGTGATTTGCTATTGTGATCCCGGCCTCACAGTTTCCTTCTGTCAAATCTTGGATGTCCAAATGAAGGTGAGAAATGCAGCCCAATAGTAACCACTGTTTGGCTATTGGCTGCAGTGCTCATGTAATGTAACAATATCACATGATACCCGGGAGATCAGACACAGATATCATTGGAATGGCACCAGTGCAGAAAGTGACTACATGTTTTTTACATTGGGGAAAACAATTCACTTAAAAGGACATCAGATCCAAACATCACAGAGAAAAAGCAGCCATAGTTACCAACAACTAGTCACAATACTAACACGAGGCGCGTAAAGCTCCCATGATAAAAGGCAGATTCAGCGAAGGGGGCAAAATATTATTAAAACAATATTTACCCACTGACCAATCGTGGTGGGAAGAGCGTTGCCTAATATTCCAAATGCACACAGATGCGGCTTATATAGGGCTCAGCTATACCATTAGGTGCAGTGCACTGTGCTGTCTCAGTCTATTCATCCTGCCCATACTAATAGATCAGGCAGGCTGCTCAGCGCTCTATAAGTGCACCCTACAGACACACCAATTCACACCACGATTCTAAAAAGATTGGCTGTATCATGTCAAAGATGAGAAAATACATGAGGTGTTGGTTGATATTTTGGTCAAAATATAGGAATATTTATGGTTTGATGAGTAGTGTGAACACAACCCTTTTAGTGTTTACTATTATTGTTATTTTTGTTAACTGTGTGTTTTATTTATTAACTTTAAAACAGCAAAGATAACTAAGAAAAGAAGACTTGTCTTCGTCCTCTCTCAAGGATAGGAGAAAATAATTTGGGTTTTTCAGGCTCAGGGAAGGAGATGTTTTCAATTGGTTTCCATAATCATAATTTAGAAAGTGTTCAGAATTATTGGTGATGGTGATGACTAATATTCCTAACTGAGCATGCTGGAGAACAGGGACTGTACTAATCAGTATTTCTGGAAGTCTCCTCTAATTAAAAGAGATCACTTAAGTGTAATTTTTATTAATATTTGGCACGGCTTGTAGCGTGACAGGTTTGACAATGAATGTGACATCACTCTAAGCTGTTCATGAACTTTATATGACCCTGTTACAATTAGGTAGATGTCATGCTAAAAAATGGCAAGCATTGTGTCTCCAATAAATGTTACAAATGAATGATACATAACAGAAATCAATAGTGTGTAACTTGATAAATGGTAATAAATTATTAGTAAAGGATCTTTAATTTATCATCTAAATGCCCCATCATGGTTGTCCTGAGCTATTCTCACATCAGAAGATATTGTATGTGACAAAAAATTAATATTCAACAATTCTATCTATGGTGCTATTATGCAGTAATATATTTTGTGATTACACTTCTAATTTATTATTCAATCCTATTGTGAGGCAGTATTTATATGATCAACTGTTCACTTTTTGTGTAGGGATTTATATACTGTATTTTGTGCATTTTAATATTGTTTTATATAAAATTGAATTGATAAAAAAAATACTGGTGCAGATTAATTATATATTGGTCACTCCTATTTATTTTATTCTTTTTATGCGCACTGCACTTTATATGATATTTAATTGATAATATATATATATATATATATATTTTCACTGATATTTTATTCTTTATTTTTTTAATTGTTTGTTATTCACACTTTTCTTTCTGCCTCTGATTGAATAATTTACCTACATGCAATACATTTTTTGCACCGCGTTTGCCAATTAGTTTGACGCACCTTGCCCTGCACATACAATTCTTATTGATTTTAATCATTTTTAATAAATTTATTTTTAAATTTGTCATTGATAATTGTTGTCATATTGCCTTTTTTTTTTATAAATAAAGCATGCTTTTATATTAATTATTAGTCTATGGTGAATATTTCTTTTGGGTTTATATTGATTATATTATATTGATTATATTATATATTCAACTTTTTTAGAATTTATTTGGTTACCTTTGGTATTTATTATCTTATTGGACAATAAGCTGCTTGCCAATGATTCACACCAGAGTTTGCAGAAAAAACTATAAGTTTGTGGCAAGTCCTGACGTTTAGGATTTTTTTCAATATTTTTTTCGTTATTAAAACACCAAAATACATGGAAATTATATGAAAATAATCAAACAGCTTTTTAGTCTCAGACCTGTGTAATTGTACTAATGTTTCTCAACTGCCTCATGTGCTGCTACAATAAATATTGAAACTAAATAAATACATATAACAATAAATATACTAAATAATACTACATATAATCATACTAAACACAAGAAAAGATGCTATTATTTAAGTTAGCAGGGGCAACATTTTGTATGTTTTCTCAATGCTTAGACTTCCTCTGGGTACTCAGTTCTACCTTTCTGCTCCTAATCACACTTGTAATGTACATTTCCTTTTAAAGCTGCAGTGAAGTCCATGAGGAATACTGTGATAAAAATACAATTAATAGCAAAGCCACAAAAAGAGTACTAAAATTCCTCAAAAAAATCAATAATTAATACTGCAGAAAAGGGGCAGAAGTGCTTACCTGCCCAGGTCTCCGAACAAATGCACTATCAGGATGCAGCAAACCCATGTAGTAAAGATGGCGGCAACACAGGTGCAAAATACTAATAAGACAACCACTCACAGACTACAAATTCATGGAGTAGGTAATTACTCAGTATACGATTGCACAAAAAGGCTTGTAGAGGCCACTATTCCATGTTTTTGCCATTTGGCTAATTTGGATTTGGATAATGACTTTCACTGTGGTTCGCTGGAGTCCCAAAGCTTTAGAAATGGCTTTATAAAACTTTTTCAGACTGATAGATCTCAATTACTTTGTTTCTCATTTGTTTCAGAATTTCCTTGGATAGCAGCATGATATCTAGCTTTTGAGGAGTTTTTAGTCTACTTCACTTTGTCAGGCAGGTCCTATTTAAGTGATTTCTTGATGGAGAACAGGTGTGGCAGTAATCAGGCCTGGGTATGGCTAGGGAATATGAAGTCAGCTTCCCAAAGATGTGATAAACCACACTTAATTTATGTTTTAAGAAGAGGCAATCACTTTTCACACAGAGCCCTGCAGGTTTGGTTTTTATTTTGACTAATAAAGATCTTCATTTATTAACTGCATTTTGTCTTTACATGGGTTATCTTTGTCTAATATTTAAATTTGTTTGGTGATCTCAAACATTTAAGTGTGACAAAAATGCAAACGAATAGGAAATCTGGAAAAGGCAAACATTTTTTCACACAACTGTATCAAAAAAACATAATACTGGCTGTAGAACATGTATGAAATACTTCAGATTAGCTGAAGCTTATAATGAATTAAGGCTTGCAAGGGTTGTAAAAAACAATAAGAAAGGATTTTGTGGGTATGTCAAAAGTAAAAGATAAGTCAAAGATACTATAGGATTTTTAGAGGATGAAAATAGTAAAATGATAAAAAATTATGATGAGAAGACTAAACTTTTAAATTTTGCATCTGTTTTCTCTGACAAACTGTAGAGGGATCAGCTTTATTCTCATTTGCACAAAGAAAGAATAGAAACAATGGGATGAAAATGAATGGGAGAAGATACATATTAGATATTAGAAAAAAAACTTATTGACAGTAAGGCCCTGTGCACACGTCGCATTTTTAGATGCGTTTCCGCTGCGTTTTTCAACGTGCGGAAACGCATCAAACCCGCAGCACAGTGCACATGCAATGTAATCCAATGGAAACCGCATGTCTGCTGTGCACATCCTGCGGAAAAAAACGCGCGGTTTTATTTTCCGCAGCATGTCAATTCTTTGTGCGGAACTGTAGCGTTTCGGCGCCCATTGACTTGCATTGAGTCGGGCACTTTCGCAGCAAAACAGCAGGTCTAAAAATGATCTGCGGTTTTGCTGCGGGTGAAACATCTGCAGTTCGGGAGGAGGGAAGTGTTGTGGGCGGTGCGTGTATAGTGTGCAGCGCTATGTGTGTGGGCGGTGATTGTGTGCCGGTGTCTGCGCTGCAGTGTGCGGGCCTGTGTGCGTGATCGGTGTATGTGCGGGGCTGTGTGAGTGATCTGTGTATGTGCGGCGGTGTGCGGGGCTGTGTGTGTGTCTCCGCGTATGCAGGCATCGTCGGATGGGACTACAAGTCCCATCTGGCTATGCCTGCTACAGTGACAGTGACTGACACATTAGCCAGTGATGGGACAGTAGTAGTCCCATCATCCGGCTAATGTGCTGAATGTAAAAAAAAAAAACATACATGACATACAACATATAACATACACATGACATACAGAACATACACATGACATACAGAACATACAATTATATACAACACATAACATTGAGCACATACTCACCTATTCCCTGCCGTCATCCATCTGTGTACCGCTCTGCCGCCGGGAGAGAATGACGTCACTTCCATTCATTCTCTCACGGCAATGCTGGGTGAGAAAATTCCCACGCAGCGTTGCCATAAAGTGAGACAATGAACTCAGGTAACCTCAGTGATGCACTGCAGGAGCCATTGTCTCCTGTCAGTGCATCACTGGGAGGCCCTACAGAGCAGTGGCATCACCTGATGTCACTGTTCTATAGGGGAGACGGTCGTGGGACATTCGTTATTAATTGGACTGCGTCGGACAGGGAGTATACGATTGTTTTATTTTTTTACGTTTTATTACAGGAGATCAAGGGCGTCGCTTGGATCTGAGCGTATAGTCAGGGGGGGCACCAATATCCATGGCCCCTTTCTAGGCTATGAATATCAGCCCGCATCTGTCTGCGTAGCCTTTCTGGCTGTAAATTATAGGGAGACCCCACATCACTTTTTTTGGGGGGTCCCCCTATTTTAATAGCCAGTGAAGGCTAGCTGCGGGCTGATATTCATAGCCTGTGAAGATCCATGGGTATTAACCCCTTCCCAGGCTAGAAATATTGGCCCCGGCTGTCGGCTTTCCCCCTCTGGCGCAGAAAATTGTGCGGGAGCCCACGCCATTTTTTTTCCTAATTTTTTTTAACTAATTATTGCGTTAAGATTTTGTGTGTGTGTACGCGTATGTGTCTTTAACTATTTATGTACCATTTTATCTATCTATCTATCTATCTATCTATCTATCTATCTATCTATCTATCTATCTATCTATCTACCTATATATCTTTTTGTCTATCTATATATCTATCTATCTTTATATATATATATTTCTAACTATCTATTATCCATCTATCTAAGTATTTTCTATCTATCTATCTATCTATCTATCTATCTATCTATCTATCTATCTAACTACTGGTATCTATTATCTATCTATGGCCGGCGTCACACTTGTGAGTGTGATGCGAGTAAGTCGCATGACTTTCTCGCATCAACACCTGGCACGGCCGCCCGCTCTCGGACCCGAGTGTGCGGCTGCATAGAAATACACACAGCCGCACACTTGGGTCCGAGAGCGGGCGGCCGTGCCGGGTGTTGATGCGAGAAAGTCGTGCGACTTACTCGCATCACACTCGCAAGTATGACGCCGGCCTATCTCTATCTGTGTGTGTGTAATGGAGTGTGGGTTGGACAAATGTAAAAGAGGAGGATGGACAAGAAATGACATCACAAATCTTTTTTTTTGTTAAACAACATATTTTTATTTAGCTGTCAAAAACGCATACAAAAACGCATGAAAAAAAGCATGAAAAACCACATCAAAACCGCGCCAAAAACCGCATCAAAACGGCGCCTGCGTTTTCTGCCAAGAGGTGCGGTTTTGGCGTGGAAAAATCCGCAGGCAAATCCGCAATGTGTGCACAGGCCCTAAGAGTGATCAATGAGCGGAACAGGCTGCCACCAGAGGTGGCAAGTTCTCCTTCAATAGAAGTCTTCAAACAGAGGCTGGACAGACATCTTTCTGAGATGATTTAGTGAATTCTGCAGAGAGCAGGGGTTGGACCAGATGACCCTGGAGGTCCCTTGAAACTCTACCTTTCTATGAGGACTGAAATCCAGCATGACGGTTTGGGTGTTTTGGTTTATGCAGCAAGGTTTCTCCTTGTGGAGAGTGACATACCAGCTCTGGCTTGTCAAAGTAAGGAGGCTTATTCGCCGTGCAAAGCTCCTCTGGAAATTTAATATGCAAATTGCCTCTTAAGAGAAAAAGAGGACTCAAACTCTATAGCGCCATCCATTGGAAGTAGCGATCCTACAAGTCACAATCAACCCTTTAACGAGTCTTGTAATGTGACTTAGGATTTTTCTCTTATGAGGCAATTCGCATAATAAATTTCCCAGAGGAGCATTGCACGGCGAATAAGCCTCCTTACTTTGACAAGCCAGAGCTGGTATGTCACTCTCCACATGGAGAAACCTTACCCCTTAGACCTCAGTCCAGAGCCTCTCATCTAGCCAAATCAGATCTCTCCTACTTTGCACTGACGAGGACCAATAGTCCGAAACACAGTGTATGCAAATTGAGATATGATTTGGCTTTTATCCTAAGCCACATTACAAGACTCGTTAAAGGGTTAATTGTGACTTGTAGGATCGCTACTTCCAATAGGTGGCGCTATAGAGTTCGAGTCCTCTTTATCTCTTAAGGCAATTTGCATATTGGTTTATGCACAAATTTTGCAAGCATTAACATATTCTCCACATTCTACTTGTTGCCTAAAGTAACAAAGAATATAAATACACCACCTGGTAGACCTATAATTTTTGGCAATAGAAATTATTGGGAGAAGGTCAATAATCGATGTGGAACTTCAAACATTGGTTGAATGTCTACCCTCATATACAAGAGACACCAGTGATTTCCTGAAGAAAGTTGACGGATTACACATTGAGGAATACACCTTTTTGGTAACTTGTAACATTGAGTCACTATATACCAATATTTGACACGATGATGGTCTGCAGGCATGTAAATTATTACTGCAAACCTCCAATGCTTCGCCAACCTGAATTGACTTTACATTACAGTTATTACCGTTTTCACTGAGTCATAAATTTTTCACATTCAGAAAATCCTGCTACTTGCAGGTCCAGGGAACATGGGGCATCATTTGCACCATCCTATGCGAGTCAGTTCCTGGGCTGTGGGACAGGGATTTATTGACACCATACATTGATGACATATTTCTGATCTGGCAAGATTCTGTAGAGGCGCTACATCAGTTCATGACATCATTCAACTAAAATGACTGCAATACCCATCTAACATACAAATCGGACAGGAAATTATTGATTTTTTTTTAGATCTGATGGTTAAAAGGGATCAGTTTGATGGCCTGCAAACAGATCAATACTGTAAGCCCACTGACTTGAATGCACTTTTCCATGCATCCACCTGTCATCCACCAACTATGATCAGATCAATACCAACAAGTTAGTTTCTACATCTCAAACAAATTTGCTCCAACATCACAGACTTTGAACGTTAAGCCAAGGACCTTAACGACAGGTTCCTAGATCGGGGCTACAGTCACCGATCAATAAAGACAGCATACAATAGAGCTAAATTTACCACACACACACTGTATATGCTGTACACACTACACACACACTGTATACAATGTATGCACCACACACACACACTGTTTACGCTGTATGCACCACACAAACACACACTGTATATGCTGTACACATCACACACACAAACACACTGTATAGGCCAGACGCACCACACACACAGTATATGTCGTACGCACCACACACACACACACTGTATATGCCGTACGCACCACACACACACACCCACTGTATACGCCGTATGCACCACACACACACCCACTGTATACGCCATATGCACCACACACACAAACTGTATACGCTGTATGCACCACACACACACCCACTGTATAGGCCGTATGCACCACACACACACACTGTATACGCTGTATGCACCACACACACACTATATGTCGTATGCACAACACACACACTGTATATGCCGTACACACCACACACACAAACACACACTGTATACGCCGTACACACCACACACACACACTGTATACGCCGTACACACCACACACACAAACACACACTGTATACGCCATACGCACCACACACTGCATACGCCATTCTCACCACACACACACTGTATACGCCATATGCACCACACACACACTGTATACACTGTACGCACCACACACACTATATACGCCGTACGCACCATCACACACACACTCTGTATACGCCGTACGCATCACACACACACACACTCTGTTTATGCCATACGCACCACACACACACACACTGTATACGCCGTACGCAGCCTCTTGCGTGGTACCACCAGCAGAACACCGTTGCGAACACGACACCGCCCGGATCAGCCGAATGGTCCACTGACAGCTGCCATCTTTGTACAGGAGGAGCACATGTGCAGTTTTAAAGAGAGAGTTGCTAGGTGGGTGTGAGCACATGAGGCAGAGATTCTCAACGCTGCAAAGCCTGCCCCCATCGTGACATTACTGCCCTCTCGATGCGATAGCATCGGGCCTCCATCTAGTATATATATATATATATATATACATACATATACACACATTACACTTTCATGTGGTATTTGTATAATATATGTTTACACATAGAGTTCTTTGTCTCTCACACTTTGGATTCACTTTTGTCACTGCTTTTATTAAATATTAGCATTCTTTCAACTGTTGTCTCACTCTTTTTATGTGCTGAATCATATTTTCACTGCATACCACTCCTTCCTATTAATTATTGACTTTTTACTCATTTGGGCTGTCAATTATTATCCTTGGTCACGCATATACAGTACATAGCACATTCTAATCACATACCACATGTTGTATGACATCCATTATTCAACCTGATGCACTAACTTTATTACTATCATAAGTATTTCATTTTCTCTTCATTGTTTTCATGCTATTATATACTATTCCTTTATACTAATAATTACTCAACAACCTTTAGTCACTTGTGACCTTACTCTATTTCAGCCTGCTTTTCTTCCCGTCCCAGGGTCTTAGGTCACATATATATGTGTGTTCATACCTACATCACATATAATACAATGTTGAGTACAATGGTTCTTTTTTGTTTTTATCTACATTCAATTTATTTCCTGATATTTATTTTTCAATATTTTTTATTAGTATATATATACCTTACATCTTTTCTCACATGAATCTAGTGTTTTTTAATGTTTCTTATTTTGCCACTCAGTTATCTTTTTTCTATTCTCTCAATGTGTGTTACACATTGATTACATCACTTACATAAATAATCAGAATGGTTCTTCAACATTTTTTGCATCATTTCCTTTTTTTATCATTATCCTGCACACACAATGATCTTGATTATATATCACGATATATACATTTACCCCAATATTAATTCTTTTGATATGCCTTTTATTGTCCCTATTCAATGACTGATGGCAGATGTACGCATGCACTCCCTGGTCCTGGCTTCACCCCAGCGTTGGCATTTCCATGTTGCTAGGGAGGTCTGGTCACCTGACTCTTCACGTTCGGTGATGCTTCTGCTGCATGACGTGGCCGCCTGTGGACTTCCGGGTTCCTGGTAATTGCTATGTGCCACATGTGTCTGCCCCCTGCTAATTGATTGCAGTGGGTTTTTAAACCCATCGGCCCCCACACGAACTATACAACCCTGACACAAGTCTGGTCTGGTCCAAAATGCACGTCGGGTTCGACGCCACACATCATACACAGCGCATCACTTTATTGTTATGTAATTTTTTGCAGTGGTTATTATCTACACCCTGTTTACCTCTCCTACTTACAGTCATGGCCAAAGTTTTGAGAATGACACAAATATTAATTTTTACAAAGTCTACTGCTTCACTTTTTCTAATGGCAATTTGCATATACTCCAGAATGTTATAAAGAGTGATCAGCTTAACAGCAATTACTTGCAAAGTCAATATTTGGCTAGAAAATGAACTTTATCCACCAAAACACATTTCAACATCATTGCAGCCCTGCCTTAAAAGGACCAGCTAACCTCTTTTCAGTGATTGCTCCATTAACACAGGTGTGGGTGTTGATGAGGACATGGCTGGAGATCAATCTGTCATGATTAAGTAAGAATGACACCACTGGACACTTTAAAAGGAGGCTGGAGCATGGCATCATTGTTTCTCTTTTGTTAACCATGATTATCTCTAAAGAAACACGTGCAGTCATCATTGCAATGCACAAAAATGGCCTAACAGGGAAGAGTATCGCAGCTAGAAAGATTGCACCTCAGTCAACAATCTATCGTATCATCAAGAACTTCAAGGAGAGAGGTTCCATTATTGCCAAAAAGGTTTCAGGGCGCCCAAGAAAGACCAGCAAGCGCCAGTACCGTCTCTTAAAAGTGTTTCAGCTGCGGGATCGGGCTACCAGCAGTGCAGAGCTTGCTCAGGAATGGCAGCAGGCAGGTGTGAGTGCATCTGCACGCACTGTGAGGCGGAGAGTCTTGGAGCAAGGCCTGGTCTCAAGGAGGACAGCAAAGAAGCCACTTCTCTCCAGAAAAAACATCATGGACAGACTGAGATTCTGCAAAAGGTACAGGCAGTGGACTGCTGAGGACTGGGGTAAAGTTATTTTCTCTGATGAATCCCCTTTTCATTTGTTTGGGACATCAGGAAAACGCCTCATTCGGAGAAGACAAGGTGAGCGCTACCACCAGTCTTGTCTCATGCCAACTGTTAAGCATCCTGAAACCATTCATGTGTGGGGTTGCTTCTCAGCCAAGGGAATCGGCTCTCTCACAGTCTTGCCTAAAAACACAGCCATGAATAAAGAATGGTACCAGAATGTCCTCCAAGAGCAACTTCTCCCAACCCTCCAAGAGCAGTTTGGCGATCAACAATGCCTTTTCCAGCATGATGGAGCACCTTGCCATAAAGCAAAGGTGATAACTAAATGGCTCAGGGAACAAAACATAGAGATTTTGGGTCCATGGCCTGGAAACTTCCCAGATCTTAATCCCATTGAGAACTTGTGGTCAATCATCAAGAGACGGGTGGACAAACAAAAACCTAAAAATTCTGACAAAATGAAAGCATTGATTGTGCAAGAATGGACTGCTATCAGTCAGGATTTGGTCCAGAAGTTGATTGAGAGCATGCCAGGGAGAATTGCAGAGGTCCTGAAGAAGAAGGGTCAACACTGCAAATATTGACTTGCTGCATTAACTCATTCTAACTGTCAATATAAGCTTTTGTTACTCATATGTTTGCAATTATTATATTTCTGTCTGTGATAAAAACATCTGTCAAACACACATAAAAACCAGAGGGCAGCAGATCATGTGAAAATATAATATTTGTGTCATTCTCAAAACTTTTGGCCATGACTGTAGGCTAAACAGGCTATGCATTCAAATTCAGGGCAAACAGGCCCTGTATACACACTGACTTGTTAATTACAACTTTATAGTGATTAATATTTGCATTTATTAATATCTTAGGCACTATGAGCTGGCATAAATATATACAAATATTAAAAAGCCATTTGCATGCTATCATTTTGCTATATTGTTGCCATTTTTTCAATAATACGTCCTCCATTGTGATCTGTTTTCTCACCTACTTTATAAAGATAGATAGACAGATAGATGGATAGATAGATATATGTGCCCCTCATCAAGTTTAACTTACTGTAACTTGGAACTTAACACTTTACATATATTAAACCTATGTTTTCCTATGGTTGTCATTAGCACCAAATCTTTTAGGATATAGACATAATTAACACCATTCCATTTAGGTACCTTTTTGCTGTTTCATAATATGTAATTTATTTTATTGTGGTTGGCCATTTAATCTGCCACATCTGTCCGAAGCCACAGTCTAAGGCTGTGGTTCCACGGTCCGGAACCACAGCGCTTTGGACGGAGCGGAAATTCTGCACTGCCCAAAGCCCCGCCCCCTTTTTGACGCGCTCTCTTTCCGGATGTGTTCCGGACACCTCCGGAACACATCGGGAAAGAACGCAGGGCTGCATAGCCCTGTGTTATTTCCGATGCGGCGACGCAGCGTCGCCGCAACGGGCTAGGACATGCTGCGGTCTGAAAAGACGCGCCACATGTCCGGATACGCAGGTCTTCCGCCTGCGTGTTTTACAGCATAGTCGAGACGGGATTTCATGAAATCCCCTCCACTATGCTGTAACATCTGGACGCTGCGTGTTTGACGCTGCGCCAACGCACAGCGTCAAACATGCAGCTAATCCGGAATGTTTCCTGATCGTGGAAACATACCCTAACAAAGGCTATCTTGGACAGATTTTCCCAAGCTACTCGATTTAGCAGATGTCATAGCAACCTCGATTTCCACCTGTACAGGAATCTGGTCTTACAACGGGACCCACTGAATTGTTTCTAAAGTAAAGCTACCAACCAGAGGAGTGAACCAGATGCAAGAAGAGTCATCATGCAGGGTCAATGGCAAAAAGTCATTTCAGGGACAAGATCAGAAAACAAGTGGGTAGTCAAAATTCAAGCCGAGGTAAAATATCAGGAGAAATCAGGAAGCCAACACAAGAACAAAGACTAGAACTGCAAGTCAGGTAAGCAGAACTCATTGACTGGTAGTAGAAGTCAGAGACCCTGGGGTTTAGATAGCCTTCAGCCCTGGCAATTGTTCTCAGAAAGGAGTAATCAAAGCCAAACAATTAATCTCATAGCTCCCTGATTTAAAACCAAAAGTCTCACTAATAAAACAGGACTGATGCAGTCACGCATCACTCACAACAAAGGCGCAGTGATGCCTAGTAGTCAAAGCAGAATCAGAGGGTACAGGAACAAGCACAAATGTTACTGAAATTTGAAAAAGATTGTTGTCTGAGAGCCAAAGTGAATAAGAATCATACATGTAGAGAAACATTAACCCCTCTCTGCCATCAGACGTACTATTCCGTCCATGTGACCCTGGACCTAATTCCCATGGACGGAATAGTACGTCATGGGCGATCAGCTGCGCTCCCGGGGGGAGCGCAGCTGATCGCCGCCGGGTGTCAGCTGATTATCACAGCTGACACCCGTGACTGTGTGTCAGGAGCGGTCACGGACCGCTCCCGGCACATTAACCTCTGGCACACCGCGATCAAACATGATCGCGGTGTACCCGGGGCACAGGGGAGGATCGCGCAGGCAGGGGGCTCCCTGCGCGCTCCCCTGAGACCCTCAGAGCAGCGCGATGTGTCGCGCTGTTCCGAGGGTCCGTCCTCCCTCCAGGTCCCCGGATCCAAGATGGCGCCGGGGTCCTGCAGGGAGGCGGCTTCCTCAGTGCCTGCTGAGAGCAGGCGCTGGGGAAGCCTGCAGCGATGCCAGAGCGATCGCTGGTGTGACAGAGTGCTGTGCACACTGTTACACCAGCGATCTGATAAATACTGTGATGTCCCACCCTGGGACAAAGTAAAAAAGTAAAAAAAGTAAAAAATAAAAGTGTAAAAAAAAATCATAAAAAAAAAAAAAAATATTCCCCAATAAATTCATTTTTTCCTGTAAATAAAAAAAACAAAACAATAAAAGTACACATATTTGGTATCGCTGCGTCCGTAACGACCCCCCCTATAAAACTGTCCCACTAGTTAACCCCTTTAGTGAACCCCTTAAAAAAAAAAAACAACGAAGCAAAAAATCAATGCTTTATCATCATACCGCCGAACAAAAAGTGAAATAACACGCGATCAAAAAGACCGATATAAATAAACATGGTACCACTGAAAACGTCATCTTGTCCCGCAAAAAACGAGCCATCACACAGCATAATGAGCGAAAAAATAAAAAAGTTATAGCTCGCAGAATAAAGCGATGCAAAAATAATGATTTTTTATATAAAATTGTTTTCATATTATAAAAGCGCCAAAACCTAAAAAAATTATATAAATGAGGTATCGCCATAATCGTACTGACCCGAAGAATAAAACTGCTTTATCAATTTTACCACACGCGGAACGGTATAAATGCCTCCCCCAAAAGAAATTCATGAATTGCTGATTTTTGTTCATTCTAACCTCCCAAAAATCGAAATAAAAAGAGATCAAAAAATGTCATGTGCTCAAAAATGGTACAAATAAAAACGTCACCTCGTCCCGCAAAAAATAAGACCTCACATGACTCTGTGGGCCAAAATATGCAA
This sequence comes from Oophaga sylvatica, assembly GCA_033576555.1. Taxonomy (NCBI): domain Eukaryota; kingdom Metazoa; phylum Chordata; class Amphibia; order Anura; family Dendrobatidae; genus Oophaga; species Oophaga sylvatica. The sequence continues at coordinate 461,737,830 of JARQOD010000005.1, forward strand.
AAATTATAGCTCTCAAAATGTGGTGATGCAAAAAACTATTTTTTGCAATAAAAAGCGTCTTTTAG
>JARQOD010000005.1:461737994-461833759 GCA_033576555.1 Oophaga sylvatica
TTTGTATTACGGTCAAATCCATACTGAGAGAGCGTCTGTATATGACTCCGGAAATATATACGGAGATTTAAATTTTTCCATACACCGTATACTGCTGTACGCTTCTGATAACAGTACCGTAAATCTACTGTTTGTATTACGGTGAAATCCATACTGAGGGAGCGTCTGTGTGTGACTCCGGATATATACAGAGATTTACATTTTCCCCTACACCGTATACAGCTGTACGCTTCTGATACAGTACCGTATATCTGCTGATTGTATCACGGTCAAATCCATACAGAGAGAGCGTCTGTGTGTGACTGCGGAAATATATACGGAGATTTAAATTTTTCCCTACACCGTATACTGCTGTACACTTCTGATACATTGCCGTATATCTGCAGTTTGTATTACGGTGAAATCCATACTGAGGGAGCGTCTGTGTGTGACTTCGGAAATAAATACGAAGATTTAATTTTTCCCCTGCACCGTATATAGCCATACGCTCCTCATACAGTACCGTATATCTGCTGCTTGTATTACGGTCAAAAACATACTGAGTGAGCGTCTGTGTGTAACTCCTGAAATATATACGGAGATTTAAATTTTTCCCTACAACTACTCCTCATACAGTACCATATATCTGTTGGTATTTTTGGTACATTTTCCCAAACATGAGGAAGTATGGTGGAAGAGGCCGTGGAAGTGGTCGGGGGGCAGCTGGTACTGATGGTGGTGTGTTATGAATGTTTTAGAAATGAATTCTGAGCAGAAGCTCCCTCTGGTGGTTACAAACAGTACTGAACCATTCAATGAGGATTCGCATTCAAGAAGTACAGACTGGCTGGATATAAGGGAGGTTCCCCCCATCATGGTTGCCGGTGGTCAATTGTTCTTGTTTCAACGTTGTTTCCTGGTTCACTTGGAAGCTTGTTGAGTCTTGCCTCTTCTCCTGCTCTCAGATAAGATATTTTCTGATTTTTGTTTTTGTGCTTGCCATTTGCATTTTTCTCTGCATTTCTGTGAGGTTGGCCAGGTTCCCCTCCCCGGGGGGCTTGGTCTCCTCTCGATTCCTCTGGAGCCACTGTTGTTTGTTCATTTGCCTTTTCCAGTTTTTTCTGTGGCTGCGGCTTAGTTTTCTTACACCAGAGAATTAATTTAGGTGGTATAGGTCGTGTGATCTCAGGTGTTTTTGCAATTAGCAGCGTTGGCTTTTTTTTTATGGGTTTTTTGGAATTGCAGTAAGTATCCTTCCTATGCTTTTCTGTCTAGGCAGATTGCTCCCCAGCGTTTGCTCATACTATTTTCTGTCTGTGTCTGTATTTCCTCTTGTCTAACCGCCATTACATGTTTGGGGGCTTCCTATGTTTTTTGGGGATCTGCTCCGGGGCAGATAGCTTTCCTCTTTCTATCTTTAGGTGTAGTTAGCCTCTCAGGCTGTGACGAGGCGTCTATGACCAACGTAGGAACGCTCCACGGCTGCCTTTAGTTGTGGTGGTTAGTCAGGGTACTGCAATCCAGTAGATTCCAACCTCTCTGGTGTATTGCCGTTTTTGCCTCCTCTCCTCAGCTACCAAAACATAACAGTGGTGGTGTATCTGCTGGTAGTGCCAAAAGCCCAATAGCACCTAAGGCAGTAGGTGTTGAGCATGCGTCATCGTCTGGCTCCAGAAGGCCTGGAAGGCTCCCTTTCAGGGAGTAGGTAAACCGCTTTTAAAGCCGGAGCATCAGGAACAGGTTCTGGCTTACATTGCCGAAACAGCCTCCAGCTCTATCGCCTCCTCTTCTGAAGTTTCAAAAACTGCAAGCACTGAGTCGTCAGTGCAGGCTCCTGGTCAGGAACAACACCGTTCCTTGTGTCCTTCATCCCCACCAAAAGTGAAGGATGCGGCAGGTCACACTTCAGATTACTCCCTGGGGCTCTTTTCGCATACCATGCCTAACTTATCAAGTGAAATCCTGAATTCCCCCGTCCAAGATGAATATGACATGGAGTGCACTGATGCACAGCCAGTGCTATATGATTCTGCTGGTACATTCACCCAGACAAACGGAATTGCCCTTGCAGTCTACTGAGCCAGATTCTGACCCTGATGAAACTCAGGTGCCCCTTCCCGCATACTACACCATCTTACAAGGTGACACAGAGGAAGGTGCAGATGAAATTGAAGAGGAGGTGATGGATGACCCAGTTGTTAACCCGCATTGGCATCCGTTGGGGGAAGAGTGTGCCACTGGCAAAAGCTCAGAAGAGGAGGAGGATCGGCAGCAGGCATCGACATCACAGCTGCGGATATCTGGCAGGCCCGTAGCAGTCCAAAAACGTGTTAAAAAAAAACAAAAAGAATTGCAGGACAGCTTGGCCAGATGGTCAAATTAGCACAGCGTGCAAGCCCTGAAAATTTTTCCAATAGTAGGAAGAGTGCAGTGTGGCACTTTTTTGACCAAAATCATATTGATGAGGCAAAGGTTATCTGTAAGAAGTGCAGAAGGACCTTTAGCCGAGGGAAAAATCTCCGAAATTTGAATACCAGTTGCATGCTTAGACATTTAAACACCATGCACTTGCAAGCGTGGACGGACTACAAAACCTCAGGTAGCACACGTGCACCTGCTCCGGCTGAAGGTAGCCAGCAACGCTACATCGCTTCCCCCACTGAAAGCCCACCGGTTAGCACACCACCAGCAAGAAATGTTGAAGTGTCGTCGCAAGGCCAAAGCAGTCAGGGAATCACAATGTTTTTCCAACGAAAGACTGCATCTAGGCCATCACCATCACCAACCCCCTCTCAGTCCGCCATGTCCACCGCTAGTTCCACCATATGCAGCTCTCAAGTCCAGGTCACCCTAGCAGAGACTCTGGGTAGGACAAGAAAGTGCTCATCCTCTCAACCGCGTAAACTGGCTTTGAATGCTTACATTGCCAAAATGATCTCATTAGAGATGATGCCCTTCCGTTTGGTTGAAAGCGCAGCGCTCCGAGAGCTCATGGCCTACGCTGTTCCATGCTATGACCTACCCAGTCAGCACTTCTTTTCTAAAAAAAAGCCATCCCTGCCCTCCACCTGCATGTGAAAGACCGCATTGTCCATGCACTCAAACAATCAGTGAGTGGAAATGTGCACCTCACAACAGATGCATGGGCCAGTAGGCATGGCCAGGGCCGTTACGTGTCCATCACTGCGCACTGGGTTAATGTGGTGGATGCAGGGTTCACAGGGGACAGCGGCGGTGGGACAGTGCTGCCTAGCCCATGTTATAGGCAACAGTTGGCTGTAGGCGTTCGACCCTCCTCCTCCTCAGAAGCGAAAGCTCGTCGACAGAGCGCAGTCGCACGAGCACTCCATCCGCAGCTGCCAGTGTTGCACACGAGGTGTCCCACTATCGAACAGCTAGTGTTAAGCATCAGCAGTCTGTTTTAAAGATGATGTCTTTGGGCGACAACAGACACACCGCGGAGGTACTGGCCGACTACTTGCAGCGAGAAACTGAGTCATGGCTGGGCAGTCTACATCTTGAGCCAGGCAAGGTAGTCAGTGATAACGGCCGTAATTTTGTGGCGGCCATAGCCCTGGCAAAACTCAGACACATACCTTGCCTGGCTCACACCTTGAACCTGGTGGTGCAGTGCTTCATAAATAATTATCCGGAGTTACCAGCCCTGCTGCCTAAGGTGTGAAGACTGTGCTTGCACATCCGTCGCTCGCCCGTAGACTCCAGTCGTATGCAGAGGCTGCAGCAATTGCTCCACCTCCCAAAGCACCGCCTAATCATAGACGTTGCAACAAGGTGGAACTCCACCATGCACATGGTTGAGAGGCTGTGTGAACAGAGGCAGGCAGAAATGCATTTGTGGGAGGATACACGGGCAGGCAGTTTGAGGGTAGACATCGAGCTATTGGGTGTGCAGTGGTCAAAGCTTAAAGACCTCTGTAAAGTTCTTCAGTGTTTTGAGGAATGCACACAGCTGGTAAGCGCAGACGACACCATCACAAGCATCCCACTTATGAGTCTGCTCATGCAAACTTTGACTCACATTAAGGATCAGGCATCTACAGCGGAGGAGGAGAAGGAGGAGGGAAGCCTTCATGACAGTCAGCCTGTCAGGGACACCGCACTGCACTTGCTCACTGAGCCAGTGCGTGTGTCCTGAGTGAACAAACTATGCCCAAAGATACCTGTAGCAGAGCCGCAGCAGGGAAGACGTGTGCTTCTGAGTAACAGGACCTTCCACATGTGACTGCTAGTGGGCGGAGCCAGCCACACGTCTCTCAGAGGCAGTAGTAGCAGATAGAGAATGCTTCAGACCAAAGGACCTGCAGGCACGTGACTGCTAGTGGGCGTGGCCTAAGCTCCAGAGAGCTATGAGGTGAAGGAAAACTCCTAGAAGGGTAACTACGGGACACAGTTACCAAGGGGCATATACAGAACGGATAATCAGGACGTAGCCAAGGGGTCATACACATAGAGGGCGACAAAGTACAAGAGGAGCAGGCAGAGCGGAGTCAGAACGTAGCCAAGGGTCATACACGTAGAGAGCGATGAAGTACAAGAGGAACAGGCAGAGCGGAGTCAGAACGTAGCCAAGGGTCATACACGTAGAGGGCAGCAGAGTACAAAAGGGACAGGCAAAACTCAAAACAGGGACACAGCCAAATCAGAACCAGACAGACAGAACGTAGCACAGGCACAAAGCACTGGCACAAGCACAACAGGGTCACACACACTCGGCCAAGGGTCAGAGTATAAGCGACAGAGGATGGCCCCACAATGAAGCTATAAAAAGCCTCCCAGAATCCCAGAGTGAGGCCATCCCGGTTAATCCTAAAACCACCTAATCCCAGAAACTCAGCAGACCATGACACAGCCTTTGTCTGCTCATGGAACTGTCCTGGACGAGGTGGAGGAAGAAGAGGAGGATGAGGGGATTATTTTGGGGAGGAGGATGCTTCTCAGGGGGCAAGAGAAAATGTTGGCTTGCCAAGGTCAGGTACAGGGTTTGTGCGTGACTGGAGGGATGTGGATTTGGCAGAAAGTGCTCCTCCAACCACCACTGGCAGTGCATCATTGACACCTGGAACATTGGCCCACATGTGTGATTTTCTTTTGCGGATCCTAAAAATGGACCCCCGCATTGCCAAAATGATGAAGGATGACAACTACTGGTTGGACAGCATCCTCGATCCACGCTATAAAGGCAAATTACAGAACATCATGCCACAGGAGAACCTAGAGCTAATATTGGCGAACAAACAAGCAACTCTGGTTAACCATTTGTTAGAGGCATTCCCAGCACACAGCAGCGGTTAAGGTTCTACCACAAACCGTACTGGGCAACATGGAAGAGGTGTTCGTGGTGCACACAGCCAAAGTGGCGTTGGAGACAAGGGTTTCATGACCATGTTGTGGACTGATTTCTCGAGTAGCGCTCACACGACTGGTAATACTGAATCGATTGCAACAGACAGGAGACAGCAGTTGTCAACTATGGTTCAAAATTACCTCTTCTCCCCTATCGATGTTCTCCCTCACAGTTCATTCACCTTTGACTACTGGGCCTGTAAACTAGACACCTGGCCTGAATTGGCACAATATGCCTTACACGAGCTCGCTTGCCCTGCTGGTAGTGTGCTATCAGAAAGAGTCTTCAGTGCTGCTGGATCAATCCTGACAGAAAGAAGGACCCAAAATGTACAGTAGGTGATCTCACCATCGTTAAAATGAACCATGCCTGGGTTTCAAAGGATTTTGTACCACCTTCCCTGATGACACATAGGTTGCCAGCAAAATGGCTCACTTTGTCCTCCTCTTCCTCCGACTTCTCCAATTCCTCCATTTGCAGCTGCTGAATGTCCAGCCTACACCTCAACATATGCCAGTTTTTCCACCTCCCTAACTGGGCTGTACCCCCCCAGAGCCAGCATCAGCACCTGGCGCACCTGGGCAAGCGCCAGGGCCCTGAGCAGGTGGGGGAGCCCACGCACCGTCAGAGACACAGGCGTACTAAGAGGGGCCCTGTGCCAGTGCCGGCGCCCATGAGTGGGCCCCCCCTGCTTGCTCAGGGCCCCAGCACTTGCAATACTTACCTCTCCCTGCTCCACCGCTGTGACGTCTTCCGCGTTTCCTGACAGTGACATTCAGGTCAGAGAGCGTGATAATATCACGTCTGTGCGCCCTCTGCCTGAACAGTCACAGTACAGAGAGCTGGAAGATGGCGACGCTGAGGAGTCCAGAGTAGAGCAGTGCCCAGCGAGGAAAGGTATTTCATTTTTTTAATGTTTGGAGCAATATATGGGGAGCATTATACACTGGAGAATTATATATGGGGCCCATCATACACTGGAGCATCATATATGGGGCCCATTATACACTGGAGCATCATATATGGGGCCCATTATACACTGGAACATCATATATGGGGCCCATTATATACTGGAGCATCATATGGGGCCCATTATATATGGAGCATTACATATGGAGACTAGGGTTGAGCATTCCGATACTGCAAATATCGGGTATCGGCCGATATTGGCTGTATCGGAATTCCGATTCCGAGTTCCGATATTTTCGTCTTATCGGATACCGGAATCGGGATTGTCACTGTCACTGTCAGTGTCCGTCGGTCGGGTCTGTCAGGAGTCAGCGGCACTTACCTGTCAGAAGATCTCCGGCGGTCACGTCCTGGACTGCTTGATGGCCGCAATCTTCCTTCCCCGGCGGTCACATGCAGTTTCTCGCGATAACTGCAGTGACTGCTGGGTAATCCCGGCCGTAAAGCAGTCAGTCCGATGACGTCACCGCCGGGGAAGCAGGTAATCAGCTGTGCTGCGTCGCGATGACAGGCTCTGCCTGTCATTGCGATGTAGCAGAGTTGGATCGTCGTGGGACTGTCGTTATGGACTGCGTCGGACAGGTGGTATACTGTTGGTTTTTTTTTTTTCTTTTTTTACAGGAGATCGATGGCGTCGCAGGAATGAGAGTACAATAAAATTAATGAAAACTCTGTTGTCTCTTTTATTTCATTAAAATACTTTTTTCTTGCTTTGTCTTTTTTTTATGCATTTAATAACTTTGGGATTAATAATGGATCGGTGTCTTATTGACACCTCTCCATTATTAACCGGGCTTATTGTCACCGTGCAATCAACGGTGACATTAACCCCTTATTACCCCGCTTGCCACCGCTACAGGGCAAGTGGGAAGAGCTGGGTAAAGTGCCACAATTGGCACATCTTTTGATGCGCCAAATGTGGGGCTGCTGTAGCCTGGTATTATCAGGCTGTTGAGGGCCAAAATACATGGACCTTGACAGTCTTTTAATACCAGGCCGCAGCAGTCTGCATTTTACTTGGCTGGTTAACAAAAATAGGGGGGATCCCCACGCCGTTTTTTTTTCGAGGGGATCCCCTATTTTTGTTAACCAGCCAAGCTAAGCAGACTGCTGTGGCCTGGTATTATCAGGCTGGCAAGGTCCATGGATCTTGGCTCCTTAACAGCCTGAAAATCCAGGCCTCAGCGGTCTGCTTCATCTGGCTGGTTAACAAAAATAGGGGGGACCCCACGCCAATTTTTTTCGAGGGGATCCCCTATTTTTGTTAATCAGCCAAGATATGCAGACTGCTGTGGCCTGGTATTATCAGGCTGGCAAGGTCCATGGATCTTGGCTCCTTAACAGCCTGAAAATCCAGGCCTCAGCGGTCTGCTTCATCTGGCTGGTTAACAAAAATAGGGGGGACCCCACGCCATTTTTTTTTCGAAGGGAACCCCTCTTTTTGTTAATCAGTTCCCTCTGACGTCACTGATTGTGTCCCTGGCTGACCTGAAGTGAAAGTGGAAAGCAATCAATTAAGCTTTCCACTTAAGGGCCCGTCTCACATAGCGATATCGCTACCGAGATCGCTGCTGAGTCACTAGTTTTGTGACGCAGCAGCGAGCTCACCAGCGATATCGCTGTGTGTGACATTCAGCGACGATCAGCCCCCCTGCCGGGTATCGCTGATCGTCGCTGAAATGTCAGGACCTTTTTTTGATCGCTGGTTTCCCGCTGACAGGCACGCATCGCTGCGTGTGACAGGCGGGAGACCAGCGATCCGCTGGTAACCAAGGTACACAGTGGGTTTCCAGGCGCGGGGCTGTGCCTAGAAACCCGCTGTGTACCTTGGATACCAGCGCCCTGATGCAGGGAGCTGGTATCCAAGGTACACAGCGGGTTTCCAAGCGCTGCGCGGTGCCTGGAAACCCGCTGTGTACCTTGGATACCAGCGGATCGCTGGTCTCCCGCCTGTCACACGCAGCGATGCGTGCCTGTCAGAGAGAAACCAGCGATCAAAAAAAGGTCCTGACATTTCTGCGACGATCAGCGATACCCGGCAGGGGGGCTGATCGTCGCTGAATGTCACACACAGCGATATCGCTGGTGAGCTCGCTGCTGCGTCACAAAACTTGTGACTCAGCAGCGATCTCGGTAGCGATATCGCTATGTGAGACGGGCCCTTAAGCGATGTTACCCGCAGTGTCGCTGTCCCAGATCGCTGCCTGAGCTGCCTGTTTGGCAGCTCAGCAGCGATCATGCAGCGATACACCAGCGATCCTGACAAGTGCATATCGTTGTCGGGATCGCTGGTGTATCGTTATGTGACACCCAGCCTTTACTCTCCTGTCAGGCAGGAGAGGAACTCATTCATTTGGGGTTTACTGTGAGGCTGCAGCATTAGCTGCGGTCCCTGCAGTAAACATTAACCCTTTCTGAAGGATTACACCGTGGGACCTGACTGTGCATGGGATAGGTAAGAATAATTTTGCTTTTTTATTTTATTTTTATTACAGGAAATGGTTTTTGCAGTAAAATAAAATATGGTCAAAAACATGTGTCTTTATTTCATTAAAATGATTTTTAATTAAAGTGTGTGTGTTTTATTTTTATTTCATGCAATAGGATTAATAATTGATAGTTGTCTAATTGACAGCTCTCAATTATTAACCTGGCTTAAGGTCACCTTTCAATAGCAAGGTGGCTTTAACCCCATATTAACCCATTCGCCACCGCTACAGGGCAATGGGAATAGACGGGCAAAGTGCCAGAAAGGGCGAATCTAATTATAGATTTGTCTTTCCTGGGGTGTCTGGGGGCAGATGTTAGTAGCCGGGGGGGCAAAAATAATGGTCCCTCTCTGGGCTATTATTATCTGCCCCCACTCACTGGCTTTGTCTGTCTGGTTGCGAAAATAGGGCGGGAGCCCACGCATTTTTTTTCAGCAATTTTACACCTCATATATATATATACATGTCATTGAATTTGTGACACATATATATATATATATTTATATTTGTAGTTCATACACTTCTACATAGTATAATAGCCGCTAATTCAATTGCCGGCTTTTGTGAAAATGCAGAACCCGACATGAAATGACACTTGGTGTACATAGGGTTAACCATGTCTTTTCATGTCCTTTGCTATCTAATTTGCACAAACAATTAAATCAGACTATGTGTGCAAAATTTCACACCTGTAGGGGTTAATTAAAGGTGTAAATTCGTAGCAAAAAAGTCCGTTTTTTTTACAACGAATTTACACCTTTAATTAACCCCTACAGGTGTGGAAATTTTGCACACATAGACTGATTTAATTGTTTGTGCAAATCAGATAGCAAACGACATGAAAAGACATGGTTAACCCTATGTACACCAAGTGTCATTTCATGTCGGGTGCTTCTGTCTTTTCACTGAAGCCGGCTTTACCCGGCAATTGAATCAGAGAGAGATATTTTACTATGTAGAAGTGTATAAACTATACATATATGTATATATATATGTCACAATGACATGTATATATATATATATATATGTATTCTATGTGTGTATATTTAGTGTTTACAAGGAAAGAATGGGGTTTTTTTAGTTGCGATATTTTGTTCCCATAGACTTACATGGGACTTCCGGTATCGGTATTGGGTATCGCCGATATTTTAGTGATATCGGCGATACCATTCCGATTCCGATACTTTAGGATATCGGAAAGTATCGCTCAACTCTAATGGAGACCATTATATTTGGAGCATTATATGGGGCTCATCATACACTGGAGCATCATATACGGGGCCCATCATATGCTAGAGCTTCATATGGGGTTAATTTTTCATAGGACATCATATAGGGCCCTTTATATATGGAGCATCATATGGAGCACATATGGGCCCTATTCTGTATGGAGCATTATATGGAGCACATTCTGTATGGAGCAATATATGGGGCCCATCATATACTGTATGGAGCTTTATATGCGACTCATTATACTGTATGGAGCAATATATGGGGCTCATTATACTCTATGGTGACCGTCCTATACTGTATGGCACATTATATGGGGACCATCATATACTGGAGCATTATGTGGAGCTCATCATATACTGTATGGAACATTATATGGGACCAATTATGTATGGAGCAATATATGGGGTTCATTATTTTGTATGGAGCAGTATATGTGGCTCATTATACTGTATGAAGCATTATATTGGGCCTATTATTCTGTATGGAGCATCATATATGGGACTCATTATTCTGTATGGAGCAATATATGGGGCTCATTATTCTGTATAGAGCATTATATGAGAGCAGGTGCTGAGAAAGCCTGGAGCACTGCCTGTCAGATCGCTGGTCTGACAGACTGCTGTGCAAACTGTCAGAGCAGCGATCTTACATTATGCAGTGATGTCCCACCCTGGAACAAAGTAAAAATGCAAAAAAAATAAAAATAACATGTGTAAAAAAAAATTCCAAAATAAAGAAAAAAAAAAAATATATTCCCCAATAAATTCATTTCTTTAATGTAAAAAAAAAACAACAATCAAATTACACATATTTAGTATTGCAGCGTCTGTAACGACACACCCTATAAAACTGTCCCACTAGTTAGCCCCATTAGTGAACCCCTTAAAAAAAAACAAGGCAAAAAAATGCTTTATCATCATACCGCGATCAAAAAGACAGATCTAAATAAACATGGTACCGCTGAAAATGCCATCTTGTTCCGCAAAAAACGAGCCACCCCACAGCATCATCAAATAAAAAAGTTATAGCTCGCAGAATAAAGCGATGCAAAAACAATTATTTTTAATATATTATTGTTTTTATTGTATAAAAGCGCCAAAACATAAAAAATGATATAAATGAGATATCAACAAAAAATAACTTGGCACTCAATCGAGAAAAACAGAACAATGTAATTTTTGTGCTTTCTGAAGTTTATTTGCATCCGTGTGAGATCAAAGTAAATACATAAATGAACGTTTTCGGCCTTTCACTAATGGCCTTCATCAGATTGTATGTATAAAGCTCATCAAAACGGATGTGAGTAAACACTGAATGTTGGTTACAAGAAGGTAACATGAGGTAACATGCTACCTGGTTAAGGTGTAGCAGCGGAAGCACAAATGTACTGGACTGTGGAATGCCCTCAGTAACAAATCTAATAAGCGCTGTGAGCTAACATAGCAGAGTGGGAGCGCTGAAGGAACATGCAGCCGCATGTGAGGACCAGCTAATAGTGGAATATGAGGTTAAATGCTATCTGGTTTAAGCACAATGTACTGAACTAAGTTCCAGAATGCTGTAATACAAAGGAATAAGCAAAGTTTGCTGTGGAATGGCCTCAGTAACAAATCTTATGAGCGCTGTGAGCTAACATAGCCAAGTGGGAGCGCTGAGGGGACATGCAGCCGCATGTGAGGACCAGCTAGTAGTGGAACGCCTAGCTGGTCCTCACATGCGGCTGCATGTCCCCTCAGCGCTCCCACTTGGCTATGTTAGCTCACAGCGCTCATAAGATTTGTTACTGAGGCCATTCCACAGCAAACTTTGCTTATTCCTTTGTATTACAGCATTCTGGAACTTAGTTCAGTACATTGTGCTTAAATCAGATAGCATTTAACCTCATATTCCACTATTAGCTGGTCCTCACATGCGGCTGCATGTTCCTTCAGCGCTCCCACTCTGCTATGTTAGCTCACAGCGCTTATTAGATTTGTTACTGAGGGCATTCCACAGTCCAGTACATTTGTGCTTCCGCTGCTACACCTTAACCAGGTAGCATGTTACCTCATGTTACCTTCTTGTAACCAACATTCAGTGTTTACTCACATCCGTTTTGATGAGCTTTATACATACAATCTGATGAAGGCCATTAGTGAAAGGCCGAAAACGTTCATTTATGTATTTACTTTGATCTCACACGGATGCAAATAAACTTCAGAAAGCACAAAAATTACATTGTTCCGTTTTTCTCGATTGAGTGCCAAGTTATTTTTTGTTTATATTTTGGGCTGGAGACCCTACTTGTGCACCATTCATTCCTATTATTGTCTTTGAGTGCCGTGTTTATTATCTTTGATAAATGAGATATCGCCGTAATCATACTGACCCAAAAAATAATACTGCTTTATCGATTTTACCACACGCGGAACGGTATAAATGCCCCCCAAAAACAAATTCATGAATTGCTGGTTTTTATTCTTTCTGCCTCACAAAAATCGTAATAAAAAGTGATCAAAAATGTCAAGTGCCCAAAAATTGTAGCAAAAAAAGTCAACTAGTCCCGCAAAAATAAGACCTCATATGACTCTGTGAGCCAAAATATGGAAAAATTATAGCTCTCAAAATGTGGTGATGCAAAAACTATTTTTTGTAAAAAAAAAGGGTCTTTTAGCATGTGACAGCAGCCAAACATAAAAACCCGCTATAAATAGTAAATCAAACCCCACTTTATCACCCCCTTTGTTAGGGAAAAATACTAAAATTTAAAATATGTATTTATTTCTATTTTCCCATTAGGGTTAGGGTTAAGGTTGGGGTTAAAGTTAGGGTTAGGGCTAAAGTTAGGGTTAGGGTTAGGATTAGGGTTAGGAGTGTGTTAGGGTTAGGTTTTGTGGTTAGGGTTATGGTTAGGGTTGGGACTAGGGTTAGCGGTGTGTTGCGGTTAGGATTGAAGTTAGAATTGGGGTGGTTTCCACTGTTTAGGCACATCATGGGCTCTCCAACCGGGACATGACGTCTGATCTCAATTCCAGCCAATTCTGCGTTGAAAAAGTCAAACGGTGCTCCTTCCCTTCTGAGCTCTGCCATGCGCCCAAACAGTAGTTTACACCCACATATGGGGTATCAGCGTACTCAGGACAAATTGCACAATAACTCTTGGGGTCCAATTTCTTCTGTTACCCTTGGGAAAATAAAAAATTGGATCGAAATTATCATTTTTGTGGAAAAAAATATAATTTTTTATTTTTATGGCTCTACATTATAAAGTTCTGTGAAGCACTTGGGGGTTCAAAGTTCTCACCACACATCTAGATAAGTTCCTTGGGGGGGTCTAGTTTCCAAAATGGGGTAAATTGTGGGGGTTTCCACTATTTAAGCACATCAGGGGCACTCCAAATGCGACATGACACCCACAGACTATTCCATCAAAGTCTGCATTGCAAAACGTCACTACTTCCCTTACGAGCCCCGACGTGTGCACATACAGTAGTTTTCTCCCACATATGGGGTATCAGGGTACTCAGGACAAATTCAGCAACAACTTTTGGTGTCTAATTTCTCCTGTTACCCTTGGGAAAATAAAAAACTGGGGACTAAAAGATCATGTTTGTGGAAAGAATATGATTTTTTTATTTTAACGCCCGGGACTTATAAACTTCTGTGAAGCACTTGGGGGCTCAAAGTTCTCACCACACATCTATATAAGTTGCTTTGGGGGGTCTAGTTTCCAAAATGGGGTCATTTGTGGGGGGTTTCCACTGTTTAGGCACATCAGGGGCTCTCCAAACGCGACATGACACCCGCAGACCATTCCATCAAAGTCATTCCATCAAAGTGCATTACAAAATGTCACTACTTCTATTCCGAGCCCTGACATGTGCCCACACAGTAGTTTTCTCCCACATATGGGGTATCAGTGTACTCAGGACAAATTGGACAACAACTTTGGAGTCCAATTTCTCCTGTTACCCTTGGGAAAATAAAAAATTGTTGACTAAAATATCATTTTTGTGAGAAAAAAATAGGATTTTTAATTTTCATGCCCAGGCATTATAAACTTATGTGAAGCACTTGGGGGTTCAAAGTGCTCACCACAGGTCTAGATAAGTTCCTTAGGGGGTCTAGTCTCCAAAATGGTGTCACTTATGGGGGGTTTCCACTGTTTAGGCACATCAGGGGCTCTGCAAACTGAACATGACACCCATGAAAGTCTGCATTCCAAAACGTCATTACTTCATTTCCGAGCCCTGCCGTGCGCCCAAACAGTATTTTCCCCCACATATGGGGTATCAGCGTACTCAGAACAAATTGGCCAACAACTATTGGAGTCCAATTTCCTTGGGAAAAATTAAAATTGGGGACTAAAAAATCATTTTTGTGGAAATTTTTTTCTTCACACCCAGGCATTATAAACTTTAGTGAAACACTTGGGGGTTGAGGCTATGTGCAGACGTTCAGGATTATTTGCTTTTTTTTCGCGGGAAAAAACGCGTCAAAAACGCATGATTTAAGCATCCTATCATTTAGAATGAATTCCGCAATTTTTGTGCACATGGTGCGTTTTTTTCCGCGAAAAAAACGCATCTCGGAAAAAGAACCAACATGTTCATTAATTTCGCTGAATTCTAGCTTTTTTCCCGCTATATTATTGACCTAGAAAGTTCAGGAAAAAATCAAGGTAAAAATGCGCAAAATCCGTGCAAAAAACGCACCAAAAAGGCAAAAAAATGTGAAAATAACGCGCGTTTTTACAGCGGAAAAAGTCAGGTTTTGCTCAGGAAAATTCTGTAAACATTCCTGAACGTGTGCACTTAGCCTCAAAGTGCTCACAACAGATCTAGATCAGTTCCTTAGGGGGTCTAGTTTCCAAAATGGTGTCACTTGTAGGGGGTTTCCACTGTTTAGACAAATCAGGGGCTCTCCAAACGCGACATGGTGTCCAATCTTAATTACAGCCAATTTTGGTTTGAAAAACTCTAACGGCGCTCCTTCCCTTCCGAGTCCTGTCATGCGCCCAGACAGTGGTTTTCCCCCACATATGGGGTATCGCCATACTCAGGAGAAATTGCACAACAAATTTATCTGTCCATTTTCTCCTTTTACCCTTGTTAAAATAAAAAAATTGTAAATTATCATTTTTGTGACTAAAAAGTTAAATGATTATTTTTTTCCTTCCATGTTGCTTCTGCTCCTGTGAAGCACCTGAAGGGTTAAAAAAACTTCTTGAATGTCGTTTTAAGTACCTTGAAGAGTGCAGTTTTTAGAATGGTGTCACATTTGGGTATTTTCTGCCATATATACCCGTCAAAGTGACTTCAAATGTGAGGTGGTCCCTAAAAAAAATGTTTTTGAACATTTTGTTGTAAAAATGAAAAATCACTGGCCAAATTTAACTCTTTCAACTTCCTAACAAAAAAAAATTTGGTTTCCAAAATTGTACTGTTGTAAATTAGACATGTGGGAAATGTTATTTAGCAACTATTTTGGGTGACATATTTCTCTGTTTTAAGGGAATAAAAATTAAAAGTTTGAAAATTGCAAAATTTTCAAAATTTTCGCCATTTTTCCATTTTTTTTCATAAATAAACGCAAGTTATATCAAAGAAATTTTACCACTGTCATGAAGTACAATACGTCACGAGAAAACAATCTCAGAATTGCGAAGATCCGTTGAAGTATTCCAGAGTTATAACCTCGTAAAGAGACAGTGGTCAGAATTTTAAAAATTGGCCCGGTCATTAACGTGCAAACCACCCTTGGGGTTAAGTGGTTAAACATGGGTCTATGGACAGACATGTCAGAGAAGCGCTGCACAGAAATTGGCATATCCTTGAGAAGGACAAAGATCTGGGAGACATAGTGTCTAGATCCAGAGGGCCCTTAATGTCATGTAGGGGACTTGGCAGCACATTTCAATTGATAATGCCCTTTTTATGTATCTCATTGTAATGCAAATCCTTTCAGTAGCACCTTATTTATCTGCATATTGCGCAGTATTTGTTATCAGCACTTTGGTCATTTACAGCACTTGTATGCCCTATTTCCTTTACTATTTTGGGTCTCAATTTTTCAGCACTTAAGCCCAGGTCTCACATAGAGATACACCAGCGATCCCGACAACGATCAGAATCGCTGGTGTGTCGCTACATGATCGCTGCTGAGCTGCCAAACAGGCAGCTCAGGCAGCGATCAGGACAGCGACACTGTGGGTAACGTAGCTTAGTTACCCGCAGTGTACCTTGGTTACCAGATCCCTGCATCAGGGCGCTGGTATCCAAGGTACACAGCTGGTTTCCAGGCACAGCCCCGCGCCTGCAAACCCGCTGTGTACCTTGGTTACCAGCGGATCGCTGGTCTCCTGTCTTTCACACACAGCGATGCGTGCTGGCCAGCGGGAGACCAGCGATCAAAAAAATGTCCAGGACATTCAGCGACGATCAGCGATACCCAGCAGGGGGGCTGATCGTCGCTGAATGTCACACACAGCGATATCGCTGGGGAGATCGCTGTTGCGTCACAAAACTAGTGACTCGGCAGCGATCTCGCTAGCGAGATCGCTGTGTGAGATGGGGGCTTTAGTCACTTTTTATAGATTGTTTTGCAGCACTTAAGAGACTTTACTGCATTTTATTGCTGTGTATGTTCTAGCATCACAAACACTGGTCATTGTGTTATATTTGTTTGTTTTTTAGTGTTGCCCATTGCAAATTTTTTACACATTGAGCCTCCTCAGTTTCAGCACTCTGTCACTTTATTGCATATACTGTATATGCATCATTCTTTGGCATACTTAAATTATTTCATATATATTTTTAAGGTGTTTTTCTGAATTTGCATTTTATATATTTGAAGGGAATTTACTGATGTTTATTTTTGCCTTATATATTAGCTAACCTATAAAATATGATTTTTTTTTGGCTGTTTTACCAACTACTTTATTACAATTCCTTATGTAGGATCTAATATTTTAATATTGTATCTGTGCTCCATTTTTATCAGCTGTTTACTTATTTTTACTTACCCATATTAATATAAAATATTTTCAATCCTACTTATTTATTGATCTGTTTTGCACAATTTTTTTTAATATGATCTCATATCCTTTAGTAAAGGGGTGAGGAACGTCTGGCCCGAGGGCCGTATACGGCCTGCCACATCACCTGATCCTGCCCGGCAGCCACTCCAGAGCCACGATACAGTGTACATCCTTATCACCTAATGCACACTGTTCGCTGACACTTTTTCATTTGCTCGTTTTCAATAAAGTTTTGCTCTCTGTGCCACCCGCAGGCCTCTCGCAGCGCGGCGCACCGGAACCCCCCTCTTCCCCCACCCGTGGTCCTGGTGAGCGGAAGCGGAAGACGCAGCTCTTTCCGCTGCTGCCGTCCTTCCAGAAATTGCCTACTACCCCCACAGTGACAGCAGCGACAGCCGGGACTGTGCGCTCCTCCCGCCCCTCTCCTGCACCCCCTCGCCGGAAAGCAAAGCTCCGGCCGCTGCACCTGTCGCATATTTCCAGTGTGTGGGTAGAGCCGCCACCGGGTAAGTGTGTGCTCCGGGACTGTCACATGTGGGCTTCTCACCTCCGGAGAACTCTCCTGGGGGACTCTTAACCCCTGCCGTGCCGGCTCTGGCTGCCGCGTATCACCTAGCATCGTTGCGGCCTGTAAACATTATTACCTGGCGTGCTCTGTGCCTCCTCCCAAATGCTGAGCATGACACCACATAACCCTCCACCTGCACGGCCGGCAGCGGTCACTGACAGCTCCACACTGGGGGCCGGCAGCGGTCACTGACAGCTCCACACTGGGGGTCGGCAGCGGTCACTGACAGCTCCTTACTGGGGGCCGGCAGCGGTCACTGAGTGCTTCTCACTGGGGGCTGGCAGCGGTCATTGACAGCCCCCCATTGGGGGCCGGCAGCGGTCACTGACAGCTCCTCACTGGGGGCCGGCAGCGGTCACTGAGTGCTCCTCACTGGGGGCCGTCAGCGGTCACTGACAGCTCCTCACTGGGGGCTGGCAGCGGTCACTGAGTGCTCCTCACTGGGGGCCGGCAGCGGTCACTGAGTGCTCCTCATTGGGGGCCGGCAGCTGTCACTGATTGCTCCTCATTGAGGGCCAGCAGCGGTCACTGATTGCTCCTCACTGGGGGTCAGCAGCGGTCACTGACAGCTCCTCACTGGGGGTCGGCAGCGGTCACTGACAGCTCCTCACTGGGGAGCCGGCAGCGGTCACTGAGTCCTCCTTACTGGGGGCCGGCAGCGGTCACTTACAGCTCCTCACTGGGGGCCGGCAGCGGTCACTAATTGCTCCTCACTGGGGGCCGGCAGCGGTCACTGACAGCTCCACACTGGGGGCCAGCAGCGGTCACTGATTGCTCCACACTGGGGGTCGGCAGTGGTCACTGATTGCTCCTCACTGGGGGCCAGCAGCGGTCACTGACAGCTCCACACTGGGGGTCGGCAAGTGGCAGTGTGATCTAGCGTTCATGGTAGACATTACCAAGTACCTCTCAGAGCTGAACATTAAGCTGCAAGGCCCCAATCAGCTTCTTAGCTCTCTGCTTTCAAACGTGAAATCATTTGAAGCTAAACTAAGGCTGTGGAAAGTGCAACCTGAAAGGAATAACACAGTTCATTTCCCCACTCTGGAAAGACAAAAGCCTTCCACAACACTTGAATATGCAAAACTAATTGAAGGATTTTGTTAGGGTTCGAGTTCCCGCTGCTGCACAAGGGGAGTCTCAAACCAGTCCCGCTGTGGTCCCCCATCCATCTCCGGCCGCAGTGGAGCCTGCTCAGCGAAGACGTCGGTCCCAGCGTCTTGCCCGGTCTAATACTGTGCAGAGACTTGCTGCTGCCTCTCCAGGTTCTGCTATTGTAGCCAGTACTGGTCAGCGGCGAGCAGACGTCTTTAGGACTAAGTCCTGCGTTTCCCCTTCTAAGCATGCCCAGGGTAAGATATCTCATTGGAGATCAGGGGTCACATGCTCAGGTACTGCAGCAGCTCCTATTGGTCCACCTGGAAGGTTCTGAAACTACATGTGTTCTCATTGGTCCTTTTCTGGCAGGTCCTGTAGTTGCTGCTATAAAAGAGTTGCATGGCCTTGCGGCCATGCGCTAGTATCAATTGCTTTATGTGCTTTGCGCCAGTGTGATCATGCACGCATGTGGTTAGGGCTCGGCTGAAATAAGCCCCTAGAATACCGGCACCTCCGGTGAGGAGATTCGTATGCATGTGTGCAGGGCTTGGCTGAAATAAGCCCCTAGAATACCCGCTTCTCCAGTGAGGAATTGTTTGTTTGTGTTGCTGACTACATGACCACGGACTGCTATCCGCACAGCAGTTATCTGTGTAGCCCTGTGGTGTTAACAGGACACAGTCGCTATCTCAGCGGCTTTACCGCAGCGACTCTGTGGTGTAACAGAGTTCGCTTATACAGCCATATAGTGCCACTGCATCTATGCTTGCGACTCTGTGAAGTAACAGAGTTCGCCTTTACCGCCATGTTACTAGCAGCAGGCTCTGCCTGCATGGTGGACCCCGCTATTTACGTATATACTCATGTATAAGCCGACCCATGTATAAGCCGACCCCCTAATTTTGCCACAAAAAACTTGGAAAACTTATTGACTCGCGTATAAGCCGGGTGTATAAGTTGCCGTCCTGCTCTGTGCTCCCCCATCCAGCTCTGTGCGCCCCATTCTCCTCTGTGCTCCCCTCCTCCTGCTCCATTATCCTGTCCTGCTCGTGGTGCCATCCTCCCCATCCTGCTCTGTGCTCCCCCATCCAGCTCTGCACTCCCCCATTCTCCTCTGTGCCCACCCCTGTCCTGCTCCGTGCTCTCCATCCTCCCCCCGTCCTGCTCCGTGCTCTCCGTCCTCCCCCTGTTCTGCTCCGTGCTCTCCGTCCTCCCCCCTTCTGCTCCGTGCTCTCCGTCCTCCCCCGTCCTGCTCCGTGCTCTCCGTGCTAGAGGACAACCAAACCATGTCCCCAACTGCGAACAATGCCTCCCTTCTTTTCTTGTCAAAATATTTCTTAGACCTCCTATTCGCCTCTTTCAGATTATGGCGTACATTGGTCCAAACCCTTTCCAAACTTCCAGAAAAACTCTCCTCCTCAGGCACAGCCGCCCCAGTCTTTGAAAATGAACCGAAAGATGGATGTCTCCCTGTACAGCAAAAAACAGGAGAACACCCAGCCGAGGCAGACATACGTATGATTATTAAGAGCAAACTCGACTAGTGGTAGATATTCCGACCACATCTCCTGATTGTCTGCTACAAAACATCTCAAAAGCTGCTCAACGTCCTGGTTCTCCCTTTCGGTCTGTCCATTGGACTCCGGATGATAACCTGACGAAAATGACAAATGAACCTTTAATCTGTCACAAAAAGCACGCCAAAAGCGAGCCACAAACTGTGGTTCTCTGTCGGAAACAATTTCCGTGGGAACACCATGGAGCCTGACAATCTCTTTCACAAATGCCTTAGCTAGAGTCTTGGCGCAGGGTAATTTATTGAACAGGACCAGATGACACATCTTACTAAACCGGTCCACAACAGCCCAGATGACAGAAAAACCCTCATAAACCGACAGATCGGTGATAAAATCCATAGCAAGATGCGTCCATGGCGAGCTAGGAACCTCCAAAGGGCACAGCAATCCTGCAACCGGGGCATGAGAGGCCTTCGACCTAGCACACACCGTACACTGACGCACCCACTTGATGATTTCTCTATGCCACCCGGGCCACCAGAAACCGATTGACTTTCTAGTTTCCGAAATCCCTGGATGACCCACCAACTGAGACTCATGACATTCAGCAAACAAAGCTCTCCTCAAGGCTTTGGGCACAAATAATTTACCATATGGAGTATTTGTTGGTGCAGAATTCTGGGCTTCTAGGATGCCATTCTCCAACTCAGAACCCAATGCTGCCACCACCACCCATCTCTGAAAAATACATTCCTCCTTCTCAGTATTAAATGCTGAAGAGAATCTACGAGACAAAACATCCACTTTAGCATTCTTTGTGCCAGGGATATCTGTTACGGAGAAATGGAATCGGGCAAAAAACAGTGCCCACCTAGCTTGACGGGCATTCAAACGTTTAGCAGCATCCAGATATATCAGATTTTCATGATCAGTAAAAACCTGTATTGGATGTCTAGCCCCTTCCAAAAAATGTTGCCAATGCTCAAAGACGAGCTTAATAGCCAGTAACTCTCGTTCCCAACATCATAGTTGAGCTCAGTCTCCAAAAAATTTTTGGAAAAGAAAGCACAGGGATGCACTCCATCCTCTTTCTCCTGGGACAGAACTGCCCCCACCCCTACTGATGAGGCATCAACCTCTACCAGAAAAGGCTTGGTCTCATCTGTCTGGATCAAAACAGGAGCAGAGCTAAACCTGTTGTGAACAATTTTGGTCTGGCTTCTGAATTTGAGCTCCCTCTGGTGGTTGCTGATGGTAATGAAGCTGGTCTGGCTGACAGAAGTCAATCACCTGAAGAGAATGATTGGAGATCAGGTGTTACATACTGGAGAGATTTAAGTGAGCAGCCTTCCCTTAGTTGTTGCCAGTGATTTTGGGTTTCTCCCTGAGCCTTCTGAAGTCTGCTTGTTCCCTGCTTTGTCCTGCATCTTTCAGATAAGTTTTTTGTCTGTTTTACTCTGTGGCATTTTGCTTTTCTCTGCTCTCTACCTTGCTGGTGTGAGTTCAGCCGGGTTCCCTTTGGGACCTGTGATGGACTCTGTTTTCCTTTGCCACAGCTTATGTCAGTCTTTTCTGTATTTCTAGTCCCCAGTTATTTCAGTATCTGTTGTTTTGCATCCAGTTCACACCAGAGTTCTGATTTACTGGGGGGAGAGGTCATGTGGCCTCAGTATTTTTACATATCAGACGTGTTGGAATTTTTCTTAGGATTTTTGCGGGATTGCAAACAGTATCCTTTCCTGTCCTGTTCTATCCAGACAGTTTGGGCCCAGCATTTGCTCACTCTATTTTCTGCCTGTGTTTTGTACTTCATCTGTCTCACCGGCAATATATGTTTGAGGGCTATCTATTCTTTTGGGGCTCTACTCTGGGGCAGTTTAGCTTTCCCCTTTCTCTCTATAGTCTTAGTTAACTCTTTGGCAGTGTCGAGGCATCTAGGACATCGTAGGTATGTCCCACGGCTAATTCTAGTTGTGTTGTCAGTTTAGGGGTCTGCAACCTCTATGGGTGTCTTGTTGCCTACCCTATTTCTCTATTATCCTCCTCGGTTACTGAATCATAACAGAATCACCGGCCTTACTGTAGATTCTAGGGTACTTTAATGAAGGAAAGAATAGTAAAAAAAAAAAAGGGGTGTCAGAATTTTTTATATATTTTTTCCTCTTTTTCTCTGGGAGCCGTAGGTGGATTTTTTCTTCAATGGAGACTAAGCATTTGTCTGATCATGTTGAGCAGCTCGCTGCTGAAGTTCGGAGAATTTCTGCCTATCTCGCTCAGTTGTCTACTGTAGAACCTAAGATTCCTATTCCTGATTTATTTTCTGGGGATCAGTCTAAATTTTTGAACTTTAAGAATAATTGTAAATTGTTTTTTTCCTTGAATCCTAATTCCCCAGGAAACTCGGTGCATCAGGTTAAAATTGTCATCTCCCTGTTGCTTGGCGACCCTCAGGACTGGGCTTTTTCCCTGACACCTGGGGATCCTGTTTTGGCTAATATGGATGCGTTTTTTCAGGCTCTGTGGTTGTTGTATGATGAACCTAATGTTATTGATCAAGCTGAGAAAACCTTATTGGCATTGAACCAGGGTCAGGAAGCGGCAGAGCTATATTGTCAGAAATTCCGAAAGTGGGCAGTCCTTACTAAATGGAACGATGATGCCCTAGCGGCTCTTTTTCGGAAAGGTCTGACAGAGATCATAAAAGATGTTATGTTGGGATTTCCTGTCCCCTCTGGTCTCAACAACTCTATGTCATTAGCTATTCAAGTTGACAAACATTTCCGTGAACGTAAAACTATGCGAGAGATGGTGTTGCCTTTCGAACAAACCTCTGAGCCCATGCAGTGTGAAAGGGTTGTTTCTAGGGCTCAACGTCAAGAATTTAGAAGGCGTAATAAGTTGTGCTTCTTTTGTGGGGACGCCTCTCATACTATTTCGTCTGCCCTAAGCGGGAAAAACGTTTTGCTCACTCATTTGTTTTGGGCAATGTACAGCCTAAATTCCTCTTGACGGTTACTTTGATCTGCTCCTTATCTTCATTTTCTGCTAAGGCTTTTGTTGATTCAGGAGCAGCCCTGAACCTGATGGATTTTGACTTTGCCAAAAGTTGTGGTTTTCCCATGGTACCCCTGCTGACTCCTATTCCTTTGAGGGGTATTGATGCTGCCCCTTTAGCAGAGAATAAGCCCCAGTTTTGGACCCAGGTGATAATGCGGGTAGCCCCGGACCATCAAGAGAATTGTAAATTTTTGGTGTTACATAATTTACATGACATTATTGTACTAGGTTTTCCTTGGTTGCAGACCCATAATCCTGTTCTGGATTGGAAGTCTGTGTCTGTTTTTAGTTGGTGTTGTCAATGTGTTCTTAGTGAAACTCCTGTTTTCTCTACCTCTCCCCAGTCTCAGGATGTCCCTGACTATTTAGCTGATTTCTCTGATGTGTTTAGTGACGGCAAGGGTAGGCTGATGGGAGTAATAGTCCCATCAGCTGATGCCTGCTGTCTCTTTTAACACTTAAATGTAACTCTCATCATTCTCCCCTGCTCGCGCTAGCAGAGCAGGGGTGAATGATGAGAGCCATTTTCAGCACCCAGCGCCGGGGAACAGCGCTTACTGCAACGCTTTCTCCCTGGCGCCCGTCCATATGGTACTGATGCGGCACACACATGCCACACATGTGTCACACGTATTACAAACACGGATAGTGACATCTCCAGACACTGTGACCACTCCTGGAACCTAGTGCCAGGTGTCCGCTGTCAGAATCAGCGCAGCCGATGGCTCAGACGTAGGGTTGAGCATTCCGATACTGCAAATATCGGGAATCGGCCGATATTGGCTGTATCGGAATTCCGATTCCGAGTTCCGATATTTTCGTCTTATCGGATACCGGAATCGGGATTGTCACTGTCACTGTCAGTGTCCGTCGGTCGGGTCTGTCAGGAGTCAGCGGCACTTACCTGGCAGAAGATCTCCGGCGGTCACGTCCTGGACTGCTTGATGGCCGCAATCTTCTTTCCCCGGCGGTCACATGCAGTTTCTCGCGATAACTGCAGTGACTGCTGGGTAATCCCGGCCGTAAAGCAGTCAGTCCGATGACGTCACCGCCGGGGAAGCAGGTAATCAGCTGTGCTGCGTTGCGATGACAGGCTCTGCCTGTCATTGCGATGTAGCAGAGCTGGATCGTCGTGGGACTGTCGTTATGGACTGCGTCGGACAGGTGGTATACTGTTGGTTTGTTTTTTTTCTTTTTTTACAGGAGATCGATGGCGTCGCAGGAATGAGAGTACAATAAAATTAATGAAAACTGTGTTGTCTCTTTTATTTCATTAAAATACTTTTTTCTTGCTTTGTCTTTTTTTTATGCATTTAATAACTTTGGGATTAATAATGGATCGGTGTCTTATTGACACCTCTCCATTATTAACCGGGCTTATTGTCACCGTGCAATCAACGGTGACATTAACCCTTATTACCCCGCTTGCCACCGCTACAGGGAAAGTGGGAAGAGCCGGGTAAAGTGCCACAATTGGCACATCTTTTGATGCGCCAAATGTGGGGCTGCTGTAGCCTGGTATTATCAGGCTGTTGAGGGCCAAAATCCATGGGCCTTGACAGTCTTTTAATACCAGGCCGCAGCAGTCTGCATTTTACTTGGCTGGTTAACAAAAATAGGGGGGATCCCCACGCCGTTTTTTTTTCGAGGGGATCCCCTATTTTTGTTAACCAGCCAAGCTAAGCAGACTGCTGTGGCCTGGTATTATCAGGCTTGCAAGGTCCATGGATATTGGATCCTTACCAGCCTGAAAAACCAGGCCTCAGCGGTCTGCTTCATCTGGCTGGTTAACAAAAATAGGGGGGACCCCATGCCAATTTTTTTCGAGGGGATCCCCTATTTTTGTTAATCAGCCAAGATATGCAGACTGCTGTGGCCTGGTATTATCAGGCTGGCAAGGTCCATGGATCTTGGCTCCTTAACAGCCTGAAAATCCAGGCCTCAGCGGTCTGCTTCATCTGGCTGGTTAACAAAAATAGGGGGGACCCCATGCCAATTTTTTTCGAGGGGATCCCCTATTTTTGTTAATCAGCCAAGATATGCAGACTGCTGTGGCCTGGTATTATCAGGCTGGCAAGGTCCATGGATCTTGGCTCCTTAACAGCCTGAAAATCCAGGCCTCAGCGGTCTGCTTCATCTGGCTGGTTAACAAAAATAGGGGGGACCCCATGCCAATTTTTTTCGAGGGGATCCCCTATTTTTGTTAATCAGCCAAGATATGCAGACTGCTGTGGCCTGGTATTATCAGGCTGGCAAGGTCCATGGATCTTGGCTCCTTAACAGCCTGAAAATCCAGGCCTCAGCAGTCTGCTTCATCTGGCTGGTTAACAAAAACAGGGGGGACCCCACGCCATTTTTTTTTCGAAGGGAACCCCTATTTTTGTTAATCAGTTCCCTCTGACGTCACTGATTGTGTACCTGGCTGACCTGAAGTGAAAGTGGAAAGCAATCAATTAAGCTTTCCACTTAAGGGCCCGTCTCACATAGCGATATCGCTACCGAGATCGCTGCTGAGTCACTAGTTTTGTGACGCAGCAGCGAGCTCACCAGCGATATCGCTGTGTGTGACATTCAGCGACGATCAGCCCCCCTGCCGGGTATCGCTGATCGTCGCTGAAATGTCAGGACCTTTTTTTGATCGCTGGTTTCCCGCTGACAGGCACGCATCGCTGCGTGTGACAGGCGGGAGACCAGCGATCCGCTGGTAACCAAGGTACACAGCGGGTTTTCCAGGCGTGGGGCTGTGCCTAGAAACCCGCTGTGTACCTTGGATACCAGCGCCCTGATGCAGGGAGCTGGTATCCAAGGTACACAGCGGGTTTCCAAGCGCTGCGCGGTGCCTGGAAACCCGCTGTGTACCTTGGTTACCAGCGGATCGCTGGTCTCCCCCTGTCACACGCAGCGATGCGTGCCTGTCAGAGGGAAACCAGCGATCAAAAAAATGTCCTGACATTTCTGCGACGATCAGCGATACCCGGCAGGGGGGCTGATCGTCGCTGAATGTCACACACAGCGATATCGCTGGTGAGCTCGCTGCTGCGTCACAAAACTTGTGACTCAGCAGCGATCTCGGTAGCGATATCGCTATGTGAGACGGGCCCTTAAGCGATGTTACCCGCAGTGTCGCTGTCCCAGATCGCTGCCTGAGCTGCCTGTTTGGCAGCTCAGCAGCGATAATGTAGCGATACACCAGCGATCCTGACAAGTGCATATCGTTGTCGGGATCGCTGGTGTATCGTTATGTGACACCCAGCCTTTACTCTCCTGTCAGGCAGGAGAGGAACTCATTCATTTGGGGTTTACTGTGAGGCTGCAGCATTAGCTGCGGTCCCTGCAGTAAACATTAACCCTTTCTGAAGGATTACACCGTGGGACCTGACTGTGCATGGGATAGGTAAGAATAATTTTGCTTTTTTATTTTATTTTTATTACAGGAAATGGTTTTTGCAGTAAAATAAAATATGGTCAAAAACATGTGTCTTTATTTCATTAAAATGATTTTTAATTAAAGTGTGTGTGTTTTATTTTTATTTCATGCAATAGGATTAATAATTGATAGTTGTCTAATTGACAGCTCTCAATTATTAACCTGGCTTAAGGTCACCTTTCAATAGCAAGGTGGCTTTAACCCCATATTAACCCATTCGCCACCGCTACAGGGCAATGGGAATAGACGGGCAAAGTGCCAGAAAGGGCGAATCTAATTATAGATTTGTCTTTCCTGGGGTGTCTGGGGGCAGATGTTAGTAGCCGGGGGGGGCAAAAATAATGGTCCCTCTCTGGGCTATTATTATCTGCCCCACTCACTGGCTTTGTCTGTCTGGTTGCGAAAATAGGGCGGAGCCCACGCATTTTTTTTCAGCAATTTTACACCTCATATATATATATACATGTCATTGAATTTGTGACACATATATATATATATTTATATTTGTAGTTCATACACTTCTACATAGTATAATAGCCGCTAATTCAATTGCCGGCTTTTGTGAAAATGCAGAACCCGACATGAAATGACACTTGGTGTACATAGGGTTAACCATATCTTTTCATGTCCTTTGCTATCTAATTTGCACAAACAATTAAATCAGTCTATGTGTGCAAAATTTCACACCTGTAGGGGTTAATTAAAGGTGTAAATTCGTAGCAAAAAAGTCCGGTTTTTTTACAACGAATTTACACCTTTAATTAACCCCTACAGGTGTGAAATTTTGCACACATAGACTGATTTAATTGTTTGTGCAAATTAGATAGCAAAGGACATGAAAAGACATGGTTAACCCTATGTACACCAAGTGTCATTTCATGTCGGGTGACCCGACATGAAATGACACTTGGTGTACATAGGGTTAACCATGTCTTTTCATGTCCTTTGCTATCTAATTTGCACAAACAATTAAATCAGACTATGTGTGCAAAATTTCACACCTGTAGGGGTTAATTAAAGGTGTAAATTCGTAGCAAAAAAGTCCGTTTTTTTTACAACGAATTTACACCTTTAATTAACCCCTACAGGTGTGAAATTTTGCACACATAGACTGATTTAATTGTTTGTGCAAATCAGATAGCAAACGACATGAAAAGACATGGTTAACCCTATGTACACCAAGTGTCATTTCATGTCGGGTGCTTCTGTCTTTTCACTGAAGCCGGCTTTACCCGGCAATTGAATCAGAGAGGATATTTTACTATGTAGAAGAGTATAAACTATACATATATGTATATATATGTCACAATGACATGTAATATATATATATATATATGTATTCTATGTGTGTATATTTAGTGTTTACAAGGAAAGAATGGGGTTTTTTTAGTTGCGATATTTTGTTCCCATAGACTTACATGGGACTTCCGGTATCGGTATCGGGTATCGCCGATATTTTAGTGATATCGGCGATACCATTCCGATTCCGATACTTTAGGATATCGGAAAGTATCGCTCAACTCTACTCAGACGTAATATTCCGTCCATGGCCAAATTGGCCCAAGACACATGGATGGAATATTACGTCTGATGTCAGAAAGGGGTTAAAGCATTTGCCCGATACCAATTTATTATGATTGATTGTATCCTGCAATATATTGGCATTGTTACCATGTATTGGTCAGCATGAATTTTTTTACTGTGTACTGTGATTTTTTTTTTATTTGATGTCCTTTTTCAGTAAACTACTTTTATATTTAGCTAATGCCATTTCAATTTAAATATAACTTTATTAACATAAATTTACATATAGGTGACACTGCTAAAAAGTTGGAATCAAAAGCAGAGAATGCTGTACGCACAGGGTGTACAGCATAACCTTACCTAGAATGAACGCCCTATCACAAATAATAGGAATGTCATAACATTGTAATACAGGATATAATTATTCAATATGCTGCTTCAAGGTTATTTTAGACAAAAACAGATTAACCAGCATATATTCACAGAACGAGACCACATATATATACAATGAACTCAAACATTGGTATAGCCACTGGGCCATTCAATAAGTAATTAGGATTTGAGCCTTTTTAATGAATATAAGGAAGGTCAAGTGGCTTATTCAAAGAAATAGACAAAGGGCTGTAAATCGGCAT
Source organism: Oophaga sylvatica (assembly GCA_033576555.1). NCBI lineage: Eukaryota > Metazoa > Chordata > Amphibia > Anura > Dendrobatidae > Oophaga > Oophaga sylvatica. Next base: position 461,766,874 of record JARQOD010000005.1, read on the forward strand.
GATGCACTACATATGTGACTGGCACCAAAAAATCAGTCGTAACTGTGTGCACGTATAGAACTATGCAACCCCTCTCCCATGGATGGTAAGAGTAAGAGTGATTGTTCATCAGTATTTTGCACTTGTGCTTTCTCCAACTCTTATGATTGGGGTCTGTGTGCATCCTGCAGTATATTGGTATTGTGAACCCATATTAGTAAGTATGGATTTATTTTATGATTTTCTTTTTACATTTGATATGCTTCTAGAGAATTCCACTTTAATTGGTACTAGAGATAAACAAGTCTTTAAAATTTTAATTTGCCAACTTTTTTTGCGAACTGCAAATCAAATCTCAAAATGTTTGAATTCAAATCAAACTGCAAATTTCAGGAAATGTGAGTTGATCTCAATCCTCCACAAATCAATCTGCTCATTTCTACTGGGTATCCTAGAATCTGCTTAGAAATAAATAAGGTCAACAATTTGAATCACAAAGTTTCATTTGTATTCAGTATTCATATAAATAAGCTTGCACAAGTAATAAAATCCTACTTTGTGTAAAAGCTTTGAAGTTATCATGATGCCTGATACATTCTTCATTTTTCAGGTTAGTTCAGTTTATACCACATATATTACATACAGTAATGTTCATTGTGCAAGCAAGCAAAGGTGTTAACATAACTGTGAAAAATGAAACTTGGGAAAAGACTATTGTGCATTTTATCTACCTCCACAAATTATGTTCAGCACCTCTTGTCATTCTGAAGTGCCGTAATCATAACTGATGGGAGAAAATGATATATTAATGAAAACAATCCATTGTTGGAGAATGTGTTTTCACAATTTACAGCATGTAAGATGATTTGGCATGTACTAGACATCTTAAAGGTTCAACCCAAGGTCTTTGCCAAACTCCAAACTGTAAATAAATTGGAATGAAACTAAAAATATATTTCTTTCCCTGGAATTTTGTCAAATTTTTCTAAACCTTTTCTCTACAGTTAACTTCTTGGTTGAGTTATTAGATTGTGTTCACTGTTAAGATGAAACAGAAAAATAAGTTTAGATACTAAAATTGTGAATTAGAAATTGTAAGCATTGGCTGTTCCATATCTGCAGCATACATGTACATTTAGGAAGCACGGTATAGATAATGCTAATAATATGCAAAATATAATAAAACCTAATAAAAAGTTAGCAAATGAGATAACAAAAGTCTAATATATAATTTAATATTTTGTAAGCCCTGTGTTGAAGCTGGCCTGGATTACAAGAAAACTGTGCATTCCAGTGATCCCATCCAACTTCAAAGCAGTGCTTGTAAGCACAGCACATGTTCAGCTGTCTAGCAGCAATGATTGATCGCCAATACAATAAATTGTAAGCAAAGGAAGTATTAATATCTCAAGAACATGTGAAAATTTCCATAAGCAGTAAATTCCATGTGGCATTAACCCCTTAGTGACCAGTCTAAACTTTATGTAGCAATAACTTCAGTGTTTCAACAAATCCCAGTGATTCTGCGATTGCTTTTTGTGACACATTGTACTGTATGTAAAAAGTGAATATATTTTGTGTCAATTTATAAAAAAAATATACATTTTTAAATAATTAGCAATTTTCAAACTTTGATTGATTATCCCTTTGATCCACAGTCTTACCACACAAAATAGTTAAAAAATAACATTTAGCACATATCTATCTTATATTAACACCAATTGTCAAATGTCCTTTTACTTTATTAATATGATAGAAGGTTTAAAAATGTAGAAGCAATTTTCATTTTTTCAAGGAAATTTACAAAACATATTTTTTAGGGATCTATTTGGTTTTGGAATGAATTTGGGTGACCTATATATTGGAATCCCCACAAAAGCAATTCCATTTTAAACAGCACCACTCAACATATTTAAAGTGCTGTCAGATAATTTATCAATTTTCCAGGTGCTTTTTAGAAATTAAAGCAAGCTAGCTGATCTGGTCTGGCTGTACAAATATGGGCGCTAATTCATCATGTCATGACCGAGTTAAGGCCTGTGAGAATCTACAAGTCCAAACAATTAACATCCCAGTTTGTTCCCCATCTCTCAAGAACATCTACAATTAAAAACAAGTGCAGCACTTGCAAGCGGTAATGATAATCAGAATCTACCAGAATCAAGAGTCTGAGCTAAGCCTTTACTGACATCTGAGCGATATCACAGAAGAAATCCACTTGAACTTTTATGGTGCAGAATTTTCATTAATATCCGTGAGTGCTTATGAGTAGTGTTGAGCGATACGATACTGCAAATATCGGGTATCGGCCGATATTAGCTGTATCGGGCTTTCGATTCCGAGTACCGATATTTTCGTCATATCGGATACCGGAATCGGATTTGTCACTGTCACTGTGAGTGTCCGTCGGTCGGGTCTGTCAGGAGTCAGCGGCACTTACCTGGCAGAAGATCTCCGGCGGTCACGTCCTGGACTGCTTGATGGCCGCCATTATCTTCTCCCTGGCGGTCACATGCAGTTTTTCGCGATAACTACAGTGACTGCAGGGTAATCCCGGCCGTAAACCAGTCCGATGACGTCACCGCCGGGGAAGCAGGTAATCAGCTGTGCTGCGCCGGGATGACAGGCTCTGCCTGTCATTCTGATGTAGCAGAGCTGGATCGTCGTGGGACACTCGTTACTATGGACTGCGTCGGACAGGTGATATACTGCTGTTTTTTTTTTTCATTTTTTTACAGGAGATCGATGGCGTCGCAGGATGAGACTGTAATAAAAGTAATGAAAACTGTGTTGTGTTTTTTATTAAATTAAAAAACTTTTTTATGAACATTCACCCGTCCGGGTACATCAACAATTTAACTATTTACATACAGGGACCCTGTCCGGGTTATTTATAATTCTTTGGCAGGGGTGTTCCAGGTACCACCTGGTACTCTTCTGATGCTTGCCAAACATCCGAGACACCAAGGACCACCAGGACCTGATGACGTCGTGTGGCCTGTACAGTCAAGTCGTGACCCGCTATCTGTGTCTGTGTGGCCACCTCTTTCATCTCCCTCCGGGTCTGGAGCCCTATGTCCCGGACTGAACGAACCCCAGGGGGCCTAACAGGCGCCGGGTACGGGCCAGCTATCATTATCATGTCCATAGCTGGGGCTGCTGAGGAGACCACTGAGGGAGGCTGGGGAGATTTACGGCGTGGGGTGGGCACTTGTGCAGAGGCCTGGATGTGGGAGGCTGAAGGCTCCGAGGGTCTCACAGGTTCCTGACACTCTGGGGAGTAGGGGTCGCACCTGGTAACATTTAGGGCGTACCATCCATTGTAACCCCAGTGTCGGGTGTAAGTCACCAAGTCTCCTGGCAACAGGTCCCTCCCCGGGTGTCCTTCTGGGAGGTGAGTCTCCACGTCCCGCCGGGTCACAAACACTTCTAAATAAAGTCCAGGCTCCTGGATGAAGCCCCAACCACCTTTTAACTTAAAGTTCCGTACTGCACCCTTACGCCGCGGCTCCCACAGGGTTCCTTTATCTTTTCTCATCTGGTCCTTATCTGCCCGGTCCTTCTCCAGGTGACGTTGCCGAAGCTTTTGGGATTCTCGCTGCTCCCTTTGTCGCTCTGCTTACCGCTCCCGACGTCTCCACTCTTCCTCCTGACGCCGGTTGTAATTCTCCTCCACCAGCATCTCCATGTCTCCACCATCAAACTGCAGCTTACGATGTCCGGTTTGCGGCAGCTCTCCTGGCACCCGACAGTCCTGGCGGCGCTCACCTGCGGAGGAAGCAGCCGGCTCTGGAACAGATGACAGTCGGGGCTCCGGTACAGACAGGTAGACCTCTGGTGCCTGTGCGGCCTCCTCCATGAGGACGGGTGTCGCTTCTTCTGTCTCAGCGACGGGGGCAGACAGCGGGATCTGGGGTGCTGCCGGTGCAGCGTTTTTTGCAGGAACGGGTGCCTCCACTGTGACAACGTCAACCGGATCACATTGCAAGGGCTGGGATGCCCGCACGGACTCCTCTACTAGAACGGGTGCCTCACCTTCCGGTACAGACACTTCAGGTAAGAGGGATTGGCTCCGCTCCAAGTTTAGTTTTAGGGCACGCCAGCTGGCTTCCATCCTGGCGACCTCCTCCCGGTGCCGGGCCAGGCCTCTTAGGGTATCCTCCGCTTCTTGCAGCGTAGGAGGGTTTCCAGGCCGGGTGCCCAACGGTGGTTCCGTGGCGATCGGGTCGCTTCCGTTGGGGAGAGCTCTGACTGCTCTATCCCTTCACACTTCTGCTCGTGTCCATTAGCCATCTCTGCCAAGTCACATGTGTCATTAGCATCTGGAGAGGGCCCCTCTTTTGTAGTGAGGCGGGACCTTCGTGTTAGTTTCCGCACACTGAGGAGGATGAGGAGGCGGAACTGAAGAGCTGTGGGGCACAATCTTACATTGCAGTAACATTTAGAGTGGTCGGCCATCGTTTTCGCGCCACAGAGTGACTGTACACCCACGAAGAGCACGCCCTTCTTCTTCACCAGTGCCTCGTCGTGACGCAGATATGGCGGAAAAATGGCAAATACATTCTCTGATGATTTTAGCAATTCTCAAGCACAAAACCAGTTCAATTCAGGCACACAGGACTCGCTTATAGCGAGCTACAGAATCCTGTTCGTGACGCCCAAGTTGAGTCGCACAGAGCCAGAGGTTTTGGGGGTACTCGGCACCGAGCCCGTCGACTTCTATGGGGTATGTCACGGCTTTACCCGGCAATTGAATCAGAGTCTATTTTACTATGTAGAAGTGTATAAACTATAAATATATGTATATATATATGTCACAATGACATGTGTATATATATATATATATATATATATATGTATTCTATGTGTGTATATTTTGTGTTTACAACGAAAGAAAGGGTTTTTTTTGTTGCGATATTTTGTTCCCATAGACTTACATGGGACTTCCGGGATCGGAATCGGATATCGACGATATTTAGTGATATCGGCGATACCATTCCGATCCGATATTTTTAGATATCGAGCAGTATCGCTCAACACTACTTATGAGTGATGTTTTCTTTTCTTTTTTAAATTAGGCTAGAACTCGGCCATAATTTGTGTCTATGTCAACTTGACAGATTCTTCTTCTTTTCTATATATGAATAGTATAAAAGGGATTATCCATGATTACTTTTTTCTTATAGGTATCAAAACTAATAGGCAGGTAATAAGTGCCTGCCTGTTCTGCCTAGTGCCGATCTCTGCCAACTCAGTGTGGTTACAAACCACTCCTGCTGGTGATTCTGCAGCTTTCAGTGATGTCATGTCAACAGAGCAGCCCCTTCTTTTCCACTCTGCTGTGTTGATGGGGCATTACTGAAAATATCATGATGATTGACAGCTAACTGCCTAACTGTGGAAGAGGGAGATCTGCTCTATTTACTCGTATGTGAGGTGAGTGTGCTGTGACTACTCTGATTCAAAGCCAGGCAGAACATGCAGAGTTAGTAGGTAACTGTCAGTTCTTAGAATGAGAAAAAAATAGTCTTGATAACCCCTTTAACCTGTTTTGAGAGGAGCCTCTTCTGGATTAAATTTCACCCTACCCCTTATCTCTTGGTGCAAATGGATGTATGTATATGTCAGTGCTGAGGTTAAAATGTGAGCTCCCTACACACACTGTTAGGGTTGTCGGATTGCACTTAATAAAAATATAAATGAAGTGCAATCGCAACCCGGTGTCCACGTGCAGAGATGAAACTGCTGCTAGTGTGAACGTTGATGAAATTAAACAGCGAGCTGTTCCATAAATACAATGTGTTAAATGTGAGAACAACACAGAGTACCAAGCTCCGTTACTTCTCAGAGAGGCACTGCATTAAAGAACACTTTAATAGCACCAGAATTGCGCTTGATCTGCTGCTAAACTGTGCTAATAGCACACAAGAATGAAGCAGAGGCGGCACCAAGAGTACACCTCTATTGACGCTAGTTATAAAACCCTGTTGCCTAAACTAAGGCTAGTATCACACTAGCGTTCCTCAGAGCTGCGGACTTCCTCTGTGAAGCTCCGCCCACTGCTACACCTCCTCCGGTCATCTCTGCCTATGTCTGCATGCAGCCTGCGTACCTATCTTTAACATTGGCCGTGTGGTGGTATGCGGATACGTCCGCATGTGTCGTTTTGATGATGCGGCAAACAAAACAAATTCCAACACGGTGCATTCTACACGGGTCGCCGCATTGTCAAAACGACACATATGGACGCATCCACATACAGCTGCACGGCCTGCATACCCAATGTTAAAGATAGGTACACAGGCAGTATGCAGGCCACATGCAGACATAGATGGAGCTGACCGGAGGAGGTGCGGCAGTGGGCGGAGCTTCACAGAGGAAGTCCGCAGCCCTACGCAGCTCTGAGGAATGCTAATGTGAAACCGGCCTAAGAGATGGCTAAAGGGTTGAACTCGCTCTGTAACTAAACTGTGCCAATCGCACATATGAATGAAGCAGATGCTGAGTCAAGCGGCTAATCACCCCAGTCCTGAAGCTACTAATCTTGTGCCTAACCAGCAGCCTAAGCTTATAGCAGACTAGGCTCTGGCGCTGAGCCAAGGGCACAAAACCGCAGCAGTGTGCAAGCTACCTGCCAATGCGTTCACACAACGCAAATGGACACATGCAACTGTGCAGGGTAGAGTATCCACACACACACCAAACATGGATGACACTAGCGTGACTGTGTGCGTTGTTGTGAGCCTTTCATACATTAGGCTCCACCCCAAACACTCACGCCAAGTCGGCCGAGACATCGCCCGTGGGCCAATTCGGAGCTGCCACGTTACCAGAGCAGGTAGCGTCCGACCACCAATGAGAAGACGCCACATCATGGACATGCTCAGAAAGGTGATCACTGAACTTAGACTCCTGAGCATAGAACTGCACCTGCGAATCACTGGTTCCCATAGACTTGGCTGAAGAGCCAGCAGCAGCCAAGCACACACCACGAGCCTGAGAAAGACTCTGGGACCGACGTCTATTCTGAGCAGCACCCGCAGCAGCTGGAGCTGAATGGGAGACCGCAGAGTCAGTCAAGGCTTGGGATTTATCCCGCACAGCGGAAGAATTCCGACACCTAACACACTGTCTATCATAAGTGGGGTTATGAGTTTTACAGTCCAGAGGCTGGGGGATTTTGATCACTGCCTGGACACCACCCCAACTGTAAATAAATTATTAAAGCAGGTTATCTGAGGAAGAGTGGACCTGGAGTAAATATAGAGAGTATTTAACAAGTATCTGTCAATACTGGATAACCATTAGATAAAAACCATTAGATATAGATAGAAACCATTGGATTTAAAAAAAAAGGATTTTAACAGTGAGGGTTATCAATCCATGGAACAGGCTGCCACTAGAGATGTGAGTTCTCCTTCAATAGAAGTCTTCAAACACAGGCTGGACAGACATCTGTCTGAGATGGTTTAGTGAATCCTGCATTAAGCAGTGGGTTGGTCACAATGACCCTTGAGGTCCCTTCCAACTCTAACATTCTATGCGTCTATGATTTGGGTCAGCAAATGTGTCCCTTTATGCATCCACTGGCACATAAGTGTTAAAGGCAGAGGGGAAAAATTATGGAGTCACTCAATTCTGAGGGAAAAAATTATGGAATCACCCGGTAAATTTTCAATCCCAAAACTAACACCTGCATCAAATTATATCTGCTCGCTAGTCTGCATCTAAAATGGAGTGATCACACCTTGGAGAGCTGTTGCACCAACTCGACTGACATGAATCATGGTTCCAACATGAGAGATGTCAATTGAAACAAAGGAGAGGATTATCAAACTCTTAAAAGAGGGTAAGTCATCATGCAATGTTGCATAAGATGTTGGTTGTTCACAGTCAGCTGTGTCTAAAATCAGGACCAAATACAAACAACATGGGAAGGTTGTTAAAGGCAAACATACTGGTAGACCAAGGAAGACATCGAAGCGTCAAGACCGGTGACAGCAGGAGCGGCTGATGGGGGTATTCATCAGCCACTGCCTGCGCTGTAAATAAAAAAAATAAATAAAACGGCGTGGGTTCCCTTGTATTTTCTATAACCAGCTAGGCAAAACTCACAGCTAGGTGCTGCAATCCTCAGCTCTCTGCTTCAGCAAGGTTGGTTATCAGGAATAGAGGGGTCTACATGCTGATTTTTACATTATTTTAAGTTCCCCTATATTTGACAACCAGCTCACAGCTAGGGGATAGTATTTTCAGGCTGGTAAGGGGCCATTGTTATAGGCTCCACAGCCTAAAAATGCAGCCCGCAGCTGCCCAGAATAGGTGTATCTATTAGATGCGCCAATTCTGGTGCTTTTGCCCGGCTCTTCCCACTTGCCCTGTAGCAGTGGCAAGTGGGGTAATATTTGTGGGGTTGATATCACCTTTTAATCATCAGGTGACAACAAGCCCACAGCTTAGCAATGGAGAAGAATCTATAAGACACCTATCCATTAATAATCCTGTAGCCGTATTGTAAATAAACACACAGCCAGAATAAAGTCCTTTAATTGAAAAAATGACACAGACTCCTTTAATATTCTCTATTAAAACATACTTACAACCTCGCATACTCCACAGAAGCCCTCGATCTCCTGTAATAAAAGTAAAATAAAAAAAGCAACAATATACCCTACCTGTCTGTCGTTCTGTCCCACTCTATAATCCATGTCTGGGGATAATTAGTTTTCAACCTGGACAGTGCCAAAATGTGACCATCCATGCTGAGAACCACTGGTAAATGAGCTGCTGGGAATTGTAACTGGGGTGATGTCATAGAGATTACTTCTGGTCATTGGGCTCCATTCCCAGCTGAGTATAGCTACGGTGAGATCCAGTAAGATCCCCGCTAGCACCGTGAGCGCTGAAGGCTCACGATACTAGCGGGGATCTCACCGAAGTCACCACAGTTACATCCGGTCACTGGGCTCTGTTCCCAGCCTGACTGAGCTGCCGTGAGATCCGGGGTCACTTATAAAATTCACACACCAGGTGTTATGAGCTCGGTTGCAACAATTTTATTATATTATAGATTGCAACTGAACCCGGGGTTCGCGATGCAGTTTATGTCACTGCTGCCGAACACCCTTTGGGTATCAGGGTAACAACTGACAACTAAAATCATAGAATCATGCCCTATAGGCAATCCTTTATTGATAAAATACCTCAATGGGTAGCACCCAAACACAACCGTGATATAAAAAAAACAAAAAACAAAGTGTATTCCTAACTTAAAAGCTATGGGGATAGCCTAGAGTCCCTGATGTAGGTCTGGGCTGTCACCTGCCTAACAGCGGAGGTTGGCACCCTAGGGGGAAGCGTTGTGGCGCCCCCGCTCCACGATGGCTGACCCTAGGGTCCCTGTTAGGCCCTTACACCTTAGGGGATACCTCTACCCAGATAGTAGGGAGACCCCTAACATTATACAGAGACCAGCTAACATTAAAGGTGACCCTAAGTCCCCAAAGTATTAAAAACAGTTCACAACACACGGGGTGGTAGGAAGTATAATGGAGATTGGCACAGATCTGCTGTACAGCACTGCTAGTATACAGCAGCCTCCTTTTATGAACAGGAGTTATGATAAAACTGCCTTCTTGTGCCACAGCTTAATGAAAGTGAATGTGAGCAGTCTCATACTTGTTCACTCACTAGTCAAAGCTCCTCCAGTGTATGGGAAATCTAAATGTGTGTGTATACCAGCCAGTCAAATATAAGCTAAGATGCAATCTATAATTGTCAGCTATTGGACCAAAAGTCTAGTCTGAACTTATAAACACACTGAAAGAATGACTAGAGCATATAATGACTGGAATAAATAAGACGCATCGGCGTCATGAGAAGGTCATTGACACTTGATTTTAGTGTCATGTTAGGGGATAGCAATATTTGAAGATAAATGTATAAGGCAGCAAGATATAATTGATGTATACCTTCCCTAGCACTGCCCGATGTACCGAATAGGAGATAGGTACAGATATAACATTCCTACAGGTATGGTGCTAAATGGGGAATAGGTATATATATTGCCTTCCTGTACGTATAATACTAATCACCCCTCATCATGATGTGGATACACTGAGAAACTCCATTATAAAATGATATTAATAAGAAATGCGTAACGATACTCATCATTTCTCATGGTCACCCCACCACCATCAATAGTAGCGCCTCAACGCGTTTCGTCCCATGGGCTCATCAGGAGGCCAGATGTACAGATGTCCGGTGTCAAAATGACATGGTGCAGAGACTTAACAACTGACAACTAAAGGATTATATTAGAACTCGCCTGTGTTACTTCACACAAGGAGAGAGATATTGTATTGGCACTATCTCCGTTAACTTCACAGGAGATGTGCTGAAGACTGGCGTAGACGTAGCCCTGTTAACATCACAGAAGCTACTTGCCAGATATTAGCTCTGCACCATGTGCTGCAGGCTGGCGTAGATGTAGCCCTGTTAATAGCACAGAAGCCACTTGCCAGATATTAGGAAATGCGTGCGACTCATGTCAAGCGTACGTGCTGCCAGCCGCTGTGCCACCGGACTGAGCAACTCTCCTTTCATTAGCAGGCGATGCACAGGATACGCACCCCACAGTCTGCTCGGGGTGTATAGCTACCCCTTTGACAGAGACAGACTGCACTACGATCGCTACCTGCATAGCATTCATTAACCTGCCTGAAGGACCTGGGCTAATTAGCTGAGCTAACTCTGGCATCAGCAGGTTCAGGAGAGCGAAAGCTAGAGAGCATGTGGAGCCCAGATTCTGGTAAGTCACACATGAGCACTACCTATTTAGTATGATCTGACCGCGCCAGGGACAGACAAGCTATTTAAGGGCTAAGCTCCGCCCCAGCCATCTCGTCAATCGCATCACCGATGATGTCATCCGCGACCAATCAGGCGATGCCAGGTCAGAGGATCAGCTGACATTAACCACCAATCCTGGCTCGCCATGTCACGGACATGCTTTTTTTTTAAACATTCCAAACATTTGAGCACCTTGAGGGGTGCAGTTTTTAGAATAGTGTCACTTTCGTTTATTTTCTATCATATATATCCCTCAAATGACTTCAAATGTGATGTGGTCCCTAAAAAAAATGGTGTTCTAAAAATGAGAAATCGCTGTTTTACTTTTAACCCTTATAACTTCCTAACAAAAAAAAATTTGGTTCCAAAATTGTGCTGATGTAAGTATTTTGTGTGCCATATCAAAGAAATTTTACCACTAACATGAAGTACAATATGTCATGAGAAAACAGTGTCAGAATCACTGGGATCCATGGAAGCGTTCCAGAGTTATGTCCTCATAAGGGGACAGTGGTCAGAATTGTAAAAATTGGCCCGGTCATTAATGTGCAAACCACTATTGGGGTAAAGGGGTTAAGTATGAGACTAGTGTCATCTCGTGGAATGATATGAGCCACAAAGTCCTTCAAATTGAAACTGTTCTGGATGTACTGTACAATTTTCTCTAGAAAATTGGAAGTGCATGCCTTGTATGCTGCTTGCATTAAAGAACTGATTTGCCAGATATGTACAGAATCAGGATGACCGGGCTGCGGGTACCTGTGCTGCGCTGTGTCCGGAACTATCAAGGCTGTGTCCCCTGTTTCCCGGCAGAAGGAATAGGATAACAGACAGGCCCCATTACACAGAAAGAGGGGTCATGTTTTTGTAAAAAATGGCCCAGTGATTAACATGCAAACCACACTTGAGGGTAAAGGGTTTAAGAGAAAACATAAGCTATAAATTGAAAGAAGATTTGAAATTGTTATTTTTTCAAATTTCATTCACCTGCCCCAAAGGGATGTAAAATGAATGACACTTTGGCAGCCCTTATAGAGTGGAATAGGAGATGTCCCACATTTCAGGGTGAGTTTCCACGGTCAGGAAACGCTGCGTGTTTGGCGCTGTGCGCTGGCGCAGCGCCAAACACGCAGCGTCCAGATGTTACAGCATAGTGGAGGGGATTTCAAGAAATCCCGTCTCCACTATGCGTAACAATACGCAGGTGGCAAACCTGCGTAAACGGACATGCGGCGCGTCTTTTCAGACCGCAGCATGTCCTCGCGTATTGCGGCGACGGTGCGTCGCCGCAACATAATTAACACAGGGCTATGTAGCCCTGCGCTCTTTCCGGAGGTGTTCCGGAGGTGTCCTGAACACCTCCGGAAAGAGCGCGCGTCAGAAAGGGGGCGGGGCTTAGACGGAGCGGAATTTCCGCTCCGTCAAAAGCGCTATGGTTCCGGACCGTGGAACCATAGCCTTACAATGGTTTTGCACTTTTAGGAAATAGGACCTCAATGCATCCATCGGTGTTATCTTGATGGATGGATGTTTAAAGCTTTATATAAAGAAAAAAGTTTACAATATAGATGTTTTTATTGAAAATAGTGTAGTGTAAAGTGTTGGATATATTCAAGTGTTGAACACATGAATGACTTTGGTAATTTAATTGTCAGCATTACATATACAGCTAATATCCTTTTCAGAAGTTAATCTCTTTCAACATTTGTCTAGTGCATGTCGGTATCTTGGTTACACAGCATAAAGTATTCATCAGATAAAGATTGGTTCATTTAGCATACTGTACAGTGACATGCGTTTATTTGATTTAGAATCCTACACATTTCTGCAATTCTTCAAAATGTCATCACATTTCCAGGAGAAAATTTAAATGTATTACAAATTGCAGCCTATTAATTAGTTCCACTTTCCTTCTGACTTTAAACATCTTGCACATTATTTAATATGTAGGTGGGTGGGGATAAAATTTAGTGATTCGGAGATAAGTCTAATTAAATCATCTACCTTGCAGTGTCATATTCTCCATCTTTTTTATTACTACTTGATTTTACTGACAGTATTTTTAATGCTCTTGTTTTCTATTATATACTTTTCATTAGAAATGAACAAATTACTTGGAGTGTAACTGAACTATCCTTGAATTTTCTTTTGCAATTTGCTCCACATGAATTAAGCATAATGGTGGCCAGCTTTGACCTCCACATTGCAGAACCTGCCCTTCAACCCCTTAAAGCCCATTGTCTGATCCTCTGCAGCTCTTATTTTTTACTTAAACCTTAACATGCATTTAAATTGGCCTCATTAACCTGGGCAGTGGGTTCCAGCTCGAGAGGCCTCTGACATCACTGCAGTACCGTTGTGGCATATGTCATGCAGTTGCAATGTGTCACTCAAGTAACATCAGCTGTCTAATTGAGCTAGTAGCTACAGACTGGTTTAAAACAGCTGAAGAGAAAAAGAGTGACAGGGGAAGGGTAAAAAAGAGGCTGTGGGGAAAATGTGAAAGGTAAGAGGTGAGGTGAGTATTATTTTATTTTATTTTACATTCTATTTTTAATATGCTCTGTGGTCTTCAGAGACCTCAGGGCGTAATGAGGAACATTCAATTGGCATTGAAAAATTTGGAGGATTTGCTCAAATCCACTTGTCATACATTTTTTTCTTTATTTAGTCTGTCACCCCCCAGAACTGAAGCAGAACTGTTTACACCTTCAAGCGGTCGTGCAAAAGTAGCACTGATTTAAACCTAAATGTCTATCTATTTAATGTAATAATCTAACTACTTTTCTGATATACTTTAATTAAAAATTCCATTCCGTTCCCTGTCTCCTCTAACTGCTTTTTTTTACCAGTTTCCTGTTTGATGGCACTTTGAGAATCCCCAGTACATTCCAAGATTCTCAAAAGAGACATCACCATGGGGAAGGGGCTGTGATCACTGCTGCGAGCTTTGTCCCCAACCTGATGAGCGGAAATAGCAGACACCCCGAAAGTGATGCACTAACCCAGAGCCCCTGCATTGAATAAGCTGTTACTGAAAGGTAAAATCAATATCGCAGTTACCATTTGGTAATAACTTAGTAAAGTACCTAGGAGGACTGGTTTAGTACAAAAAATGAAATCTCGCTGGATCTCACTGTTTCACTAGGAGAGGGTCCTCATAGGTTTGTATGCTTTGCATTCCAGGATCCCATAAAACTGGAAGTTTTTCTAGAAAATGTTCTGCCATTTAAGGGGCATTAAGGTTACTGAGAATCTGGTCTGTTTGTTGAGCTACTGGATTAATGCACCTCCAGAACCGTGCTGCGGCAGTCACCATGGTATGTGGTCCTGCCCTACATACAGTCTTAGCATAAGAGCCACTGAAAAAACATTCATGAGAAGCATCAGGTAGGCATTTACAGGGTATTTGTATAGATGTCTGTAAAAATCTCATGTTGATTTTTTAAAGAAAAAAAACATTCAATACATAAAGCAATAATTGTATGTGCAGGGTTTGCCTTTCTCAATTTTTTAAACAAAAATATACTTTAAAGATGTTTCCCACTACTTTTTTTTAATGAAGACCTATTAGTAGGATCAATAAATGATTAGAAGGGGTGCAATACCACGTACCTTTTCCAATCAGCTATTACTGATACCGATTCTTAAGCTCTTGGATGCTACCGAAACATAGCAGCATAATCAAAACTATAGTCTTGGGGCTGGGTACTACAGTTCCACCTACTTTTCATTTGAATAGGAAGTGTACCTGCAGATCTTGGCCTGACCACTATAGAAATGAGGGCCTTACTGCTCTGGCACCACCCAAGAACTTCTGTCTGCAGCCAGTGCCAGTATATTGCACCCCCTTAGATCAAATATTGATAGCCTATCCTAAGGATAGGCCGCCAATAAAAAAAAAGTACTGGCCAATCCCTTTTAAGCACAGTTTTGCACCAGTGTTATACTGGCACATAGGAAATGATGACACTGTTAGCTGTTTGGCCCAGATCAGAATGTGTAATAAAATGATCATATAAAACCATCAATTATATTTGGAGTGCTGGACATGACTTATATAATTTTGCTAATTCATTACTTCATTTTCTTTATTTTTCATATTCTATGGTAGGACTCAGAGTAATTGTTTAGGTCAGTTTTGCTTGTGCTGCGCTTTTTCTATTTGCACCATGCTTACTGTGTCACCTGATGTTTAATGAATTTAGCACATTTTTAGACATAACACTGATTATCTCAATCCTTATTTGCATTCTTAATCATGAACCAGATGAGATCTGCTTCTTAAAAGTCTACAGAGCATGTAAAATATAAAATTGTGGCATATTTTTTGCAAAAGTGTTTTGGGACAGAAAACTGGTAAAAAAATGGGAGAAATAACCCCATATTCTTTTGTAGATAACGTAATGTTAATATTTATTCTATTAGTTAATTTAACATTTCTAATAACATTGCTTCTAACTAATAGCAGCAGATTTACTTTTGTATGTGCTTAACAATAAAGCAATGTCTAACAATGTAACTGTTTATTTATATAACCAAGGTAATTTAATTAACTGGAAATGGTATTTGATATTGAGCATGAAGAATACCTTCGACTCATGCATCAATAAATAATGATTCAGCCAAATGAGTTGTATGTTCATTTTCCAAAAGTTCCGCATCAAGTATGGTAATGATTATAGGTAATAGATTCTATTTGTTTTCCAGAAAGATGGCTGTGCATATATTTGCATCAAGTGTGATTACAGTTATTGTACTTTATTTGCTGCAAAATAAATTGAATCTTTTCATGTGTAAAAAAAATCTTCTCGATTCAAAAGAAATTGTCAGACTTCAATACCTCTTCCATTTTTCACACTTATTTCAAATACCATCTAGCTGAAAATGAAGTACTTCTTTTCAAAAGCTATATTTTACACAAGCAGATGTGACCTGTTCAACGGCAGCATATTGCTTAATTTGCAATTGTTTTTGACATTTAGGATTTATTAATAAAACTGTAATTTTTGAATAATTATATGTATTATTATTATTATTTTTAGAATATAAGTAACATATTTTTATTTAAAATAATGTCAAAAATATTAATTTCATTCTTGTGCTCTTTATAGGGAGGATTACATTTTTTTAAACTTAAATTCAACTTCTTTGTAAAATAAAAAAAATGTATTTGCAGTGAATCAAATTGTCAATATTATAAATATTCCTCATAGAAACTCTCTTTTGCACTCTTTTGCAGCACTTTAATATAAACGCAGTTTTAGAAACTTAAAACTTACCTCACCATATCTGGCTTTGGGTAAATGGATAGCAACCAACAGCCTCTTTAATAATGTACAGCACAGAGAGATTTTTCATGCTTTATAACTAGAGATGAGGGAATATATTCAAATGAAATTGAATTTTACTTGAATTTTATAAAAATCAACTTTTGCCTAAATGCCGATTTTCCAGAATTTGCCAGCAACATAGTGGCCACTTGGCGCCATTTTTCTGAAACATAATAGACTATCAAAATGTTAGAAAATAAAAAAAATCCTTATACTCACCTGTCTTACCCCTTCACTATTCACGACCACTTTTCCTGTCATTGTAGCATCTTCAGATCATCGTGGTATCGCCAGTAAAGCACCCCCACACCGTCACACCACCTCCTCCATGCTTCACGGTGGGAACCAGGCATGTAGTGTCCATCCGTTCACTTTTTCTGCGCACAAAGCAGTAATCAAAGCAAAAGGTGGCTACTTTGAAGAACATAGAATATAAGACATGTTTTCAGTTGTTTCACATTTTTTTGTAAAGTGTATTGTATAATTCCACATGTGTTACTTCATAATTTTGATGCCTTCAGTGTGATTCTGCTGTGGAAGCCATGCTGGTTCAGTATGCCTTCAATTTTGAATAAATCCCCAACAGTGTCACCAGCAAAGCACCCCCACACCATCACACCTCCTCCTCCATGCTTCACGGTGGGAACTAGGCATGTAGAGTCTAGTCGTTCACCTTTTCTGCGTGCAAAGCAGTAATCAAAGCAAAAGGTGACTACTTTGAAGAACCTAGAATAAATGACATATTTTCAGTTGTTTCACACTTTTTTGTAAAGTGTATTGTATAATTCCATATGTGTTACTTCATAATTTTGATGCCTTCAGTGTGATTCTACAATTTTCATAGTCATGAAAATACAGAAAAATCTTTGAATGAGAAGGTGTGTCCAAACTTTTGGTCTGTACTGTACATTATAACTTCTCCGCTGATCAAGATTTCAGGGAAAAACCATGTGAACAGGCACATTTTAATTTTACCAGATCTGCTCACCTTTATTTGTAACATAAAAACAAATATGTCCATAAATGATCCTTTTTTATGTTTTGTCAGCAAACAGACCATTATATCATTGCATGTAAGCCCACAAAAACAATTGAATTTTCCTGCAAAGGGCCTACTAAAAATGTATCTGCCTGGTTGACCATGCATAAATTTGGAATCATAGAATCCCTCCAATTATTTTATTACAATTTTTGTACATTGTGCCAATTGCTGCACAGGGGTTTAATCTTGCACAGGGTCCTTCTGTCGGAATTTACCTACCACCAATGTAGAATGTCAAAGTAACACTAGCTCAATTTTCTCTGTTGTACAATATTATCCATCACATCAACACCTGATGTTAATTGAACATATGCTATAACATATGCAGTGGTGAATTCCATCACAATTCCAATTTGGAAATCAAAAGTGAGATGGACACTCTAAGCATGAGGTCCGGGTGGTCACATGGATCCTGGGCATTGTTGTAGCAGCAGGAAGGCACTGATGGAGTGAGGACTTGGAGCATTGTAGACCACAGGCAGCCAGGACAAAGGAAGAAGCAAGAAAACAAACAGAGCCAAAAGTCTAAATACAAAGACACAGATGTGTGTCTCAATGGGCCTTATGTAAGCCTATGGACATAATGCCATAGGAGCATGCTGGGCCACTTGTAAAACCCAGCGTAAAACACAAGCGAGGGCAGTGACCATAGTTGAAAGTGGTGAAGCCCTTCACAGCCGAGACAAACGTGTAACATATCTCTCTGTCTCTGAAAATCTCGCAGAGTTGGAGAACCAATGTAGGGAATTCTTTGCCACAAAACAACAGCTGAAGTGGCCACACACTATAATGAGCACAACTTTTTTCCTATAGGTATATTAAAAAAATGTAAAATCTAATTTCAGGTATGTGCTGTGCAGCATGTTATTTTCCTATTGCATGGCAGACACAATATTTATGGCATTGGCACTTACTAGGTTGCTCAGTTTAGTTGACTAGGAGTCATACAGGGTGACATTTCATACAACTTTTTGCCCTATTGCTAATGGGGATGCAGTGCTGTTCATTGAATAGGATGTGGAGGAAGCATATAAGCGTTGGCTGGCATGAATGTGTCACCTTTAAACATCTGGTCCACACCGGCAGTGCATTGCAAAACATAAAAACAAAACATAAACATAAATCATAAAACACATGCAAAGAGCCTGGCCTTATGTGCTTCTGTTGTCCATACAGTCTACCTTGCAGCACAAT
Organism: Oophaga sylvatica; assembly: GCA_033576555.1. Taxonomy (NCBI): domain Eukaryota; kingdom Metazoa; phylum Chordata; class Amphibia; order Anura; family Dendrobatidae; genus Oophaga; species Oophaga sylvatica. The sequence goes on from JARQOD010000005.1 coordinate 461,785,273, forward strand.
GTAAATTCTCATTAGTGGACCACAGTGTCTGCCACATTGCAGTATAACACAGAGATGGCTTTATACTATAATTAATGGCATCTAAATATCTTCCTTCAAAGCTGAGCATAGGGGGCGTGGCCTAGACTGCACATGGAGTAGGACGTGCAGTCAGAGAGCTCCTGAGAATCCTCTTAAAAATCAACTCACACCCACTCTATTGAGCTTATTTTGGACTTCTTATCATTGAGTTCCAACAAACTATCCATACAGATTAATATCAGGTCATTATTAACTTTATTTAAGACCTAAGTCAGTTTTATTTAACTTGGACCGCACGCCTGAGGTAATCCGGGCTTGCTAAGCCCGCTGCCTCAGGACTTTAACCCTTCCAAGAGAACCCAGGATTATAATCTTCCGGTAACCTGCCTGCCTTCTATTGACCATCTCCTAGGAGCCCAGGTTCCGCCTCAGCGAAAACCTGAGGTAAATACCAGGTACCGTTACCTCAGACGCTTCATCTACCTGCTTTACCCGCTTCCCGCCCACCTCGGGACTCCCTGGGGGTCCTGTGGCAACGAAAGGTGAAGAAAGCACTCCTATACAGAACCCAAGGGTTCCCTTTGGGCTGGAATATCCACACAGACACCTCCGGTAAGAACTGTCATTACTGGTAGAGTTGCACACGCAGATGCAGTTGCTTCCTGTCTCCGCTTACAGACGCAAAGCTACCTGGGATAATAGCGAGTAAACGAGGCCGGTATCCTCACTGCCCGCACTCTTTGCTGGTCTCTACAGGTCCTGGTACCCTCATCCGCCAGTGAATTCTACCCAGTCATAGCCCGGTAAAAAAATAAAAATAACGCGATCACAGGCGAATCTGCATTCTCGGCTCTGCAGCTAGATTTACTCACTATATGTGCATGAGAGCACCTCCATTGCTTTACCACTAACAGCGAGGTCTGCTTCAGCTTCACTCTTTTCAGCTCCGTCATACTGGGAAATACAAAGGGGTCCACGTCTTCTGTCCACAGAACCCTCCAAGGTTTTTAACCCTGACACTACCTGTGGAGATCTCTCGGTCCCTTAATATTATTAATAAAAAACACGAAACAGCAATTCCCATTGCATAAACCGCTTCAGTTGCCTCAGGACGTTTGCTTATATTACACTTCTGTTAAGACTAACCCTCAAGTTTTCTGGATATCAGCGCAACTCAGAGGTCTTAGAAAATCTTATATACCCCAAGAGGGTATCTGGTATATACTCACAAGCGTCAATTATATTGAAACCACTTTTACCTCTTAGCTGGCAATTACATATGCGATTTTTCAGTAAACTTTGATTTCTCTTTGACATTTTCGTGACTTTACCTGGTGGCTCTGACTTTCTTGCTAATTGGGAGTCATAGTTCATACATATTAACTCAGAACCCTCCCCTTCTGTTGCCATATATGCCAAAAAAATGAGCCAATACAAGCAAACAAAATATAAACAAACCAAGTCCACTCCTTTCACCTCATCTATCCCTGTCAGGGCTGACAGAGAAAGAGGACTGGATCGCCACTCCTCCTCGGACTCTATTAACTTACTAAGTCCGGAAAAGTCCAGGTCCCCCATCAGAAATTCTAGTGATATGGATACCTCGGTCTCCACTAAAAGGAAAACTCCAGGGGATTGGGGGGACCACTCTGCCTCACAAGATGTCCATGAAAAGACAGCTCAAAAAATTCATGGTCTTCCCCAAACCCAAGCCCTGAAAAGTCTAGGCCCAAACTTGACAACCTTGAGAGCAATGCCCCCATTAAATTGAGTCAAGAAACTATAGAGTCTTATATGTCCACTCTCGCAGAGAAAATTAATAATAGCCTCAAACTCACATTGGACTCTCAAATGCAGGTGTTCAAGGAAACTTTTGAGTCATTTAATAACAAGCTGGACAATCATGAGACTAGAATAGTCTCCATAGAAGAGAAATCAGAGGATATTCAAAAGGAAAATTTCAAGATTAAAGTGGAATTGCTCCAAATGAAGCACAAATTGGCCGACCTGGAAGACAGGTCCAGGCGCAATAATATTAAGATAAGGGGCATCTCTGAATCAATATCACCTGGCAACCTCGAAGACTATGTCAGGAAAGTCTTCAAAAAAATTGATCCTACTCTGTCCGCCCATGACCTAATTATTGACCGTATACACAGGTTGCCAAAGCCTCCTCATATCCCTAAGGATTCCCCGAGGGACACCATTCTACGGATCCACTTTTTCCACATTAAGGATCTTCTCCAGGCTAAAGTGAGAAACAATGGCGGATTTCCGGACCCTTATTCTCATCTGAAATTTTATGCAGACCTCTCCAAAGCCACCATTGATGGCAGAAAAGCTTTCAAGGAAATCACTACTCCACTAAGAGACAATAACATCCAGTATAAGTGGGGCTTCCCTCTGAAACTCCTGGTACATCATAATGGAAAGACTTCAGTCCTGCTCACCCGGAGGAAGGCGGTAAATTCCTTAAATCCTTACACATAAAGCAAAAGGTCAAACCTGCTTTCTTCACTGACGCAAGACCCACTACTTGACTGGTCGTCTCATATGGAACCAATTGTGGATAACCCTTTGTTTTTTGGTTTCGCATGATGTTAATCTTTTTTCTCTCTCTGCAGGCTTCGGTCTCTTCAGTGACTTTCTGTTTGACTTGTTTAATATAGATCTTCAGTTCTTTCTCCGTTTGTTGGTCCTCTAAAACCCCTTCCTCAGCATGTTTGAGGATGTCTCATGGTGTGCTCTTACACGAACTTCCCCCCCAAGTTCAAGTAGAGTCCGTTAAAGCGGCCTCCTTCTAGTGGCCCTTGGAACAACAACTAAGTTGGTTCCAATACTTTTCTATTTTAAGTTTATAATTGCATTTACATTACCTTGGTCTCACACTCACGGTTCTAACTGTTCTTTACTAACCATAAGTTAACTTGTGCCTACATTGGCTTTTTATTGTTTTTTGTTTCCCTTTTTCATTTTTTCCTGATCTTGTTTCCCTGGGATAGTTTTTACCTATCATGAAGCTCAATTTGGTCACATATAATGTTAGAGGTCTCAACAGCCCTAGAAAACGCTTTACTATTCGCAATGAGATCAACAAGATACGCTCTGATATTGTATGTCTCCAAGAGACAAAGTTTAAATCCAACTCCCACCCCAATTTCAGACATAAAAATTTTCCTTTTGCTTATGAATCCTCTGGTCCAAAAAAAAAAGCAGGCGTATTTACCCTTATAAGGAATTCAGTTTCATTTGACTATATAGATGAAGTTAAGGACGAAGCAGGACACTATCACATTTTAATATGTAAAATAAATAACTCAGAGTACACAATAGTCAATACTTATGTCCCGGTAAAAAGACAAATTAAATTCCTAAATAAACTCAATAAAAAAATTAATAAAGTTAGAAAAGGTTCACTAATTCTTTCAGGTGACTTCAACATGGTCCCCAATCACCTAATGGATTCCTCATCCCCAAACAGATCCCAATCGAAAACACTTAACAAGTGGCTATATTCCAATGAATTATTTGACATCTTCCGCTGCCTGAACTCCACCTCAGTAGAATATACTCACTTCTCTGAACCCCACCACTCAGCTTCCAGGATAGACTTGATCCTAACAGATATTTTCTCCCTCCCAAAATGCACCTCAATATCCATCCTTCCCAAGACGGTCTCCGACCATGCCCCAGTTATCGCGGAATTTTTAGACGGCCCAGCTTCCAATCGGCAGTTCTTATGGAAGTGCAATTCCTCCCTCTTCCACAATCCGAGTATAAAATCAGAAATTTCATTGGCCATCTCCAACTACTTCGAAGAAAATGGTTCCAACCTTTCTAGCCCCTATTCATGTTGGAACGCCCACAAGGCAGTTCTGCGAGGTATATTTATCCAAATATCCTCAAAGATTAAAAAAGCCAACAGAGAAAAAATCTCAAATCTACAAAGTCTAATCAGAACTAAAGAAATGTCTCTCGCCAATATGTCCAGCCCCTGTCCCATTTTACAATCGGAGCTTTCTGGACTTCGACTAGAGCTCAGAACATTGATTTTTTCATTTTATGACTCCGCAATTAAATCTTTTAAGTTTAAACAGTATTCCAACCTAAACCGCCCGTCCTCATATATGACAAATAGACTTAAATACCTCAGACGTAAACACAGAATTGATGCCATATCTTCCCCCAACGGTACCCTCTTATCCACCCCAGGACATAGCAAACTCTTTTGCCCAATTCTTTTATAACCTCTATAACATTAACCAAGATTCACCCCAATCTCAACCAAATCAGGCAAACATCCAATGCTTTTTGGATTCAGCTAACCTACCTAAATTGGACAAAGACACTTTGGACTCCCTTTCCTCCCCTTTCACAGAAAAAGAAATTTTAGATACCATCAAGCACCTAAAACCCTTCAAAGCCCCTGGTCCAGACGGCTTCACGAATGACTATTATAAAACTTTTAGTAACCTCCTGGCTCCGCACCTAACAAAAATTTTTAACTCAGCCTCAGATTCCGGAAACTTCCCAAAAGAGATGCTAGAAGCTACGATTGTCCTCATACCCAAACCCAATTCCGACCCATCCCATATAAAAAATTATAGGCCGATCTCCTTGATCAACACCGACATTAAGATTTACGCCAAGGCTATAGCAAACCGATTAAATCACTCCCTCCTTAACCTAATAAATAATGATCAAATTGGATTTGTTATTAACCGGCAATCCGTTGATGGCACAAGGAGATTGATTAATCTTATAAAATTGATTAATTCTAAGAAATCTAGAGCAACTATCATCTCCCTCGATGCCGAGAAGGCATTCGACCGCCTAAATTGGGTATACTTATTTGCAACCCTTCATAAATTCGGCTTCCAATCAAGAATTCTGTCTAGCATCTCAGCCCTTTATTCCAACCCCACCGCAAAGATATACGTTAATAATCACCTGTCCCCGTCCTTTAAAATCTCCAATGGCACTAGACAGGGATGCCCACTTTCACCCTCCTCTTTGTCCTAGCCATAGAGCCTTTGGCTCAGCTTATAAGGGATGACCCAGACATTCAAGGCATTGTAGCGGGCTCTAGAGAGTATAGAATTAGCCTTTTTGCGGACGACATAATCCTAACAGTTTCAAATCCCTCCACGTCAATTATGAAAATTCAAAGCTTGCTTTCAACTTTCTCCAAGGTATCTTACTTCAAGATAAAAGAATCCAAATCGAAAATCCTGCCATTAAATCTAAACCCTTCCCTCATCAACAGCTTTAAACAAATAACACCCTGGTCTTGGTCATATGACTACATAACCTATCTGGGCTTGAAATTTTCTAGTTCTATCTCCTCCCTGATCCCGGTTAATTTAGCCTCTCTTCACAAATCTATTTCCAAAGACATGTCCTCATTTGGAGACAAAGGCCTCTCATGGTGGGGGAGGATTATCACTTTTAAATCCTACATCCTCCCAAAAATCCTGTATGTATTTCGATCATTGCCATTACCGATCTCAGTCCCTTACCTAACAAGTTTACAAACCCGCACCAATAACTTTATATGGGGCAATAGAAAGGCGAGGATTGCCACCAATATCCTTTATAATAACAAAAGATTTGGTGGTGCAGGCTTGCCTAACATCTCGGCATATTACCAGTCCTTTCTAATCAAACAGAGTCTATTCTGGTGGCCCCTTCCAGATCCCCCAGCTTGGTGTGAGCTGGAACGATTTCTTAATAAAAATATCCCACCTTATCACCTAATCCTAGATGCAATCCTACTTAAAAAAACACCCTCTCTTTCCCACCCCATATTTAGTGCTACGTTGGACGCCTGGAAATTACTTTCCAAACAAAAACGGGGCTCAAACAAATTTACTTTCCTTAAAAATCTCCCACTCCAATTAATTTGCACCCTTTACAATCAAGATATTGATTCCATTTGGGCAACACATGGCGTTAGAAGAGTTAAAGACCTTTATAATGAAAACATCCACATCCCTTTCACCCTAATAAAAGAGAGATTCAATGTCTCATCTTCTTCATTCTGTCAGTACATTATACTTCAAGACCTAATTGAAAAATTTCTTTCAACCAAGCCAAACTTATCAGAACCCGCAGCTAACCTCATAATCAACATAAACCATAATGTTTTTTGGAGCACCTCATATATATACATGTGGTTAAATAAAAGCCAAGTGTTTGTCAGATCCCATAATCTGCTGAGATGGGAGAAAGAACTTCATATAGCCCCAGAGTCAGCAGATTGGGAACAGGCTTGCTCCATTTCCTATGCCGCCACTATCTCCATGTCTCTTCAGGAGGCCCATCACAAAATGTTGACTAGATGGTACTATACTCCAGCTAGACTTTCCAAGATAAATCCGGAAAATCTGTCAACTTGCTGGAGGGGATGCGGCCAATATGGTAACTTACTTCATATATTCTGGAACTGCCCTCTAATCAAACCCCTTTGGAATGACATATCAGCCTTAATCAATTCACTACTTCCCAAACCCATTACTCTGTCACCTCAACTAGCCCTCTTATCATTAAACTCAGACGACATTGAGCATTTCTATATTCCTTTAGTGATCCACATCTTACTAGTCACTAAAAAACTCTATTGCCTTTAATTGGAAAAGACCAGATCCTCCCAAAATCCAAGACATTATCGAAAAAATTACCCTCCATAAAGCTTTCGAACAAAAAATAGCTCAGGTGAATAATAAGTTTGACAAATATACCAGAAAATGGTCCAGATGGATTACTCTATTTCCTTAATGCTTACCAAAGGTATTATACAGCATTACCTTACTCTGTTCTTTTTTTTAATTTTTTTTTTTTTTATCTATTTGTATTCAATGCCTTTGTTGATATTGAGTTATTGAGATGTTTGTAAAAGTTAACTTGTTGCTTTCTACCCTATGGGTTTCAAGGACCACATGGTCCCTTTTTCCCTTTCTGTCTTTCCCCTCCCTGCCCCTTCCCTTCTTTATCTTCCCTTCCCATTGTTATATAAAACCCTAATAAAAGTTTTTGGAAAACAAAGCTGAGCATAAAGGCACTGCCATCCAGGTGGTTTGACATTATTTGTGGGGAACCAAGTCATGTGAAAGTTCAGTTTCAAGTTTCTAGACAAATGGACTGCTGGATGCACATTTATTGGGCACACAAAAGGCTAACTGACGACTTAATGGAGCAAGCAGAAAAGGAAAATCTTAAGGAATCCTAAGGAATCAGATGCACCAAAAAAGGAAAGCTTGATAAAAACTATATTCATTTTAGATTAATTCCTTCACATCACAGCAATTTTCAAGCTTTTCGTTTTTAGTTCTTACTCCCCCTCTTCCAAGAGCCATCACTTTTTTAGTTTTCCATCCACATAACAATATGAGAGCTTGTTTTTTCTGAGGGAAAAGTTGTACTTTTAAATAACACCATTCATTTTATTATATGATGCACTGGAAAGCAGGAAAAAATTGCATTGAAACTGCAAAAAAAATTTAATTTCACAATTGTTTTTTGAGTTTTTATTTAACCATATTCACTATACGATAATACTGACCTAGGAATATGATTCTCCAGGTCAGAACGATAATGAAGATACCAAACATGCATTTTTCTTTTATTTAAGTGGTGAAAAAATGTTTAGAATTTGTAAAAAAAAGTTTGAAATTGTTGTTCATTTTCGGAGATCCATCACGCTATAAAATTTTCAGGATATGGTGTGGTGGGAGGGCTTATTTTTCAACCTGAGCTGACACTTTTACTGATATGGTTGTAGCAGATTGATAAAAATTAACTTTTATTAATATAGTTAAAAGACAAAGTGCCAAAAGAGTGCCGGAGGGGTAGAGACCGACTGACCTAAATGGTTAACGCAAGTCTCCCCCAGGCTAAATCAGCATTCATGCCTACAATACAACGATGCAGATGAGTATCATATGAATCAAAAATACCCACAGTGAGACCGTTATAATACAGGGTTACATAACTCTGGGGCTCCTATGCTGGGTTTATTATGATCTGTATCAGAGGCACACATGTATGACAGGATATGCATATACATGACTCCAATTTGTATAGGAGCAATTTATAGAACCACTGATAATATGTACATATATGTCTGAATTCATGTTTACATATATTAATTACTCAGCGCATGAGGTTATTTCCTAAGGGGGTTTTTCAATCTTTACACTATATAAGGTTGCCGTTTATTGCATATCGGACCTGTGTGTATATATAATATAAGATAAGGTTGCCGTTTATTGCATATCGGACCTGTGTGTATATATAATATAAGATAAGGTTGCCGTTTATTGCATATCGGACCTGTGTGTATATATAATATAAGATAAGGTTGCCGTTTATTGCATATCGGACCTGTGTGTATATATAATATAAGATTGACCTAGAAAAAGAAAAAAATCTTTTCCCCCATTTACATTTAAGCTGAATCCATCATACATGCTCCATTTATAAAGCAGCTAGCAAGTCCTGCATAAAGAAAAAGGATTGTTATATCCGAAGAAAGTAAATAGGAGCATAGAAGCATTATACAATCTCATTTCTAAGATCTAACTCAGCTTCTTATTTAATCAGTGGTTCATTTTTTTTTTTTTTTTTTTTTTTTTTTTAACTCTTTTCTTTTGTTCTTTCTTTCATTCACACACACCTTTGGGTTTTTTTGTTTGGCACTCTTTTGGCACTTTGTCTTTTAACTATATTAATAAAAGTTAATTTTTATCAATCTGCTACAACCATACAATCTGAATTGATTTACCAGCCTCTGCTTATTCAACACTTTTACTGATACCATTTTGGGTAGATACAATATTTTTATCGCCTCTTATTGCAATGTTGCAACAGCCAAAAGTACACAGTTCTGGCATTTCGATTTTTTTTTCATTACTCCACTTACTGATGAGATTAATTTATTTTATATTTTGATAGATCAAACTTTTATGAATGTAGCAATATAAAAGATGTGTTTTTTTAATTGTTTTATTTTTAATGGGGAAAATTGGGAGTGATTTGAACGTTTGTGTTTTTTTATTTTTTTCATATTTTTAAAAACAATTTTTAACTTTTTACTGTATTCAATAGTCCCCTTAGGGGACTTGAAGCTGAGATGGCTTGTGCTATACATAGCAGTGCATCAGAACTGATATACAGTATATATAGGTACAATTATGATTTCAGATTATTGCCACAGGCTGTCTTTCACAGGAGAATCGCCATGACAAACACGGGTCTTCAGCAGACCAACAACTGTCATAGCAACCCACTGATACCTTGCTATGATGTCATGGGTGCACCGATGGATGTGTGGAATGATGCACCCTTTTGCCAGTGCATGTTGATTGCTGCTGTCAGAAATTCTACCTGCTGCTGTTAAAGGCACATGATTGTTAATTAAATCAGCCATCATCTGTCGGGAAAGATGTGGGCTCGCTGCGCGACCCTACATCAAATTCAGGGACACAGTATATCATGTAAATGTATGTCATATGTTGTGAAGTAATTAAATAAAATATTTATTAATTAAAAAGCCTTGATAAAATATAATAACTTGTAACATATTATTAAATTAGGCTGAAAAGTATCTGACGTTTCATCAAACCAACAGTAAACTGTAATCCATCCCCAAAACGTGTTGATGTTTTGGAATATTTTTAAGTCTTTTAAGTTTATTAATTTTTAATCTATTTAAGCCCTTTCTGCTATCAGACGTACTATTCCGTCCATGTGCCCTGGGACTTAATTCCGATGGACGGAATAGTACGTCATATGCGATCAGCTGCGCTCCCGAGGGGAGCTCTGCTGATCGCGGCCGGGAGTGAGCTGATTATCACAGCTGACACCCGGCACTATGTGCCAGGAGTGGTCACGGACCGCTCCCGACACATTAACCCCCGGCACACTGCGATCAAAGAAGATCGCAGTGTTCCGGCGGTATAGGGAAGCATCGCGCAGAGAGGGGCTCCCTGCGTGCTTCCCTGAGACCCACAGAACAGCGCAATGTGATCGCGCTGTACCAAGAGCCTCCTCCCTGCAGGACCCCAGATTCAAGATGGCCGCGGGGTCCTTCCGGGTCATGCAGGGAGGCGGCTTCCTCAGTGCCTGCTGAGAGTAGTCGCTGAGAAAGCCTGCTACACTGCCTGTGAGATCGCCGATCTGATAGAGTGCTGTTCACAGTGTCAAATCAGCGATCTAACTCTATGCAATGATGTCCCACCCTGGGACAAAGCAATAAAGTAGAAAAAAAATAAAAATAACGTGTAAAAAAAAAAAATTCCTAAATAAAGAAAAGAAATAAACCCCAATAAATTAATTTCTTCATCTAAATAAAAAAAACCTACAGTAAAAGCACACATATTTAGTATTGCCGCGTCCGTAACGACCCACCCTATAAAACTTTACCATTAGTTAACCTCTTTAGTGAACCCCTTAAAAAAAAAAGCCAAAAAAGTAATGATTTATCATCATACCCCCGAACAAAAAGTGGAATAACAAGCGATCAAAAAAACGCATATAAATAAACATGGTACCGCTAAAAACGTCATCTTGTCCCGCAAAAAATGAGCCACAATACAGCATCATCAGCAAAAAAATTTATAGCTCGCAGAATAAAGCGATGCAAAAGTAATTATTTTTTATATATAATCGTTTTTATTGTGTAAAAGCGCCAAATCATAATAAAATGACATAGGTGAGGAATCACTGTAATCATACTAACCCGAAGAATAAAACTACTTTATCAATTTTACCACACGCGGAACGGTATAAACTCCCCCCTAAAAAAGAAATTCATGAATTGCTGTTTTTTGTTCATTCTGCTTCCCAAAAACGTAATAAAAAGCGATCAAAAAATGTAATGTGCCCGAAAATGGTACCAATAAAAACGTCAACTCGTCCTGCAAAAAATAAGACCTCATATGACTCTGTGGGCCAAAACAAGAAAAAATTATAGCTCTCAAAATGTGATGATGCAAAAACTATTTTTTGCAAAATAAAGCGTCTTTTAGCGTGTAACAGCTGCCAAACATAAAAACAGTAAATCAAACCCCCCTTTATCACCCCCTTAGTTAGGGAAGATAATAAAGTTAAAAAATGTATTTATTTCCATTTTCCCATTATGGTTAGGGTTAGGGTTATAGTTAGGGCTAAAGTTAGGATTAGGGTTGGGGTTGGGATTAGGGTTAGGGGTGTGTTAGGGTTAGGTTTGTGGTTAGGGTTATGATTAGGGTTTGCATTAGGTTTAGGGGTGTGTTGTGGTTAGGGATGGAGTTAGAATTGGGGGGTTTCCACTGTTTAGGCACATCAGGGGCTCTCCAAATGTGACATGGCGTCTGATATCAACTCCAGCCAATTCAGCGTTGAAAAAGTCAAATGGTGCTCCTTCCTTTCTGAGCTCTGCTATGCGCCCAAACAGTAGTTTTCTCCCACATATGGAGTATCAGCGTACTCAGGACAAATTGCACAATTACTATTGGGGTCCAGTTTCTTCTGTTACCCTTGGTAAAAAAAAAAATTGTGGGCGAAAATATCATTTTTGGGGAAAAAAAATATGATTTTTTATTTTTATGGCTCTACGTTATAAACTTCTGTGAAGCACTTGGGAGTTCAAAGTTCTCACCACACATCTAGATAAGTTCCTTTGGGGGTCTAGTTTCCAAAATGGGGTCACTTGTGGGGGATTTCCACTGTTTAGGCACATTAGGGGCTCTCCAAACGCGACATGATGCCCGCAGACTATTCCATCAAAGTCTGCAATGCAAAACATCACTACTTCCCTTCCTAGCCCGACGTGTGCCCATACAGTAGTTTTCTCCCATATATAGGTTATCAGTAGAGATGAGTGGTGTTCGAATCGAACTGTTCGCCAATCTAAAATTCGAGCGGTTTTGGGCGGTGTTCGAGCCGTTCGACGAACCCAAACGATTATGGAAAAAATCCGGCTGTTCGAGGTTATGTTCGATACTGTTCGTGCACCAAAATCGTAACTGGATTTTTTCTCAGTAATGCTGAGAATCAATGTTAATACACAGTTTGAGTGTACAGCGGGGCGGGGGGCATGGGATGGATCTCTGCAGAAATAATGAAGATCTCCATTTTTTTTTCTCTTACCTCATTTCCAGTGGGCGGTGCAGTCTGTCAGCCTATCAGCAGCGCACACACGGAGCGAATTTTTTTTTTTCACACAAGCAAGGGCATGTGTCATTGTCTGTGTATGTCACATGTCCTTGCCCTATAAGACCCAGCCATTTTCCCCGTCGCCACCATTTTCTCACTGCTGCAGCTCAGTGTTAGATGGCACTGCTGCTGCTGTGAGCGCTATCTTGTGCAGCAGCAAATTGGAAGCGAAATTTCACTTAAAGCGACAGAAAGGTTTAGGGAGTAGGAGTGGGACTAGTTTGTAATTGCAGCCCTTTTGAGGGCTAGGTTACAGCAGTTCCTAGCACTTTTAGCAGGCAGGTCTGTGCTCTTAATAAATAGACAGATAGGTGGGGAGTAGTGACTATTTGTAATTGCAGCCCTTTTGAGGGCTAGGTTACATCAGTTCCTATCACTTTTTGCCAGCTCTACCAGCGTTCAAATAACTACGAATTTTGAGCTGCATCTTGCCTGTAAAATAATTGTGGGCATAGTAGCAGTGTGTGGTACTCATTCTAATAGGCCATCTATACAAAGCTCCACCAGCGTTCAAATAACTACGAATTTTGTGCTGCATCGCTGCATCTTGCCTGTAGAATAATTTTGGGCAAAGTAGCAGTGTGGTACTCATTCTATTAGGCCATCTATACAAAGCTCCACCAGCGTTCAAATAAATACGAATTTTTTAGCTGCATCTTGCCTGTAGAATAATTGTGGGCATAGTAGCAGTGTGTGGTACTCATTCTATTAGGCCATCTATACAAAGCTCCACCAGCGTTCAAATAAATATGAATTTTTAGCTGCATCTTGCCTGGACAATAATTTTGGGCATAGTAGCAGTGTGAGGTACTCATTCTAATAGGCCATCTATACAAAGCTCCACCAGCGTTCAAATAAATACGAATTTTTAGCTGCATCTTGCCTGTAGAATAATTGTGGGCATAGTAGCAGTGTGTGGTACTCATTCTATTAGGCCATCTATACAAAGCTCCACCAGCGTTCAAATAACTACGAATTTTTAGCTGCATCTTGCCTGTAGAATAATTGTGGGCATAGTAGCAGTGTGTGGTACTCATTCTATTAGGCCATCTATACAAAGCTCCACCAGCGTTCAAATAAATACGAATTTTTAGCTGCATCTTGCCTGGACAATAATTTTGGGCAAAGTAGCAGAGTTTTACCCATTCTATTAGGCCATCTATACAAAGCTCCATCAGCGTTCAAATAAATACGAATTTTTAGCTGCATCTTGCCTGTAGAATAATTTTGGGCATAGTAGCAGTGTGTGGTACTCATTCTATTAGGCCATCTATACAAAGCTCCACCATCGTTCAAATAAATACGAATTTTTAGCTGCATCTTGCCTGTAGAATAATTGTGGGCATAGTAGCAATGTGTGGTACTCATTCTATTAGGCCATCTATACAAAGCTCCACCAGCGTTCAAATTCCTAATAATTTTTATCTGCAGCTTGCCTGGACAATAATTGTGGGCATAGTAGCAGTGTGTGGTACTCATTCTATTAGGCCATCTATACAAAGCTCCACCAGCTTTCAAATAACTACGAATTTTTAGCTGTATCTTGCCTGGACAATAATTTTGGGCATAGTAGCTGTGTGTGGCACTCATTCTATTAGGCCATCTATACCAAGCTCCACCACCTGTGTATCTAATAAAAATTTTTTACTGCTTCTAACCCAGCCAATCCTTTTGGTCTAGTACCACAATTTGGCCACTCAGCTCTGCTCGGTTTCCATCCATTGTTTTTTGTGCAAACAACTCCAGAGTTGTCAATTAGGAGGGTGGGGAGAGGGATTAACCAGGGCGCATGGTAGCATACAAACTAGTGAGGAAGGTGCAGGAGCCCAGGAAGAAGTGGAGGATGAACTGGCGATGGGCATGGAAGACTCATCAGATGAGGGAGACCTTGATCACATTTCTGTTGTGCGAGGTTGGGGGGAGAGGGCAGAGGAAGGAAGCATGATTCTTACCTTGCCACCAACACAACAGGGACTTGGTGCTCCTGGATGCGCAAGACACATGAGTGCCTTCTTGCTGCACTACCTGCAACATGACCCTCGAATTGTCAGAATTCAAAATAATCCTAACTACTGGATAGCCACACTGTTAGATCCCCGGTACAAAAGTAAATTTGCCAAAATAATTCCAGGCATAGAAAGGGTCTTTCCCCCCCCCCCTTGTAACCGTAAGAAACTACATACACTATGGCTTGGGGTAACACAGATAGTTGAGTGTGAAGAGCTGTTTACTCATACTATAGCCTGGGAATCAGAGGTCTGCTCCAAAGCTTCAGTGTCTGCTAGTCAGCGGAGTAGCCACCGGTTGTAGATCTAATTACAATTTTTTTTTGAAAATTCCTTTTTTTTTGTGGTAAAAAAATTCAAGAAAATACAATATACATAGTAAAAGGGGTAGTATAACTATAAATGTATGCATAACGACAGTACATTGGGGATACAGGGAGGGTTTTCCATCAATATCCAGATCAAGCATGTATTTTTGTTTACCAATAATTTTATTCAAATTTTCAAGGATGGGAAGGGAAACAATAGGGAATAAGGAAGGGAAAGAGGGAGATAGAAGGAAAGGGAAAGGAAAAAGCAGGAAAGGCAGTGAAGGAGGAAACAATATGAAATTGTAACTATAGTACATTAGTGACAAAGTTTATAACATAAAATGAACTAATAAGAAAGAAAACAGACTGTTAGGGTCTGCGGAACGCACCAAATAAATGATGTAGAGAGGTGCGTTCGCAGCACGGGGTCCACCGTGCAGGCGGAGCCTGCTGCTAGTAAAATGGCGCAAGAAGCAAACTCTGTTATCCCGCAGAGTGGCCAAAATAAACGCCGTACGACGTAACGCGCTGTGGCAATATGTGCAAACTCTGTTATTCCACAGAGCCGCTAAAAGGAGTGCCGCAGCACTATATGGCGATGTGTGCGAACTCACTTAACACCACTGAGTCGCAAAATAAACACGCTAGGGCGCTATCTAGCGTTGAAAGCGAACCCTGTTACGTCACAGAGCCGCTGAGACAAACTTCTGTGTCCTGTCAGGCACCCAGGTACACAGTAGACTGCTAAGCGAACATAGAACGTGATCATGCGCTAATGTCCTTGTGGGAGTTACCCACAATCTATGGCGTCTGTACACCAGACCATAAATACAGCAATCAAACTCCTCACCGGTTATGCCGGTAATCTAGGGCATCTAGGACACCGACCCTGATTAAGTTACGGTATTCTAGGGGCTTATTTCAGCCGGGCCCTAACCACACACACGCATGACCACACTGGCGCAAAGCATATAAGGTTTGATACTAGCGCATGGCGGCCCAGCCATGCCACCCTTTTATAGCAACAGCTACAGGACCTGCCAGAAACAAGGACCAATGAGAAACTGTTCCAAAACACATGCAGTTTCAGGGCCTTCCTGGCGGACCAATAGGAGCTGCTGCAGTACCTGAACATGTGACCCCTGATCTCCAATGAGAGATCTTACCCTGGGCATGCTCAGAAGGGGAAACGCAGGACTTCGTCTCAAAGACATCTGCTCCAGTACTGACTATAATGTCAGATCCAGGAGAGGCAGCAGCAAGTCTCTGCACAGTACTGGAATGGGCAAGACGCTGGGACCGACGTCTCTGCTGAGCAGACTCCACTGCGGACTGAGATGGATGGGAGACCGCAGCAGGACTGGTTCGAGACTCCCCTTGTGCAGCAGCGGGAACTCGAACCCTAACATTACCTCCCCCTTCTTCGGGCCTCGCTGAGCTCAAAAGCAGCGATGAGCTGCGGAGCGTGAACATGCTCGGCAGGCTCCCAGGACCTATCCTCAGGCCCATAACCCCACCAAATAAAATCTTTTTCCTCGTACCATCTTGCACCCAACAATGGCGTTCACCTCATGATCATCGGTAGATGAACCCGACGTCCCGGCAGATAACTCGGAAAACCGGGACATGGCCACGGGTTTCAGGAGGGACACATGAAAGGTGTCAGTGATACCAAGGCGAGGCGGAAGGGCTAGGCGGTAAACCACCGGGTTCACCTGCTCAAGAACTTTAAAGGGACCCAAGAAGCGAGGTGCCAACTTGATGGACTCTACACGTAGCCTGATGTTTTGGGCAGAGAGCCATACTAGGTCACCAGGAGCAAATGTAGGAGCGGGGCGCCGATGGGCATCGGCCGAAGATCTCATCCTCTCTTTTGAGGCCTGAATGGCATCCTGGGTGCGGTCCCAAATGTCCCGTGCCTCCACAGCCCAGTCTGCCACCCTGGAATCGGCAGAAGACACGGGTATGGGCACTGTACCCGCGGATGCTGACCGTAGTTCAGGAGTAATGGGGTCTGTCCGGTGGAGTCAGCCACAGCATTATTTAGAGCGAACTCAACCCACGGTAGCAAGGATGCCCAGTCATCCTGCCTGGCAGAGACAAAATGTCGCAAGTATGTGACCAAGGTCTGGTTGGCCCTCTCTACCAACCCATTCGTCTCGGGATGGTATGCAGAGGAGAGATTTAACTCAATGCTGAGTAAACGACACAGCTCTCTCCAGAACCGAGACGCAAACTGGGGACCTCGATCACTGACAATTTTGTCTGGCATACCGTGTAAGCGGAAAATATGCCTAATGAATAATGCTGCCAAGGCCCGTGCAGACGATAACCGTGGTAATGGCACCAAGTGCACCATTTTAGAGAAGTGGTCGGTTATCATCCAGATGATGGTGCAGCCCCGAAACTTGGGTAAGCCCACCACAAGATCCATCCTGACCATCTCCCAGGGCCTGTCTGCCACCGGCAAAGGGAAAAGTAGCCCAGCCGGCCGTTGTCGAGGGGATTTATCCTTGGCGCAGGAGACACACGCCTGAACATACTCCCTGACGTGATGGGCCATCTGCGGCCACCAGTATGTCCTCGCCAGCAACTCAGAAGTCCTTTTTGTCCCAAAATGTCCACCCACCCTGGACGAATGTGCCCAAGAGAGTACTTCCGGTCGCAAATTGGTCGGCACAAAAGTCTTGCCCGGAGGCACAGATTTAAGCGAAACCGGAGCCACCATTCTTAGGCTCTCTGTGGGGACAATAAGCCGAGGCTCCTCCTCCACCTCCTCAGAGGACACCACGGAGCGAGATAGAGCGTCTGCGCGAATGTTCTTCTCACCGGAGAGGAAATGGAGGGTGAAATGGAACCGGGAGAAGAACAAGGACCATCTGCCCTGATGGGAATTTAGACGCTGGGCTGTCTGCAAATACACCAAGTTCTTGTGGTCCGTGAATACTTGGAAGGGGAAGCGAGCCCCCTCCAGAAGATGTCTCCACTCGGAGAAGGCCAACTTCATAGCCAGTAACTCCCTGTCCCCGATGGAATAATTCCTCTCTGCTGGTGTAAAGGTCTTGGAAAAGAAGAAGCAGGGATGCTTCCGACCCTGGGCATCCTTTTGAAAAAGGACTGCTCCAGCACCAACAGAAGAGACATCCACCTCTAAAATAAACGGTTTATCGACATCGGGGCGATGTAAGATGGGAGCACTGGCAAAATGCAACTTGATGGAGGAGAACGCCTTGGTGACCTCCTCTGACCACAACTTGGGATTAGCTCCCTTCTTGGTGAGGGCTACCAAGGGAGCTACCAAAGTAGAGAAGTGGGGAATGAATTGGCGATAGTAGTTAATTAACCCTATAAAGCGCTGCACCGCTTTAAGGGAGTGGGGTTCTTGACAATCCATCACAGCCTGTAGTTTGGTAGGATACATAGCCAAACCCTGGGCGGAGATGATATAGCCCAGGAAAGGTAGAGACTCCTGCTCAAACATGCACTTCTCCATCTTCGCATATAGGGAATTTGCTCGCAAGAGGTCAAAGACCTTGCAGACATCTCTCCGGTGGGAGGCCATATCTGGAGAAAAGATGAGAATGTCATCCAGATAGACTACCACCGAGGTGGTCAACATATCCCGGAAGATGTAGTTCACAAAGTCTTGGAAGACAGCTGGGGCATTACAGAGCCCAAAGGGCATTACCAGATATTCATAATGCCCATCCCTGGTGTTAAATGCCGTCTTCCATTTGTCCCCCTCACGGATGCGAATCAGGTTATACGCACCCCGCAGGTCTAGCTTAGTAAATACCCTTGCTCCCCGAAGCCTGTCAAAGAGCTCAGAGATTAGCGGCAAAGGATACTTATTTTTCACGGTGATAGCGTTGAGACCCCTATAATCAATGCACGGATGTAATTCTCCATTCTTCTTCTGCACAAAGAAGAACCCCGTTCCGCTGGTGACACCGACTTCCTAATGAATCCCCTTGCCAAGTTCTCCTGAATATATTGGGACATGGCCTCTGTCTCAGGAAGAGAGAGGGGATAAACCCTTCCTCTAGGAGGCTCAGCTCCAGGCAAGAGGTCGATAGGACAGTCATAGGGGCGATGAGGCGGAAGAGTCTCCGCAGCCTTCTTCGAGAAAACGTCGGCATAGGATCAATAGACCTTGGGAAGAGGAGAGAGGTCTATGGGTATCTCAGTGGTGGTGACCTGCACGCTGTCCCTAATGCATCTGCCTTTACATAAATTACCCCAACCCAGAATTCTCCCTGAAGACCACTCAATATGGGGAGAGTGGTGGCGGAGCCAGGGTAATCCCAACAAAACCTCATCTATACCCTCAGGGAGGATAAAAAATGATATATTCTCCTGATGGGAAGGAGACATAGACAAGGTGAGTGGGACAGACTGATGAGTGATTTTTGTGGGCAGAATTGTTCCGTTCAACACCCGTACCGACACTGGTTCAGTCAGCAACACCAAAGGCTTGGTGTGGCGAGAAGCAAAGAAGAACGACATAAAATTCCCCTCTGCCCCAGAATCCACACATAGCTTGATGGGTAGGGCGGTGTTATGATTTGGTAGCTGAGGAGAGCAGGCAAAAAGGAAATACACCAGAGCAGTTGGAAACTATGAGATTGCAGTACCCTGACTAACCACCACAACTAGAGGCAGCCGTGGAGCGTTCCTACGTTGGTCCTAGACGCCTCGTCACAGCCTGAGAAAATAACTACACCTAAAGATAGAAAGAGGAAAGCTATCTGCCCCGGAGCAGATCCCCAAAGAACATAGAAAGCCCCCAAACATGTAATGGCAGTTAGACAAGAAGAAATACTGACACAGACAGAAAATAGTATGAGCAAACGTTGGGGCCCAAACTTACTAAATAGAAAAGGATAGTAAGGGCACTTACTGCAATCCCAAAAAACCCTGAAAAGCACCAACTCTACTAATTTCAAAAACACCTGAGATCACATGACCTCTACCACCTAAATTAGTTCTCTGGTGTAACCAAAAACAAAACAGCAGCCACTGAAAAAACTGGAAAAAGCAAATGTACAAACATCAGTGGCTGAACTGAACTGAGAGGGCAAAAGCCCCCAGAGGGGACCCTGAAGGCCCCCACAGAAGTGCAGGACAAAATGCAAAAATCAAGCACAAAAACAAAAAGAAGAAAATGTCTTATCTGTTAGCAGGAGATTCAGACACGACACAGCAGGCTACCAAGGAAACAGGAATCAAGGATTGAGACCAGAACAATTGATCACCGGCAACCCTGATGGGAAGGCGACTCCCTTATATAAGACCAGTCAGTAACACCTGATTCCCAATCCTCACAATCTTCACTGGACAGTCCAGTACCGTTTGTAACCACCAGAGGGAGCTTCTGCTCAGAACTCATTTCCAGCCTATTCACAACAGGGCGGTAAAACCGTGGGTAATTATCCCCTTGAGGAGCACTTTAGGGGAAAAACTCATGGCGTCCAGTGACTCTGTTCCTACGGTTACTGGGCACGACCATTTATTCAGCCGCTGTGGACATCGGTTGGCAAAATGTCCCTGCTGCAGGCAAATATAACAAATCGGGGATGGACGAGTGACCCGAGATTTAGATCCTGCAGGAGCAACCTCCTCAAGGTCAGGCGCCTGAACAGGCGACTCAAGAGGGGTGGCGAAGGTAGGAGCCAACCGAACACTCTGCCTACACAGGGCACGTTCCAGCCTCCGCTCGTGGAAACGGAGGTCGACGTGGGTGGAAATAGCGATAAGCTTCTCCAGTGTGGCCGGAATCTCCCTGGTAGCCAAGGCGTCTTTCACATGACCCGCCAGTCCTCTCCAGAACACGGGAATGAGGACTTTGTCTGGCCACTCTAATTCCGAGGCCAGAGTCCGAAATTGGACAGCAAAATGGGTGACCAAAGCCGAACCCTGGGTACTTGCCAGCAGTTGGAGCGCCGTATCGTGGGTGACCTGAGGTCCTAGAAAAACCTTTTTCAGAGCCTCCAGAAAACGAGAAGCGCTCTGCACCACACGGTCGTCGCGCTCCCACAGCGGCGTTGCCCACTCCAATGCTCTGCCCGACAGAAGAGCTATCACAAAGCCCACTTGTGCCCTATCCGTGGGGAAACGTGCAGCCAGAAGCTCGAGGTGTATGGAGCACTGACTTACGAATCCCCGACATTACTTGCTGTCACCAGCAAACTTGTCTGGAAGCGGGAGGTGGGACAATGTAGGGATAGAGGTGGCAGAAGACAAACTGGCTGCAGCTACGCTAGCAGCCTGAACAGCGACTGCGGCAACATCCACAGCTGAGGTTGTGTGCTCAAGAGCCGCCTACCTACACTCCAGCTGCTGGATGTACAGCTGTAAACGCTGTTCATCCACCATTTTACTAGCCAGACCCTGGCGCTACTATTATGTTAGGGTCTGCGGAACGCACCAAATAAATGATGTTATCCCGCAGAGTCGCCAAAATAAACGCGGTAACATGCTGTGGCAATACGTGCGAACTCTGTTATTCCACGGAGCCGCTAAAAGGAGTGCCGCAGCGCTATATGGCGATGTGTGCGAACTCACTTAACACCACTGAGTCGCAAAATAAACACGCTAGGGCGCTGTCTAGCGTTGAAAGCGAACCCTGTTACGTCACAGAGCCGCTGAGACAAACTTCTGTGTCCTGTCAGGCACCCAGTAGACTGCTAAGCGAACATAGAACGTGATCATGCGCTAATGTCCTCCTATGGCATCTGAACGCCAGACCCTGAATACGGCAATCAAACCCCTCACCGGTTATGCCGGTAATCTAGGGCATCTAGGACACCGACCCTGACCAGCTAGCATGCCAGCTAGCATACCAAACTCCTCACCGATTAATTTGGTATTCTAGGAGCTTATTTCAGCCGGGCCCTAACCACACACACGCATGACCACACTGGCGCAAAGCATTAAGGATTGATACTAACGCATGGCGGCCCAGCCATGCCACCCTTTTATAGCAACAGCTACAGGACCTGCCAGAAACAAGGACCAATGAGAAACTGTTCCAAAACACATGCAGTTTCAGGGCCTTCCTGGCGGACCAATAGGAGCTGCTGCAGTACCTGAACATGTGACCCCTGATCTCCAATGAGAGATCTACCCCTGTCCCAAAGACATCTGCTCCAGTACTGGCTATAATAGCAGATCCAGGAGAGGCAGCAAGTCTCTGCACAGTACTGGAATGGGCAATACGCTGGGACCGACATCTCTGTTGAGCAGACTCCACTGCGGATGGAGATAAATGGGAGACCGCAGCGGGACTGGTTCGAGACTCCATTTGTGCAGCAGCAGGAACAGACAAGTACATTTTGTATATTAGGGAAACAATTCCATCCATTTGGACCATTTTTTGAAGAATTTATCGCAGTGGTTATTAACGAATGCTAGTTTTTATTCAAACGATTTATGAAGTGTGATTTTATCAACAATGTCTTGAAAAGAGGGTGACTCTGATTTTTTTCCAGTAGAGAGCAATGCTGTTTTTGGTTACCACTAGGATGTGGACTATTAATAATCTCAAATGTGGGTCAATTTATTAAGTATTTTGTGTGAGAAGGGCCAATTGAGGTGTTAGTAGAATTTGTTTAGAAGAGATGGCATTAATAAGACCCAAAACTTTCTTCCAGAGGGGACGGATTTTTGGGCATTGCCAGAAAATGTGTAGGAGATTACCATGACGACCACAGTTTCTCCAGCAATTAGGCGAATGAATTTTGTTAATTTTAGATAATCTAGCAGGAGTAAAATACCACCTTGTGAGGAGTTTGTGGTATGATTCTTGAAGGGCCATAGAGAGAGAAGATGCATAGGAAAGCGTACATGCATATTCCCATTCAGAGTGGTCAAACGTTAAATGAAGTTCCGACTCCCATTTAACCATGTTTTGTGTTTTGACCAACTGCGTGCTGTGGTTAAACCATTGGCCACCACCCTACAGGCACCAGTAATGGGAGAAGGGGGCTGCCCGTCAGGGTCCACCGCAGCTCTGGCACAAACCCGGCGACACGCAGGTTGCACGGGCAGGAACGAACTGGCGGTATCGGCTTCGCACTTTTTTGGTTTTAGAAGGGCATGACATGCCGATATCTGTGTCTCCCCCTCCTTTTACTCCTCTAACTCTTTTCTTTTCGCATGACTATATGTACTTGTCAGTTTTCCATGTGTTAGTTGTGTCTTCTGAACAGTTTGTCAGCTTTTGGACACCTTTGAAGTGTTTTCTATGTGTTTTCTATGTGTTTCTATGTGTTTTTGTTTGCCTGCCATTGGTTTTACCGGTGTTCGATGGTGTTCGACAAACAGTTCGACGATCAGTTCGTCGAACACACGGGTGTTCGGCGAACCAAACCGAACTCGAACACTACCGGGGTGGCTCAACACTAGTTATCAGCATACCCAGGACAAATTGGATAACAACTTTTTGTGTACAATTTCTCCTGTCACCCTTGGAAAAATAAAAAATTGGTGACTAAAAGATCATTTTTGTGGGAAAAAAATTGGATTTTTTATTTTCATGCCAGGGCATTATAAACTTGTGTGAAGCACTTGGGGGTTCAAAGTGCTCACCACATATCTACATAAGTTCCTTAGGGGGTCTAGTTTCCAAAATGGGGTCACTTGGGGTTTACACTGCTTAGGCACATCAGGGGCTCTGCAAACTGAACATGATACCCATCAAAGTCTGCATTCCAAAATGTCATTACTTCCTTTCCGAGCCCTGCCATGCTCACAAACAGTATTTCCCTCCCACATGTGGAGTATCAGCGTACTCGGAACAAATTGGACAACAACTTTTGAGGTCCAATTTCCTTGGGAAAAATCAAAAATTGGGTACTAAAAAAAATCATTTTTGTGTAAATTTTTTTCCACACCCAGGCATTATAAACTTTAGTGAAACACTTGGGGGTTCAAAATGCTCACAACAGATCTAGATAAGTTCCTTAGGGTGGTCTAGTTTCCAAATGGTGTCACTTGTGGGGGGTTTCCACTGTTTAAGCACATC
The DNA here is from genome assembly GCA_033576555.1 of Oophaga sylvatica. Classification (NCBI taxonomy): domain Eukaryota; kingdom Metazoa; phylum Chordata; class Amphibia; order Anura; family Dendrobatidae; genus Oophaga; species Oophaga sylvatica. The sequence goes on from JARQOD010000005.1 coordinate 461,808,831, forward strand.
AGGGGCTCTCCAAACGCGACATGGCGTCCAATCTCAAAGTCAAACGGCGCTCCTTTCCTTTCAAGCACTGCCGTGCGCTCAGAAAGTGGTTTTCTCCCACATATGGGGTATCGGCATACTCAGTAGAAATTGAACAATAACTTTTTCTGTCCATTTTCTCCTTTTACCCTTGTTAAAATAAAAAAAAAGTTTGTAAAAGTTAATTTTTGTGATTTTTCCTTCCAAGTCGCTTCAGCTCCTGTGAAGCACCTGAAGGGTTAATAAACTTCTTGAATGTGGTTTTGAGTACCTTGAGTGGTGCAGTTTTTAGAATTGTGTCACTTTTGGGTATTTTCTGCCATATAGACCCATCAAAGTGACTTCAAATGTGAGGTGGTCCCTAAAATAAAATGGTTTTGTATAATTTGTTCTAAAAATGAGAAATTGCTGGTCAACTTTTAACCGTTATAACTTCGTAACAAAAAAAAAATTTGGTTCCAAAATTGTGCTGATGTAAAGTAGACATAGGGGAAATGTTATTTAGTAACTATTTTGTGTGACATATTTCTCTGTTTTAATGGAATAAAAACTCAGTTTGAAAATTGCAAAATTTTCCAAATTTTCGCCATATTTCCATTTTTTCATAAATAACCACAAGTTATATCGAAGAAATTTTACCACTATCATGAAGTACAATATGTCAAGAGAAAACATTCTCAGAATCGTTAAGATCCGTTGAAGAGTTCCAGAGTTCTAGCCTCATAAAGAGACAATGGTCAGAATTGTAAAAATTGGCCTGTTCATTAATGTGCAAACCACCCTTGGGGGTTAAGGGGTTTATAATAGTCATTATAATATATATTACAGTTTATCAAATATATTTAGTAAATTAATATTTTGTTTCATTTTGGAAAGGGAACCCAGCAGGAATGGAAGTGAGTTAAAACACAGTTAACACAGAAGGTGGAGCACATCAAACATAGAGGTCTAGAATCTCAATCCCAAAACACTTGTGTGTGTCTTAATGGGCCTTGCATAGGCATATAGAGATGATGTTATCATTCCACGCCGGTCAACTTTCAAAGCCTAATTTTTGAGCAGAACAGAGGCCAGGGAAAAAAAAGCTGAACCTTGGATAGGTGGGAAAAAATATCCCTCATCTTAGGGCCCTTCCCAGATAAGTCAGTGATAGCAGAAAGAGGATGATTAGTATGATATTTCTTGAGCAGCAATGGAGCATCTATGTACTTTTTAGGCATACACCATCTGTCAGGAACACAAGTCATTTCACAGTCCAGAACTTGTTGATTTTAACTGTAGAAGAGGACCTGTTGAGGGCCAGAGGAGGGCATATGGATAGTTAGAAAATGAAGAGGCATAAAGCAGGGTCACAATCAAGCTCAGTCACATCTTCCCTGGGCTCAATCTCAGAGATGAAATCTTCAAAGTTTTAAAAAGAGGCAGAAAAAGTAGAGATAGCGGATGGGTCATTGAGGTGAAATTTTGAAGCATATATTAAAACAATATGATCTCCACTGGTCAGACGACAAGGTAATGACTGTAGCGTGCAGCAGTAGCCAAAGAAGTTGCAAAAGCACATGTGCATCAAACAGTGGCAAAACTAAAAAAAAAAAAGTCTTCAACGTATAGTGTACCAATCTGCGCCATTCACAGAAGTTGGCTTCAGGGGCGTCTGCAAAGAAACAAAATTAATTTTCAGCTTTTTTGGCTATTGAGAAGTCGATAAAATTCTGTGCGTCTTTGCAATCAATAAGCACTTGTCCCGTAAACACAGGAGAACTGTAGGAAACAGACATAGGCACAAGTACTTTTAGGGTGATAAAACTCCCTCTTCAGCTAAGGTATGAAGTTCTTCCTATTTTTCCTTTAAGGTACTGTCACACTAAGCGAGATCGCTAACGAGATCGCTACTGTGTCACCGATTTTATGACGCAGTAGCGATCTCATTAGCGACTTAGCTGTGTGTGACATGTAGCGGCGATGTGGCCCCTAATGCGATGTCGCTGATCGCTTATGAACATTCTGAGCCGTTTTTTGGTCGTTGGTGTCCCGCTGGTGAGCCTGAATCGCTGAGTGTGACACCCTTTATGAATGACTTTACCAGCGTCGCAGGTGGGACTAGGTTTTCCCAACGACCGCAGAGGTCATTATACAGATCACTGATGAGATGTGTTTGGAAGCTAACTAGCGACCACAAAGCGATCGCACTAGCGATCTCGCCAGGTCGTGTCATTGTCGTGATCGCTAGTGCGATCGTTAAGTGTGACAGTGCCTTTAGTTTGAAACAATTTGTATGATAATGATCCTGTTCAATACAATACAAACAGAGTCAATCAGTAAGGAGCTGGGATCATTCAGCAGGAGGCGGTATTTCCCAAACAGTCGCAAAGGGTTCCAGTTAAGCCATTCTGGGAGGAGATTTTAAAGTTATTTTGACATGTGATACCCAGGTATCAAGCATTTTTTCCTAAGATCTTTCTTTGAAATGCAAGTCCACCCAGGTGGCAAGAGAAAACAAGTCATCAAGGGCAGAAGGCAAGTCTTTGCCTGCAAGTTCATCTTTGATTTGGCTGGATAAGCAGGCATAGAAAATAGCCAAGAGAGCATCATTGTTCCATGCAAAATCATCAGACAGGGTTTGGAACTCGATGGCATAATGTCACAGAGTTAGTTCCTTGTGTGATCCGCAGTATGGATCCAGCAGTAAAGTGGACAAGACTTGGTTCATGAAACGCTTTACAGAAGCCATTCAAGAAAGATGGTAGGGGTTGCATCATAGGGTCATCCCCCTACCACAATGGCGCAGCCCACGCTAATGTGTCCCCAGACAGCAAAGAAAAAATGAAGGCCACTTTGGACTGGTCAGAAAAAAATTGTTGGGGATATGACTCAAAGATTAGAGTTCATTGGTTCTAAAATCTTTGATTGGCCTTAATTCTCAACCGATACAGGCAGAAACAGGCAAATTTGGAGACATTCCCCAAATAGAATGTCTGTAGCACTGGAGTCCCTGCATGCTCCTCTCATCCCCCTGCAGGGATGCTGACTTACCGACGTATCTCCCCTTCCGCACTTCCTTCTCCTCCTCCTCCAGCTGTTGCCTGGAGTCTGCGCATGGCTCACAGATCCTCTGGCACTGTGCATAGGGCGCATGCACGCATCCTCCCTCTTAAAAACACAGAGAGTCCCATCCTAAAGAGTATCCAGCCAGTGACTGGGAGACAATTATTATTGAAGGCACCTCCACATGTTAGGAGGTGCCCGAGCAAAGTTTTAAGTCAGTATTCTGCACACTTGCTAGTTAACAGGTCCCTGGTACCTGTCAGTCAATATTCCAACCTGTACCTGTCTGCCTGTGCTTGCTGTATGTTCCTGCATTCCAGCTGTGCCCCCTGCCTATCTGTATACCAGCAGTACCTGCCAGCATCTCTGGTACCTGTGTTTGTTCTGTGCCTGCTTGTACTGGCTGGACTCTCCTTCTGGGCTACTCCAGCTACCAGTCCCTTTGGGGTCAGATATCGTGTGTCCCAGGTCTATCCTGGTGTAGCTCAACTAGTTACACCCCTCCAGGCTCTCCACAGACCATGGCACAGTGGTAAGACCACTCCCATTACAATGTGTCAGTTGAAGTCTGTGGCAGATGTTGAGAATCTGGTGACAAAAATGAAGAAGTCTGATATTGTGCATTTACACAGGCTGAGAGATTCTGCACAGCCTGGACAAACGCTTATTGACTAAAAGTAAGTTGATAACCAGTCCAGGCAGATTGTCCGTTTCCCATAGCAAGAGTGTTGAAGTTGCTGCACCTTTGGAATTCATGATCTTGGGATTCTGTTAGGCTCTCCAAGAGAGGTGGATTCACTAAGCTTCAGGTACATATGTGCACATGGATTCCTGGCATTGGTGCAGCAAGCAGGAAGGCACGTGCAAAGCGAGGACTTGGCACACACAGGAATCTCAATAGCAGCAGGATGGATGATTGGAATCCAGCAGAGATAGAAGTTAAAACACAATATGCACAGAAGCTGGAGCACACCCAAGATAGAGGTCTAGAGTCTCAATCTCAAGACACAGGTGTGTGTCTTAATGGGCTTTATATATGTATGTGGAGATGGTAACATTGATCTACACTGGGTAAATTGCAAAACCCAAGGTGGAGCACAACAGAGAACAGATAACCCAGGGGAAGGAAGTTGAGCCCAGGATAGATGAGTAACAAATTTGTTTAACAGAAGCACGTTTAATTGGGGATAATTTATACAAGATTAAAAAACATTGGGTGGTAAAAGAAATTAATTGAGTACACTCTACTAACTCATGAAGTGTGAGTGTTATTGTAAACAGGAGTATAGATTTTATACTTGTTAAAGTCACTATTGATTTTTGTGTGCAGAACTGAAGAGTTATGTACAGTATATTGGCATTTAGATTTTTCCTCCCTTTTTCTCTTGTGGTTCTGAATCTGCTCTTAAAATTAGTTTCACAACGGGATGAATGCGCAGGATTAGTAATCAGAGATTTTCATTCTTTTAATGATTAAAAAGAGGACAAATTCAGAGTATTTTTAGGTATCTCTTTGAGCTGTTTGTGAATTGTAAATAGCACTTCTCAATTGGCTAAATTCTGCTCAGAGACAGGTCTACTGGATGTCTAGAGGCTTAAGATTTTTGCTTGTTGTACTTACGAAATGTGATGTCTAGTATTGATATGACTCTTCTCAATGATGTCTATTTAAAATATGCTTTTAAAATGTGTAATCCCCTTATATACTGTACAGCATAATGTCCCCCACAGCTATGTACAGTATGGTGCTTCCACAGTTTTCTACATACAGTAGAATGTTTATTCCCACTTTCTCATATTTACAACTTGAGGTCCCTAAAGCTCCCTATGTGTAGTATGATGACTTCACAATTTCGTATATACAATATATACAATACCAGCAAAATAGCCTCATCATCATACCCACCAACTTCTTCAATACTTTCTGCCACCTCTGCGGCATTGTCAGTTCTCTTTTGTGTGTCATGGAATCATGTGTTTAGTCTTTCAATTATGTGGAAATTGTTCTCCCACATGTCCAAGTGTACCACAATTGATGCCAGATCACCTGGACTGTTCTGCCATTTGCAAAGATATCGCAAGTGCTCATGCTCAATAGAAGATACCAAGCCGCCATTATTTCTGTGAAAAAAAGCAACCCCTACCAGGTTTTGGCACAAAATGCCAACTTTTTTCAATGACAAAATTTATCATGTTAAATATCTTAATTTTTCGATATAACTCACCTTCTTTCTAATTTTGGGTGAAATTCAATTTTACTGTGACTGCATCTTGGTTGAATTTATCTGGTAGCACCCTGATCAGGATTGTGAGAAATTGCAACATTATTAAACATTATTTAATCAAAACTCTTTGAATTACAAAAATAAAATGTTCTATAAAAAATTATATTTTTTTTAACAGTTAGTAGGAAACTTTTTGTCTGAGGAAATGTTTCTCGCAGAAAAAATATTTTGCTCTCTTAAAATATAACTTAAATTCTATGAATAAATTCAAGCATAGATAATATCTACAGATGAAGAAAAGTGGACATTCTAAAAAACCCTAAAAAACACACTTTGTGTGGTGCAGCTATTTTAAAAGATGTCTAAGCCTATTCAATGATGTATAGGGCCAACATGGCCTGTATTAACCTCTCAATGATACAAGTGTGTAATTACCGTATATACCCATGTATAAGCTGAGATTTTCAGCCCATTTTTTAGGGCTGAAAGTCCCCCTCTCGGCTTATACGTGGGTCATATACGGGGGTCGGCGGGGGAGGAGGAGCGGGGGTTTCAGATCATACTCACCCCTCCGCCGGCGCGGTCTCTGCAGCCCCCCTGCTTCTCCCACGATCTCCGGCTCCTTCCTGCAGCAGTCACATGGCACCGCTCATTAAAGTCATGAATATGCACATATTCATGACTTTAATGAGCGGTACCACGTGACCGCTGCAGGACTGAAGCGCTGCGGAGAGCGCCGGGAGAAGAGGAGAGGCTGCAGGGACGCGCGGCGGAGGGGTGAGTATAGCGATATTTACCTGTCTCCGTGCCACCGCTGCGCGCTGCTCCCTCGGTCTGACTCCTCTGGCTGTGAATGTTCAGGCAGAGGGCGTGATGATGTCGTTAGTGCGCGCCCCGCCCCTGCCAGATCATTCACAGCCAGAGGAGTCAGACCGAGGGAGCAGTGCGCAGCGGTGGAGAGAGGACAGGTAAATATCTCAGGTACCGGGGTCCTGAGCGAGCGGTGACACCGGCACCTGGCCCCCATAGCGTGCCAGTGTCACCGCCTGCTCAGGACACCGGCACCTGGCCCCCAGCGATGAGAGGTGAGTATGTCATTTATTTTTTTTTTGCAGCAGCATATGAGGCCTATACTGTGGGGCAAAGTTGTGCAGCATATGGGGGCATAATCTGGAGCATATGGGGCATAATATGGAGCATATGGGGGCATAATATGGAGCATATGGGGGCATAAGCTGTGGAACATATGGGGCATAATCTGGAGCATATGGGGGCATAATCTGGAGCATATGGGGGCATAAGATGTGGAACATATGGGGGCATAATCTGGAGCATATGGGGGCATAAGCTGTGGAACATATGGGGGCATAATCTGTGGAATATATGGGGGCATAATATGGAGCATATGGGGGCATAATCTGTGGAACATATGGGGGCATAATCTGGAGCATATGGGGGCATAATCTGTGGATCATACGGGGCATAATCTGTGGACTATATGGGGGCATAATCTCTGAAGCATATTGGGCATAATCTGGAGCATATGGGAGCATAATCTGTGGAGCATATTGGGCATAATCTGTGCATCATATGGGGGCATAATCTGTGGAGCATCATATGGGGGCATAATTATTTTTCACCCTAGGCTTATACGCGAGTCAATAAGTTTTCCCAGTTTTTTGTGGCAAAATTAGGGGGGTTGGCTTATACACGGGTCGGCTTATACATGAGTATATAGGGTATATAATTATTCAGATATCAAATAGAGTACAAAGATAATTGGAAAAACCACACTGCTATTAGTATACTTTCTGCTAAGATATTCCTAAATGTCCCTATTAGGCTCTATTGTTAACCTTCATAGCAGCAGAAGTTGGCACCCTCTTGAATGCAAATGGCGCCCTCACTCAACGTCTACTCAACCTAATGTGCACTATTAAGCCCTACAGGATCACCATATACATCTTAATTCAATATATCATAGAAAAACCACACAAAGCAGATCCTGCTGAATACTGATATGTTATACTCAATAGTTGCCCATATGGCTAATGAGAAGAGCATAGAAAAAGAGAAACATTCATTTGAGCAATCTGTAATATCTGTGTAACCAGCTAAAATCAGCACTTCAGAGTAAACGATTCTTATATGCTTTCTGTATATACCACCAAAATCAATGCCACATGAAAAACAACTATTTACAGATCCACTAGTCTGAAAAAATATTTGTCAAAATCACCCTGATAGGTATCAGAGTTGCACAGCCATGATATGAGATGATATCAAAACGTCAATATGTGCTAGATGAATTTTATGATCTCATGCCTTCCAAAGACCGGAACTCGCCGACTGAAAGTAACATTTTGGGTTCCAATTCCTGAAAGTAACCAGTCGGAAGTGACGGTTTTGAGTTCCAAATACTGGAAGTTGCATCAAAATGGGCAGAGCAGTGGTCAGAGGTAGTCTTATATATAATGTTATGCTCTATACCTTCAATGGTGCAGATGCGATCCACAATAGGACGCAAGAAAGAAGTGGCACTTAGAGTGATTAAATGTTTTAACCATGTACAGTCCAGCAGAAGCAGTCTTATTACACATGTTTTCACATCTCACAATAAATAGATTCTATAGTTCTGTGTACCATACTAAAGCATAGAAACAAATCCAATTTTAAATGTCATAGTGTGATCCCTATCTATATTCTCAGTGAGATCATTCATAAAGCCTCAAAACCCATAAGAGTCAGTGGGCAAAAATCAGGTTTTAAGAATCCATTACATCAACCATAGGGCAGAAAATCAGGTGTTTTATAGGAAGCATACATTTTGTAGTTGCTCAATGGGCTGCTCTCATTCTATGGATCCATTTAGATTCCTTCCACAATATTTTTGTTGCAGTCGCCACCTCTAGATTTGAAAAGGATAAATTGTGTAAAATTATCAAATCAAAATTCTTTGACTTTCATGGCTGCAATTTTTTTTTCTAAAATTGTTTAGACATTTTTGGGGTGGGGGAATTAGCAGATTGCCAGAGAAATCTGTGTTCCCTAATTGCTGAAGCTTTTGCACAGTGAACAGTTGCTGACCGTATATATCTGACCAGATTAACCTTCCTGTGTCCCTGCAGAGTCAAAACTTTGGGGCAGTGCAGAAAGTGAAAAATTGAGATAAAGGGCTAAATTGTTTAAAATCATCAAACTCAAATCCTTTGAATTTCATAAGTGCATTTTCTTTCACAAAACTAATAGTTTTACAAATAAACCAAGCAACACCAGATACATTATATATGACATGATGGACCAGATGGTTCATTTGCAAGTACAAAAAAACTGACACACTTCAGCAAACTGAGTTGCAAATCCAAGTTTATTTGTATTTGCACTGAGCTTCCTGTCAGGGAGAGGATACAGTGCAGCTGCTGGCTTGGTCAACTTGAAGTTCTTGTGGAAAACCTAAAATGTATCTAAATAAATGAGGCATGAATCAGTGTCAACTTTCACATCTGTCTGATGCCAATGATAAAATCAGTCATACCATCTCCCTGACTGCCTTACTGTCCATTGTCTGCTTTGTACATCACTCTTCTGCTAAGACCAATGGGTAGAAATGACTGGTTTGAAATTCTAATTTGCCAATTGAATAATTTTGCATGAATCTCAGTACTGTAAAGCTTATAATTGCTCAGAAAATACACATTGTGGTGAGAAGAGAGGTGGAAGAGAAGTGGAAGAGAGGAAGAGAGAGAGAACCTCACTAACCCTAAGAGCTTACAATCTACATAAAAGAACCCCATTGATCAAAAGACCTTGCACTATACAGAAAAGAGAGAACACTGCTGATTACAAGTGTTAAATAGGCATGTAGGTGGAATAAAGACCTAGGTCCATCAAGTTCAATCTTTCTCCATCAACTATACATTTCGGCTCTAATCTAGCTATAACCCGCAATGTTATGTGTGTCAAGGATATTGTCCTGCCCTTTTTTTAAAAGCTGTTACAGTGTCTGGTATTACTACCTCTTATGATAAGGCATTACAGTTCCACTCTAAATGAGAGAAAGACAGTGTGAGGGTGAAGACCTTGTTGGCGATAAGCTTACATTCTACAGGCAAAAGAAAAAGAGAGGACCCTGCTGACCATAAGAGCTTACACTCTGTAGAAAAGAGAGACTTACCCAGTGACTCTGGAGGTGGAAAATGACTACAATGTACAAACTGTGATTTGCTGGGAATCACTCATTTGTGGTAGCCCATGTACTGACCCCCATTAGCCCGCTCTCTGATTTTTTTCTTGCGAATCACAAATCAGATCTCAAAATGTTAGAATTTGTGTGAAAACACAAATTTTAGGTGATTCAACTCAAACTCAATCTTCCATGGATCGACCTATTCATCTCTACTGAGGAGCAATGCTCAGCAAAGCCATTTACTCACTATCAATCATTTCATCTATACTCTAGTGCTGCTGCTGACGAATGCTGGCCCGAAACTGCCACACAATTCCTTGCCTGCCAAATCCTAATTCTTTCCTGTGTGACTTCTGCCACTGACACTGCAGAGCCACACCAGCAATACATTTTGAGGCTACACATTGTGTTTTATAGTGCTAGACTGTATTACTGCTATGTCTTTCATTAATGGATGTACACTGCCCACTCCACCTTACTTGCCCTGTCCTAATTCTCCACTGTGTGACTACTGCCAATGCCATTGCCACTACAGACCCATGCGAATCATACATCTTCTATCTGGCTGTCCACTGTGTCTTATAGTGATAAACTATAGTGCTGACGTGAAACATATTCTATTGAGAGTACCCAAACATGAAACAGTTACAAAAACAAAGGGGATAACAAGAAATTGCTTCTTCACTTTGAAAACAGCTAGTTTGTTCCTACTCAGCATAACAGAAGATATTTTTTGGATGGCTTGATAAAAAGCATTTATAATTGCTTAAACATTTTGTAAATATGAAACCTGTTTCAAATCCGCAAAAAAGGATATTTTTTCCCTCCTAGTTGAGAAGCCATTATTTCTTTACAATTCTATAGTTTATTTTTTTCGTCTCCCTAAATAAATGGATAATTTTTGGACGGCATGTGAGAAGATATCACTACTTTATTTATCAAAGAACAAAGCTCTTGAAACTCACTGAAAGGGATAATTTTTGCATTCCTCATGTGAAAAAGTCATGGCGTCTTCCATTTGCACAACCTGTGTTTGAAAAAGAGCAAAGCAGGTATTTGCCGTTATAAAGAGATACGTTTTGAACTGATAACAATTTAAATAGCCTACAAAGTCTGATACTGCAGTGTGTAGTTATACAGTATCCTTGTTATTACATCCTTTTTCCACTAGCCAGATAGGTTGAGGTCACTTTAGCATTAAAAATCTGTGTTTGCATTACTGAGCTCAAAAAAGATTCCATACACACCTAGGAAACCGCAAACTACTATTTCCTGTGCAATTTAAGTAGCTTCAGTGCAATTTTGTTCACCATCCAATATTTTTGTGTACAATTTAGCGAGGCAAGCAACTTTGGATTTTAAACAATCCACTCATCTCTATTTTTAACCCCCACTCAATAAGCAGTTTGTGACCTACTTCTAGTTGCACATTTTTTGCATGAGGGAATGTCTATTTGAGAATCAGAACAAAGATCTGGCACTGTGACCACAAACAAGGCAAACAAGCAAAAGATAGTGATAGACACAGGCACAGCAGTTTAACTTGAAACCGGTTTGCTGAAAATGAGGCAGGCAAGAACAGTTGTTACAGTCACTCAATGAGAGCTCAAGCTTAATGGTTAAGTGTTGGCACTTTTCTTGAGTTACATGCCAATATTGAATCACTATGTTTGAAGTTTACACCTTATCAAGAAAAGGTTTTACTAATTATTGTACTAGGAGGCATGGAACTTGGTGGCCTGCACTAAACATTAACTAAAATGGATTTTACCTGTAAATTTGATTGGCAAAGAAGTTATTCTCTGCAAATTTAATGTCCCTATTCTTTATGTTCACTATAAACATAAAATGTAATAAAAAAAATACTTTTACTCACCTCACCACTCACCTTTCTGACGGCTCACATTGCTCATTGTCATAAGCAAATTCTGATGACTATCTAATCAGAGCACCACATAAAGCCCCGCACACTGGCCGACCCAAAGCACCAGTATCTCATTAACTGAAAACTGCAAATAAAGATTAAACAACAACCACAAGACAGATTTCATCAACCAAGGTATCATTTTAATCATTTTAACAACCTGACACTGTCTGCAGTTTACTGAGCAATGTCCTGCTGACAGGTTCACTTTAACAATATTTTGGCAAAGTAAGGCACAAGCAAATATATACAGCTGAAAATGTTTAAAGTTGAAAGAAAAATATAGGGGGCCTGTATCATTATTGAATTTGTTAAAGTTTTTCTTGATTTTTGTAGTGTTTTGCACAATTTTTGTTTGGACCATATCCATCTTTCCATTGACTACTTTTTTATAGTAATTTTTTATGTTTGTTTGTTTTTCTTTTTAGTGTGAGCAAAGTTATGGGTTTCCACGTGTTTTAACATGATTCATCATTTATGGCTTCTCAAAAAGTTAAAACATTTGTCACAAATGTTTCACAGTTGTCATCCATCAGTAGTTTTATGTATGCCTAAAATTCTGGTACGCCACTCTCAGCTAAAAAAGTCAAAAAGCAGATGGAAACACCACTCCAGCATTTTATTTTTATTTCAGTGCTAGAGTGGTGGCACTAATCTAAGTTCCTTGCCCCTAGTATTATACTTACCATTCGATGTCTTCTACTCTACCCTGCACTTGTGACAGCAATTTCTGACTGACCGGAAGTCAGAGGTAATGATCACAACCTCTTAGTTCAAGTCTATGAGAACCTTGTTCTGGCCTCGCTCTTGCTGTCATAGACTTACATTAACCTCTTCATGATCCAGCCTATTTTGACCTTTAAGACCTTGCCATTTTTTGCAATTCTGACCAGTGTCCCTTTATGAGGTAATAACTCAGGAACGCTTCAACGAATCCTAGCGATTCTGAGAATGTTTTTTCGTGACATATTGGGCTTCATGTTAGTGGTAAATTTAGGTCGATAATTTTTTCATTTATTTGTGAAAAAAATAGAAATTTGGTGAAAATTTTGCAATTTTCAAATTTTGAATTTTTATTCTGTTAAACCAGAGAGTTATGTGACACAAAATAGTTAATAAATAACATTTCCCACATGTGTACTTTACATCAGCAAAATTTTGGAAACAAATTTTTTTTTTGTTAGGAAGTTATAAGGGTTAAATTTGACCAGCGATTTCTCATTCTTACAGCAAAATTTACAAAACCATTTTTTTAGGGACCACCTCACATTTGAAGTCATTTTGAGGGGTCTATATAGCAGAAAATACCCAAAAGTGACACCATTATAAAAACTGCACCCCTCAAGCTTCTCAAAACTACATTCAAGAATATTATTAACCCTTCAGGTGCTTCACAGGAACTAAAGCAACGTGGAAGGAAAAAATGAACATTTTATTTTTTCCAACAAAAATTTTCTTTTAGCATCAATTTTTTCCTTTTTACATGGGCAACAGGATAAAATGGATCCTAAAATTTGCTAAGCAATTTCTCTTGAGTACACAGATACCTCATATGTGGTCATAAACCTCTGTTTGGGCACACAGCAGGGCTCAGAAGGGAAGGAGCGCCATTTGACTTTTTGAATGGAAAATATGCTGGAATATTTAGCGGTTGCCATGTCGCATTTGGAGAGTCCCTGCGTGCCTAAACATTGGAGCTCCCCCACAAGTGACCCCATTTTGGAAACTAGACCCCCCAAGGAACTTATGTAGATGCATAGTGAGCACTTTGAACCCCCAGGTGCTTCACAAATTGATCCGTAAAAAAAAGAAAGTACTTTTTTTTCACAAAAATTTTCTTTTAGCCTCAGTTTTTTCATTTTCACCTGGGCAACAGGATAAAATGGATCATAAGAATTGTTGGGCAATTTCTCCTGAGTACACAGATACCTCATATGTGGTCATAAACCACTGTTTTGGTGCACAGCAGGGCCCAGAAGGGAAGGAGCACCATTTGACTTTTTGAATGGAAAATTAGCTCCAATTGTTAGCGGACACCATGACGCGTTTGTTGTGAGCACTCTGAACCCCCAAGTGCTTCACAGAAGTTTATAACGCAGAGCAGTGAAAATAAAAAAATAATTTTTTTCCTCAAAAATGATTTTTTTAGCCGGCTATTTTTTATTTTCACAAGTATAACAGGAGAAATTGGACCACAAAAGTTGTTGTGCAATTTGTCCTGAGTACACCAATACACCATATGTGGGGGGAAGCCACTATTTTGGCGCATGGGAGAGCTCAGAAGGGAAGGAGCGCCATTTTATAATGCAGACTTGATGGAATGTTCTGCTGGCGTCATGTTGCGTTTGCAGAGCCCCTGATGTGCCTAAACAGTAGAACCCCCCCACAAGTGACCCCATTTTGGAAACTAGACCCACCAAGGAGCTTATCTAGTTGTGTAGTGAGCACTTTGAACCCCCAAGTGCTTCACAGAAGTTTGCAAACGCAGAACAGTGAAAATAAAAAAATAATTTTTGTTTCTCAAAAATCATTTTGTAGCACGCTAATTTTTATTTTCCCAAGGGTAACAGGATAAATTTGACCCCAAATGTTGTTGTCCAGTTTTTTCCTGAGTACGCTGGTGCCCCATATGAGGGGGGAACCACTGTTTGGGCGCACGGCAGGGCTCAGAAGGGAAGGAGCGCCATTTGACTTTTTTAATGGAAAATTAGCTCCAGTCGTTAGCAGACACCATGTGGTGTTTGGAGAGCCCCTGTGTGCCTAAACTTTGGATCTCCCCCACAAATGACCCCATTTTGGAAACTAGACCCCCTATGGAACTTATCTGGATGCACAATGAGCACTTTGAACCCCCAGGTGCTTTACAGAACTTTATAACTCAGAGCCGTGAAAATAAAAAATCAATTTTTTTCTCATAAAATTATTTTTTAGCCCGCTATTTTTTATTTTCACAATGGTTACAGGAGAAATTGGAAACCAAATGTTGTTGTCCAGTTTGTCCTGAGTACGCAGGTACTCCTTATGTGGGGGGGAACCACTGTTTGGGCACACGTCAGGGCTCGGAAGGGATGTAGTGACGCTTTGAATTGCTGACTTAATGGAATGGTCTGCGGGCATCTTGTTACGTTTGCAAAGCCCCTGATGTGCCTAAACAGTAGAAATCCCCCACAAGTGACCCCATTTTGTAAACTAGACCCCCAAAGGAACTTATCCAGATGTGTGGTGAGCACCTTGAACTCCCACGTGCTTCACAGAAGTTTATAATGCAGAGCCGAGAAAATAAAACATCTTTTTTTTCCTCAAAAACTGATTTTTTTTAACCCGCAATTTTTTATTTTCACAAGGGTAACAGGAGAAATTGGACCCCAAAAGTTGTTGTACAGTTTGTCCTTTGTACACTGGTACCGCATATGTGGGGGAAACCACTGTTGGGGCACACATTGGGGCTCGGAAGGGAAGTAGTGACATTTTAAAATGACGACTTTGATGGAATGGTCTGCGGGCGTCATGTTACGTTTGCAGAGCCCCTGATGTGCCTAAACAGTAGAAACTCCCCATAAGTGACCCCATTTTGGAAACTAGACCCCGCAGGGAACTTATTTAGATGTGTGGTGAGCACTTTAAACCCCCAAGGGCTACACAGAAGTTTATAATGCCGGGCATGAAAATAAAAAAATAATATTTTTTCCACAAACATGATCTTTTAGTCCCCAATTTTTTTATTTTCTCAAGGGTAACAGGAGAAATTAGACCCCAAAAGTTGTTGTCCAATTTGTCCTGAGTATGCTGATATCCCATATGAGGGAGAAAACTACTGTATGGGCACACATCGGGTCTCGGAAGGGAAGTAGTGATGTTTTGAAATGCCGACTTGATGGAACGGTCTGCGGGTGTCATGTTACGTTTGCAGAGCCCCTGATGTGCCTAAACAGTAGAAACTCCCCACAAGTGACCCCATTTTGGAAACTAGACCCCGCAAGGAACTTATATAGATGTGTGGTGAGCACTTTGTACACCCAAGGGCTACACAGAAGTTTATAGCGCCCCGGGCATGAAAATAAAAAAATCATTTTTTCCACAAACATGATCTTTTGATCCCCAATTTTTTTATTTTTCCAAGGGTAACATGAGAAATTAGACCCCAAAAGTTGTCCAATTTGTCCTGAGTATGCTGATATCCCATATGTGGGAGAAAACTACTGTATGGGCACATGTCGGGGCTCAGAAGGGAAGTAGAACGTTTTGAAATGCCGACTTGATAGAATGGTCTGCGGGCGTCATGTTACGTTTGCAGAGCCCATGATGTGACTAAACAGTAGAAACCCCACAAGTGACCCCATTTTGGAAACTAGATCCCCAAGGAACTCCTCTAGTTGTGTGGTGAGCACTTTGAATCTCCAAGTTCTTCACAGAAGATTATAACGCAGAGCCGTGAAAATAAAAAATCATTTTTTTACCACAAAAATCTTTTTTTTAGTCCCCAATTTTTTTTCCCAAGGGTAACAGGAGAAATTATATGCCCAAAGTTGTTGTGCAATTTTTCCTGAGTACGCTGATACCTCACATGTGGGGGTAAACCACTGTTTGGGCACACGTCGGGGCTCGGAATAAAGGGAGCACTGTTTGACTTTTTGAACCAAAATTCAAAGGAATCAATGGTGGCGCCATGTCACATATGGAGACCCCCTGATGCGCCTAAATAGTGGAAACGCCTCAATTCTAACTCCAACCCTAACCCCAACCCTAAACCCTACACATCTCTAACTCTAATCCAAACCCTAACCATAACCCTAACCATAACACACCCCTAACCCTAATCCCAACTCTAACCATAGCCCTTGTTAGGGTCTGCGGAACGCACCAGATAAATATAAATAGTGGGTGCGTTCGCAGCCCGGGGTCCACCATGCAGGCAGAGCCTGCTGCTAGTAAGATGGTGGTATAGGCAAACTCTGTTACTTCACAGAGTCACAAATATAAATACTGTGGCACTATATGGCGGTATAAGCGAACTCTGTTACACAACAGAGTCGCTGAGGTAGAGACGCAGAGATAGGTACTGTGTCCTGTTAACTCCACAGGGATACACAGATAACTGCTGTGCGGATAGCAGTCCATGATCATGCAGTCAGCAACGCAATCAAGCAATCTCTTCACCGGAGAAGCCGGTATTCTAGGGGCTTATTTCAGCCTAGCCCTAACCACGTGCACACAAATCTCCTCACCGGAGGTGCCGGTATTCTAGGGGCTTATTTCAGCCGAGCCCTAACCACATGCATGCATGATCACACTGGCATAAAGCACATAATGCAATTGATACTAGCGCATGGCCGCATGGCCATACAACCCTTTTATAGTAGCAGCTACAGAGCCTGCCAGAAAAAGACCAATGAGAAACTGTTCAGAACACATGTAGTTTCAGGTAGGAGCTGCTGCAGTACCTGAGCATGTGACCCCTGATCTCCAATGAGAGATCTTACCCTGGGCATGCTCAGAAGGGGAAACACAGGACTTAGTCCTAAAGACGTCTGCTCGCCGCTGACCAGTACTGGCCACAATAGCAGAACCTGGAGAGGCAGCAGTAAACTTCTCCACAGTACTAGGCTGAGCAAGACGCTGGGACCGACTTTTCTGCTGAGGAGACTCCACTGCGGCCGGAGGCAGATGGGGGACCGCAGCGGGAATGGCTCGAGATTCCCCCTGGGCAGAAGCGGGAACTCGACCTCTAACAACCCTAACCACAAGCCTAACCCTAATCCCAACACTAACCACAAAACACCCCTAACACTTATCCTAACTCTAAACCTAACCACAAACCTTACCCTAATCCCAACCCTAACCCTAATTCCAACCCTAGCTGTTATGTTTCGGTAGCTAAGGAGAAATTGCAAAAATAGTCAAAGTAGTAATACACCAGAGAGGCTGGAAACTATTGGATTGCAGTACCCTAAACTAACCGCCACACTAGAAGTAGCCGTGGAGCGTACCTACGTTGATCCTAGACGCCTCGTCACAGCCGGAGAGATAACTACACCCAAAGGCAGAAAGATGAAAGCTATCTGCCCCGGAGCAGAAACCCCAAAGAAATAGGAAGCCCCCAAACATGTAATGGCGGTTAGACAAGAAGAAAATACGGACACAGACAGAAAATAGAATGAGCAAACACTGGGGCCCAATCTGTCTAGATAGAAAAGTATAGGAAAGAATTCTGACTGCAACCCAAAAAAACCCTGACAAAAATACCAACACTTCTGATTAACAAAAAACCTGAGATCACACGATCTCTACCACCTAAATCAGATCTCTGGTGTAACACACAGCAATTCAGAAAATAAAAAGTGACAAAGGAACAGAGCAAAAGTGGAAATACAAAATGAGCACAATTGCAGCGCCAGACCCCAAAAGGGGACCAGGCTGAAATCCACTGCAAGCAGCAAGCAAGCAAGGAAAATCCAACCAGAGGAAAAAAAACAGCAAATCACTTATCTGAAAGAGAGCAGGAATGCAAGCTGAGCTCCAAGCCAGACCAGGAAGAACAGTTGATTACCGGCAAGGTGAAGGGAGTTCAGGTTACTTATATCAGACCATTCAGAGCCAGCTGAAGGCCATTTAGCAATTAGCTCATTACCCTCAGCAACCACCGGAGGGAGCTCCAGCTCAGAAGTCACCTCCAGATTATTCACAACACCTAGGCCTAATTCTAACCCTAACCCAAATTCCAACCCTAACCCATATTCTAACCGTAACCCTAATTCTAACCCTAACCCTAATGCTAACCCTAACCCTAAGGCTAACCCTAACCCTAGTTCTAACTCTAACCCTAGTTCTAACCCTAACCCTAAGGATGGGTTCTTATTGCATTTTACCAGCCTGTTTAACAAATAGCGTTAAATTGGAGAACAAGGTTGGCACACGAATCAGAAAAGTTATGGTGCTAGTGAACGGGATCAAAGACCCCTTAAATCATAATGTCTCAAGAACACTGCACTCGTTGAAAAAACTTGCTTCAAGTGAATAGAACTATATGAAGTCCATGTCATAGTATATCAATGGTTGAATAATAGGTATAGAGTTCAATCTTGAATAATAGGTATAGAGTTCAATCTTGATCATCAAGACATAGACAGAGACTTAGTCAAGGAGATAATGACAGAAACAAGATAACACACTGAGATTTGAGAACCCAATATGGAATACACATTTTTCTTTGAACACATACCCTTATTGCAATGGTGTAATAAGACTTGTTCAAGACATCCTAAATCAGGACTAGTCTGGAGTAGAAGAGTTTGATCCCTTTTAAAGTTACTAGAAAAAATCAGGATAATGTAAATTATAGATGTCCAGTAATATATATTTATATATGGTCCATGTACATAATTTTCTAGGAAACTGGTTAGGGTCACATCTGGTTTAAGGTGGATAATAAAATATTGCAATAATATTTACCAAACTGGTACCTTGGGAAATACCGTTGAGACGCATAAGTATGTGCCTGAAGAGTAGAGTGATCCTGTAAGGAGTGAGGTCAGGATCATGTATATATGGTCTGGATCATGATATAGTGCTGCTTATAACGAGATAGAGATCACAAAATTATAGTATGTTCTCATAGGATTTAAAATACGTATGTATTCTGTGGCTAGAGATATTTACCAATTATATCGTGGTGGAGAGCCAATGGTCGTGCTTGAAAGCGTATATGGTATGCAATTGCTGCTAGACTGTAAATACAGGAATAGGGAGTAGTGAAAAGCGCGATTGTGCTGATATCAGTACTTATCTCATATAGCAGGAACTCACATCCGTTGGTGGTGATAAGGGAGCAGGTCCAGAGCATTGGTGGCTCAGTGTGGGTGATGGCACATCAGTGCCTAAGCAGGTGGGAGCTGGAATGAGCTCACAGCAGCGCTGTATAAAGCGCTGGTGGATCACATGGCCGGACGTAACGTCACACGCCGGCGCATGCGCAGTGGGGACTAGTGTCAGCGATATTCACCTCCATATTGACGCTGTATGGTAAAGGTCATAGCGGTGGCCGGATGTGATGTCAAAGGCCGGCGCATGCGCAGTGGGGGCTAATGACAGTGATATTTACAACCATATTAACGCTGTTAGGTGGTAGTCATAGTGATGGCCGGATGTGATGTCACAAAACGGCGCATGTGCAGTAAGGGATAATACCAGTGATTCTATCTCCGTTATTATGTAATGGTGATGGAAATATACAGTGATAGTTCACTATTGTATGGCAGCCAGTGATGGGGATGTAAATGGTATGAGCAGCAGATGATTCATCTGTGCTAGCGGTGACGGAGCCCAGATGCTGCAGCCTGCGTCCGAGGCTCCGTCACTGAATGACGGTATGTCGCGAACGCATGCTGCTTTACGGCATGCGTCGCGATGCACCCACAAATGGGGGTGAATGGCAGCGTTAACGGACTGCGTTACACCGCGTTATATCGCGGTGTTACGCAGTCCATCTAACGGACTGCCATAACGCAATATGAACCCAGACTAACCCTAATGCTAACCCTAACACTAGTCCTAACCCGCCCCGTGCACACGTAGCGGATTCACTTGCGGATTTTTCCACGCGGATTTTGCTAAATCCACAGGTAAAATGACCTGCATTTTACCTGTGGATTTACGGATTTATAACGGAATAGGTGTAAAACCGCTGCGGAATCCGCACAAAGAATTGACATGCTGCTGATTTAAAACCTCACCAAATCCACACGGAAAAATCCACAGCATGTGCAGAGCGTTGTTTTTTACAATTTATTTACATTGTACTGTACATGGTTTCCGGAAATGCTGTGGATCCGCAGCGCCAAATCCGCTGCGGATCCGCAGCAATTCCGCAACGTGTGCACAGGGCCTAATAGGAAAAAAAAATTTCTTTATTTTATTTGTCCCTACCTATGGAGGTGATAAAGGGGGCGTTTATTTACTTTAATTTTATTTTGATCACTGTAAGAGAGTATCACAGTGATCAAAATAAATTTATGTAGCTGCCGACCGGCGGGCGCACTGCGCATGCGCCCGCCATTTTGCAAGATGGCGGCGCCCATGAAGAATCCCGGACGAACGCTGGGATGGATCCAGGGACATCGGAGGACGGGGAGAGGTGAGTAGGGCGGGTCGGAAGGTGAGGGGGGGATCGGAAGGTGAGGGGGTGGATCGGAAGGTGGGGGAAGCGGAGGCGAGGAGGGGAGCAGATAGTGACGGAGGTGACCGATCGCCGCCATCAATCTATGGCGGCAGCCGATTGCCGCCGTCACTCGGTGTGGGGGGGGGTCAGATCTCAGTCTCCAGCCATGGCAGATGCTATTGCAGCATCGGCCATGGCTGGATTGTAATATTTCACCAAATTTAATTGGTGAAATATTACAGATTGCTCTGATTGGCTTTTTCACTTTTAACAGCCAATCAGAGCGATCGTAGCCACGTGGGGGTTAAGCCAACCCCCCTGTGGTGAAGCACAAATGGTCTTGTGCCTGCGGGTCGGGTGGCCTTTCAGTAACCCCAGTCATCCGACCCGCAGGAACGTGATCCTTTTATGACACAGGGTATGTGTCACAGGTCGGATTGGCACCGACTTTCATGACACATACACTGTGTCACTGGTCGGGAAAGGTTTAAGTAGTGACTTTTGACTCTTCCAGCAAACACTGGAGCAACCTAGCAGGTCACAATCTGCAACAGACAACCAAAAGAGTGCTGATAACAGATGAAGACAGTGGCTAGTGAATATAACAATTTGGGCAGGGAACTTAGTTTAGTGACACCACTATAATGGTAAAATAAAAAAAAACCTCTGGAGTAGTGCTTTAACCCCTCTCTGACATTAGACGTACTATCCCGTCCATAAAACCCGTGCCATTCTGCCCATGGACGGGATAGTACGTCATAGGCGATCAGCTGCGCTCCTGAGGGGAGCGCAGCTAATCGCCGCCGGGTGTCAGCTGATTATCACAGCTGACACCCGTGACTGTGTGTCAGGAGCGTCAAACATGATCGCGGTGTACTGGGGGCACAGGGAAGCATCGCGCAGGGAGTGGGCTCCCTGCGCGCCCCCTGAGACCCTCAGACCAGCGCGATGTGATCGCGCTGTTCTGAGGACTTCCTCCCTCCCAGGACCCGGATCCAAGATGGCGCCAGGGTCCTGGAGGGAGGCGGCTTCCTCAGTGCCTGCTGAGAGCAGGCACTGAGAAGCCTGCTGCACTGCCTGAGCGATCGCTGGTGTGACAGTGTGCTGTGCACACTGTCACACCAGCGATTTGATAAAATACAGTGATGTCCCACCCTGGGACAAAGTAAAAAAGTTAAAAAAATAAAAATAAACATGTTATAAAAAAAAATCCAAAATAAATAATAAAAAAAAAAAATATTCCCCAATAAATTCATTTCTTCCTGTAAATAAAAAAACCAAAACAATAAAAGTACACATATTTGGTATCGCCGCGTCCGTAACGACCCCCCCTATAAAACTGTCCCACTAGTTAACCCCTTTAGTGAACCCCTTAAAAAAAAAAAAAAAAACGAAGCAAAAAATCAATGCTTTATCATCATACCGCCGAACAAAAAGTGGAATAACGCGCGATCAAAAAGACCGATATAAATAACCATGGTACCGCTGAAAACGTCATCTTGTCCCGCAAAAAAACAGCTGCCATACAGCATCATCTGCAAAAAATAAAAAAGTTATAGCTCGCAGAATAAAGCGATGCAAAAATAATTATTTTTTATATAAAATTGTTTTTATTCTATAAAAGCGCCAAAACATAAAAAAATGATATAAATGAGATATCGCCATAATCATACTGACCCGAAGAATAAAACAGCTTTATCAATTTTACCACACGCGGAACAATAAAAACGCCTCCCCCAAAAGAAATTCATGAATTGCTGATTTTTGTTCATTCTAACCTCCCAAAAATCGAAATAAAACGCAATCAAAAAATGTCACCTGCTCAAAAATGGTACCAATAAAAACGTCAACTCGTACCGCAAAAAATAAGACCTCACATGACTCTGTGGGCCAAAATATACAAAAATTATAGCTCTCAAAATGTGGCGATGCAAAAACTATTTTTGCAATAAAAAGCGTCTTTTAGCGTGACAGCTGCCAATCATAAAAACCCGCTATAAATAGTAAATCAAACCCCCCTTTATCATCCCCTTAGTTAGGGAAAAATAATAAAATTAAAAAAATGTATTTATTTCCATTTTCCCATTAGGGTTAGGGTTAGGGTTGTGGCTAAAGTTAGGGTTAGGGTTGGCGCTAAAGTTAGGATTAGGGTTAGGGTTGGGATTAGGGGTGTGTTAGGGTTAGGTTTGTGGTTAGGGTTGGGACTAGGGTTAGGGGTGTGTTGGGGTTAGGGTTGGAGTTAGAATTGGGGGTTTCCGCTGTTTAGGCACATCAGGGGCTCTCCAAATGTGACATGGCGTCTGATCTCAATTCCAGCCAATTCTGCGTTGAAAAAGTCAAACGGTGCTCCTTCACTTCTGAGCTCTGCCATGCGTCCAAACAGTAGTTTATCCCCACATATGGGGTATCAGCGTACTCTGGACCCCAAGAGTTATTGTGCAATTTGTCCTATTTCTTCTGTTACCCTTGGGAAAATAAAAAACTGGGGGCGAAAATATCATTTTTGTACAAAAAAAATTATATTTTTGTATTTACGGCTGTACATTATAAACTTCTGTGAAGCTCTTGGGGCTTCATAGCGCTCACCACACACCTAGATAAGTTCCTTGTGGGGTCTATTTTCCAAAATGGGGTCACTTGTTGGGAATTTCCACTGTTTAGGCGCATCAGGGGCTCTCCAAATGCGACATGACGCCCCCAGACCATTCCATCAAAGTCTGCAATCCAAAACGTCACTACTTCCCTTCCGAGCCCCAACGTGTACCCATACAGTAGTTTTCTCCCACATATTGGGTATCAGCGTACTCAGGACAAATTGGGCAACAACTTTTGGGGTCCAATTTCTCCTGTTACCCTTGTAAAAATAAAATATTGGGGCGAAAAAATCATTTTTGCAAAAAAAAAAAAAAGATTTTTTATTTTTACGGCTGTGCGTTATAAACTTCTGTGAAGCACTTCGGGGTTCAAAGTGCTCACCACACATCTAGATAAGTTCCTTGTGGGGTCTATTTTCCAAAATGGGGTCACTTGTTGGGGATTTCCACTGTTTAGGCGCATCAGGGGCTCTCCAAATGCGACATGACGCCCCAGACCATTCCATCAAAGTCTGCAATCCAAAACGTCACTACTTCCCTTCCGAGCCCCAACGTGTACCCATACAGTAGTTTTCTCCCACATATTGGGTATCAGCGTACTCAGGACAAATTGGACAACAACTTTTGGGGTCCAATTTCTCCTGTTACCCTTGTAAAAATAAAATATTGGGGGGGGAAAAAAAATTTTTTTAAAAAAAAAAAAAAAATTTTTTTTTTAAAGGCGTACGTTTTAAACTTTAGGAAAACCTGGGGGGTTTAAAAATTCTCCCCCAACCCTCAAATAAGTTCCTTTAGGGGGCTAAAATTTTCCAAAAAAGGGGTCATTTATGGGGTTTTCCCCGGGTTTAAAGGGGATCAGGACTCTCCAAACCCGACATGGGTTTCCAAAAACCAATTTGCGTTGAAAAAGTCAGACGGGGCTCCTTCCCTTCCAAACTCTGCCATGCACCCAAACAGTGGGTTTTCCCCCAAATGGGGGACAGCGCACTCAGGAAAATTTCCCCAAAAAAATTTTGGGGCCTTTTTCCCTTTGGAAAAAAAAAAAATTGGGGGAAAAATCATTTTTGGGAAAAAAAAATTTTTTTAAATTTAAAGGCTCTTTCTTATAAACTTTTGTAAGCACTTGGGGGGTTTAAAATTGGGTCAACAATAAAAATTTTTTAAAATTTTTTTAGGGGGGTTTTTTCCCCAAGGGGTTTGGGGGGGGTTTTTACTGTTTTCACATCAATCCCCCAAAAAGGGAACTGGGTCCCAAAATCAATTTCCCCCAATTTTGGGGTTTGGGGGAAATCAAAAGGGCTCCTTCCCTTCCAGCTCGCCGTCGCCCAAAAATTTGGGTTCCCCCCCCCATATGGGGATCACGTAAATCAGGGCAAATTGACAACAAAAAAATTTTTTTCCAATTTCTCCTGTTACCCCGGGGGAAAAAAAAAAAAAAAATGACTAAAAATTAAAAATTTTTTTG
Organism: Oophaga sylvatica; assembly: GCA_033576555.1. Taxonomy (NCBI): domain Eukaryota; kingdom Metazoa; phylum Chordata; class Amphibia; order Anura; family Dendrobatidae; genus Oophaga; species Oophaga sylvatica. The sequence goes on from JARQOD010000005.1 coordinate 461,833,442, forward strand.
GGGAAAAAAAAAGGGTTTTTTTTTTTCATGCCCGGGCATTATAAACTTTGTGAAGCACTTGGGGGTTTAAAGTGCCACCAAAATCTAGAAAGTTTCCCTTTGGGGGGCTATTTCCAAAATGGGGGCACTTGTGGGGGGGTTTCCCCTGGGTTTTTGGTCTCTGGGGGACGCAAACGGGAAAATGACCCCCATTTAAAGCTTTCATTCCAAAACCCCCACTACCTTTTCCTTTCCCCAAACCCTCCGTGCGGCCCAAAAATTTCCCCCCCCCCCCCATAAAGGGGGATCAGCCGGGAATCGGGCAATTTGGGCAAACTT
>JARQOD010000005.1:461833859-461881118 GCA_033576555.1 Oophaga sylvatica
TGGGACCAAAAAGCAGCCCTGGTACAAATAAAACTTCACCAGCCCACATGCGAGTGTCGTAGAAGCAAATCGTAGAACACTGACGGGTTGTGCCGACTTTTGCGTTACTTGTTACACCAATCAAATGTGTTAAACAACCACTTTAAATATGTAAGCTGCAGTGGCCATAGGGGGAAGAGACATCAGTTCAATACAGACAGCCTGCAGACTATTATCACACTGCAGAATATGCTAAAAATCAGCGTACTCTGTACCCCAAAAGTTATTGTGCAATTTGTCCTATTCTTCTGTTACCCTTGGAAAAATAAAAAACTGGGGGCGAAAATATCATTTTTGTACAAAAAAAATTATTTTTTTGTTTTTACGGCTGTATATTATAAACTTCTGTGAAGCACTTGGGGCTTCATAGCGCTCACCACACACCTAGATAAGTTCCTTGTGGGGTCTATTTTCCAAAATGGGGTCACTTTTTGGGGATTTCCACTGTTTAGGCGCATCAGGGGCTCTCCAAATGCGACATGACGCCCCCAGACCATTCCATCAAAGTCTGCAATCCAAAACGTCACTACTTCCCTTCCGAGCCCCAACGTGTACCCATATAGTAGTTTTCTCCCACATATTGGGTATCAGCGTACTCAGGACAAATTGGACAACAACTTTTGGGGTCCAATTTCTCCTGTTACCCTTGTAAAAATAAAATATTGGGCGCGAAAAAAATCATTTTTGCAAAAAAAAAAAAGATTTTTTATTTTTACGGCTGTGCGTTATAAACTTCTGTGAAGCACTTCGGGGTTCAAAGTGCTCACCACACATCTAGATAAGTTCCTTGTGGGGTCTATTTTCCAAAATGGGGTCACTTGTTGGGGATTTCCACTGTTTAGGCGCATCAGGGGCTCTCCAAATGCGACATGACGCCCCCAGACCATTCCATCAAAGTCTGCAATCCAAAACGTCACTACTTCCCTTCCGAGCCCCAACGTGTACCCATACAGTAGTTTTCTCCCACATATTGGGTATCAGCGTACTCAGGACAAATTGGACAACAACTTTTGGTGTCCAATTTCTCCTGTTAACCTTGTAAAAATAAAATATTGGGGCGAAAAAAATCATTTTTGCAAAAAAAAAAAAAGATTTTTTATTTTTACGGTTGTGCGTTTTAAACTTCTGTGAAGCACTTCGGGGTTCAAAGTGCTCACCACACATCTAGATAAGTTCCATGTGGGGTCTATTTTCCAAAATGGGGTCACATGTGGGGTATTTCCACTGTTTAGGCGCATCAGGGGCTCTCCAAATGCGACATGACGCACCCAGACCATTCCATCAAAGTCTGCAATCCAAAACGTCACTACTTCCCTTCCGAGCCCTGACGTGCGCCCATACAGTAGTTTTCTCCCACATATTGGGTATCAGCGTACTCAGGACAAATTGGACAACAACTTTTGGGGTCCAATTTCTCCTGTTTCCCTTGTGAAAATAAAATATTGGGGGCGAAAAAATCATTTTTGTAAAAAAAAAAAAAGATTTTTTATTTTTACGGCTGTGCGTTATAAACTTCTGTGAAGCACTTCGGGGTTCAAAGTGCTCACCACACATCTAGATAAGTTCCTTGTGGGGTCTATTTGCCAAAATGGGGTCACTTGTGGGGGGTTTCCACTGTTTAGGTGCATCAGGGGCTCTCCAAATGTGACATGACGCCCCCAGACCATTCCATCAAAGTCTGCAATCCAAAACGTCACTACTTCCCTTCCGAGCCCCGACGTGTGCCCATACAGTAGTTTTCGCCCACATATTGGGTATCAGTGTACTCAGGACAAATTGGACAACAACTTTTGGGTTCCAATTTCTTCTGTTACCCTTGTGAAAATAAAATATTGGGGGCGAAAAAAATCATTTTTGTAAAAAAAAAAAAGATTTTTTATTTTACGGCTGTACGTTATAAACTTTAGTGAAACACCTGGGGGTTCAAAGTTCTCACCACACATCTAGATAAGTTCCTTGAGGGGTCTAGTTTCCAAAATGGTGTCATTTATGGGGGTTTCCACTGTTTAGGCAGATCAGGAGCTCTCCAAACACGACATGGCGTCCAGCCAATTCTGCGTTGAAAAAGTCAGACGGCGCTCCTTCCCTTCCAAACTCTGCCATGCACCCAAACAGTGGTTTACCCCCACATATGGGGTATCAGCGCACTCAGGACAAATTGCACAATAACTTTTGGAGTCTTGTTACCCTTGGAAAAATAAAAATTGGGGTGAAAAGATCATTTTTGTGGAAAAAATATGATTTTTAAATTTTACGGCTCTACGTTATAAACTTGTGTGAAGCACTTGGGGGTTCAAATTGCTCATCAAAAATCTAGATAAGTTCCTTAGGGGGTCTAGTTTCCCAAATGGGGTAATTTGTGGGGGGGTTCCACTGTTTAGGCACATCAGGGGCTCTCCAAATGCAACATGGCATCCAAACTCAATTCCAGCCAATTTTGGTTGGAAAAAGTCAAATGGTGCTCCTTCCATTCCGAGCTCTGCCGTGCGCCCAAACAGTGGTTCTCCCCCACATATGGGGTATCAGCGTACTCAGGACAAATTGTACAACAACTATTGTGTCCAATTTCTCCTGTTACCCTTGGGAAAATAAAAAATTAGTGACTAAAAGATAATTTTTGTGGGAAAAAAATAGGATTTTTTATTTTCATGCCCGGGCATTATAAACTTGTGTGAAGCACTTGGGGGTTCAAAGTGCTCACCAAAGATCTAGATAAGTTCCTTACGGGGTCTAGTTTCCAAAATGGGGTCACTTGTGGGGGTTTCCACTGTTTAGGCTCATCTGGGGCACTGCAAACGGAACATGACCCCCATTAACGTCTGCATTCCAAAACGTTACTACTTCCTTTCCAAGCCCTGCCGTGCGCCCAAACAGTTTCCCCCCCCCCACATATGGGGTATCAGCGTACTCAGGACAAATTGGACAACAACTTGTGGGGTCCAATTTCCTTGGGAAAATTCAAATATTTGGGACTAAAAAATCATTTTTGTGGAAAATTGATTTTTTTTTTTTCACACCCAGGCTTTATAAACTTTTGTGAAACACTTGAGGGTTCAAAGTGCTCACAACAGATCTAGATAAGAACCTTAGGGGGTCTAGTTTCCAAAATGGTGTCACTTGTGGGGGGTTTCCACTGTTTAGGCTCATCAGGGGCTCTCCAAACGCGACATGGCATCCAATCTAAATTCCAGCCAATTTCAGTTTGAAAAAGTCAAACGTCGCTCCTTCCCTTACGAGCTCTGCCGTGTGCCCAAACAGTGGTTTTCCCCCACATATCGGGTATTGGCGTACTCAGGAGAAATTGCATAACAACCTTATCTGTCCATTTTCTCCTTTTACCCTTGTGAAAATAAAAAAAAAGTTTGTAAAAGATCAATTTTGTGGCTAAAAAGTAAAATATTCAGGGTTAATAAACTTCTTGAATGTGGTTTTGAGTACCTTGAGGGGTGCAGTTTTTAGAATGTTGTCACTTTTGGGTATTTTCTGCCATATAGACCCCTCAAAGTGACTTCAAATGTGAGGTGGTCCCTAAAAAAAATGGCTTTGTAAATTTTGTTGTAAAAATGAGAAATCGCTGGTCAACTTTTAACCCTTATAACTTCCTAACAAAAAAAAAATTTGGTTCCAAAATTGTGCTGATGTAAAGTAGACATGTGGGAAATGTTATTTCTTAACTATTTTTTGTGATATATTTCTCTGTTTTAAGGGAATAAAAATTCAAAGTTTGAAAATTGCAAAATTTTAAAAATTTTCGCCATATTTGCGTTTCTTTCAAAAATAAACGCAAGTTATATTGAAGAAATTTTACCACTAACATGAAGTACAATATGTCACGAGAAAACAATCTCAGATCCGTTGAAGCGTTCCAGAGTTATAAGCACATAAAGAGACAGTGGTCAGAATTGTAAAAATTGGCCCGGTCATTAACGTGCAAACCATCCTTGGGGGTGAAGGGGTTAAAGACAATAATAACGATATTTTCGTAATTTCTTATTTTGTGCAAAATTCATAAACTGTGTGTGCCATATTGATGGATATGATACAAAATAATATCACCAATTACCAGAAGACAAAAAAATAAAAGTGATTTTAAAAAATAGAAATGATGCATCACGGTCATGGTGTCCGATATCAGATGCTCAATTACTGAGGTATTTTTCTTTAGGAAAATTGCTTCTAGAAGATCATTTTGTTTCTTACATACAATATACTAGGGGACACAGAGTGCTTCCTATATACTAAAGAATAAAGAGTGTCTATGAGTCAATAATAAAGTCGACATAGCAAACAAACTCGGCATTACATTGTGGATAAGAGTTATGGTAACTATGTTTTCTACTTAGTATCTGCACTGTTTAAAATAAATAAAAACATTTATTTCTGTCCTTTTAAGAGATTGCTTTCTAGATTATTTAATTTATCTAAGACTTTCATGTATCCCAAGTAGTGTTGAGCAATACTGCTCGATATCTAAAAATATCGTATCGAAATGGTATCGCCGATATCACTAAATATCGTCGATATCCGATTCTGACACCGGAAGTCCCATGTAAGTCTATGGGAACAAAATATCGCAACAAAAAAAACCCTTTCTTTCGTTGTAAACACAAAATATACACACATAGAATACATATATATATATATATATATACATGTAATTGTGACATATATATATACATATATTTATAGTTTATACATTTCTACATAGTAAAATAGACTCTGATTCAATTGACGGGAAAAGCCGTGACATACCCCATAGAAGTCGACGGGCTCGGTGCCGAGTACCCCCAAAACCTCTGGCTCTGTGCGACTCAACTTGGGAGTCACGAACAGGATTCTGTAGCTCGCTATAAGCGAGTCCTGTGTGCCTGAATTGAACTGGTTTTGTGCTTGAGAATTGCTAAAATCATCAGAGAATGTATTTGCCATTTTTCAGCCATATCTGCGTCACGACGAGGCACTGGTGAAGAAGAAGGGCGTTTTCTTCGTGGGTGTACACTCACTCAGTGGCGCAAAAACGATGGCCGACCACTGTAAATGGTACTGCAATGTAAGATCGTGCCCCACAGCTCTTCAGTTCCGCCTCCTCATCCTCCTCAGTGTGCGGAAACTAACACGAAGGTCCCGCCTCCCTACAAAAGAGGGGCCCTCTCCAGATGCTAATGACACATGTGACTTGGCAGAGATGGCTAATGGACACGAGCAGAAGTGTGAAGGGATGGAGCAGTCAGAGCTCTCCCCCCACGGAAGCGACCCGATCGCCACGGAACCACCGTTGGGCACCCGGCCTGGAAACCCTCCTATGCTGCAAGAAGCGGAGGATACCCTAAGAGGCCTGGCCCGGCACCGGGAGGAGGTCGCCAGGATGGAAGCCAGCTGGCGTGCCCTAAAACTAAACTTGGAGCGGCGCCAATCCCTCTTACCTGAAGTGTCTGTACCGGAAGGTGAGGCACCCGTTCTAGTAGAGGAGTCCGTGCGGGCATCCCAGCCCTTGCAATGTGATCCGGTTGATGTTGTCGCAGTGGAGGCACCCGTTCGTGCAAAAAACTCTGCACCGGCAGCACCCCAGATCCCGCTGTCTGCCCCCGTCGCTGAGACAGAAGAAGCGACACCCGTCCTCATGGAGGAGGCCGCGCAGGCACCAGAGCACTACCTGCCTGTACCGGAGCCCCGACTGTCATCTGTTCCAGAGCCGGCTGCTTCCTCCGCAGGTGAGCGCCGCCAGGACTGGGGGGCGCCAGGAGAGCTGCCGCAAACCGGACACTGTAAGCTGGCATTTGATGGTGGAGACATGGAGCAGCTGGTGGAGGAGAATTACAACCGGCGTCAGGAGGAAGAGTGGAGACGTTGGGAGCGGGAAGCAGAGCGACAAAGGGAGCAGCGAGAAACCCAAAAGCTTCGGCAACGTAACCTGGAGAAGGACCGGGCAGATAAGGACCGGATGAGAAAAGATAAAGGAACCCTGTGGGAGCCGCGGCGTAAGGGTGCAGTACGGAGCTTTAAATTGAAAGGTGGTTGGGGCTTCATCCAGGAGCCTGGACTTTATTTAGAAGTTTTTGTGAACCGGCGGGACGTGGAGGCTCACCTCCCAGAAGGACACCCGGGGAGGGACCTGTTGCCAAGAGACTTGGTGACTTACACCCGACACTGGGGTTACAATGGATGGTACGCCCTAAATGTTACCAGGTGCGACCCCTACTCCCCAGAGTGTCAGGAACCTGTGAGACCCTCGGAGCCTTCAGCCTCCCACATCCAGGCCTCTGCAAAAGTGCCCACCCCACGCCGTAAATCTCCCCAGCCTCCCTCAGTGGTCTCCTCAGCAGCCCCAGCTATGGACATGATAACGATAGCTGGCCCGTACCCGGCGCCTGTTAGGCCCCCTGGGGTTCGTTCAGTCCGGGACATAGGGTTCCAGACTCGGAGGGAGATGAAAGAGGTGGCCACACAGACCCAGATAGCGGGTCACGACTTGACTGTACAGGCCACACGACGTCATCAGGTCCTGGTGGTCCTTGGTGTCTCGGATGTTTGGCAAGCATCAGAAGAGTACCAGGTGGTACCTGGAACACCCCTGCCAAAGAATTATAAATAACCCGGACAGGGTCCCTGTATGTAAATAGTTAAATTGTTGATGTACCCGGACGGGTGAATGTTCATAAAAAAGTTTTTTAATTTAATAAAAAAAAAAAAAAACACAGTTTTCATTACTTTTATTACAGTCTCATCCTGCGACGCCATCGATCTCCTGTAAAAAAATGAAAAAAAAAAAAAAGTATACCACCTGACCGACGCAGTCCATAGTAACGAGTGTCCCACGACGATCCAGCTCTGCTACATTAGAATGACAGGCAGAGCCTGTCATCATGGCGCAGCACAGCTGATTACCTGCTTCCCCGGCGGTGATGTCATCGGACTGGTTTACGGCCGGAATTACCCTGCAGTCACTGCAGTTATCGCGAAAAACTGCATGTGACCGCCAGGGAGAAGATAATGGCGGCCATCAAGCAGTCCAGGACGTGACCGCCGGAGATCTTCTGCCAGGTAAGTGCCGCTGACTCCTGACAGACCCGACCGACGGACACTCACAGTGACAGTGACAAATCCGATTCCGGTATTCGATATGACGAAAATATCGGTATTCGGAATCGAAAGGCCGATAGAGCTAATATCGGCCAATACCCGATATTTGCAGTATCGTATCGCTCAACACTAATCCCAAGGCATCTAAAAATTCTGCAAGACATCATGTCTTTTTTTACACAGACAGTTCATGTCTGCAAAATCATATTCTGTGTCCAATTACCTGTCACTTTAATTTAATTACATTTTTTACAACTTCATTTGTAAGTGATGGGTAAGTATGTTTGGCAAAGAAAACAGGTAAGAGTCTCTGTTGAATATCATATTTGATTTATTTTGTTCTAACAGATGGTTTTGACTCATTATAATGAATAGAAACTCTTGTGTCTCTTTCTGTTACTTTACAAATTTTAACAGAAAAAATACCACTTTAAACTTTTGTTTTTTGATATTTAATATTATTATTTTTTTATTTATTACAGTCCAATTGTGTTAAATAACTGTAATACTTTTGATTTTTTATTAACTTACTTTTGCTTGAATTCAGTCCTCAGGATTATTAACCCCTTCACCCCCAAGGGTGGTTTGCACGTTAATGACCGGGCCAATTTTTACAATTCTGACCACTGTCTCTTTATGAGGTTATAACTCTGGAACGCTTCAACGGATCTTCGCGATTCTGAGATTGTTTTCTCGTGACATATTGTACTTCATGTTAGTGGTAAAATTTCTTCGATATAACTTGCCTTTATTTTTGAAAAAAACGCAAATATGGCAAAAATTTTGAAAATTTTGCAATTTTCAAACTTTGAAATTTTATTCCCTTAAAACAGAGAAATATATCACAAAAAATAGTTAAGAAATAACATTTCCCACATGTCTACTTTACATCATTTTTTTTTGTTAGGAAGTTATAAGGGTTAAAAGTTGACCAGCGATTTCTCATTTTTACAACAAAATTTACAAAGCCATTTTTTTTAGGGACCACCTCACATTTGAAGTCACTTTGAGGGGTCTATATGGCAGAAAATACCCAAAAGTGACACCATTCTAAAAACTGCACCCCTCAAGGTACTCAAAACCACATTCAAAAAGGTTATTAACCCTTCAGGTGCTTCACAGTAACTAAAGCAACGTGGAAGGAAAAAATGAATATTTTACTTTTTAGCCACAAAAATGATTTTTACTAACTTTTTTTTTATTTTCACAAGGGTAAAAGGAGAAAATGGACAGATAAGGTTGTTATGCAATTTCTCCTGAGTACGCCAATACCCGATATGTGGGGGAAAACCACTGTTTGGGCACACGGCAGAGCTCGTAAGGGAAGGAGCGACGTTTGACTTTTTCAAACTAAAATTGGCTGGAATTTAGATTGGATGCCATGTCGCGTTTGGAGAGCCCCTGATGCGCCTAAACAGTGGAAACCCCCCACAAGTGACACCATTTTGGAAACTAGACCCCCTAAGGTACTTATCTAGATCTGTTGTGAGCACTTTGAACCCTCAAGTGTTTCACAAAAGTTTATAAAGCCTGGGTGTGAAAAAAAAAAATCAATTTTCCACAAAAATGATTTTTTAGTCCCAAATTTTTGAATTTTCCCAAGGAAATTGGACCCCAAAAGTTGTTGTCCAATTTGTCCTGAGTACGCTGATACCCCATATGTGGGGGTGGGAAACTGTTTGGGCGCACGGCAGGGCTTGGAAAGGAAGTAGTAACGTTTTGGAATGCAGACGTTAATGGGGGTCATGTTCCGTTTGCAGTGCCCCAGATGAGCCTAAACAGTGGAAACCCCCCACAAGTGACCCCATTTTGGAAACTAGACCCCCTAAGGAACTTATCTAGATCTTTGGTGAGCACTTTGAACCCCCAAGTGCTTCACACAAGTTTATAATGCCCGGGCATGAAAATAAAAAATCCTATTTTTTTCCCACAAAAATTATCTTTTAGTCACTAATTTTTTATTTTCCCAAGGGTAACAGGAGAAATTGGACCACATAAGTTGTTGTACAATTTGTCATGAGTACGCTGATACCCCATATGTGGGGGGGAACCACTGTTTGGGCGCACGGCAGAGCTCGGAATGGAAGGAGCACCATTTGACTTTTTCCAACCAAAATTGGCTGGAATTGAGTTTGGATGCCATGTTGCATTTGGAGAGCCCCTGATGTGCCTAAACAGTGCAAACCCCCACAAATGACCCCATTTGGGAAACTAGACCCCTAAGGAACTTATCTAGATTTTTGATGAGCAATTTGACCCCCAAGTGCTTCACACAAGTTTATAACGTAGAGCCGTAAAATTTAAAAATCATATTTTTTCCACAAAAATGATCTTTTCACCCCAATTTTTATTTTTCCAAGGGTAACAAGACTCCAAAAGTTATTGTGCAATTTTCCTGAGTGCGCTGATTCCCCATATGTGGGGGTAAACCACTGTTTGGGTGCATGGCAGAGTTTGGAAGGGAAGGAGCGCCGTCTGACTTTTTCAACGCAGAATTGGCTGGATGCCATGTCGTGTTTGGAGAGCTCCTGATCTGCCTAAACAGTGGAAACCCCATAAATGACACCATTTTGGAAACTAGACCCCTCAAGGAACTTATCTAGATGTGTGGTGAGAACTTTGAACCCCCAGGTGTTTCACTAAAGTTTATAACGTACAGCCGTAAAATAAAAAATCTTTTTTTTTTTTTACAAAAATGATTTTTTCGCCCCCAATATTTTATTTTCACAAGGGTAACAGAAGAAATTGGAACGCAAAAGTTGTTGTCCAATTTGTCCTGAGTACACTGATACCCAATATGTGGGCGAAAACTACTGTATGGGCACACGTCGGGGCTCGGAAGGGAAGTAGTAACGTTTTGGATTGCAGACTTTGATGGAATGGTCTGGGGGCGTCATGTCACATTTGGAGAGCCCCTGATGCACCTAAACAGTGGAAACCCCCCACAAGTGACCCCATTTTGGCAAATAAACCCCACAAGGAACTTATCTAGATGTGTGGTGAGCACTTTGAACCCCGAAGTGCTTCACAGAAGTTTATAACGCACAGCCGTAAAAATAAAAAATCTTTTTTTTTTTTTGCAAAAATGATTTTTTCGCCCCAATATTTTATTTTTACAAGGGTAACAGGAGAAATTGGACCCAAAAGTTGTTGCCCAATTTGTCCTGAGTACGCTGATACCCAATATGTGGGAGAAAACTACTGTATGGGTACACGTTGGGGCTCGGAAGGGAAGTAGTGACGTTTTGGATTGCAGACTTTGATGGAATGGTCTGGGGGCGCCATGTCGCATTTGGAGAGCCCCTGATGCGCCTAAACAGTGGAAATTCCCAACAAGTGACCCCATTTTGGAAAATAGACCCCACAAGGAACTTATCTAGGTGTGTGGTGAGCGCTATAAAGTCCCAAGTGCTTCACAGAAGTTTATAATGTACAGCCGTAAAAACAAAAAAATATTTTTTTTGTACAAAAATGATATTTTCGCCCCCAGTTTTTTATTTTCCCAAGGGTAACAGAAGAAATAGGACAAATTGCACAATAACTCTTGGGGTCCAGAGTACGCTGATACCCCATATGTGGGGATAAACTACTGTTTGGACGCATGGCAGAGCTCAGAAGTGAAGGAGCACCGTTTGACTTTTTCAACGCAGAATTGGCTGGAATTGAGATCAGACGCCATGTCACATTTGGAGAGCCCCTGATGTGCCTAAACAGCGGAAACCCCCAATTCTAACTCCAACCCTAACCCCAACACACCCCTAACCCTAGTCCCAACCCTAACCACAAACCTAACCCTAACACACCCCTAATCCCAACCCTAACCCTAATCCTAACTTTAGCGCCAACCCTAACCCTAACTTTAGCCGCAACCCTAACCCTAACCCTAATGGGAAAATGGAAATAAATACATTTTTTTAATTTTATTATTTTTCCCTAACTAAGGGGGTGATAAAGGGGGGTTTGATTTACTATTTATAGCGGGTTTTTATGATTGGCAGCTGTCACGCTAAAAGACGCTTTTTATTGCAAAAATAGTTTTTTGCATCGCCACATTTTGAGAGCTATAATTTTTGTATATTTTGGCCCACAGAGTCATGTGAGGTCTTATTTTTTGCGGTACGAGGTGACGTTTTTATTGGTACGATTTTTGAGCAGGTGACATTTTTGATTGCGTTTTATTTCGATTTTTGGGAGGTTAGAATGAACAAAAATCAGCAATTCATGAATTTCTTTTGGGGGAGGCGTTTTTATTGTTCCGCGTGTGGTAAAATTGATAAAGCAGTTTTATTCTTCGGGTCAGTACGATTATGGCGATACCTCATTTATATCATTTTTTTATGTTTTGGCGCTTTTATAGAAAAAAAACAATTTTATATAAAAATAATTATTTTTGCATCGCTTTATTCTGTGAGCTATAACTTTTTTATTTTTTCGCTGATGATGCTGTATGGTGGCTCGTTTTTTGCGGGACAAGATGACGTTTTCAGCGGTACCATGTTTATTTTTATCGGTCTTTTGATCGCGCGTTATTCCACTTTTTGTTCGGCGGTATGATGATAAAGCATTGATTTTTTGTTTCGTTTTTTTTTTTTTTTTAAGGGGTTCACTAAAGGGGTTAACTAGTGGGACAGTTTTATAGGGGGGGTCAATACGGACGCGGCGATACCAAATATGTGTACTTTTATTGTTTTGTTTTTTTTATTTACAGGAAGAAATGAATTTATTGGGGAATATATTTTTTTTTTTTTTTATTTATTTTGGATTTTTTTTTACACATGTTTATTTTTACTTTTTTAACTTTTTTACTTTGTCCCAGGGTGGGACATCACAGTATTTTATCAGATCGCTGGTGTGACAGTGTGCACAGCACTCTGTCACACCAGCGATCGCACAGGCATAGATGCAGGCTTCTCAGTGCCTGCTCTCAGCAGGCACTGAGGTAGCCGCCTCCCTCCAGGACCCCGGCGCCATATTGGATCCGGGTCCTGGGAGGGAGGAAGCCCTCAGAACAGCGAGATCACATCGCGCTGGTCTGAGGGTCTCAGGGGGGCGCGCAGGGAGCCCCCACCCTGCGCGATCCTCCCCTGTGCCCCCAGTACACCGCGATCATGTTTGATCACGGTGTGCTAGGGGTTAATGTGCCGGGAGCGGTCCGTGACCGCTCCTGACACACAAGAAAAAAAGGTAGCACACTGTAGCGCTATAGCTTGCAAACACGAAATATGAAAAATATGAAAAATGAATTGCATCATTACCCTAGAAATATGAAAAATTGAGAAGTCTTAGCGCATAAGATGGCCAAATTATGTGAGCCTGATAGCCACGTCAAGGCTCTTCTCGTATATCAGGTCCTAACTAATGCCTATCCTCGCTTAGAAAAGTCTGTCTGCATGGGAACATATGAATCCTCTCTTCAGACTAAAATCTACATCTCTGTGGAGGGGTGATGAACCTGTTGTAATTAAAAAGCCTGTGACCACCAGGTGGAGTGCTCAGGTAGAAGGTAAATGAATACATATCAAAAAACTGACCGGCACATCCAAACATAGATTCAGTGTGAACAGGTGCTAAACCTAGAGTCACCAACTCATATACATACAAGAAAAAAAGGTAGCACACTGTAGCGCTATAGCTTGCAAACACGAAATATGAAAAATATGAAAAATGAATTGCATCATTACCCTAGAAATATGAAAAATTGAGAAGTCTTAGCGCATAAGATGGCCAAATTATGTGAGCCTGATAGCCACGTCAAGGCTCTTCTCGTATATCAGGTCCTAACTAATGCCTATCCTCGCTTAGAAAAGTCTGTCTGCATGGGAACATATGAATCCTCTCTTCAGACTAAAATCTACATCTCTGTGGAGGGGTGATGAACCTGTTGTAATTAAAAAGCCTGTGACCACCAGGTGGAGTGCTCAGGTAGAAGGTAAATGAATACATATCAAAAAACTGACCGGCACATCCAAACATAGATTCAGTGTGAACAGGTGCTAAACCTAGAGTCACCAACTCATATACATACAAGAAAAAAAGGTAGCACACTGTAGCGCTATAGCTTGCAAACACGAAATATGAAAAATATGAAAAATGAATTGCATCATTACCCTAGAAATATGAAAAATTGAGAAGTCTTAGCGCATAAGATGGCCAAATTATGTGAGCCTGATAGCCACGTCAAGGCTCTTCTCGTATATCAGGTCCTAACTAATGCCTATCCTCGCTTAGAAAAGTCTGTCTGCATGGGAACATATGAATCCTCTCTTCAGACTAAAATCTACATCTCTGTGGAGGGGTGATGAACCTGTTGTAATTAAAAAGCCTGTGACCACCAGGTGGAGTGCTCAGGTAGAAGGTAAATGAATACATATCAAAAACTGACCGGCACATCCAAACATAGATTCAGTGTGAACAGGTGCTAAACCTAGAGTCACCAACTCATATACATACAAGAAAAAAAGGTAGCACACTGTAGCGCTATAGCTTGCAAACACGAAATATGAAAAATATGAAAAATGAATTGCATCATTACCCTAGAAATATGAAAAATTGAGAAGTCTTAGGATAGGCATTAGTTAGGACCTGATATACGAGAAGAGCCTTGACGTGGCTATCAGGCTCACATAATTTGGCCATCTTATGCGCTAAGACTTCTCAATTTTTCATATTTCTAGGGTAATGATGCAATTCATTTTCATATTTTTCATATTGTGTTTGCAAGCTATAGGTACAGGTGTACCTTTTCTTGTTGTATAGTGTGACTTAGGTTAGCACTGTTCACACTGAATCTAGTTTGGATGTGCGGTCAGTTTTTGATATGTATTCATTTACCTTTACCTGAGCACTCCACTGGTGGTCACAGGCTTTAATTACAAGGTCATACCCCCACAGAGATTAATTTAGTTGAAAGGGATCATATGTCCATGCAGACAGACTTTTCTAGCGGGATAGGCATTGTTAGGACTGATATACGAGAAGAGCCTTGACGTGGCTATCAGGCTCACATAATTTGGCCATCTTATGCGCTAAGACTTCTCAATTTTTCATATTTCTAGGGTAATGATGCAATTCATTTTTCATATTTTTCATATTTCGTGTTTGCAAGCTATAGCGCTACAGTGTGCTACCTTTTTTTCTTGTATGTATATGAGTTGGTGACTCTAGGTTTAGCACCTGTTCACACTGAATCTATGTTTGGATGTGCCGGTCAGTTTTTTGATATGTATTCATTTACCTTCTACCTGAGCACTCCACCTGGTGGTCACAGGCTTTTTAATTACAACAGGTTCATCACCCCTCCACAGAGATGTAGATTTTAGTCTGAAGAGAGGATTCATATGTTCCCATGCAGACAGACTTTTCTAAGCGAGGATAGGCATTAGTTAGGACCTGATATACGAGAAGAGCCTTGACGTGGCTATCAGGCTCACATAATTTGGCCATCTTATGCGCTAAGACTTCTTCATATTTTTCATATTTCTAGGGTATGATGCAATTCATTTTCATATTTTTCATATTGTTGTTTGCAAGCTTTAGCGCTACAGTGTGCACCTTTTTTCTTGTATGTATATGATTGGTGACTCTAGTTTTAGCACTGTTCACACTGAATCATGTTTGGATGTCGGTCAGTTTTTTGATACGTCCCGACACAGTCAGGTGTCAGCTGTGATAATCAGCTGACACCCGGCGGCGATTAGCTGCGCTCCCCTCAGGAGCGCAGCTGATCGCCTATGACGTACTATCCCGTCCATGGGCAGAATGGCACGGGTTTTATGGACGGGATAGTACGTCTAATGTCAGAGAGGGGTTAATCATTTATTACAGTGGGGGAAATAAGTATTTGATCACTTGCTGGTTTTGTAAGTTTGCCCACTGACAAAGACATGAAGAGTCTATAATTTTATAGGATAGGTTAATTTTAACATTGAGAGATAGAATATCAAAAATAAAGTCCAGAAAATCACATTGTATAAATTATACTGCATTTTATATTTGCATTTTGTAGTAAGAAATAAGTATTTGATCCTCTACCAACCATTAAGATTTCTGGCTCCTACAGACCAGTTAGACGCTCCTAATCAACATGTTACCTGAATTAAAGACAGCTGTCGTACATAGCCTCTAACCTCTACAACATGGGCAAGACCAAAGAGCTTTATGAGAATGTCAGTGGCAAGATCATAGACCTGCACAAAGCTGGAATGGGATACAAGACGCTGGGTGAGAAGAAGACAACTGTTTGTGCAATAGTAAGAAAATGGAAGAAACAGAAAATGACTGTCAATCGACATCGACTGTTCATGTCTTTGTCAGTGGGCTAACTTACAAAATCAGCAAGAGATCAAATACTTATTTCTCCCACTGTACATAATGGGATGAATTCATAAAATATAAAATCTATAATCTTGGTACAGTATTCATTATTTTTGTTTACGTTAATCAACATTGAAATTGCAACATAAAGAAGTAAAAGTCATGGAATTATGACAATAACAGGATCAATAGCTGTATTAATGATATGTAAATGATGAAAAATTGGAAACAAATTTATTTATTCAGTTTTGAGTATGAGTCCATGTGCAGAAATACATGCAATTGCCCATGTGGCTGCAGACCAATCAATATCTGACTTTAATTCCTTCCAAGTCAAAAGTGGGATTCATCGCTCACCTAGAGCTCACGTGGGCAATGCTATGAAAAGGCATTCTGTGGGAATGTTACACTGGTCCTACTTCCAGGATTATGGGGTGGATGACATGATGTACAATTGCCAGAACCATCTAGTCTTTATTTCAGGTATGATAGTTCGGTGTTACTGATTTTTGTTGGGGAACCATTGATACGGCCATTTATCCAAAGTATTCCAAGAGCCATTTTTCAACATGACAATGTCAGGCTGCATGTTGCTAGTGCTATTGTAACCAGCCTGCATGGCCTAAAAGTGTTACGATGGCCTACAGCATCTCTGGATATGTCTTCCATCAAGCACATCTGTGTCATCATTGTACAGAAAATGCAAAGGGAGCTGCCAGATTTGGATCTTGATTACCGTATATACTCGAGTATAAGCCGAGACTTTCAGCCCATTTTTTAGGGCTGAAAGTCCCACTCTCGGCTTATACTCGAGTCATATACCGGGGGGTCGGCGGGGGAGGGGGAGCGCAGCTGTCCTATATACTCACCCCCCTCCTGGCGCGGTCTCTGCAGCCCCTGCTCTTCTCCCATGGTCTCCGGCGCCTGTGTTCAGCCATCAGTGGTACCAATCATTAAAGTCATGAATATGCACATGGGGCTGCAGAGACCACGCCAGGAGGGGATGAGTATATTCCATATTCACCTGTCCCCGTTCCACCGCTGCTCGCCGCTGTGTCCTCGCGTCCTCTAGCTGTGAATGCTGAGGTCTGAGTGCGCGATGACGTGGTTAGTGTGCACCGCGCCCTCTGCCTGAGCATTAAGGGGTTAATTTGAACTTCATTCGTCCCAGAGGCCTCCAGCTTTCAGGTGAATATTGCAGCAGCGGCAGCATAAGGGACCTATACTACGGTGCATAATCTATGGAGCATATGGGGAATAATCAGGGCCGGACTGGGACCAAAAAGCAGCCCTGGCACAAATAAAACTTCACCAGCCCACATGCGAGTGTCGTAGAAGCAAATCGTAGAACACTGACGGGTTGTGCCGACTTTTGCGTTACTTGTTACACCAATCAAATGTGTTAAACAACCACTTTAAATATGTAAGCTGCAGTGGCCATAGGGGGAAGAGACATCAGTTCAATACAGACAGCCTGCAGACTATTATCACACTGCAGAATATGCTAAAAAATACAGCACTGATCCGACAAAAAGCATTTTTAGTATTACCAAATTAGATTTTTCACTAGAAGACAACCCCCACTGAATGCTCCTAGTGTACACAATAAAATGACATAAGCGCTGCAGACTATCAGAGGACGTGGATTGTCTGCAGCCTTCGTATTATGGTTTGTTGATAACGGGCTGCTCTTGAGCCATTAACAATGTCATGACATCTGCGCTGGTCCTGGAGTAGGTATGCTTGTATTTTATTCAACACACTGGGGACACAACCACTTTATAGTGAACCTGTCACATCCCAAATGCTATTAAGCCTACAAATATCGGGTTAATTTGAACTTCATTCGTCCCAGAGGCCTCCAGCTTTCAGTCACAGAGAAGCTGCCAGCACAGCTTCAGTCACCACTCAGTACATAGCCCCCGACACTGACTGATAACCAGTTCAGCAGTTCATCAGTACAGAGCCGGCTGTCAGTCAGTGCCGCTCACTGTGTACTGACTAAAGGCACACCTCTAAGACGAACTCAGTGTAATAAAGTTAAGTTCCTTCTGGCGGCAGGGCGTCTTTAGAATGCTATAACCTGCAGTTAAACCTATATCTAAAGGTTAACAGCATTTTTTGACATGACAAATTCCTTTTAAAAGTGTTGTCCACTACTGAAACAACTCCTTCTGAACCTCTGTTTCCCCTGTATAGTAATATCACCTGTAGTCATCTTCGGTGCTGGTACCGTTCCAGCGGTGTGGGCACTGGATCTCCCAGGTATCACGAGACATTGTTATGTCATTTAATCCCTGCGGACAATCAGCACTGGCTTTGCTCTCCTGTGGACAAATAAGACATCCATAGCAAGAGATCATATGACATAACAATGTCACACGATCCCAGGGAGAGCCAGTGTCGACACCACTGGAAGGCGCCCGCACCGAAAGTGACTATAGGTGATATTTTTGTACTCAATAAAACATTTGGATGAGAAGGGGTTGTCTGCATAGTGGTCAACCCCTTTAGGGCAAGACAACAGTTAATATGGCCCTGATAGTGTTGAGCATTCCGATACTGCAAATATCGGGTATCGGCCGATATTCGCTGTATCGGAATTCCGATTCTGAGTTCCGATATTTTTGTCATATCGGATACCAGAATCGGAGTTTTCCTCTAAAGTCTATGGGGAGTTCCTGTGTCACAGAAGAAGTATGTGACACAGGAACTTCCTGAAACTGTCACTGTCAGTGTCGGGCGGGTCTGTCAGATGTCAGCAGCACTTACCTGGCAGAAGATCCCCGGCGGTCACATCCATCCATCCAGGCCGGCCATTACCCTCTCCCTGGTGATCACGTGCAGCTTCTCACGATAACTGCAGTGACTGCCGGGTACTGGGTAATCTCGGCCAGCTGTACTCTTGCGACAGCTGGCCGTAAACCAGTCCGATGACGTCACCACCGGGGATTCACCTATGGTAAGCAGCTCTGCTCTATGTGGATGTCAGGCTTAGCCTGGCATGCAGATGTAGCAGAGTTGAACTCGTCGTGAGACACTCGTGATTTTGAACTACGTCGGACAGGGAGTATTTGTGTTGGTTTGTTATTTTTGTTTTTTTACAGGAGAACGATGGCGTCGCAGGATGAGCGTACAATAAAAATAATGAAAACTGTGTGGTGTTTTATTTCATTAAAAGACTTTTTTCTGGCTGTGTATTTTTTTAAAAAATTTACAAACTATGATTAATAATGGATTGGTGTCTTGTTGACGCCTCTCCAATTATTAACCGGGCTTATTGTCACTGTTCAATCAAAGGTGACATTAACCCCTTATTACCCCACTTGCCACCGCTACAGGGCAAGTGGGAAGAGCCGGGTAAAGTGTCACAATTGGCGCATCTTTGGATGCGCCAATTTGGGGCTGCTGCAGCCTGGTATTTTTAGGCTGTTGAGGGCCAAAATCCATGGGCCTTGACAGTCTTTTAATACCAGTCCGCAGCAGTCTGCTTTTTACTTGGCTGGTTAACAAAAATAGGGGGACCCCTACGCCATTTTTTTTTCGAGGGGATCCCCTATTTTGTTAACCAGCCAAGCTAAGTAGACTGCTGTGGCCTGGTATTATCAGGCTTGCAAGGTTCATGGATCTTGGATCCTTACCAGCCTGAAAAACCAGGCATCAGCAGTCTGCTTCATCTGGCTGGTTAACAAAAATAGGGGGGACACCACGCCATTTTTTTTCGAGGGGATCCCCTATTTTTGTTAACCAGCCAAGATAAGCAGACTGCTGTGGCCTGGTATTATCAGGCTTGCAAGGTCCATGGATATTGGCTCCTTAACAGCCTGAAAAACCAGGCCTCAGTAGTCTGCTTTATCAGGCTGGTTAACAAAAATAGGGGGGACCCCACGCCATTTTTTTTTTCGAGGGGATCCCCTATTTTTGTTAATCAGTTCACTTCAGGTCAGCTGGGATTCACTCTGACGTCACTGATGCTGTGCGGTGTCCCTGGCAGACCTGAAGTGAAAGTGGGAAGCAATCAATTATGCTAACCACTTCCTCTCCTGTCAGCCAGGAGAGGAGATGATTCAGTCCGGGGTTTACTGTGAGGCTGTCAGCATTAGCTGCGGTCCCTGCAGTAAACATTAACCCTTTCAGAATGATTACATCGGGGGACCTGACTGAACATCGGATAGGTAAGAATAATGTTGCTTTATTATTTTATTTTTATTACAGGTGAACAAGGGCTTCTCAAGGAATGGCAGTAAAATAAAATATGGTCAAAAACTGTGTTTATTTCATTAAAATGATTTTTAATTAAAGTGTGTGTGTTTTATTTTTATTTCATACAATAGGATTAATTATTGATAGTTGTCTAATTGACAGCTCTCAATTATTAACCTGGCTTAAAGTCACCTTTCAATAGCAAGTTGGCTTTAACCCCTTTTTAACCCATTCGCCACTGCTACAGGGCAATGGGAATAGACGGGCAAAGTGCCAGAAAGGGCGAATCTAATTAGAGATTTGCCTTTTCTGGGGTGTCTGGGGGCAGATGTTAGTAGCCAGAGGGGGGGCAAAAATAATGGTCCTTCTCTGGGCTATTATTATCTGCCCTGCCCCACTCGCTGGCTTTGTCTGTCTGGTTGAGAAAATAGGGCGGGAGCCCACGCATTTTTTTTCATCAATTTTACACCTCATATATATATATATACATGTCATTGAATTTGTGACACACATATATATATATATATATATATTTATAGTATATATACATTTCTACATAGTATAATAGCCGCTAATTCAATTGCCGGCTTTTGTGAAATTACAGAACCCGACATGAAATGACACATGGTTTACATAGAGTTAACCATGTCATTTTATGTAGTTTGATATATGGTTTTCACTAACAATTACATGAGTGTATGTGTGCAAAATTTGACACATGTAGGGGTTAATTAAAGGTGTAAATTCGTAGCAAAAAAATGCGTTTTTTTTACAACGAATTTACACCTTTAATTATCCCTTACATGTGTCAAATTTTGCACACATACACTCATGTAATTGTTAGTGAAAACCATATATCAAACTACATGAAAAGACATGGTTAACTCTATGTAAACCATGTGTCATTTCATGTCGGGTGCTTCTGTAATCTCACGAAAGCCGGCATTGCCCGGCAATTGAATCAGAGGCTATTTTACTATGTAGAAGTGTATGTACTATATGCCAAAATCATCAGTATTAAAACAATAAAAGACCTGACAAATTTCAGTTGGTGTGTAATGAATCTAAAATATATGAAAGTTTAATTGTAATCATTACATTATGGAAAATAATGAAATTTAGCACTATATGCTAATTTTTTGAGAAGGACCTGTAATATATGGGGCAGCATATGGGGCATAATATATGGGGTAGCATATGGGGCATAATATATGGGGCAACATATGGGGCATAATATATGGGGCAGCATATGGGGCTCCTGATTCAATATGGCTCTTCAAAAACATTTAATGTACTTTAGATTTACTTTTATTGGTATCAATTTTTAATTTTGAAATTTACCAGTAGCTGCCTCATTTTCCACCCTAGTCTTATACTCGAGTAGGGTTGAGCATTCCGATACTGCAAATATCGGGTATCGGCCGATATTGGCTGTATCGGAATTCCGATTCCGAGTACCGATATTTTCGTCATATCGGATACCGGAATCGGAATTGTCACTGTCACTGTCAGTGTCCGTCGGTCGGGTCTGTCAGGAGTCAGCGGCACTTACCCGGCAGAAGATCTCCGGCGGTCACATCCCGGACTGCTTAATGGCCGCCATCCTCTTCTCCCCGGCGGTCACATGCAGTTTCTCGCGATAACTGCAGTGACTGCTGGGTAATCGCGGCCGTAAAGCAGTCCGATGACGTCACCGCCGGGGAAGCTGGTAAGCAGCTGTGCTGCGCCGGGATGTCAGGCTCTGCCTGTCATTCCGATGTAGCAGAGCTGGATCGTCGTGGGACTGTCGTTACTATGGACTGCGTCGGACAGGTGGTATACTGTTGGTTTTTTTTTTTTAATTTTTTTACAGGAGATCGATGGCGTCGCAGGAAAGAGAGAGTAATAAAAAAAATTAAAACTGTGTTGTCTCTTTTATTTCATTAAAAGACTTTTTTCTTGCTGTGTCTTTTTTTTACACATTTAAAAACTTTGGGATTAATAATGGATCGGTGTCTTATTGACGCCTCTCCATTATTAACCGGGCTTATTGTCACCGTGCAATCAACGGTGACATTAACCCCTTATTACCCCGCTTGCCACCGCTACAGGGCAAGTGGGAAGAGCCGGGTAAAGTGCCACAATTGGCACATCTTTTGATGCGCCAAATGTGGGGCTGCTGTAGCCTGGTATTATCAGGCTGTTGAGGGCCAAAATCCATGGGCCTTGACAGTCTTTTAATACCAGGCCGCTCAGTCTGCATTTTACTTGGCTGGTTAACAAAAATAGGGGACCCCTACGCCGTTTTTTTTTCGAGGGGATCCCCTATTTTTGTTAACCAGCCAAGCTAAGCAGACTGCTGTGGCCTGGTATTATCAGGCTTGCAAGGTCCATGGATATTGGATCCTTACCAGCCTGAAAAACCAGGCCTCAGCGGTCTGCTTCATCTGGCTGGTTAACAAAAATAGGGGGGACCCCACGCCAATTTTTTTCGAGAGGATCCCCTATTTTTGTTAATCAGCCAAGATATGCAGACTGCTGTGGCCTGGTATTATCAGGCTGGCAAGGTCCATGGATCTTGGCTCCTTAACAGCCTGAAAATCCAGGCCTCAGCGGTCTGCTTCATCTGGCTGGTTAACAAAAATAGGGGGAACCCCACGCCATTTTTTTTTCGAAGGGAACCCCTATTTTTGTTAATCAGTTCCCTCTGACGTCACTGATGGTGTCCCTGGCTGACCTGAAGTGAAAGTGGAAAGCAATCAATTAAGCTTTCCACTTCCTCTCCTGTCAGCCAGGATGTCAGGAGTCGAACCCAGTACCTCTTGTCCACTGGCCAGCAGCTCTACCATCTGAGCTATTCTGCTGGCTGCAAAGTTCCTTGCTGTACCCAGATACCATTGACTGTTCTTCCTGATTGGCTACACCTAGTGCTCTCTTGATTGGGCCTCTGATTGCCAATTACACACCCTATATAAACCTGGCCCTGTGGGTGTGTCATTGCGAGATTATTGAGCTCCAAGCCTTTAGTCAAGCGTTTCCTGCTGATCCATTGCTACAAACACTGCTCTCCTGTGAACCGACCTCGGCCTGCCTTCTGACTACGCTCTCCGCCTGATCCATTGCTACAAACACTGCTCTCCTGTGAACCGACCTCGGCCTGCCTTCTGACTACGCTCTCCGCCTGATCCATTGCTACAAACACTGCTTTCCTGTGTACCGACCTCCGGCTGCCACCTGACTACGCTACCTGCCTCTGCTTCCCCTAGTGTTTGCAGTAACATCGGCTCCAACCCAGACGGGATCTTGACAGAATAATCTCGTGCCAAAATGGAGTCCGCTGTGAACACCCTGAGGCGGCAAGTTACGGAGCTTCAAAGTTTTTGTACTGACTCTCAAGGAAAATATTCCAAGTTACAAACTGATTTCACGGCGATACAACAGGAAGTAATTGAGCTACAAAAACAACTTCTGGACATGCGCAATTCAGGGTCCGAATCAAACGCGCGGCTGCCGCTGCCTGCAAAGTTCAGTGGGGATCGCCAGCAGTACCGAGGATTCCTCAATCAATGCCGCATATATTTCCAGATGCAACCTGCTCCCTTTACCAGTGAGAGGAAGAAAGTTTTTTTCATGATAAATCTCCTGACGGATGAAGCTCTTGCTTGGGCTTCACCTTATGTAGAAAAGGACTATGCCCTCCTTAATGACCTGGAAGCTTTCATCGCAGCTATGAATCAAGTTTTTGATGACCCAAACCGTTGTGCCACAGCAGAAACCAAATTACATAATTTGCGCCAAGGACGTCGCTCTGTTGCGGAATATACATCGGAGTTCCGTCACTGGGTGGCCGACACCACCTGGAATCCAGCTGCCCAGAGAAGTCAATTTCGACGAGGGTTATCAGAACCAGTGAAAGACGAGCTTGCCAGGGTTGAGACCCCTGACCAGTTGGAGGACTTTATTCAACTATGTATCCGGATTGACCAGAGACTTACTGAAAGGAGAAAGGAGAGACTGCGAGCACTTGGGAATAGCCCTGGCTTCTCATTTTCAGCATCGGACCACCAAGAAAAGACGCAAGGCGTGTCTGAACCGATGCAGATCGACGTCATCCGAAGACCACTCTCTGCACAGGAGAAGGAGAGGCGACGTGCAGAACATCTCTGCCTCTATTGTGGGGACCCTGGACACTATGCCATCAACTGTCCTAACAAAAGGACTATAGCCTTTACCAACAACAGGTCTGCCAGCAATTTGGACCTTTCTCAGCAGTCGGATTCCATCTTGCAGACTATCTCATCAGTAACGCCAGAAATAGACAAAATACATAATACATCATCTCATTTTGTAATCCCCATTCAGGTTGTAATGGGCACCCAAAAAATACAATGCTCTGCCCTGTTGGATTCGGGAGCAGGAGGAAATTTTATGGACTTAAAATTTACACGTGATAATAATATTTCCAGTAGGACCAAATCCACACCAATTGAAATGGAAACTGTGGATGGATCACCCTTGTCTTCTGGACCTGTCACGCATGAGACAATCGAACTGGAGATTTGTATCGAACCGGATCATCATGAAGCTGTCAGTTTCCACCTTATTTCATCTCCGAAATTTCCGGTTATTCTAGGGATCCCCTGGTTTTCAGTCCATAACCCTTCTATCAACTGGGCATCAAGGACCATCACCTTTCCATCTGACTACTGTAAGAATAATTGTCATAAGGAACCCCCTGTTCTCCAACAAGTCCAAATCTCTGAGATTTCGCATGAGAAGGAAGAGAAACTACCACCTCAATATCAGCAGTTCTCTGATGTCTGCAGTAAGAAGAAAGCAGATCAATTACCTCCTCACCGTCCTTACGACTGTCCCATTGAATTGCTGCCAGGAGCAACCATTCCATTTGGACGGATTTACAATCTTTCCGAACCTGAATTGAAGGTATTAAGAAAGTTCCTGGATGAAAATTTAGAGAAAGGCTTTATTCGACCTTCCACATCTCCAGCTGGGGCACCCTGTTCTTTGTTGAAAAGAAAGACTCCACTCTGCGGCCATGTATTGACTACAGAGAGATGAATAATATCACTGTCAAGAATCGCTACCCGCTACCCTTGATTCCTGAACTATTTGAGAGACTCCGTTCTGCGAAAATCTTTACGAAGCTGGATCTTAGAGGGGCTTACAACCTCATACGGATTCGCCCAGGAGATGAGTGGAAGACCGCCTTCAGAACGAGATATGGACATTTTGAATCTCTGGTTATGACCTTTGGTCTTAGCAATGCCCCAGCCACCTTTCAACATTTTATTAATGATGTATTTCGAGATTTCTTGGACCAATTCGTTGTGGCTTATCTCGATGACATTCTTATATTTTCAGACACCTTGGAAGAGCATCGCAGGCACGTCCAGTTAGTCTTGGAACGACTACAGGAGAACCATCTCTACATTAAACTTGAAAAATGTGAGTTTGAACAAACCAGTATCCAATTTCTGGGATATATCATCTCCCCAGAAGGTCTGAGCATGGATCCCGGCAAAATCAATGCTGTAGTGGACTGGCCTGTTCCAAGAAATTTAAAAGACGTCCAGCGTTTCATAGGATTTGCAAATTTTTACCGAAAATTTATAAAGAACTTTTCACGGATCATACTACCAATTACTACACTAACCAAAAAGACCAAAGCATTTTTCTGGTCTCCGGAGGCACAGGAGGCTTTTGACAAATTGAAAACTCTTTTTACGTCTGCTCCATTGTTAGTACACCCAAATCCTGAATTGCCATTTACTGTCGAAGTGGACGCCTCGGACTCTGCAGTGGGAGCCATTCTTTCTCAGCGAGTTGGGGACAAAATGCAACTTCACCCATGTGCGTTTCTTTCCCACACCATGTCATCTGCAGAAAAGAACTACGACATCGGTAATAAAGAACTGTTAGCCATTAAAGTTGCCTTCTCCGAATGGAGACATCTTTGGAAGGTGCCAATCACCCTGTGACTGTCCTCACGGACCACAAGAATCTTGAATTCCTCCGTACAGCAAAAAGATGTCTGCAAGACAAGCACGATGGGCCTTATTTTTCTCAAGATTCAATTTTATAATTTCTTACCGGCCTGGTTCAAGAAATGGCAAGGCTGACGCCCTGTCCAGGATGTGTTCGGAACCTCAGGAGAGGTCTAGTAATGACGATACAATTCTAGGCCCTAAAAATTTTTTGGGAATATTGCACTCTAGAGGACTATGTAATAGAATTAAAGATGGATATCAAGAGGACTCTTTCCTTAACCATCCTTCGGAAGACGTCGATCTTTCATTCAAAGAGGGGTTTTGGATGCAGAAACACAAAATATATGTACCTGAATCTTCTCGCCTTGAAGTCCTCAAAAGTGTCCATGATTCTAAACTGGCAGGACATCCTGAGTTTGCAAAAACACAAGACTTACTACTTCATTTCTTTTGGTGCCTAATTGTAGGAAGGACGTGAGGAAATATGTTTCAACCTTTAACATGCGCACGAAACAAGACCCCACGATCGTCTCCTCTAGGACTCTTGCAACCACTTCCAGTTCCATCCAGGCCTTGGGATCTATTTCCATGGATTTTATTGTGGAACTACCCCTTCCAAACAGATGACCGTCATCCTTGTCATAGTGGACCGACTCACAAAAATGGCCCACTTTATTCCAACTGAAGGAATTCCTACTGCTGAAAAAACTGCAGAACTGATAATCAAAGAGTATTCAGGTTACATGGAATTCCTGACAGCGTGGTGTCTGACAG
Source organism: Oophaga sylvatica (assembly GCA_033576555.1). NCBI lineage: Eukaryota > Metazoa > Chordata > Amphibia > Anura > Dendrobatidae > Oophaga > Oophaga sylvatica. The sequence goes on from JARQOD010000005.1 coordinate 461,860,256, forward strand.
AGGCGTTCAGTTTACGTCAAAATTTTGGAAGAGTTTCTGTACAGCCTTGGGAGTCACGGTGAATCTTTCTACCGCTTTCCATCCTCAGTCCAATGGCCAGACGGAGAGAACGAACCAGACTTTGGAGCAATACCTCCGTTGCTTCATTTCCTATCTTCAGGATGACTGGGTGGACTAATTTACCAACAGCAGAGTTTGCCTACAACAACTCCATACATAGCGCTACATCTCAAACCCCATTTTTTGCTAATTATGGAGTACATCCAGTATTTATTCCTAATCTGCCAGTGAACACTCCCATTCCTGCTGTAAATGACAGGCTTGCAAAATTACAGGAATCCCAGAAGGAATTATCAGAGATATTACTCAAGACCCAGAAGTATATAAGGAAGCAGCAGATAAACATCGAGAGTGCCCCTGCTCTTCAGTTGGAGACAAAGTTTGGCTGTCCACTAAAAACCTTAAGACACATGTGCCATCCTCCAAATTGGGTCAGAAATTCATTGGACCTTTTCAAATTTCTGCAAAAATTAACCAGGTTGCTTTTCGTTTAAAACTTCCCAACAATCTAAAGATTCATCCATGTTTCACATATCCTTGCTCAAACCCTTCTGTGAAAACCCGTTTCCAGAAGAATTCAGCCACCTCCTCCACCAGAAAGGATCCGTGGTGAAGAAGAATACATTGTGGATAAGATTCTGGACTCCCGAAAATTCAGAGGTAAACTGCAGTATCTGGTGCAGTGGAAGGGTTACGGACCAGAGGAAAATTCATGGGAACCAAGGGACAACGTCCATGCTCCTAGACTAACAAGAGCCTTTCATCAAAGGTACCCGGATAAGCCAGCTCCTGAGATGTCCAGAGGCCATCCTGGAAGGAGGGGAGTACTGTCAGAGTCGAACCCAGTACCTCTTGTCCACTGGCCAGCAGCTCTACCATCTGAGCTATTCTGCTGGCTGCAAAGTTCCTTGCTGACCCAGATACCATTGACTGTTCTTCCTGATTGGCTACACCTAGTGCTCTCTTGATTGGGCCTCTGATTGCCAATTACACACCCTATATAAACCTGGCCCTGTGGGTGTGTCATTGCGAGATTATTGAGCTCCAAGCCTTTAGTCAAGCGTTTCCTGCTGATCCATTGCTACAAACACTGCTCTCCTGTGAACCGACCTCGGCCTGCCTTCTGACTACGCTCTCCGCCTGATCCATTGCTACAAACACTGCTCTCCTGTGAACCGACCTCGCCTGCCTTCTGACTACGCTCTCCGCCTGATCCATTGCTACAAACACTGCTTTCCTGTGTACCGACCTCCGGCTGCCACCTGACTACGCTACCTGCCTCTGCTTCCCCTAGTGTTTGCAGTAACATCGGCTCCAACCCAGACGGGATCTTGACACAGGAGAGGAGCTCATTCATTTGGGGGTTTACTGTGAGGCTGCAGCATTAGCTGCGGTCCCTGCAGTAAACATTAACCCTTTCTGAAGGATTACACCGTGGGACCTGACTGTGCATCGGATTGGTAAGAATAATTTTGCTTTATTATTTTATTTTTATTACAGGAAATGATTTTAGCAGGTAAAAAAATATGGTCAAAAACTGTGTGATTATTTCATTAAACTTCTTTTTTTTAAAGTGTGTGTGTTTGATTTTTCTTTCATACAATAGGATTAATAATTGATAGTTGTCTAATTGACAGCTCTCAATTATTAACCTGGCTTAAAGTGACCTTTCAATTGCAAAGTCATTTTAACCCCTTATTAACCCATTCGCCACCGCTACAGGGCAATGGGAATAGATGGGCAAAGTGCCAGAAAGGGCAAATCTAATTAGAGATTTGCCCTTTCTGGGGTGTCTGGGGGCAGATGTTACGTAGCCGGGGGGGCCAAAAAAAATGGTCCCTCTCTGGGCTATTATTATCTGCCCCCACTCACTGGCTTTGTCTGTCTGGTTGCGAAAATAGGGCGGGAGCCCACGCATTTTTTTTCAGCAATTTTACACCTCATATATATATATACATGTCATTGAATTTGTGACACATATATATATATTTATATTTATAGTTCATACACTTCTACATAGTATAATAGCCGCAAATTCAATTGCCGACTTTTGTGAAAATGCAGAACCCGACATGAAATGACACTTGGTGTACATAGGGTTAACCATGTCTTTTCATGTTGTTTGATATCTGATTTGCACAAACAATTACATGAGTGTAAGTGTGCAAAATTTCACACCTGTAGGGTTAATTAAAGGTGTAAATTCGTAGCAAAAAAGTCTGTTTTTTTACAACGAATTTACACCTTTAATTAACCCCTACAGGTGTGAAATTTTGCACACATAGACTGATGTAATTGTTTGTGCAAATCAGATAGCAAAGGACATGAAAAGACATGGTTAACCCTATGTACACCAAGTGTCATTTCATGTCGGGTGCTTCTGTCTTTTCACAGAAGCCGGCTTTACCCGGCAATTGAATCAGAGGATATTTTACTATGTAGAAGTGTATAAACTATACATATATGTATATATATATGTCACAATGACATGTATATATATAATATATATATATTCTATGTGTGTATATTTAGTGTTTACAAGGAAAGAAAGAGGTTTTTTTAGTTACGATATTTTGTTCCCATAGACTTACATGGGACTTCCGGAATCGGTATCGGTATCGCCGATATTTTAATGGTATCGGCGATACCATTCCGATTCCGATACTTTTGGATATCGGAAAGTATCGCTCAACTCTATACTCGAGTCAATAAATTTTCCCAGTTTTTTGTGGCAAAATTAGGGGGTTGGCTTATACTCGGGTCGGCTTATACTCGAGTATATATGGTATTTGCTTGTTTGAGTGCATTCAGCATGCAATGGCAGAACGTTAACAACTTCATTGATAGCATGCCAAGACATGTAAATCAAGATATTTTGAGCATTTTTATTTCCATGTCTTAATCATTTGCAAACGATCCTTTGATTTCCATAATTTCACCACTTTTCCTTCTTGGTGTTGCATTTTCAAAGTCGAGAAGTGTATTTTTATTGTTTGGCTTGTTTATAATTTGTACATCGTGAAAAACAATATCTTGCTGCTTGAAAACATTAACTTACAAGATATCTTCAACTTTCTGATGATGTTATGGTATTATCTATGGGCTGATCATATGATTTCTAAAATTTCGAAGATTTTCCTGCAGGTAATGCATATACATGATTACAATAATTTGAAAACTTTTGTTAAAACTGCTACTGTGAACTGAAGTGAGGTCAGTAATGTCAGCTCAGTTCACAGTACAGCTGCCCTCATGCGAATCATCCTCTGTGAACTAAGATAAACTGACTGACCACCTAAATTCACAGCAGCCAGGTCTAGCGGAGAGCAATGTGAGACCCAACAGTGGCTGCTGCTCCAGTCCATGGAGCTGCATTCTCTGAACAGTGCTCCATAGACTGGATGAAGAAGACTGAGATTGTCATCGGACCTGCAGATTATGGATTATGGCAGACCCTGTGGATTATTAAGGGAGTTTTTTTCAAATAAAGATTTATTTGTAGTGTTTTTTTTCTCTTTTTACTTACTGGGTTAGTAATGGAGGTGTATGATAGACGCCTGTCCATTACTAACCTGTGTCAAATAAAGTTACACTCTTTAGTGCTATAGCATGAAAACATGGAATATATTTTCTATATATTTTTTATATATTTTCTAGTGCTGTAATGCAATTCAAATCTATTCTATTATTTCTAAACACTGTTTTACGGTGATTACTTTGTATCTCCATTCATACTGCACGCACACACACAAATGATACATCATTTGAAAGATAAACTTGCCCCCTTCAGCAAGAAAATAGCCAAACAAACAACACATCCACGATTTGATCACAAAATACAGTTTAAACATTAATTTTCATAAACCTTCAAAGGAAAAATAACCTGCAGGTGGCACCACACTACCCCAAAGCACACTACCACAAAGCTGCTTACAGACATCACAAACAAATCCAAACATTTGCCTTGGGGCTTTTCTGCTTGCCAAACTGCTTGCCCAGCCTGTTTCAGCCAAATTGGAGGATTGAACACTTCACTGCCGGTGAGTTACATATGCAAACACATTTGTAACCATGCACTACCTATTGAATTGCACACTTGCTCCGTTCATACTTCACCCACACAAACAATTGATACATCATTTGAAAGATCAAATGACCTACATGTGACAGCACACTACCCCAAAGTAAACTACCACAAAGCTGCTTACAGACATCACAAACAAATCCATACATTTGCCTCGGGTCTTTACAGCTTGTCCAAGTGCTTGCCCGGATATTTTAGGCACATTGGAGGATTGCACACTTCACTGCAGGTGAGTCACATATGCAAACACATTTGTAAACATGCACTGCTTTTCAGTGATTACTTCGCCCCACACACACAAATGGTGACTCACATGTGCAAACACATTTGTAAACATGCTCTGCTTTTTCGCTGATTACTTCGCCCCACACACACAAATGATACACCATTTGAAAGGTAAACTTGCCCCCTTCAGCAAGAAAAGAGCCAAGCAAACCACACATTCACGATTTATCGCTAAATACAGTTTAAACATTCATTTTCATAAACCTGCAGATAGAACAATGACCAGCAGTGTCACCTAACCTGAAGACATTTTTTGGCCTCTGCTTATCAAACCAATTTATTGTATTACCAATCTACATATATAAATGCCTGTCTGTGTTCATCATCTCATGAAATGCATTTACATTTGACCAGCTTGCTTTTTCTGAAATTGCCTGCGCCCTGACGATCAATGCGCAAAAATTTTGCACGGGCCAGGCTGGTTTCATATATACCATGTTTGCATACTATACGCTACAGAGTGCAACTTTATTTGTTAGCTATGTATGGGGATGGCTGCTCTTAGTATGCACCTTCGCACACCTGTTATCTGTTGCCCAAATTGCTGCTTCTAATAGATGTGCCATTTCTAGGGTGGCTGAGGCTGGTCGTATTAGGCCGGAAGAGACCAATATCCATGCCCTTTTCCATCCTCAGCTGTCTGCTTTGCTTGGCTGGTTATCAAAAAAAGGGGGACACCACATAGTTTTTTTCATTCATTCATTTATCTATTAGTATTTTTAATGGATTTATTAGTAATAAATAAATAGATGAATAAAAAAATTACGTACCGCCCTATTTTAATAACCAGCTAAGGAAGGTAGACATAGGCAGGCACAAAAGCATAAGAATTTCAGTCCCTGCCACCGAATGGGAGTGAAGTATGAAGTGTCGTTCTGAGAACTTTCTCACAATGAGACTCCTTAGGAATCTATGGGTGTCATGACATATTTCACTATTGAATTACATTCGGAAGTTCTTGAATTTATTTTTAATTAATAAATGGGTAAATGAGAGCATGTGGGGGAGTCTTTATTAAAAAAATATTTTTTTTCCTCTTTGTGCTTTTTTAACTATTTACTTACCAGTTAAGTAATAAGGGTGTCTGATAGATGCCACCCCATTACCAACCTCTGGGATTGATGTCAGTGGATATTACACAGCTGACATCAACCCCTAATATTACCCTGCTTGCCAATGCACCAGGGCAAGTGGGAAGAGCCATATAAAACACAAGATTTGGCGCATCCATGATTGAGAGTTTTCTGGGGTGGCTGTGGGCTGCTATTTTTATGCTGGGAGGGCTAAATATCCATGGATCTTCCCAGTCTGGGAATACCAGGTCTGCTTAAACTTGGCTGCTTAAAAAAATAGGTGACCCCACACAGATTTTTAAATAATTTAATTATTAATTAAAAAATGGCACGGGGGCCTTTTTATTTTTAATAATCAGCTAAGATAAAACAAAAAGACAACTGACGGCTGCAGCTATCTGTTTTACCTGTGCTTGTTTTCAAAAATAGGGAGACCCCAAGTCTTTTTTATTATTATTTTTTTTCTCACATGGTGCGCCAGCCAATCACAGCTGTGCCAATACTTGGCATGGCTGTGATGGTGCCGGAAGTGCCAACAGCAGAAAAGCTTGTTGATTGGCTGGACTACAGCATTTCAACAAGCTTTATAAGTCTGCCAAACGCGAACAGTAACACAGACGTACAGTAAGAAGTTTGTGTTCGAGGTTCGTTAACCTGACATTAGTTACAGTTCGGGTTCAATCATTCCCATTCATAATGAATTTGATTAGTTATTGCTCAATTTGCTCATCTCTCGTCATTAGTTTCAAAGTATTGGACAACTCTGTACAAAAGATCAAGTGAAGTTTTACATTCCTGGACAATGCTTTGAAAGCTCTAATTTATTTAAATGTGGGTCATTTTTGCATTTATCTTATACAAACTGATAAAATCAATATTTTGTTTATTACTGTTATTATTACTAAATGAATCTTTGAAACCTTTGTTTTCATACTAATGTAATTAGCAATTCACCTGAAGTTTTGTTTTTCTGTTCTGATGTGCATACATAATCAAGCCACCAATGATCAGATTTTGCTGTAAAATGAGAAATCCCAAGTGTACCCAAGTACCCATGTATGAAAGTCTGCACATTTATATGTAAAAGTTTAAAATTCAAGTGAAATAATTAACCTGTCTGCCTCTATTCTCCACAGGGAGTTTTATTATTCAGATTTATTCATTACAAGACTTGCTTTTTTCATGTCTGCTCTATTTGCTTTCATTAAATGTTTGGCATTAAACTCTTTTTATTAGGTTTCTGATGGAAAACATTGAGTTGTTTTAAGGAAAACTAATATATCCTCATCAATATAAATGATATATTTTGTTACAGGAGAATAGAAGGGATTTAAAACTGGAAGAACAATTTGAGAGTTGTGGTTTCATATTGTTCTAGCACTGGTAGCTATCATTTGATCTTCAAATACATAATGCATCTATCTCAAGATTGTCATTCTTGACTCTCCTTATCATTCTGATCTGGTAGAAGGGTGAGAGTAATTTTCAAGCAAGTCCTAACAAATGTAGCAGCATCTCAAAAAAGTGTGGACAGGGTTTAACAAAAGGTGGAAAAGTAAGTGTTATTGATAAAAAACTGCTGGAGGGTGGGCTTTTAACTAAGTCGCATAAATGTGTTTGAAAAGAGTAAGTTACAGAGGCAGCGTCTCTCAGAAGCAGAGATAGTCAGAGGTTCACTAATTGGTGAATAACTGCATCCAAAAATTGTGAAACAAGTTTAGAGAAATATTCAATGAAAAATTGTAAAGTCTTCAAATATCACACTACATCTACAGTACATAATATCATCAAAATATTCAAAGATGCAAAAGGAAGAAGGCCAATGGTTAATATTGGATGCTCCTGATCTATGATCCCTCAGCCAGAACTTCATTGTAAACAGGCTTTGGTTATGCAAATCACTTCATGGGCTCAAGAATAGTTTCAGAAATTATCGTCTGTGAACACAGTTTGCTGTGCAATCCACAAGTGCATGTTAAAGCTCTATAATGGAAAGATAGAGTCATAAACTTGTCACAATCCAGAAACGCTGCCTTTTTCTCTGGGCTAAAGCTTATTTAAAATGGACTGAGGCAAATATAACAAAATTGTTCTGTGGTCAGATGAATCAAAATTTGAAATTCCTTCATGAAAGAAAACTGATTCCATGTCCTGTGGACTCAAGAGGAGTATTATCAGTACACAGTTCAAAAGTCTTCATCTCCAATTGTGTGGGGTTGACTTAGTGCCTATGGGATGGACAGCTTACACTTCTTAAAAGGCACTATCAATACTGAGAATGAAATGGACAACATATGCTACCATCCATACAAGGCCTGTTCTAGAGAAGGTGTTGCTTATTTCAGCAAAATAATGCTAAATCACATACTGCCACCACCACAATTGCATGGCTTTGCATAAGAGTGCAGAAGAAGAATTCATTGGCCGCTTGCCATCCCTATCTTTCACCAATAGAAAACATTTGGCCCATTATGAAATGAAAAATCTGGTAAAGAAGACCCAGGATTGCAGCTAGAATCCTGTATCTGGGACAACATGCCTCTCAACAAACTCTAGATATTGGTCTCCTCACTTTCCAGATGTTTACACTTTGTTATAACAAGAAAAGGGGATGTTACACAATGGTAGACATGACCTGACCACAACTTTTTTTTTTAGATGTGTTGCTTAATTTCAAAATGAGTTAACTTTTTCAAATGAAAAAGAGAAATGGCTAATCTTTCAGCTTCCAAAATGAGGTCTGTTTTATTGTGAATAAGTCAAGGATGTAAGAGTTTTCCAAATCATTGCATTCTTATTTTCTTTACACTTTACACAGTAATACCATCTTTTTAAAAATTAAGGTTGTATTTTAGGTTAAGTAGGCTTTTATAAAGAACATCATAATTAGTTATATTGTAATACATTTTCTTGGAAGGATTCAATTATATAAGATCTTTTTTATAGTTTCTGTTTGTTTTTCAAGAACATTTTACATAAAATCAAATGAACCTTTGACTACACTCCGAAAGCCGCATGGTGTTAACAGACCGACCTTACTCGTGGAACAATCCGGGACTGCCACATCAGAGAAGCTGATGACCGACCATCAATGAGAGGTCGCCACATGAGCATGCTCAGTAGGGTGATTTCTGGTCTTAGCCTCTGGAATATCTGTTCGCCGCTCGCTTATTGGTAAGTTACTATAGCTTTACCTGTAGATCCAGCAGTAACTAAGCGAATAGCACGAGTCTGAGCAAGATGCTGTGACCCGACGTCTTGCTGAGAAGCTCCCACTACGGCCGAGGCCGAATGGGAAAACTGCAGAGGCAGACAAGACTGGGATCTACCCCATGCAGTGGGAGAATCCCAGTGCCTAACATTACCCTCCACTAGGCCCCCCTCCCTGGTGATGTTCGTCACGCTCGAAAGCCGCAATGACTGAGGCATGAATGTGCTCAATCGGCTCCAGGTTCTATTCTCTGGCCCATGACGCTTCCAGTCCACCAAAAATAATTTTTGCCACGCACCACCTTGGACCTCACAATGTCATTGACCTCAAAATCATCCGACGATGTATTCGAGTTCCTGGCAGGAGTCCCGGATGACGAGTCATGTATATGGGTTTCAACAGAGAGACATGGAACGTGTCGGCGATGTCAGATGTGGAGGAAGGCTGAGAGATATACCACAGGATTCACCTGTTCCAGAACCTTGAAAGGACCCAGACAGCGGGAGCAAATTTAGTGGACTCTACATGCAGCCTGATGTTACGAGCAGAGAGCCACACTAAATCGGCAAAAAAAGGAGCTGGACAGTGATGTGTGTCAGTGGGAACCCTTATCCTCTCCTTAGAAGCCTTAATGGCATCCTGCATGTGATCCCAGATGTCACTCGTCTCCACTGCCCAATCCACCACCCTAAGATCGGAGGACGAGACGGGCATGGCACAGGTACACGCAGATGCTGACAGTAGTTAAGGAGGAACGTTTTACCCAGTGGAATCAGAGATGGAGTTATTTAACGCAAATTCCACCCACGGCAGCAAGAATGCCCAGTCATCATGCCCGGCAGAAACAAAATGCCGTAGGTGCATGACGAGAGTCTGGTTGGCCCTCTCCACCAGCCCATTCGTCTTGGGATGATATATTGAAGAGAGATTGAGCTCTATACTAAGCCGCCGACAAAGCTCCCTCCAGTACCGAGATGTGAATTGGGGCAAATTCACAATAAAATCCAGCCCGACCATCTCCCAAGGCCTATCTGCCACCGGCAAAGATGCAACAAGCCAGCAGGTTTCTGCCGGAAGACCGATGCTTGGCACATGAAACGCAAGCCTGAACGTAATACCTTAACATCCCGCGCCATCCAAGCCACCAATAAATTCTCGCCAACAGCTCGTGTCCTCTTGATGCCAAAATGCCCTCCTACCTTGGAGGAGTGAGCCCAAGATAGGACCTCTGGACGCAGGTTAGGTGGTACATAGGATTTGCCCCGAGGCACCTGCTCCAGAGACAACAAAGCCACCATTCGAAGACTCTCCAATAGGACAATGAGGCGTGCTCGTCCCCCTCCTCAGATGAGACAATGAACGGGATAGGGCATCAGCCTAAATTCTTCTGCCCGGAGAGAAATTGAAAGGTGAAGTTAAACTGGGAGAAGAATAAGGACCATCTAGCCTGTCGGGAGTTCAGCTGCTGGGCCGTCTGCAAACAAAGCAGATTCTTGTGTTTCGGTAAACACTTGAAAGCAATACGGGCTCCCTCTAGGAGATGTCTCCACTCAGAGTAGGCTAACTTCATGGTCAGTAACTCCTTGTCCCCGATGGAATAGTTTCTCTCTGCCGGTGTGAAGGTCTTAGAAAAGAAGAAACATGGGTGTTTCCGACTGTGAGCATCATTCTGATATAGACTGCTCCTGCACCGACGTAAGAGGTATCCACCTACAATACGAAGGGCTTATCCACATCGGGCTGATGTAGCACAGGAGCCCTAGCTAAGTGGACTTCACTGAAGTAAAAGCCTTGGAGACCTCCGCTTACCATGGCTTGGGGTTTAGCTCCCTTCTTGGTGAGGGCTATCAGAAGAGCTAGTAGGATAGAGAAGTGAGGGATGAACTGGCGATAATTATTGAGAAACCCCATAAAGTGCTGCACCGCTTTAAAGGGACTGCGACTCTTGCCAGTTCATCACAGACTCCAGTTTGGCAGGATCCATGCTAACCCCTTGGCCAAGATAATATACCCTAGGAAAGGCAAAGAATTCCTGCTCAAATACACACTTATCTAACTTAGCGAAAAGGGAATTGGCCCGTAGAAGTTCGAAGACTTTGCAGACATCTCTTCGGTGCGTATCAATATCTGGAGAGTAAAATAAGTATATCATCCAGGTATACTGCCACCGAGGTGGATAATAACTCCAGAAAAATGTCATTAACAAAGTCTTGGAAGATGGCAGGAGCGTTACAGAGATCGAACGGCGTTACCAGATACTCATAGTGACCATCCCGAGTGTTAAACGCGGTATTCCATTTATCCCCTTCTCTACATATTTAAGTTGTAAATACCACGTAGATCTAATTTGGAAAATACCCCTAGCCCTTCACAGTCTGTCGAAGAGCTCCGAGATGAGTGGCAGAGGGTATTTATTCTTGATGGTAATAGCATTCAATCCCCTATAGTCAATGCATGGATGAAGTTTCCCGTTCTTCTTCTGAACAAAAAAGAACCCAGTCCCTGCAGGAGACACTGACTTCTTAATAAACCCTCTATTCAAATTCTCCTTGATATACTGGGACATAGCCTCAGTTCCGGGAGAGATAAAGGGTAGACACCACACTGGGGAGGTTCACGCTGTCTAGCAGATGTATAAATATATAATGTCAGTAATCTATCAAGGGGGACAACATTCTATATAACATATAAAATAGGTAACATTAACATGTATATATAGCATAGTATTACCTGACATAATATCCTTGGGTCAATACTGAATCCTTTTCACGCTGTCTCTGCTAGAGGTGACCGGGTCTATGCTGACCCTAAACTGGGGTCCTGACTATCCCTCTACCTGGAGGTACTGTTAATGACAGAGGTCCAGGCCACCAGCGTAAACCCTGTCTCCTATAAATCCCTGACCACTGTAATCTAGTCCTTAAAGACCCTGATTACCACCATAGGAATGGACGGGTAAAGGTTAACAAACAGTATAGACAAACGAGACAGACAGGGTATAAAGTAAATACTGTCTTGCAAACAACTTTAAAACACAGAGGGAACACCAAAGGTCTAGAGATAAACTATAAGCAAGGTGAGGAAAACAACAAAAAGCTCTTAGCTTAAGTCTTCTCAGAACCGATCCTATCTGCATCTGTATGAATGCTTTCACCGGCATCTAACCAGCAGACGGGCAGCTATTAAAGGAAGCTAATTAGAACATAATCAAAAGCAGCCGGGGCGAGGCTGGACCTAGTCTAGCAAAGAGCTAGGAAAATTAACTCCCTCATTACCAAACACAAAGAAACAGCAACTCAGCTGCGAGAAGTCAGAATGTGCAATCGCGAAAAATCTTCGTGGCGATGCACCCATGACAGGAGGCTCAGACCCAGTAAAAGGTCTATAGGACAGTCATAGGGCGATGAGGCAGAAGAGTCCTCCACGGCTTAATTGGAGAACACGTCTGCGTATTGCCAATAATGTTAGGGAGAGAGGTTAGATCTGTGATGACCTCAGATGAATGACCTGAACCTGGGCCTCAAACACCGTCCCTCACATACCTACTCCATCCCAGTATGCTCCCAGTAGACCAGTCAATGTGAGGTGAATCGTGACGCAACCAAGGTATACCCAACAAAAACCTTGTCAATACCTTCAGGAATGACCAACAAAAGAAATTATCCCTGATGTTTTGGAGATATAGCAAAGGAGGGATTATGGTCGGATGTGTGATATGAGAAAATAACGCGGACCCATTTACCACCTGGAGGTGATTGGCTTGGTGAGCATCACTAGAGGTATTGCATCCGTTGGGCGAAGTGTAAAACATAAAATTACCCTCAGTCCCGGAATCCAACGCAAACCTCAGTATGTGGGAGTTGATCCGTAAGAAAGTGTCGCCCTGAAACTAATTTGGAGGACATCTCCACAGTGTCTACTGAACCTCCTCCCATAGCCACTAGACATGGTAATTTTCCCTGTCTCTTAGGACACCTGTTGGGTAATGACCTGCCTGCCTACAGACATTGCAAGTTGGGTGTGTGCGAGCAAAATAGGACCTAGATTCCACTCGAATACCTCCATGGCCTCCATGACTCGCTAGACTGAGCCGGAGATACCAAAGTTTGAAAAAATTTTTGGAGCCCAGCCGAAACCTTTGGCTACACTGGTCTGGCTCCAACCTTCGTTCTGCATGCCGAAGGTCGATGGGGTGAAAACTGATATTAAGTCCTCCAGTGTGGCGGGAATCTCTCTATGGCCAGGGCATCCTTTACATGATCAGCAACCCCCTTCCAGAATACCGGGGATTAGGACTTTAATCTGACCACTCCAACTCGGTTGCAAGAGTCCGAAATTAGATGGCAAACTGGCTGACCATGGAGGGGCCCTGGTTAACGCCAAAATTGGAGTGCGGTGTCATGGGTAACTCGAGGACTAAGAAGACCTGTTTCAGAGCGCTCAGAAAATAAGAGACACTCTGCATCACCTGGTCATTGTTTCTCACACAGCGTCATAGCCCACCCAACGCCCTGTCCGTCAATAAAGAGCCCACAAATCCCACCTTGGCCCACCCAATTGGAAACATGACCAGTAGCTCCAAAGAATAGTGCACTACTTCACGAATTCCCGACAGAGTTTGCTGTCACCCGAGAACTTATTGGCAGGGGGGAAGTACGTGAGAGATGGAACAGAGGTGGGAGCGGAAACTTCGGACACAGCTTCACTTGCTGCATGACCACTACTGCGGTAACATCCACTGCTGTAGTCGTGCCCCTAGAGTGACAACCTGTCCTCCAGCTCTCGATGCATCGCTGCTCATCGCTATTGCTAGCCAGACCCTGGCACTAAGATAATGTTAGGGTTTGAGGATCGCACCAATATAAATTTATGAGAGGTGCGATCGCATTCCGGGGGCCACCTTGCAGTGATGGGGAACCGCAGTTAGAAAACAATGGAGGGAGCGATACTGCATGCAAACACCGTAAACACAAGGAGATAAAGGTCACTCCATGTGGAAAGAGTGCAAAGTACCTGCTCGGTTGCACCATAGAGCGGTACTTAAACGGAGAGCACTTGAACTATATCCTGTTAAACGCACAGGAGTATAGCGGGTTCTGAAACTAGTTGGGCTCCCTGTAACTTCCCCCCAAACTAGACTGGTGGTTGTGCTCACTCTGTGTGAACCCACATCTTTCCCCGCACATGATGGCTGATTTAATTAGTCATCATGTGCCTCTAACAGCCACGAGTCGAGTGCATTTAAGACGCACTGGCTGGGGGCATGTCATTCCATCTTCCCATCAGCGCACCTGTGATGTGATTGGAATGCCAATGAGTTTCCATGACAGCTGGGGTCTGTTAGTGACATTGCATTTAACTGGCATTCAAGGCGATCATGATTATGCAATACATACCGTGCTGATGGCAACTTCAAGTTCCATAAGAGACTATTAAATACAGTAAAAAGTGAATTATTAAAAAAATGAAAAGAAAAATTCAGATCACCCCCCTTACACCCCATTTAAAATGATTAAACATTGGTATTGCTGCATCATAATGCCTGATCTATCAAAATTTAAGGAAATAATCCTACTTGTAAAATTGCATTGCAAGAAAAAGAAATCAAAAGGTCAGAATACCTTTTTTAGCCACTGCCACATTGCAATAAAATCAATAAGAGTTGACAAAGGCATCATATTACCCCAAAAATGGCATCAGCAAAAACATAAGCTCAGGGGTACAAAAAATAAGTCCTCACACAGCCCTATATCCCAAAAAATTTAAAATGTTATGGGTGTATGCTGCTGAAGCGCAACCTCCACCAGGGGCGCTGTGATGGAAGAGAGGTTGCACACACACAGCATAGCACACTGACAGCAGCACAGTATCACAGTGTCACAGGTAACGAAAGAGTGGTCAGACAAAGCCGAGTCAAAAACTGTCAGGACAAAGTTCCAAAGGTCACAGCAATGCACGTATTCAGAGACAAGCCAGAAGTCAGAGCCTAAGAGGAACGTGGTGTCCAAAATGTAATATGTAGTCACGTTACAAGCCAGTGATTAAAGTCAGGGAACGCGTGTCAGGTACGAAAAACAAGAGTGGGATTCAGTGATCAGGTGGAGTCCATAAAATTGTAAGAAACCACCAGAAGCACACAAAGTCAGGGATAGGGAACGGGTCACACACAATTACGGGAAGTCAGAGGCAGAAGGATCACTAGGTATACGGGCAGCTGCTCTAGCCTGGAGCATGAACTATAGCTGACGCAGGCCAGCTGCTGCAGAGACTGAAATAGCCCAGCCAGCTCCAAAACAGGCAGAGGGATTAACCCCCGCATGACCAGTCCAGAGAGAAGATAGCAGAAAACAAACCCGGACTGGATCATGACAATTGGACCCCCTTTTTGAGATAACAATTCTATCTCATAGTTCCCATGGATGGGGAATCTTAATCGGAGCTCTATGCGCTCTCCTTTATTCACATTGACGCCACATGACACATGGAAGTTTTAAATTAGACAGGTTAGAATCTAGTACCCATGAGTGGTGGGTTGGCTTTTATGCTTTCTTTTAATCAAAATAGCAGACTATGTAACCCTATGTTATTTACATATACCATTAAATACTTATTTGCTTGTTTGTAGGGTTTATGCTCACTTTTTATTCTTCTGTTTTTCAAGTTTTGTAACACAGCATAGACAAATTAATGGAGCATTTCATTGTTGACTTTATGGATTTCAAAGGCCAGTATGTGGTATCCTAATCCATTAGTGATTGCCCAAATTGCTGGAAAATTATTAGCTGAAGGCAAAGAGATAACATTGAGTCACTGCCACTGCTCCTGGTGTTCTGTTATGCTCTGCAATGCTGACATACTGAGCTTCAGTGGCTCTGCCTGAATTGACAGCAAAGGCCACATTCACTGCAGTTTCTGTCGCATGACATCAGAACAATATCGACACTGTGAGAAGCAACAATACTCAGATCTGGATCCATGGGGGGTAAGTTAA
Source organism: Oophaga sylvatica (assembly GCA_033576555.1). Lineage (NCBI taxonomy): Eukaryota > Metazoa > Chordata > Amphibia > Anura > Dendrobatidae > Oophaga > Oophaga sylvatica. The sequence goes on from JARQOD010000005.1 coordinate 461,875,960, forward strand.
GCTGGTTTGTTTTCTAAACAAAATACAGCCAGAAAAATTCAACCAGACAAAAATTTGCATACGTATATACTCATGCATAAGCCGACCCGTGTATAAGCTGACCCCCCTCATTTGCCACAAAAAAACAGGGAAAACTATTGACTCGCGTATAAGCCTAGGGTGGAAAATGCAGCAGCTATGGTAAATTTCAAAAATAAAAATAGATACCAATAAAAGTAAAATTAATTGAGACACAGTAGGTTAAAGGTTTTTGAATATCCATATTGAATCAGAGCCCCATATAATGCCCATACAGTTCATGGTGGCCCCATAAGATGCTCCATACAACATACTCCCCATATAACACTGCATAAAGGTTAATAATGGCCCATAAAATGCCTCATAGAATAATATGCCCCATAGTGTAATGTATGGTGTACAGTTCATAAGCGTCTTGGCTTGGGTGCGAGAAAACACATGAGACACAGGTTTGATATAGAGGACTTGTATTACTTCATACGAGTGGCAAAAAGGGCACACAGTTTGCAGGTACAGAAGCAGGAGACACAGCAGGCCAGAGTAACTTAAGCTCAGCAATACCTCTCCACAACATTTCAGATCCTTCTCAGTTACCGTAATTCCAGCAAACGTGGATTTATCAATACAGGTTTCCAATCCACAATGTTCCAAAGTTCCTCAAGGAAATAGCTGGAGACAAAGTCAAGGTTTCCAAGTCAGACACTCACTGCAGGCTTGATTCTGAAGCACTGATTGCTCACGAGCTGCTTTAAAACAAGAGGGAGAGAATCAGGGCGGAACTAAAGCTGGAAACCCATATTTACTGAGGGCAAATAGCTCACAAGACAGAAAGCAAAATGCCGACAAAAACTGATTTTCAAGAAACAGAAAAAACCTTACATTACCCCCCCCCCTTGAGGGACAACCCCGAACCTCAACCACTTTCTGGGTACCTCTAAAACGGCGGAGAAGCGAGTACATTAACGTTATGATGGTTCCCAAATTTTCCCCACTGGTACCCGCCATTTAATCAAATATTGTAACGATTCGCAACCGGGGTCAGTCCCTTTTCCCCAAAAAAATTTTCCACCATCGACAAACCGGGGCAGGGCAAGGGAAAAAACGTCCGGGGAAAAAATTGGGTTCGCCTTTAAGGGGGTACATAAAACAGGTGGAAATTCAAGTTCGGGGGGTTTAAACGACAACAAGGGGCCTTATAATTTTACTGATTTTATGGGTCCAAGACTTTGTCCCAACTTGACGAGGGGGCCTTATTAAGATTCTGTTGACACCAGCCCAATCTCCTACCGAAAGCTGGGCGGTTTTTAAAAATTACTGCGTTTTTTTTTTACTTTCCTGACCAATTCCAGATTTTCCTTTTTAAAGACCCTTTCTTTTGTAAAACGATTCTTTTACCTCTGGCAAGGCTTTTTAAAATCGGGAAAATTTTGGTAAACCTAAATTGGAGTAAAAAAGGGGACTGCTAGGGGGGGCCCTGAATTGTTAAAAAACTCACCAGGGGAATAATCCACCCAACTCCTGTAGGCAATAACAGGGGATAGCTCCGGGGGCTTTGGTTCTGTCTGTCCATTTTCTGGGTGAAAAGCAAAGAAATTTTTTTTTTAATTCCAATGCGGGGCAGAAATTTTTCCAAAACCTTTTAAAGGAAAATTCACCCCCCCATCCGAAATGACCCACCGGACTCCTGTAAGAAACCCCTTAACACAAATCTATGTCTGTTTTGCAGTGGTAACCCCACAAGGGGGGGAAAAAAACTGCCTTTGTTAAAAAATCAACCCCCCAAATGGTTTCTCCCCCTTAGATTGTACTCCAAAGAAGTTCCATAGAAAAGGACCCCAAAAGGCGGGCGGGTGGGGAAGGGGGGTTCAACAACCATTGGTGAGGTCGAGGTGTTTTGCACTTTTCCAACTTTTTTTAATACAAGTTTAAAACACTTTCCGTTGGGGGCCCCCCAAAAAAAAAAAAAAAAATTCCTGTGTCTTAAAAATTCCCCCCCTTTTCCCCCCCAAATTGGAATCGTGGGGGGTTGGGAATACCTCAAACTGACTGTTTTTAAAATACGACGTTTTCCGAACCACAACCATTTTTAAAAAACAAACTTACCCCTTTTGGGGTTTTCCAACAAGGGGAACCGCAGGATGCTTCCCCTTTTTTTCCCCTTTAAAGGGAGGGCTTTATTTTGAATCACCCCAAAAACTAGAGTCAGGGGAAAAAAACTTTGGAGGGGGAAAGGACGGGGCCCCTTTTTTGAAGAATCCTAAAAATGCATCAGCCTTTTTCCCTTTCGGCGATCCCGGGGCCCCCAAGAAAAATTTCAAAAATTAAAAATTTTTTTTTGGAAAAGATTTTCCCGCGAGCCCCGCGAGGAGTCCGCCCTTACCCACCTGATAAATTTTTGGGGTTTCGATGGTCCCGTCGGGGCGACTTTTTTTGTGCACCCCTAAGAATTCTCCATTTTTTGAAGGGGGCAAAAGGGCCAAAAAAACCCCAAAAACCCAATCCCTATTTTTCCCCTCACCGAAACAAGGGTGGGGGAAAAAAAGGGGCCAAAGGGTCAAGACTTTTCCCCCCCGTTCTCTTTAAAAGTATACTCCCCAAAAAACAGTCGAAGCTTTCCCCCTCATTATTTAAAGGGAAGTTCGGGGGGGGATTTCTAAAAGGGGCGGGGGGAAAAAATTTTCCCCTTTTTTCAAAATGCTTTCCCCCCTTGGGGGGGAGGGGGAAATAGACTCTTTCCGGGGGGTTGGGGGGAAGGTTTTCACACCCTCAAAAAATTCCTAATGAAAAAGCTTAAAATTTTTTAAAAAACCCCCCGAAGCGCTGCAAACCCCTTCACATTTTTAGGAAATGGCCAAACCTTTATGGGGGGGGTCTTGCTTTTCCAAAACCATAAAAAACCCTTGTGTAAAAACAAACCCCCAAAAAAATTAAATTTTGGGGGCCAAAGGGAAATTTACCTTTTTTAATTTTAAAAGTAAAGAGGGTTTTTTTTAAACGTTTTAAAAACCCCTTTTCACATGGCCCCCGATTTTTTCCCTGTGGTTAAAAAAAATTTGAAAATCTTTCCCAAAAAAATCACCACAAAATTTCAGGGGACCCCCAAAAAGTAAAATTTACCCCAAATGTTAAAGGGGCTGGGGCGGGACTCAAAAACCCAAAAAGGGAAAACCCAAAATTTTCCCAAATGTCCATACGACCTGAAGCAGTCTTTCCTTCACCCCCCGGTAAAAACGGCCCAAAATTTTAAAGGGCCCCACGGAGATTTCCCTTTTTTGAGAAAATTTTTGGGATGCCCCAAAAATCCCCTCCAAAACTCGGGGGTTAAAGGCAATGGAAACTTTTTTAAAAAGAAACCCCCTTTTTGATTCCCATAAAAAACCCGGGGCTCAGAGACCCTTTTCTTTTTCACAAAAAAAAGGGGGCCCCGGGCGGGGGGTAAAGGGGGGTATGAACCCTTTGGGTAAAAATTTTCCCCTCTAGGAACCCTTTTTAAAACCCCTTTTGCTCGGCCCCCCCGGGGGGGAATTTTAACCAAAAATTTTCTCTGCCCCCAGGGAAAAAATTCCCCAAATTTTTCAATCTAGGGGCGGGGAGGGGAAGCTGGGAAAAATTTTTTTGTCACATAAATCCACATAAACCTTATACAGCGGTAGTTCAAAAACTGGGCGGTTTTCCCTTTGGAACAGACAAGCGAAACTTCGGGGCTCATCTTTTTTCCCCGGGAAAAATGTAATTCCTTTGGGCCCCCCTTAAAAAGTAGGGGGCTAGCCTGCACCAAAAATACCCTAAAAAGGGGGAAATTTTGGGGAAAGAGAAAAAGCAAAAAGGACATTTTTTCCTTTAAAAAAACTTTACCCCTAAGGACCCCCCAAAGGGTCCCCTTTCCTGTTTCCCCTGGGCCAAAGGTTTTTCAGGGGGCCAAAAAAAGTCTCCATCTTTCGAGTAAAAATTTTTTCCGAAATTTTCCCCCCCCTTTTAGGGGGAAAGGGGAAAATCCCAAAAATTTTCCCCTTGCCCCCCCGTCAACAAAGCCCAAAATAGACCCCCAGACTGAGTCAAAACCCCGTTTTTTGGGAAAAGGGCAAAAAAAAAATTGTTTTTTCCCTTTTTAAAAAACCCCCCCGGGCACCCTTAGGAAACTTTAAAAATTGGGGCGTTTACACAAGGGGTTTTCCCAAAGGACCCGGGGGTTTTAAATCAGAAAATCAATTTTGTTTCGCAGACTCTTTTTGGGGCCTGAGGCCACCGGGGGAAAAATCTCCTCCCCGGGGGCACCAAGGGGGGACCGCTGAAAAATCCCCTTTAAAAAACCGGGGGCAATTTTTAAATTTGTTCCCCCCCCTTTTTTAAAAATAAAACAAAAAATTTTCCCCTTTTAAAAAATGTTCTTTTTGCCCCCCCCTAACCCGCCTTTTTAAAAAGTCCCCCGCATGGGGTTTTTGGGGGTTTTTGGGCCCCCTTTTCCAAACCCAAAAGGTTTCCCAACTGGGGAAGGGAAAAGGAAAGGGAAAATTTTTGGGGGTTTTTTCGAACCATCCCCCTTTTTTCGTTCAATTTTTCGAGCATCAATTTTTGGAAAAAATAAATTTAAAAAAGTAAAACCAAAAAAAGTGGGGGGGGCGGGACGCAAGTTCATTTCCCTTTAAACATGGAGACAACCCTTTTTTGAAAAATAATTTTTTTTTTGGAAAGGAAAATTTCCCCAAATGGGATCCCCGGGGCCCCCCCCTGAAATCAAGGCAAATTCGGCTACTGAGGGGCTTATCTTGGCGCAAAGTTAAAAAAGGCTGCTTTTTGCTGTTGCCCTCGATTTGGGCATCAAAAAACCTGCCCCCTGGCTGAAATGAAAGCATCAAGATGGGTCCAAACATTCATCCTCAGTCTCAATCAGAGGGTTTTTCCCACCCTCAAAACCTTGTTGGTAAGGGAAAATGATTTAGTAAGCACTTTTGATCATTCCCTTTTGGGGAAAATTGGGGAAGCCAAAGTGCAGAAAAAAAAAAAATGCATTGGGGTTTTAAAAAACCCCTGAATTTCCCCACTTTTTACCGGGCCAAAAAGAAAAGGGGGAAAATTGGGGGAAACCCAGAACTCGGGGGTTAAGGCCCGGACCTGGAAATCCCTTTTCCCCTAGAACCTCA
>JARQOD010000005.1:461881218-462051537 GCA_033576555.1 Oophaga sylvatica
TAAGAGCTCTGCCACCCATGGAGGGATGTGTATTCCTCTCTCGGGATGTAGTGGCCCTTTATAATAATATTTCACACACATTGGGATTAAAGGTAATTGAAGAGGTTTTGACTAGTGACACTAATATGCCTGCAAACCAACGAGAATTCATCCTGAGAGCAATAGCGTTCATATTGGAGAACAATGTGTTTTTCTTTGAAGAAGGATTATACAAACAGATCAGGGGCTGCGCAATGGGGACGAGATTTGCACCAAATTACGCTAATCTCTTCAGGGGTGCGGTGGAATCCGTCCTCATTGCGCAGCCTGGATCATCCGCAGGTAGAGTACTCTTCTATAGGCGCTTTATAGATGATTTATTCATTATATGGCATGGATCAGTGGAGGAGGCATTGAGCTTTGTGGATAAATTAAATACTAATGATTGGGGAATAAAGTTCACGGCCACAGTTTCATCTACTTCCCTCCAATTTTTGGATTTATGTGTGCAGTTCGACCACCTGGGGAGAGTATACACATCCACGTTTTTTAAACCAGTGGATGTGAATAGCTACCTTAAGTTTAACAGTGGTAACCTCCCCGCGTGGATAAAAAATGTACCTTATGGGCAGTACTGGAGGGTCAGGAAAAATTATACTTTAGACCAGGGATGTCAAAGTCAAACACACCGAGGGCCAAAAAAAAAAATTTGCTACAAGCCGAGGGCCGGACTGACGCCGGCCCTGCTACCGGTGCATTGTGGGAAATGTAGTGTTGGTGCCAGGGCCGGCTCCAGGTTTTTATGGGCCCCGGGCGAAAGAGCCTCAGTGGGCTCCTTTAACACAGACCACGATTCATGATGCACAGATACAGCAGAGAAATATGGGTACAGTACAATGCCAAATACTTCTCTTCTTCCATTACATGAGTGATATCTATTGTAAATTGTACAATAGCTCAAAACCGCCAAATCCTCACAGCGCACAGTACAGACTGGACAGTACAGTCCTCCATACAATATTATGGGCACCACAGTCTCCCCTCATCACCCATATAATACCCCATGCAGGATGTCACCCCCCATATAATGCTCCATACAGAATACTGGACCCAATATAATGCTCCATACAGGATACTGGACCCAATATAATGCGCCATACAGGATACTGGTCCCCATATAATGCTCCATACAGGATACTGGTCCCCATATAATGCTCCATACAAAATATGGAGCTCTCCTCTGCGCTGTACTGCGTTCTGCACTGTTACAGCTCAGGAAAGGGTGCTGTGGAAAGACTCCCCATTATCATCATCATTGCCTCCCCATCATCATCATGGCCTCCCCATTATCATCAATGCCTGCCCATCATCATCATCTCCTCCCCATCATCATCAATGCCTGCCCATTATCATCAATGCCTGCCCATTATCATCATCTTCTCCCCATCATCATCAATGCCTCCCCATTATCAGCAATGCCTGCCCATCATCATCTCCTCCCCATCATCATCAATGTCTGCCCATCATCATCTTCTCCCATCATCAATGCCTGCCCATTATCATCATCTTCTCCCCATCATCATCAATGCCTCCCCATTATCAGCAATGCCTGCCCATCATCATCTTCTCCCCATCATCAATGCCTCCCCATTATCAGCAATGCCTGCCATCATCACACACAGACAGCACACAAGCACTCTCTCACATACATACATACACACACACATACACACACACACATACATACACACACACACAAAGCACCGCACTACATACACACACAGAGATGTCTTACCTGTTCAGCGTCCCCGCGCTCTGTGCCACAGCCGGCTGCTGAATGATGACGTCATTCAGCGACCGGCTGTGAGAGGAAGCGCCGGCGCCCCCTGGAGCCCGGAGCTGCGGCAGCGGAGGCACGGGAGAGGTAAGTATTGTTGCCAGCTGCTGCCGGGGCCCTGAGCAGGCGGGGGGGCCCAGTGGCGGCGCTGACACCGCTCTCCTCCGCTAACGGGCGCGGGGGTGCCAGACTGCGAGTGGGCCCCCCCACCTGCTCAGGGCCCCGCCTGCCAGGGGGCCATAGATAATCAATTCGCTGGCCGGATCTGGCCCGCGGGCCTTGACTTTGACATATGGGCTTTAGACTCTGATTTTGAGGTGGAATCCAAGATTCTCCAAAAGAGATTCTTGGAAAAAGGCTATCCAAAAAAACTTTTAAAAGATGCATACAAAAGAATGTGCACCCTATCGCAAGATTTGTGTCTAAATAGAAGGGAGAATCCGGATAGGGCTTTTTTAAAAACAGAGGAAAAGACAAAGTGGAGTTTAATTACCACATTTTGCCAATCTAGGTCGATAGTACGGGAACTATTACAAAAACATTGGTTTATTTTAAAAGGTGATCCCATCCTTTCTAAAAGCATCCCTGAGAAACCAAATATTATCTTTAGGAAGAACAGAAGCTTAAAAACCTTGCTTGCTCCCAGCAACACGAACAGAAAGAAAAAAACAAGGGATGTGACGACTAATATTAACACAGGAGGCTGTTTTGCATGCAATACGCCGAAATGCATGTGTTGCAGCGTTATAACCAATAATGAAAAAACCTTTAAATCTAATACTACCAATGAGGTTTTTCAGATTAAACAGAGATTAACATGCCAATCCACCTATGTAGTATATTTGTTGGAGTGCCCATGTGGCCTGCAATACATAGGTCGGACAATTCAAACGGCCCATGCCCGATTAAATAAACATAGATCTAATATAAGGGCAGGGTATCAATTACATAGTGTCTCTAGACACTATGCAAATCACCATCATAAAGACCCGAGAAAAATGAAAATAACCCTTATTGACCATATCGTGGATAAAGGACAAGAACGATTGAGTATACTTATCAAGATAGAAAGTTTTTGGATATATAAAATGGGTACTTTGTACCCTGAGGGTTTGAACCTTATGATTGAAAATACATCAAATCATTAAATTAGAGCGGGTTTAATGTTTCACATTCTTTTTGGGTCGCTTGGTTCACTGTGAGTATAGGTTTTGATTAGGCTAATGGATAGTGTGGTTTGAGGGACTTTATAATAGTAGTGGGCAAATGTATAAGGCTGTTTTCAGCCATTTCATATGTAAGTGTACTGTCCCTTTAAGAAATTAAACTTTTAAATTGGGGTCTAAAATTGCAGTATAATAGTGTCAAGACACGCTGGGAAGGTTCCCAGGGTATGCTTTAAAATTTATGGGGTTTACAATAGTTTTAGGAACTGTATAAGGTTATTTTTCGCCATTTTATTTTTGAAAGCGTACTGTCCCTTTAAGAAACTAAACTTCTGAATTGGAGGTCGAAAATTGCAGTATAGGAATGTCAAGGCACGCTAGGAAGGTTCCCAGGTTGCGTTTTAAAATTGATGGGGTTTTTATGAGTTCATGTAGGGTTTTTAATAGGAGTTTCAAGGGGAAATAAGAGGTTAATTGACAATGAATGCTTTATATGGAGTTTTTCAATGAAGAGGTTAAAATGAACACAACATGTGGTCTAAATTATGTTAATTACCACCCCTTTATAAAGTTGCTATTGTAATATTCTCCTTTACCCCACCTGATGAAGACGGTTTGGACCGTTGAAACGCGTTGTGGCAGTGGTATTGGAGGAAGAATAAAGTTTGGCTAACATTTATTAAATTGTCCATTATTCCTTTGGGTCCCTTGAGACCGCTGCACCATTGTTTACATGCAAATTACTAATACTGACCTACAAAGCCATCCATAACCTCTCTCCTCCATATATCTCTGAACTAATTTTCCCTCACGTAATCTCTGGTCCTCCCAAGACGTCCTTCTCTCCTCCACACGTATTCACTCCTCACCTAATCGCCTCCAAGACTTCTCCCGAACAGCCTCCATCCTCTGGAATTCTTTGCCCCAACACGTCCGACTATCAACCACATTCGGATCCTTCAGAGGGAACCTGAAAACCCATCTCTTCAGGAAAGTCTACAGCCTGCAATGACCCCACTACCTTCTCACCACTACTGGAGCAACCGCCTCACCAATACCAGAGTTGCTGTAACCCCCAATCTACTGTCTCCTAACCCAACATCATGTAGAATGTAAGCCCGCAAGGGCAGGGTCTTCTCACCTCTATATCAGTCTGTCATTGTTCGTTTGTTTACTGTAAGTGATATCTGTAATTTGTATGAAACCCCTTATCATGTACAGCACCATGGAATCAATGGTGCTATATAAATAAATAATAATAATAATAAAAAAAAGAGTTGCCATTGACTTCTAGGATTGCTACTTCCTATAGGTGACACTAGAGTTCTAGTCCTCTTCCTCTCTGAAGAGACAATTTGCATATGAAAAAACACAATATTTTACCCATAAGATAATGGTAAAATAATACAAGACCCATATCTTATCTTAGATGAAAATGTAGTGCCAGTAGTACAATAAGTAAACAAAAATGTCTGTACTATTTTACCTTAAAATTTTGTATTGGGCACCTTACATTTCTGATGTTAGTAAACTTTACTAATGGATGACCTATCTAAGGATACAGTAGGTAATCAGTATCTCAAGTTTGGAAAACTTCATTTAAATGGAATCTGTCAGCATGTCTTTGCTATGGAATCTGAGGACAGTATGTGGTAGGGTCTATGACACAGATTTCAGTGATGTGTCACTTAGTCTGTATGCTGTTGCTTCAATACAATGAATGTTTCATCACCAGGAGATTATCACTGCCTGGACTAGAGCTCAAGTGAGCCCAGGTCCAACCATGCCCCTCCTCTGATAAGCAGGGGATGTGGTATGGGAAAAGTTAGTTTTTGGAGTTCTGCTACGTGCTCCATCTAAAAAGTCTAATCGTGTCACAATCTGTGTGCCAATTAAACTAAGTGATACACCATTGGAATCAGGGTCTCTTTTCCTTCGTGCTGCTCTCTGATGATGTAGGAAAAACCTGGTGACAGATTCTTTTTAAGTCAATAACAGTGATTTTTGTGCCCATCAACAATGTCACTTACTGGTCCAAGTGATACACATAATTCCTGCACCACGTAATTCTTATAAAGTTATGTATTGGGTACAGGGCATTTGGTTATAGTGTGTGCACAGGTAGAAGTCCATTCATGTTATAGTTATGAAAGAGAACTTAGCACTCCAAAATGTGTAATTAGATGCATAATTGATTCTACTTTTATCAAATCAAAGCAAATTGTACAAAGTTTCAGTCTGATCACCAAGATCTTCAACAGACAACCAAAGTGGGTAGGTAAGGAAGAAGATGTGACGAGCAAGTGCTGTAGTAAAAGAGACCTAATTCTTTTGCGTCATCACATCTTATTCCATCTCCATTTTTTTATTGCAATCCATTTCTGTGTAGAAGATCTAACTGATCAGACTGAAACCTTGAAAATGTTGCTTTGGATTGCTAAAATTTTAACAAACTCTACATGTAATTGCAAGTTTTATAGCACTGAGGTCTCTTTCTAGGCCAGTCTCATGGTAGTCGTAGTAATAGTGGAATGCATAGTAATACCCATATTAACAATCCTAACTATCCTGACCTTTTGAGTAGCTAAAAAGTTGCTAAACTACTGTTCTTACTGGAGTCATGATCATCACATGCCACATTTTGGGAAAGCATGACACTTTAAAGGGATTCTGTCACCCCATTTTTCGAGTATAAGATGCGGCCACCGCCATTAGGGGCTTATCTACAGCATTCTGCAATGCTGTAGATAAGCCCCCGATGTCACCTGAAAGAGAAGAAAAATGAGTTATATTATACTCACCTAGGGACGGTCTGGGGTCTGGTCAGGTCCGATGGGCGTCCCGGTCCGGTCCGGCGCCTCCCATCTTCTAGCGAAGCTGGCCTCTTCTTTGCGTCCCGTCGCGGCTCCTGCGCAGGTGCACTGCTCTGCCCTGTTTAGGGCAGAGTAAAATACTGCAGTGCGCAGGCGCCGGACCCCGCTGACCTTTCCCAGTGCCTGCGCACTGTAGTACTCTGCTCTGCCCTCACCAAGGCAGAGCAGTGCGCCTGCCCTGGAGCCACAATGGGAAGCAAAGAAGAGGACGACTTCGCTAGAAGATGGGAGGCTCCGGACCAGACCGCGATGCCCATTGGACCGGACCAGACCCCGGACCGCCCCTGGGTGAGTATAATATAACTCGTTTTTCTTCTCTTTCAGGTTACATCGGGGGGCTTATCTACAGCATTACAGAATGAATCTTTGACTGTGTAATATCCGTGGTTCGCCAATAACAAGCACATTCATCATAGAATGTTATTTTTTATATACCCATTCTAAACTGAAAGTCCCTGCCCTCATCAGATCACAGACATTGCACTGAAAGACTAGCTGGAAATCTCTAGTTGCAATTGATTTATCTGATGAAGTTGGAATAAACTTTAGAGATTAAGCAGAGTCCCAGTCAATTTTTGACAATTTAAAGACTTATCATGGCATAATGACACCGACAAATAAATTCCAATTTGAGATAATCCATACAGGTTTTATTCAAATATTACTTTACAGTACATTCAAGATCTTATACATCAAAATGCACCACGTCATTATATTAGTTACATGGTTAACACATTTAAATGTACCTAGTATTATTTTTATACTTTTAAACCCTTTGGTTTTCTTTGATTGCAATCATTCCATATGCTCACATGCCGCTGTGCCCAGCAGAATATTAATAACATGTTCAAATGATTCAAGTACTAAGCAGAGAAACAAAATGTAATGATTTTTAATAAAACAATATTTTTTTGTGGTCCTTTATATACTAATCTTTTTCCTACCAATTATTCTTCATTGATGATCACCTTAGGGAGTTCAGTGGGTATTTCACTGATCCACCTTCACAAAAAGAAATAAAAGGAAATGTGTTATTCAGATAATTACACATGTAAAGCACAGAACAGTTTAATACAGGTAGGCGCAATCCATAATAATAATGATAATCTGCCTGTGTAACAATACTGTATTTTACTTTGTTTAAAAGGAGTCTCATTCATTTCATTACATTGAATATCTCTATATTTATTGTATTCTGCTCTCATGTGATACACTTAAAGGGAATCTGTCATCAGTTTTTACCTCCTAATCCAAGGGCTGCATAATGAAGAGACAGAGATTCAAAGTATAGCTATGTAGAAAAAAGATACATCAGTATTTCAGTGTTTTATGAAGAGGATATTATAACTAGAGAACTAGTAGCCCTGCTGCCATTTAATCCTCCATATTAATGAGCTCAGTATAATCACACCTAACCACTGATTGACAGCTTTCTGCCTATGCACAGTGCACACAGAAAGCTGCCAATCAGTGGTATGAGCGAGGTTATATCAAAGAACTGGTAGATCTGCATCAGATAAAACAGTGATTTTATCAAAACTACTGAAAGCAGCCCAGTAAGTGACACAGAGCTGAAATCAGGATCTCTGCTCCTACATCTTGCTGCTTTCAAATGGGGCGGCAGAAGCCTGGAGACAGATTCCCGTTAATGGGGACCTTAAAATTCATGCTGCCAGAACTAAAAGGATGAAATAATTGACAAGCTCCCATATTATATAAAGCCAGGGGGCAGCACCCATCCATCTTCTCGCAACCTGATTTTGTTTGATTGACAGGTCTCTCCCTTTTTGAATATAGGGAGAAACCTGCAATCAATTCAAGCTGGGTGGGGAGAAGTTGTTCATGGTTAAGTGGCCTGTTCAGATGTTAGCAATATTTTAGTGATAAAAATATAATTTTTCTTTTCTGTCAAGCCACTTTGCATTAATTCCTGAAAAGCATCTAATGATTTAACAAACTACATGACAACAGTTTTCAATATGGAGAGAGGTGCTCTTTTTAAAAATAATATTACTTTTAGAAGGTTTCATATGCATAGGTCCCACAAAGTCACTTCAAAACTACATAAGTCCCAAAAAATAAAGTTTTGTAAATTTCCTTTAAAAAATAAAAATTGCTGCTAAATATTTTAAACTTTTTAATTTCCTAACAAACTAAAAGGATATTTGGCATTTGACAAAAAAGCAGTGGGTCTGTGGCCTGAATGTAAAAACAGACTTTTTAATTAAAAATTATTTATTGTTCTATATATAAGTATTTTTTGAAGAAGTGATTAATTTTCTAGATACACAATTAACTAAATCCTGATCTTTTAAAACCATGTAAAAAAAGTAAGCAATCATATAATGAATTACATTTTGATGATTGGATTGAAATTTAGATTGCAAACTTAAAACAATTAAAATCATAATACAAAAATATAACTAGAATGGAAGGTGCTTCAACACATTTTTTTCTAGGTATGCATGTCTGTAATAATACTTTGCTAAGTTGTTTGTATCAACTTCTGAGTTCGTCCCCCCTTCACATCATTTCATGCTAATTGGACAGGGGCCCCAAACTTATCCTCAATAAACTTTTGATTTTTCTTTTCATTATATCACACAAATCTTTACCTGCTTTTCCGCATTTTTTATATTTTAGTTTACATTTATTAACATTATAAATATTTGTTTAATTTCTTCCATATGCGGACCAGTTAATAAAAACCCACACTATATGATCAAGGGCAGACACAGCAAATGATCCAAATGGAAATCCTACAGAAAAAATAAATAAATTGCTATTCCTATTTCAAATATTAATATTTTATTCACAGAACATGCCAGAAATGAATAAAAGATGATGTGCTTACTTGGCTTTTTTTAAAAAAAAAATTCTGCTGAAGTTAACCCCTTTACCAGTGGGTCTGTTTTCACCTTCCTGACCGGGCCAAATTTTACAATTCTGACCGCTGTCACTTTATGAGGTAATAACTCTGGAACGCTTTAACAGATCCTACTGGTTCTGAGACTATTTTCTAGTGACATATTTTACTTCATGATAGTTTTAAAATTTATTCGAAATGGCTTACGTTTATTTTTTAAAATAACGGAAATTTGAAAAAAAATTGAAATATTTAGCATTTTTCAAAGTTTGAATTCTTATGCCCTTAAATCAGAGAGTTATGTCACGCAAAATAGTTAATAAATAACATTTCCCACATGTCTACTCTAGATCAGAGGAATTTTGGAAAAACATTTTTTTTCTTCATTAGGAAGTTATAAGGGTTAAAATTTGACAAGCAATTCCTCATTTTTACAACAAAATTTACACAACCATTTTTTTTAGTGACCACATCCCATTTGAAGTGACTTTGAGGGGTCTATATGACAAAAAATACCAAAAGGTGAGAACATTCTAAAACCTTAACCCCTAAAGGTGTTCAAAACCACATTCAAGAAGTTTATTAATCCTTCACGTGCTTCACAGGAATTAATGGAATAATAGAAGTGAAAAATTAACATTTAACTTTATTCACTTAATTTTTTCTTTAGAACCATTTTTTTTAGTTTTACAAGGATAAGAGAAATTGGACCCAAAAAGTTGTGCAAATTCTCCTGAGTACACTGATACCTCATATGTGGGGGAAAATTACTGTTTTGGCGCACAGCGGGGCATGGAAGGAAAGGAGCACCACCTTACTTTTTCAATGCAAAATTAGCTGGAATTGAGAGCGGAAATTTTTTAAATTAGTAATAAAATACATGTACAGTAAGATCCACAGGCAAAGCAATGTGTCACGACTCTGTTGTTGAGTATTCCGGGACCAGGGGCTCTTTCACTGTCCATAATGCTAGGAGCACCTAGCTCACCCTTTTCCCCATATTACTTCTGATGGTGCCACATACCTTGCCATAGCTTCTGAATCCACCCTCAGTCTGTACCCTTTCCCCACCCAGGGAAGAGGGAAGTAGTAGTGTACCATAATACACCAACCAGACTTAACATGATAATATGAACAGGGGTAATGGAAAATACCAAACACACAAATATACACATACATATAACAGAGGTATGCACCAGGGAGTGGAGGATGGGGTTAAATCAAAGTAGGAGAAGAAAGGGAATTATCATACACTCAAAACACCAAGCAACAGTCACAGATAAATCCAGCCACCGCATACTCAAATAACCACCAACAACAACCTCCAAGCCATGCAGCAAAAGCTTGTTCTGATGATGAGTGTTAGCCAGGACCCAGATTATATACGAGATGGGAGTAGCTAACAGTGCTCAGCTGAGAGCCTTAGCTCCAAAAGCTCTCAACAGAGCAGATTAACCCATGCACTGACCAAAGAAATTTACACCGTTTAATATGAAGGTGAAATGCTTCTATTCAGCGCAGGAGTAGGAGAAATCAGACACTGCGGTCTTCTGGCTCCTCTCTGTCACGGTAAACCCATGACACAGTGATTATATATCTGAATCACATATTTGTCTATCTATATATCGATATGTATCTAGATATCTCAAAATATTTATATATATATTTATATAAGTATAGATATATATATCTTATATATGCAATTTTAACATGAGTTTTTACATAGAGAAATTCTCTATGTCATTTAAACATCGTTTTCCAAGGAAATATTCTTCCCCATATATATATGAGACCAAGGTCAGCCCTGGTGTTACACCTTGTCACTCCTCCCTGGGATCTCATTGGATTGTGGCACTGTCAGTTGCCATGCACCTGGAATCAGTCTTGGGGAGGCACTTAGTCACGCCCCTCCAGGCTGTCCTCAGTCTGTGGCACAGTGGGGCCACGAGCTACGCACGGGCTAAACATTCTGGAAGAGAGTGTAACCACAAATAACAGGTGTCGCAATATGAAAATCATACCTAAAATCTAATAAAAAGGGAAGAAGTTGACTAAGTCTTTGCACTGTGTGTCTGTGTGTACCACACTAAGAAAGAACAGAAAGTGGACAAGAGAACTGTCTGAGGACTTAAGAGCCAAAACTGTTGAAAAATATCAACAATCTCAAGGTAACAAGTCCATTTTCAGAGATCTTAATGTTCATTTGTTCATGGTGTGAACCATAATTAAGAAGTTTACAACAAATGGCATGGTAGCTAATCTTCCTGGACATGGATGGCAAAGAAATATTGATGAAACGTTGCAGCACAGAGTAGTCCAGATGATGGAGAAGGAGCCCCAACCAAGTTCCAAAGAATATCAAGCTTTCCTGAAGGCTCAGTGTGCATCAGTGTCAGCGGGAACTATCCGTCAACATTTTAATGAAATTAAACGCTATGGCAGGAGACCCAGGAGGACCCAACTGCTGACATGGAGACATAAAAAAGCTAGACTGCAGTTTTCCAAAATGTATAAGAGTATGCCAAAATCCTTCTGGGAAAGCATCTTGTAGACAGATGAAACCAAAATAAAGTTTTTTGGTAAAGCACATCATTCTACAGTTTACCGAAAAAAAAAAAACAAGAAAAGAACGTAGTATGTGCAGTCAAAAATGGTGAAGGTTGAAAGATATTTTGAGGTTGTTTTGCACTGGGTGCCTTACTGTGTGCAATGGATTTTTGGTTGCAATGTAGTTCCCAGTGTCAGAAAGCTGGGTTTGTTTCCTATGTCATGGGTCTTGCAGCAATGAGCCCAAACATATTTCAAGGAGCACCCAGAAATAGATGAAAACAAAACGCTGTAGCATTCTGAAGTGGCCAGCAATGAGACAGGATATAAATCCGGTTAAACATCTGTGGAGAGAATGTAACTAATGATGAGTGAGTGTACTTGTTGCTCGGGTTTTCCCAAGCATGCTCCGGTGTCATCCGAGTATTTTGGCGTGCTAGGAGATTTAGTTTCTGTTGATGCAGCTGCATGATTTGTGACTGTTTGACAACCTGAATACATGTGGGAATTCCCTAACAAACAGGCAATCCTCACATGTATTCAGGCAATCCAGCAGCCACAATTCATGCAGCTGTGTCGACAAAAACTATATCTCCGAGCATGCCAAAATACTCGAAGATCACCCGAGCGTGCTTGGGAAAACCCTAGCAACAAGCATACTTACTCATCACTAATTGTAACCCCTTCATGACTTATGACGTGTATATATACATCCTAGGTCATGTCCCTGCATTACATGCAGGCTACGGCGCTGATCCAACATGTTTTCCAGCACATGACAGCTGATTTCATCAGCTGCCATGTGCCCCTAACAGCCTTGGGTGGAATCAAGATCCACCAGCGGCTGTTAACATGTTAAACATGTTGTCATGAGCACTCAGCTGCGATCAGAGGTAAAAAGTTTACATCCGGTCACTGGTGTCAGCTGATGGGACTATAGCTCCCATCAGCTGCCACTTGCTGCAACTAAAAACAGTCAGAGCAGGAGTGGCAGATGGGAGTATTCATCAGTGGCTCCTGCGCTGTAAATAAATAATTAAAAATAAACCATCTTGGGTTCCCCTGTGTTTGTAATCCAGCCAGGCAAAACTCACAGCTGGGAGCTGCAACCCTCAACTGTTAGCATTAACAAGGTTAGTTATCAAGGATAGAGGGGTCTCCACGCTCTTTTTTAAATTATTTAAATAAATAAAAAAAAATGCCTGGGGTCCCCCATTTCCCATTTTTGACAACTAGCCTTGTTAAAGCAGACAGCTGGGGGCTGGTATTCTCAGGCTTGTATTGTCAGGTGACATCAAGCCCATGGATTAGTAACACAGAGGTGTCTGTAAGACCCTTATCTATTGCTAATCTTATAGTTGTATGGTAAATAAATACACACCAGAATAAAGTCCTTTATTAGAAATAAGACTAAATGCAGTTTTCCATTTTATTTAAATGTAAGAAACACAGTTATACTCATCTAACGCCTACTTCCACCGAAGCCCTCGTTCTTCCATAATAAAACAAAAATAAAAACAACAATATCCATGTCTGGGGGATTACTAGTTTTTAACCTGGACCGTCTAGGCTGAGAACTAATGCGGAATGAACTTCTGTGAGCAGAGCTTCAGTGACTAGCGGTGATGTCACTGAGGTTCAGTTCCCAGCTGGACTGAACTGCTGTGACCTCAGTGAGATCCACGCTAGCACCGTGGGAAAAATTCACCGAGTTCACCGCAGTTCAAGCACAGTGGCTTCACAGCAGATTACCGTGATAATTTCTCACCATGATCCGCAGTGTTTAGTGAGCTTGAACTGCGGTGACCTCATCACTGACTTTTTCCCATGGTGCTGAGGTCATGACTTTTCAGCCCAGCTGGGAACGCAGCCTCAGTTGTTAGGGCACACGGGATGCATGTGTTCTCATCTTAAATTGTCTGCTGCCAAATTAATATGTGAGAGGTTTCACGGCCGGAGAAATCACAGTACACAGTGTATCGTGTCTCAAATGATTCCTGTTTATTGCTGGAAATGCCGAGTATTTATGGACAAAGCAAGGTACTTTTCCAATGCATTACCTCATTGGCATATTGATAAACATTGTTGATTATTTGGCTGCTGAAGTGGCTCACTCCCAGTTATAAGAACAGTATAGGAGCACTAATCCCCAGATGCAAGAACATTTCTCCTTTGTTCTTGATGGCCTCAGGCTGGTTAGGTAATTATCTACCATAGGTCATGATATTGGCAAGCATAGCTAACAATGCTGAGTCATAGTGTGTTAGCAAACCTAATTTCAAGTTCCACATCACTAATCTAATATATACTGAAAGAGTCCATATTGGATGTGCCTGTCCATGATTCAAGTGTAGTGTCTATGCATTTATATTTTGTATATCTTCATATCTAAATATTGATTCCATATCCTTAACAGTCCCCCCTTTGGAGATATGCAAAATCAAAAACCCTAATCTCATCAAACCTATCAATCTGTCCTCCCACACCTATCTAACTCTAACAATCTTGGCTCAACTAACTAGCTAATCTTCACCGTATACAAGATTACCCATCTCTAGTAGAAGGGCCCCCTCTTAACAGACTTGCGCAGGAGGAAGTCAGACCCTATTCTCTCCCTCATTGGTGTACTTCAGGCCAGCATATTACGGCGGGAAAGGTGGATATGGTATTTCTTCCAAGGTTTCAAGGTCGATGAAGTCAGCATGTACGACTATCGCTGTGGTCATGGTTTCCATCGTCATCTTCTTAAGGCAAGGAACTATGCAGCATATAATTAAGGCTAATACAATTAAAACACATAGAATAGCTATTCCAAATTTTTTGAGTGATCTTTTCCACCTAGTCACTGAGGCTGCACTCGCAGCAGCTCATTCACCAGTGGTTCTCAGTCTGGACTGTCGCATCCTGGCACCATCCAGGTTGAAAACTAATAATCCCCCAAATATGGATTACAGCGTCGGACAGAATGACAGACAGGTATGGTGTATTGTTTTTTTTATTTTAGTTTTATTACAGGAGAACGAGGGCTTTAGTGGAATTAGGCGAGGTTGTAAATATGGTTTAATTATTAAAGGAGTCTGTCATTTTTTCAATTAAAGGACTTTATTCTTGTTGTGTGTGTTTTTATACATTGTGACTATTGGGTTAATAATGGGGGCATCTTATTGACACCTCTCCATTACTAACCTCGGGGCTTGATGTCACCTGACAATACAAAGGTGACATTAACCTCACAAATACGAACCCCACTTGCCACCGCTACAGAGCATGTGGGAAGAGCCGGGCAAAGCACCAGAATTAGTGCATCTAATCGATGTGCCTTTTCTGGGTGACTGTGGGCTGCTATTTTATTTTTAGGCTGGGGGGCAGTATCCATGGCCCCTTACTAGCCTGAGAATACTATCCCCCAGCTGTCTGCTTTACCAAGGCTGGTTGTCAAAAATGAGGGGGACCGCATGCTATTTTTTAAATTATGTATTTAAATAATTAAAAAATATGGCGTGGAGAGACCCCTCTATTCTTGTTAACCAGCCTTGCTGAAGCTCACAGCTGAGGCTTGCAGCCCCTAGCTATGAGTTTTGCCTGGCTGATTATCAAAAATACAGTTTTTTTTTAATTATTTATTTCCAGCGCAGGAGTGGCTGATGAAGGCCAGCGTCACACTACTATAGAATACGGGCGACTGCTATGCGAGAAAATATCGCATAGCACTTGGCCCAGTGTTAGGGTAAGTTCACACTGGGCATATTTGCTGCGTTTTTCAAGCTAATTTTCATCTGCTTTTTACAGTACCAGCAAAGCCTATGAGATTTCAGAAATCTCATGAACACACATTGTTTTTTTTTGCCATCAGGATTTTGTGCTTTGCAGCTTTTTTTAACATAGAGCATGTCACTTCTTTCAGCTTTTTTTTCACATTTCTGCAGCGCTTTTCACCCATTGACTTGAATGTATGATGAAAAAATGCTGCAAATACGCAGGTTGACTTTTCTTGTAGCATAGGTGCAGCAGAAAAGTCAAGGACAGCAGGATATCAGAAAAGTCAAGGACAGCAGGATATAACCACACAGTCAGCTCCACTACATTTATAATGCAGACTGCATGATACGTCCATACAGCCTGTCATGCAGCAGAGTGGATCCGAACCCCATTCACTTGTATGGGGGGCCCGACAATAAGGTGTTTGACACACTGCCATATGCATGATAGCATGGCAAACACCACTTCTGATCGGAGGTGAAATCATCCCGGCTGGTCATAGAGCCGCTGTCAGCTGTGATCAGAGGTGTAAAGTTTACCTCCGGTCACTGGTGTCAGCTGATGGGACATCTGCTCCCATCATCTGACAGCTGCTGCGGCTATTAACAGTGAGAGCAGGAGCGGATGATGGGGGTATTCATCAGTCACTCCTGCGTTGCAAATAAATACTTAAATAAAAACTGTGTGGGCTCTCCCCTATTTTGGATAACCAGCCAGGCAAAACTCACAGTTTGGGGGCTGCAACCCTCAGCTGTCAGCATTAGCAAGGTTGGTTATCAAGAATAGAGGGATCCCCACACTGTTTTTTTAATTATTTAAATAAACAATTAAAAAAACGGTGTGGGGTCCCACAAACTTTTGACAACCAGCCTTGCTAAATCAGACAGCAGGGAGCTGGTATTCTGAGGCTGATAAGGGGCCATGGATATTGAACCACCAGCCTAAAAATAGCAGCCTGCAGCTGCCCCGAAAAGGCACATGAATTAGATGCGCCAATTCTGGCGCTTTGCCCGGCTCTTCCCACTTGAGCTGTAGCCGTGGCAAGTGGGGCGATATTTGGGGTTGTTGATGTCACCTTTGTATTGTCAGTTGACATCAAGCCCCGAGGTTAGCAATGGAGAGGTATCAATAAGACGCCCCCGTTACTAACCCCATAGTCACATTTTACAAAAACATACACACACCAAGAACAAAGTCCTTTAATTGAAAAAATGATACAGACTCCTTTAATAATCTTAATTAAACCATACTTACAACCTCGCCTAATTCCACCGAAGCCCTTGTTCTCTTGTAATAAAGCTAAAGTAAACCAACAACAACAATATACCATTCCTGTCTGTCGTTCTGTCCAACGCTGTAATCCATGTCTGGGGGAGAAATAGTTTTCAATCTGGATGGTGCCAAGATGAGACCGTCCAGGCTGAAAACCACAGGTGACTGAACTGCTGTGAGTGCAGCCTCTGCGGTGACCTTGGTGAGATAGCTAGCACTGTGAGAAAGTCGCTTGGTGCAGAGGTGATTTCACCGCAGTTGAATTTCACCGCAATGAAATTCTTCCAGTGAATTCACATAGATAAACTCTTCATCTTTGTCCTCCTCCATCTGATCCTTAGCTCCTGCACCTTCAATAACAGTTTGTCTGGTACCATGATCCCCCCTAATTGCTGTAATCCACCCTCCCACAGCACCCGACTGTGCGACAACTTAAAGATATTGTTATACCTTCCACGTTCTCCTCTGCTTCCACCTCTTCCTCTGGGACCAACACCTCCTCCCACATACTACTCAAAGTGTGCTCCAGCATCTAGATGACCGGAATAGTGATGCTGATGACACCATAGTCAGCGATAACCATCTAAGTAGCCATTTCAAAACTGTGCACAAGGGTGCAGATGTCCTTCATCTGTGCCCACTCCACAAGCGCGATTTGCACCACGTCTGTACTTCATTAGCCTGGCTATGCAAAAGGACATTTTGCACCAGGGATGGTCGCTGCTGCCACAGTTGCTGCAACATGTGACGAGTAGAATTCCACCATGTTGGCACATCACATATCAAATGCTTAACTGGTAGGTTGAAAGACCTCTGCAGCGAAGCAAGTCGATGACCTACCGGGTTAGAATGGCGGAAGTGAGCACACAGTGACCTGCACATTCAGGCCAGATAGTTGCAGAGAAATTGCTGTACAACTAGGTTGATGACATGAGCCATGCAAGGCATGTGTGTATGGCTGCCCTGGCATAGGGTTGCCACCGTTATTGCACATGGCCTTCCAGGCTCCAGGTTCAGTAGAGACAGCCATTACTCTTTCTCGGCCTGGATAGCTGTCCACAACTTTTCAGCTGTGTGACTGCGCTTTCCAAGCCATATTATTTTAAGCACTGCCTGATTGTGGTAAGCCCTGGCTGCACAGTACGGAGTTGGTGGTGATTCTCTCTGCAATGTTGGAATGTGTGTCTCATTAAGGAAGATATTGAGGGCACAGGTGGAGGCCATAGAGGAGGATGAGGTAGAAGCAGTGGAGGAAGTGTTAGATACAGAAGTTTGTCCCACTAGCCTTGGGGATTCCAAGACTTGTGGAGCAGCCACTTGCTGGCATGCCTCCACAACCACTAGAGTCACCCAGTGGCCAGTCAGCGAGATGTAATGCCCCTGGCCATGATTGTTTGTTCAGGTGTCAGTGGTGAAATGCACTGGCAGACATAGATGTTTTCAAGGAACATGTGATGTTGACTGTGACATGCTGGTGTAGCACAGGCACAGCTTTCTTAGAGAAGTAATGGCGACTGGTTATCTTGTACTGGGGTACTGTGACAGCCATCAGCTTTCGGATACCGTCTGTATCCACTGGGCTGAAAGGCAGCATTTCTGTGGCCAACAGATTCGATATGGTGGAGTTTAAGATCTTAGCTTTGGCATGTGTACAGTAGAAGGAAACATTTTTTTTACGTGACCACAACTTCGGGACCAAGGGCTGGCTGCTTTGCTGAGAGAGGGTGGAGTAGGGTGAACATGGCAAACTGCTGGACTATCAGTCAGGTGCAGGTGTACAGTCATGGCCAAAAGTTTGGAGAATGACGCAAATATTATATTTTCACATGATCTGCTGCCCTCTGGTTTTTATGTGTGTGTTTGACAGATGTTTTTATCACAGACAGAAATATAATTGCAAACATATGAGTAACAAAAGCTTATATTGACAGTTAGAATGAGCTAATGCAGAAAGTCAATATTTGCAGTGTTGACCCTTCATCTTCAGGACCTCTGCAATTCTCCCTGGCATGCTCTCAATCAACTTCTGGACCAAATCCTGACTGATAGCAGTCCATTCTTGCACAATCAATGCTTTGATTTTGTCAGAATTTTTAGGTTTTTGTTTGTCCACCCGTCTCTTGATGATTGACCACAAGTTTTCAATGGGATTAAAATCTGGGGAGTTTCCAGGCCATGGACCCAAAATCTCTATGTTTTGTTCCCTGAGCCATTTAGTTATCACCTTTGCTTTATGGCAAGGTGCTCCATCATGCTGGAAAAGGCATTGTTGATCGCCAAACTGCTCTTGGAGGGTTGAGAGAAGTTGCTCTTGGAGGACATTCTGGTACCATTCTTTATTCATGGCTGTGTTTTTAGGCAAGACTGTGAGAGAGCTGATTCCCTTGGCTGAGAAGCAACCCCACACATGAATGGATTCAGGATGCTTAACAGTTGGCATGAGACAAGACTGGTGGTAGCGCTCACCTTGTCTTCTCCGAATTAGGCGTTTTCCTGATGTCCCAAACAATCGAAAAGGGGATTCATCAGAGAAAATAACTTTACCCCAGTCCTCAGCAGTCCACTGCCTGTACCTTTTGCAGAATATCAGTCTGTCCATGATGTTTTTTCTGGAGATAAGTGGCTTCTTTGCTGCCCTCCTTGAGACCAGGCCTTGCTCCAAGAGTCTCCGCCTCACAGTGCATGCAGATGCACTCACACCTGCCTGCTGCCATTCCTGAGCAAGCTCTGCACTGCTGGTAGCCCGATCCCGCAGCTGAAACACTTTTAAGAGACGGTCCTGGCGCTTGCTGGTCTTTCTTGAGCGCCCTGGAGCCTTTTTGGCAACAATGGAACCTCTCTCATTGAAGTTCTTGATGATGCGATAGATTGTTGACTGAGGTGCAATCTTTCTAGCTGCGATACTCTTCCCTGTTAGGCCATTTTTTGTGCATTGCAATGATGACTGCACGTGTTTCTTTAGAGATAACCATGGTTAACAGAAGAGAAACAATGATGCCAAGCACCAGCCTCCTTTTAAAGTGTCCAGTGGTGTCATTCTTACTTAATCATGACAGATTGATCTCCAGCCATGTCCTCATCAACACCCACACCTGTGTTAATGGAGCAATCACTGAAAAGAGGTTAGATGGTCCTTTTAAGGCAGGGCTGCAATGATATAAGAACGCTAACCAGCTCACCGGTATACCAGAGGCGCCCCGGAACTTCCGCTTGATCAGGCTCAGTACTGAGCTTGTCCAAGAGCATGTCATCACTGATGTTTTATATGGATCAATAAAGATGAAGATTTTATTGGAGCTGGATTGTTGTTCTATTTTTTCCCTCACAGGGCTGCAATGATGTTGAAATGTGTTTTGGGGATAAAGTTCATTTTCTAGCCAAATATTGACTTTGCAAGTAATTGCTGTTAAGCTGATCACTCTTTATAACATTCTGGAGTATATGCAAATTGCCATTAGAAAAAGTGAAGCAGTAGACTTTGTAAAAATTAATATTTGTGTCATTCTCAAAACTTTTGGCCATGACTGTAGATGTTATGGGGATTGATAAAGATGTGTTGTGCTTGGTAAAACAAAAACAGCAGGCATCTCCACTTCCATAACAGCTGAAGGGCTCTAACTCACCCCAACTGTAGCTTCCCGCCCTGGAAAGGGACCCACAAATGCTGCAGTACCGAAACATGCTTTTACACAACCTTAAGAGAGCTTTTCCCCAAGACAGCAGTGAAGCACACAGTTAGAGTTTGTCTAAGATTAAATGAAGGAATAGAAGGATTTACACAAACATACATCTACAGAAAATCGGTGCTTAGTCCTCCAAGATGTTTAGAACAACATCCATGCTTAAAAAACTGTGCAAGTGTACCTAAAAGAATTTATGCTATTTTGAAGGCAAAGGGTGTTATATTCTGACTTGCAAATCACACAAGCATAAAGAAAATGAGGAATCATATGTGATTAAATGAAAATTACTTTAAATCCAGAAACAATTATGGATATGCATTATTAAACATCAAAGACATACACAGGGTTTTTTTTTGCCAAGTTTTAAAATCATTGGAGTATATATGGTACAATAGAGATAAAATGTAAAATAAATTAATGTTTTTTTTACATTTATGCACTGCTGCAGAACAACAATTCACTCTAAAATACCTATTCACCCTATTTTGCATATCTTCCAAAACATTTCTTTGCAGCAGCTGGGTACATTTAATGTTTCAACACAAAAAGTATGCTGCTCCGTGTTACACATCAAAATGATAGGTATAGAAGCAGAACAAAGACAAATGAGCTTGTTCAGTAGCAAAGAAAACAGTATTCGAGTAAATTACATGTTAGTCAATTTCAAGTTGCATTTTCAAGTATAATTATCATGCTTGATTGATATGGGTGCTTGATATTGTTTAATACTTGGAGATGCTCATATTTCAGTAGACAACTCCTGTAATTATCACACTGACATCAATGCTTTCTTTTAAATGGAAAAAGATCTAAGGCTAAGGATTTATTCACATACATGGAGAGAATTATCAAGTGGAAAGCAGTAGAATTCTGATGCAATATAACAAAAAAACCCATCCTTTTATGTCTTCCACCATATTTAGTGTTTTAGACACTTTTCCTTCATTGTCTGACAAGAGACATGACCACATTAAAAGGACATGGTTTAATAGAAAAGAAGCATGGTTTAACATAATGTGAACCAACTAATAAGTTTAGTTATTTAAACTGTCTTGTCTTAGCTTGCACTGTCTAAAAATTAAACGGTATTAATTTTGCAGCATAGTGTTTAGACTTGATTTTGGAGTATCTTTCTCTGTGTTTTTATGTTCATTATTTTAGCTTTCCATTCAGATAAAGGAATCAGGAATTTGTAGGGCAGCAGTAGTGGTAGCCGTGTGCAAGGCACACTACATGAAAGGTGTTGGGTGGCTAGGTGTTGGCTTTACATCCATGCAGGCCGCCGGTGGTGTTGGCTGCGAGGATCATAGGTTCTGCTGTACAATAAAGGAGACTCCCATTTGAAGGCACAGTCTTTACTGAACGGTAACTTGGTAAGGCTTTTGTACAAGGGATAGTGGGTACAAAGTTTTGTTAACTTTTCCTTTCCAGTATAAGGTATTTTTATACATACAGTATCCTTCCACTGTAGTCTACTCCAAGGCTGGTGAAGCACACTGTTTTGTCCTACTTTGTCACAGCCTAGCTTGTTGCAACAGCCATGATCAGCAAGTCTCTTTACTTGTTCAATGGCACCGCATCCTATTTTTTCCACTACTGGTGCCCAGACTCTACCGCTTGGGACCCCCACTGGTCCCACAAACTCAGTCTTGTTTAGGTCCATTACCCTTGGCATTTTGCAAGCTCACGGTTTTTCATGACATGTCATCCTATCCAAGGACCACTAATTCTGTGGAAGGCTACTCTGTATTTTGTTTGGTCAGTTCTAGTTCGCTTTACTCCCTTGTCTCTTATTCTCTTTTCTTCCATAGTTCACCTAAAATATCAGCACTGCTCACAGACACTTTCTACTCAAACTTGAACTTGTCTCTATCTAATTATCTACAGGAAGCAATCACTTGGCTTGATGCTAAGCCCCTCGCATTATGGGCTAGACCCAAACATTAACTTTGACTTACCCTAATGGCATTACCTAAATTACAGTCACTAACTCTGTCCTATACTACCCATCGTATGTACTAAGCCGTAAACCATATGTCCCTATATTATCACACCCTACACTGTACACCACGAACATTACTATATATTATACAGGCAAATATCACAATACATTACATCATGATATATACAAAGATGTATGACACTATATATAATACACATGATGCAATTGGTGTCTGCAGAGGTAGGAACGAGACAGTCCAATCCACACCCCCTTACAAATTCGTAAGCATTCAGAGTTTTATCCAGAAAAGTGGGATGATTTTTGTTTCACTTGTCATTCGTGTGTAGTCTGTATGCAATCTGTTTTTTTACAGCAACTACAGTGGCATGTAAAAGTTTTGGCACCCATTATTTGGATTTTGCATGAAATGAAGTCCAATTTGCCTTTTTTTCTCTTTTTTTGTGTTTCAGTACCATCAAAGGAAATTAACTTGACCAACAAGTTTGGTCATGTCTGTACATACCTTTAGACAGGATTAGTAAATCCATGTTATTATTTGGAGAGAAATACAACAAAACCTTGAAAAATGTGGTTTTAAAGATTCTCCCAGCCTAAAGATATTCCAAATAAGACATAAACAATGACAACAATAATTCAAGCAAGGCCAAGGCAGAACATTTACATTTCGCTCAAGATATTGGTAGACCAAAGATCAAATAATGTGATGTCAGGTGTCCATACACGTTGAAGGGTTAAGGTACTGCCACACTAAGCTATCCCGCTAGCGATCTCGTTAGCGTTGCATACTAATGAGATCGCTAGCGGGATTGTTTCTATATCGCTAAATGCGGCCACATTTAGCGATATAGTTAACGACGCTATCGCCGTTAGCGATCTTCTTAACGACTTTAGCGGTACAAAAGTACCGCTAAATCGCTAAGAAAAGGTGCCACACAGCGATTAGATACTTACCCAGCGGGAGCGCGGACGAGAAAATAGGGTCCGGAACGATTCCAGCGACGAGCGAGATCACAGCAGGAAGCTCGTCGCTGGAAGCTGCCGCACTGAACAACATCGCTAACGGGATCGCTAAATAGTGACGTTTTTTAGCGATCCCGTTAGCGATATTGTTTAGTGTGGCATACCCTTTAGACAGTAGAACATTGAAGTTTGACAACTGTTAACAAATATGATTGCCTGTTCAAATATTGGTTTGCCAAACTAGACTTACACATTTCATCATTACAGCTTTTCAGCGTACTCATTAGAAATTACTGGATTAAATAGCAGAGGTATTAAACTTTTTGAAATTTAGGTTCTAAGATCATTTGAACACTTTAATAAAGATGATGGGCAATTCTGAACAGTAGAGTTCGGGGTCCATACCAAACAGCTAGTGTTCGGGCATGGGCTCCAAACATGGACTTCTCCAGGAACGTCGTGTTACTGTTCTAATTCAGCACCCTGAACATTGGGTGCTTCCCATGCTGTCATCTGCATGACAGCGCAAGAAACACAAGTGGTTCTGATTGGCGGTAAGATTATTACTGGCAGTCAGAGATTTGCGGTTCGCACACTGTCAGATTACAATGTGAGCCAGCAGCTTTACTGTCGGTAAAAAGCTTACTTATGGTCACAGGCTTCAGCTGGTGTGAGAGTACTACACCCATCAGCCTACGCTTGCTGTCGCTGATAACAGTGAGAGCATGTGCCGCTGATGGGAGTATTCAACAGCCAGCACTTGTGCTATAAATAAATAAATAATGGAAAAAACTCAAGTGTGGTTTCTTCTATTTTTGATAACCAGCCAGGCAAAACTGACAGCTGAAGCATGCAACCCTCAGCTGTCAGCTTTATCATGGCTGGTTATCAAGAATAGGGGGCTCCCCATGCTGTTTTTTTAAATTATTTTAAAAAATAATTTAAAAAAACAACGTGGAGTCCCCCTCATTTTTGACAACCAGCCAAGCTAAAGCATAAAGCTGGGGGTAGTATTCTCAGGCTGGTAAGGGGCCATGGATATTGCCCCCACAGTCTAAAAATAGCAGCCAGCAGCTGTCACAGAAAAGGCACTTTGTCCAGCTCTTCCCACTTGCACTGGAGTCGTGACAAGTGGGATAAAATTTGTGGGGTTGATGTCAGCTGTTTTATGTTAGCTGAAATGAAGCTTTATAGACGCCCCTGCATTACTAACCCCATAGTTAGATTGTAAAAAAGACACAGCCAGAATAACATCCTTTATTTGAAAGCTTGACTGACTCATTTATTTGAAATAAAAATAAAAAGGCACAGGTATACTCACCTTATGCCTTTTCCATTGACACCCTTGTCATCTGTAAAAAAAACAGAAAATAATAAACAACCATGATACTCACCTTAAGCCCTTATCCCATGTAATAGAAAGAAAAATAATAAACAACCATATCCCTCATCTGTCCGACGTGAAGATATTCCATACTCAGGGGCGTAACTAGGAACGGCAGGGCCCCACAGCAAACTTCACAATGGGCCCCCCCCCTCGCGCGCGTTGCCAATCCCGGTCTACCCAAGTTGTGTTAAGAAAGATACCTTTATTATCCAAAATTAGAGGTTTTTGGAGTAATGATAGTGAAATAACAGAAAAGAACCAACTCCCAGGAAGCAACTGAGGTAGTGACGAAGGTAGGCTTTCTCCAGAGTAAATATGTGAAGAAACTTGTAATCCAGCCTGCAAATTGCTTTCAAAACGGATGATTTATTCAGTAGAACAACAGTCCGGTATACAGAATAATCTAAGATTGTTCTGTATACCGTACTTCTGCACCACGCCCTCACCAATTACACATGTGAGGAGTGACAGCCTCAGCTCTGCTACATGTGAGGAGTGACAGCCTCAGCTCTGCTACATGTGAGGAGTGACAGACTCAGTTCTGCTACATGTGAGGAGTGACAGCCTCAGCTCTGCTACATGTGAGGAGTGACAGCCTCAGCTCTGCTACATGTGAGTAGGGACAGCCTCAGCTCTGCTACATTCGAGGAGTGACAGCCTCAGCTCTGCTACATGTAAGGAGTGACAGCCTCATCTCTGCAACATGTGAGGAGTGACAGCCTCAGCTTTGCTACTTGTATAGCAAAGCTGAGGCTGTCACTCCGCGCATGTAGCAAAGATGAGGCTGTCACTCCTCGCATGTAGCAGAGCTGAGGTTGCTACTTGTCAC
Organism: Oophaga sylvatica; assembly: GCA_033576555.1. Lineage (NCBI taxonomy): Eukaryota > Metazoa > Chordata > Amphibia > Anura > Dendrobatidae > Oophaga > Oophaga sylvatica. The sequence continues at coordinate 461,906,340 of JARQOD010000005.1, forward strand.
ATGTAGCAGAGCTGAGGTTGTTACTTGTCACATGAGCAGAGCTGAGGTTGTTACTTGTCACATGAGCAGAGCTGAGGTTGCTACTTGTCACATGTAGCAGAGCTGAGGTTGCTACTTGTCACATGAGCAGAGCTGAGGTTGTTACTTGTCACATAAGCAGAGCTGAGGTTGTTACTTGTCACAAATAGCAGAGCTGAGGTTGCTACTTGTCACAAGTAGCAGAGTTGAGGTTGTTACTTGTCACATGTAGCAGAGCTGAGGTTGCTACTTGTCACATGTAGCAGAGCCGAGGTTGCTACTTGTCACATGTAGCAGAGCTGAGGTTGTTACTTGTCACATGTAGCAGAGCTGAGGTTGTTACTTGTCACATGTAGCAGAGCTGAGGTTGTTACTTGTCAAATGTAGCAGAGCTGAGGTTGCTACTTGTCACATGTAGCAGAGCTGAGGTTGTTACTTGTCACATGTAGCAGAGCTGAGGTTGTTACTTGTCACATGTAGCAGAGCTGAGGTTGTTACTTGTCACATGTAGCAGAGCTGAGGTTGCTACTTGTCACATGTAGCAGAGCCGAGGTTGCTACTTGTCACATGTAGCAGAGCTGAGGTTGTTACTTGTCACATGTAGCAGAGCTGAGGTTGCTACTTGTCACATGTAGCAGAGCTGAGGTTGTTACTTGTCAAATGTAGCAGAGCTGAGGTTGTTACTTGTCACATGTAGCAGAGCTGAGGTTACTTGTCACATGTAGCAGAGCTGAGGTTGCTACTTGTCACATGTAGAAGAGCTGAGGTTACTTGTCACATGTAGCAGAGCTGAGGTTGCTACTTGTCACATGAGCAGAGCTGAGGTTGTTACTTGTCACATAAGCAGAGCTGAGGTTGTTACTTGTCACAAATAGCAGAGCTGAGGTTGCTACTTGTCACAAGTAGCAGAGTTGAGGTTGTTACTTGTCACATGTAGCAGAGCTGAGGTTGCTACTTGTCACATGTAGCAGAGCCGAGGTTGCTACTTGTCACATGTAGCAGAGCTGAGGTTGTTACTTGTTACATGTAGCAGAGCTGAGGTTGTTACTTGTTACATGTAGCAGAGCTGAGGTTGCTACTTGTCACATGTAGCAGAGCTGAGGTTGTTACTTGTCACATGTAGCAGAGATCAGGGTGTCACTCGTCACTTGTAGCAACCATGAGGCTGTTACTGGGCCAGGGGGAGGCTACTGGTGACTGAGGTCCCGTGCCCAACAGGGCCCAGGGGGAGGTTAGTGGTGACTTGAGGCTTGCGTCAAACAGGGCCCAGGAGCCCGAGGCCCTGTTGGAATGCGGGCCCCTTGCTACCTGGGCCCTGTGTTGAATGTGGGCCCCCTGCACTGCAGCCTGGGGCCTGGGCCCTGTTGAATGTGGGCCCTGTTAGATCCTGCCTGCACCTGCCCTCCCAGTCACCATTGAGCAGCCAAGCCTCTTCTCACTGTTGAGAGACTCACGGTACTCACCCTGCTCGCCCGGGCTTCCACCTGCTTGTCCAGTCAGCCTGCTGCTTCATGTGGTCTGCCTGGCCGTCTGCTGTCCGCCCCCACATGCACACACGCTGTGACAGACGGACCATAATGCACTGGGCCGCAGCTTAAAGCTACAGTGCTCATTTCTGTTCGCTGTCTGCATTTACAACACTGTAGTGTCTCTTTAAAACAACACAGTGTTGTTATGCATCAGCGTTCAGAGTCAGAAGCCTGAACAAAATGTTGGGAGGGGGCCCGAGCGCGGATCCATTTGCCAGCGTGCTCGGGCCCCCCTTTTGCTCCTAAATCACAAGGCAGCTGCAGCAGGGACGGGCCCCCTTCTAGCCCGGGCCCTGTGGCAGCTGCTTCCCCTGCTTCCACTATAGTTCCGCCCCTGTCCATACTGTCCCATGACGATTTGGATGATTTGTAGAGGAGTCACATCAATGGCTGCTCTCTCCTCTAGTCGGAACACACTGACAGAAGCATAATTGCTCCTGCAGTGTCTCATGCTGACCTACCATGAGAAAGTTGACTGAACTTCAAACCTGATTAAACCAGGTGAACTAATTTATGGCAATGTGGATGTTCGGGCCCTCATTCACCTGAATGGGGTCTGGATTCAGATAGCGTTCTGGTACCTAAAGCAAACTTTTTTTGTTGTTCGGCCAAACCCACCAGACCCAAACATCTCTACATCTAATCTTCAATTTGCGAGATGAAAAAAAACTTGCCACAGTGCTGAAGCATAAGTAAGTAGGCTAATATTGTTTTATGTGGCTGCACTAGCTTCTCTATAATGTCCTGTAGCTGTGACATCTAGTGGATTATCATACATTGTACAATGGTGAAAAGAATGTACAAGCCATCCCGCCACGTCAAGGCAACCCTTTTTCAGTTCAGACCCAGTTTTTCATTTAGTTCTTAGTGCATTTTGTGCATATAAGGGTGTGACCGCCCTGCTTTTGAGCTGAAAAATCCATCCTGTCTGGCCTATGCTTCAACTGGTGGGTTCAGTCTCTCTGTCCTTGTTCACATTTACGTCACTTGACAAGTGGAAAGGTTTTTAATATTAGAGTAGGACTGTCCCACAAAGGGTTGCCTTGACGTGGCGGGATGGCTTGTACATTCTTTTGATCAAAATTATGTTTACCAAATACCCTTATTATTATTATTATTACAACTTCATGCATGTTTTGCAATATATTTTTTATTTTGTTTTATTTTAGGATATTTGTTTCTTGTTTTTTGTTTTCTCTGTTTAATGGTCATGTGTTTGATATGCATTTACATTTTGCATACACATCAACTTACTTTTTCAGTTCAGACCCAGTTTTTCATTTAGTTCTTAGTGCATTTTGTGCATATAAGGGTGTGACCGCCCTGCTTTTGAGCTGAAAAATCCATCCTGTCTGGCCTATGCTTCAACTGGTGGGTTCAGTCTCTCTGTCCTTGTTCACATTTACGTCACTTGACAAGTGGAAAGGTTTTTAATATTAGAGTAGGACTGTCCCACAAAGGGTTGCCTTGACGTGGCGGGATGGCTTGTACATTCTTTTGATCAAAATTATGTTTACCAAATACCCTTATTATTATTATTATTATTATTATTACAACTTCATGCATGTTTTGCAATATATTTTTTATTTTGTTTTATTTTAGGATATTTGTTTCTTGTTTTTTGTTTTCTCTGTTTAATGGTCATGTGTTTGATATGCATTTACATTTTGCATACACATCAACTTACTTTTTCAGTTCAGACCCAGTTTTTCATTTAGTTCTTAGTGCATTTTGTGCATATAAGGGTGTGACCGCCCTGCTTTTGAGCTGAAAAATCCATCCTGTCTGGCCTATGCTTCAACTGGTGGGTTCAGTCTCTCTGTCCTTGTTCACATTTACGTCACTTGACAAGTGGAAAGGTTTTTAATATTAGAGTAGGACTGTCCCACAAAGGGTTGCCTTGACGTGGCGGGATGGCTTGTACATTCTTTTGATCAAAATTATGTTTACCAAATACCCTTATTATTATTATTATTATTACAACTTCATGCATGTTTTGCAATATATTTTTTATTTTGTTTTATTTTAGGATATTTGTTTCTTGTTTTTTGTTTTCTCTGTTTAATGGTCATGTGTTTGATATGCATTTACATTTTGCATACACATCAACTTACTTTTTCAGTTCAGACCCAGTTTTTCATTGTACAATGGTGGTCAGTCAATGATCAGCGTTCACAATTGATCTCTTAGTGGAATTGATCCATCAATTAATTAATTATAGATGATTTAATGAGGAATAAGGGTTGACCAGTTTGAATTCAAACACTCAACATTTTTGCTTTATTGCCCAAACTGTCTGGCATTGCTTTCTCAAATTTGACTGAGAGTGGGGTGCATTTTTTCTTCCTACATGGTAGATCAACACACGGAGATGGCAAAATTGGGATTAGGAAGGTTAGTACAGGGAGGAAACAAAGGGAGTTCAGTTTTCAACAGATTCAGTTTTAGATTGATAAAGGACATGATGTTAGAGACAGCGGACAGACAATCACTGATATTCAGAAGACGATTGTATTATTGGGAGTCATCAGCAGAGAGATAGTACTGAAAACAAAATCTTTTTATGGTTTGTCCATTAGGGACAGTTTATAGGGAAAAGAGGAGGGGGCCTAGGACTGAGCCTTGAGGAACCCCGACTGTAAGGGGAAGAGAGGAAGAGAAGCCAGCAAAAGATACAGTGAAGGAACCCTCAGAAAGGTAGAAGAACCAAGAGAGAGTAGATTCCTTGAGAGCGATAGAGCCGAGCATAGTGAGGAGGAGCTAGTGATTTGAAGTGTAAAATAATGCAGAGAGATCCAATATAGAATTGTTAGGGTTCGAGCCCCCACTGCTGCACAAGAGGAGTCTCGAACCAGTCCCGCTGCGGTCCCCCATTCATCTCCATCCGCAGTGGAGCCTGCTCAGCTTATACGTCAGTCCCAGCATCTCGCCCAGTCTAACAGTGTGCAGAGGATTACTGCTGCTCCTTCAGGCTCTGCTATTGTGGCCAGTACTGGTTAGCGGCGAGCAGACGTCTTTAGGACAAAGTCCTTGTTTGCCCCTTCTGATCATGCCCAGAGTGAGATCTCTCATTGGAGATCAGGGGTCACATGCTCAGGTACTGCAGCAGCTCCTATTGGTCCGCCAGGAAGGTCCTGTGACTACTGGTGTTCTGGAACAAGTTTCATTGGTCCTTGTTTCTGGCAGGTCCTGTAGCTGTTACTATAAAAGGGTAGCATGGCTGGGCCGCCATGCGCCAGTATCAATCATCATATGCTTTGCGCCAGTGTGGTCATGCGTGTGTGTGGTTAGGGCCCGGCTGAAATAAGCCCCTAGAATACCGACTTAATCGGCGAGGAGTTTGATATGCTAGCTAGTCAGGGTCGGTGTCCTAGATGCCCTAGAATACCGGCATAACCGGTGAGGAGTTTGATTGCCGTATTCAGGGTCTGGCGTTCAGACGCCATAGATTGCGGGTGTCTCCTGCGAGGACAATAGCGCATGATAACGTTTTATGTTCGCTTAGGCTGCTTTCACACATCAGGTTTTTTGAATCAGGCATAATCCGTCCTATGCCTGATAGGACGGATCCGGCGCTGATTTTAAAAAACTGATGCAACTGATCAGGTTTTTTGCCTGATCCGTCCTGACCTTTTCAACAAGGAAATATAAAATTTCCATGTTGAAAATGCAGACTTGAATGGAGAGAGAGAGAGAGAGAGAGAGAGAGACACCTTGGACTCCGGATCAGTTTTTTGACGGATTTGTCAAAATTCTGGTCCGGCGCCATAGGTTTGCATTGTTTCCGGCCGCCTGAAGTGCCGATTCAGGCACTGTCAGGCGGCTCCGGAACAAAAAAAAAAACGTTGCAGCAAGCGTCTTGTCCGGCCGCCGGAATGTACATTTCCGACGGATCCGGCCAAAAACGGATGCAACGCAGTGACATCAGGCGCGATCCGGCGCTAATGTAAGTCTATGCTAAAAAAACGCATCCGGTACCGGATCCGTTTTTTTAAAAACACACACCCGGATCGCGCCTGATTTAAAAAGCCTGAAGTGTGAAAGTAGCCTTAGCAATCAACTGTGTACCTGGGTGCCTGACAGGACACAGAAGTTTGTCTCAGCAGCTCTGTGACGTAACAGGGTTCGCTTTCAACGCTAGACAGCGCCCTAGCGTGTTTATTTTGCGACTCAGTTGTGTTAAGTGAGTTCGCACACATCGCCATATAGCGCTGCGGCACTCCTTCTAGCGGCTCTGTGGAATAACAGAGTTCGCACATATTGCCACAGCGCGTTACGGCGTTTATTTTGGCGACTCTGCGGGATAACAGAGTTCGCTTCTTGCGCCATTTTACTAGCAGCAGGCTCCGCCTGCACGGTGGACCCCGGGCTGCAAACGCACCTCTTTACATCATATATTTTGTGCGTTCCGCAGACCCTAACATAATACTGGCGCCAGGGTCTGGCTAGAAAAATGGCGGATGACCAGCGTCTACTGCAGTACATCCAGCAGCTGGAGGGTAGGTTGGCGGCTCTTGAGCGCACAACCTCAGCTGTTCAGGCTGCTAGCGTGGCTGCAGCCAGTTTGTCTTCTGCCACCTCTGCCCCTACATTATCCCACCTCCCGCTTCCTGACAAGTTTGCCGGTGACAGCAAGCAATGTCGGGGATTCGTGAGTCAGTGCTCTATACAGCTCGAGCTTCTGGCTGCACGTTTCCCCACGGATCGGCACAAGTGGGTTTTGTACTGTCTCTACTCTCGGGCAGAGCATTGGAGTGGGCAACACCGCTGTGGGAGGGCGACGATCGTGTGGTGCGGAGTGCTCCTCGGTTTTTGGAGGCTCTGAAAAAGGTCTTTTTAGGACCTCAGGTCACGCACGATATGGCACTCCAACTGCTGGCAATGTCACAGGGCTTGTCCATGGTCAGCCAGTTCTCAGTCCAATTTCGGACTTTGGCCTCTGAATTAGAGTGGCCAGATAAAGTTCTTATTCCAGTGTTCTGGAGAGGACTGGCAGACCATGTAAAGGACGCTTTGGCTACCAGGGAGATTCCTGCCACACTGGAGAATCTTATTTCTATATCTACCCGCATCGACCTCCGTTTTCACGAGCGGAGGTTAGAGCGGACCCAGTGTAGGCAGAGGTTTCGGCTGGCACCCACCTTTGCCAAACCTCTGGAAATTCCCGTTCGGGCGTCCGACTACCCAGAGACTGTGGAGACTACTCGAGTGGGATCTAAGTCTCGGACCACTCGAGTATCCGTGGTCTGTAGAGTGTGTCAGCAGCCAGGACATTATGCCAACCGATGTCCCCAGCGAATGAGAAAACGGTCATGCTCCGTGACCATGGGTGCAGGGTCATTAGACGCGAGGGATTTTGCTCCAAAAGTGCTCCTTAAAGGGTTAATCTCTCTAGGTTCATCCACTCTTCCCGCCAAGCTTTGTGTGGACTCTGGGGCAGAGGGGAATTTTATGTCCTCCTCCTTTGCCTCTCGCCATTCCATACCGCTGGTGACGCTCGCCGAGCCAATATCGGCGAGAGTGTTGAATGGAGCAATCCTGCCCTCACAAATCACCAACCAGACTGTCTCTCTACCTCTGTCTATGTCTCCTTCACATCAGGAGAATATATCCCTTTTTGTTCTTCCTGAGGGAATAGATGAGGTTTTGTTGGGATTACCCTGGCTTCGCCACCACTCTCCCCATATTGAGTGGTCCTCTGGGAGAATACTGGGTTGGGGTGATCATTGCAGAGAAAGATGTCTCAGAGAGGACGTTCAGGTTTCCACAATGGAGATACCCATAGATCTTGATTCTCTTCCCAAGGTTTATCGGTCATACGCGGATGTATTCTCCAAAAAGGCAGCGGAGACTTTTCCGCCTCATCGCCCCTATGAATGTCCTATAGACCTCTTGCCTGGAACGGAGCCCCCTCGGGGAAGAGTGTATCCTCTCTCTCTTCCTGAGACGGAGGCCATGTCACAATACATCCAGGAAAATCTAGCAAGAGGGTTTATTAGGAAGTCAGTGTCACCAGCAGGGGCAGGATTTTTCTTTGTGCAGAAGAAGAATGGAGAATTACGACTGTGTATAGACTATAGGGGTCTTAACGCCATTACCGTTAAGAACAAATATCCTTTGTCCCTAATATCTGAGCTCTTTGATAGGCTCCGGGGAGCAAGGTTATTTACTAAGCTGGATCTTCGTGGTGCCTATAACCTGATCCGCATCCGTGAGGGGGATGAATGGAAGATGGCGTTCAATACCAGAGATGGACATTACGAATATCTTGTGATGCCATTTGGGCTCTGTAATGCTCCAGCCGTCTTCCAAGATTTCGTAAATGACATCTTCCGGGACATGCTTGCCACCTCTGTGGTAGTCTATCTGGATGACATTCTCATCTTTTCTCCAGATATGGACACCCACCAGAGATATGTTTGCAGGGTCTTCGACCTCTTGCGGGCAAATTCCTTATATGCGAAGTTGGAGAAGTGTGTGTTTGAGCAGGAGTCTTTGCCATTCCTGGGCTATATCATCTCCACTCAGGGATTGGCTATGGATTCTGCCAAACTACAGGCTGTAATGGATTGGCAAGAACCCCACTCTCTTAAAGCGGTACAGCGCTTTATGGGATTCATTAATTACTATCGCCAATTCATTCCCCACTTCTCTACTTTGGTTGCTCCCTTGGTAGCCCTCACCAAGAAAGGAGCCAATCCCAAATTGTGGTCAGAGGAGATCTCCAAGGCCTTTACTTCAATCAAGTCCCATTTTGCTAGCGCTCCTATCCTACATCGTCCCGAGGTTGATAAGCCTTTTATATTGGAGGTAGATGCCTCGTCCGTTGGTGCTGGAGCAGTCCTTTTTCAAAAGGATGCTCAAGGTCGTAAACATCCGTGCTTCTTCTTCTCCAAGAACTTCACACGAGCGGAGAGGAATTATTCCAATGGGATAGGGAGTTGCTAACCATGAAGTTGGCCTTTTCCGAGTGGAGACATCTACTGGAGGGGGCTCGCTTTCCCTTCCAAGTTATTATTATTATTATTGTTTATTTCTATAGCACCATTGATTCCATGGTGCTGTACATGAGAAGGGGTTACATACAAATTACAGGTATCACTTACAGTAAACAAACTAACAATGACAGACTGATACAGAGGGGAGAGGACCCTGCCCTTTCGGGCTTACATTCTACAGGATTGTGAGGCAGGAGACAGTAGGTCGGGGGGTTGCAGCAGTTCCGGTGTTGGTTGAGGCAATATCTCCGGTAGTGGTGAGGAGGTAGCAGGGTCATTGCAGGCTGTAGGCTTTCCTGAAGAGGTGAGTTTTCAGGTTCCGTCTGAAGGATCCGAATGTGTTTGATAGTCGGACGTGTTGGGGGAAAGAATTCCAGAGGATGGGGGATATTCGGGAGAAGTCTTGGAGGCGGTTGGGTGAGGAGCGAATAAGTGTGGAGGAGAGAAGAATGTCTTGGGAGGATCGGAGATTACGTGAGGGAAGATATCGGGAGATTAGTTCAGAGATATAAGGAGGAGACAGATTATAGATGGCCTTGTAGGTCAGTATTAGTAATTTGAACTGGATACGCTGAGGGAATGGGAGCCAGTGAAGAGATTTGCAGATGGGAGAAGCGGAGTAGTAGCGAGGAGAGAGGTGAATTAGTCGTGCAGCAGAGTTAAGGATGGACTGGAGAGGTGCGAGGGTGTTAGCAGGGAGGCCAGAGAAAAGGGTGTTGCAGTAGTCGAGGCGGGAGATGATGAGGGCGTGCACAATCATTTTAGTAGATTGAGGGTTGAGGAAAGGACGGATTCTTGAAATATTTTTGAGCTGAAGGCGACAGGAGGTAGAAAGAGCTTGGATGTGCGGTTTGAAGGACAGGGCAGAGTCAAGGGTTACTTCGAGGCAGCGGACTTCTGGTACGGGGGAAAGCGTGATGTCGTTAATTGTGATAGATAGGTCAGGTAAGGAAGATCTGTGGGATGGGGGAAAGATTATGAGTTCAGATTTGTCCACATTGAGTTTGAGGAAGCGGGAGGAGAAGAAGGAGGATATGGCTGATAGACACTCCGGGATTCTGGATAGCAGAGAGGTGATGTCTGGGCCAGAGAGGTAGATCTGAGTGTCATCAGCGTAAAGGTGGTACTGGAATCCGTGGGACTTTATGAGTTGCCCCAGGCCAAGTGTATAGATTGAGAAGAGTAGGGGTCCTAGAACAGATCCTTGGGGGACTCCAACGGAGAGAGGGTGGGACGAGGAGGTAGTGTGTGAGTGGGAAACGCTGAATGTGCGGTTGGAAAGGTATGAGGAGATCCAGGATAGTGCGAGGTCCAAGTGTTCGCTGACCACAAAAATTTGGTCTATTTACAGACCACCCAGCGGCTAAATTCCCGTCAGGCCAGATGGTCCCTGTTCTTCTCCCGGTTCCATTTCACCCTCCATTTTCTCTCAGGGGAGAAGAACATTCGTGCTGATGCTCTGTCTCGCTCCGTGGTGTCCTCTGAGGAGGTGGAGGAGGAGCCTCGGCTGATTGTCCCCACAGAGAGCCTAAGAACTGTGGCCCCGGTTTCGCTTGAGTCTGTGCCTCCGGGCAAGACTTTTGTGCCCATCAATTTGTGACCGGAGGTACTCTGTTGGGCACACTCGTCCAGGGTGGGTGGACATTTTGGGGCAAAGAGGACATCTGAGTTGCTGGCGAGGACATACTTGTGGCCACATATGGTCCATGACATCAGGGAATACGTTCAGGCGTGCGTCTCCTGCGCCAAGAATAAGTCCCCTCGACAACGGCCAGCTGGGTTACTTTTTCCTTTACCGGTGGCAGACAGGCCCTGGGAGATGGTCGGGATGGATTTTGTGGGGGGCTTACCCAAGTCTCGGGGCTGCACCATCATCTGGGTGATAACCGACCACTTCTCCAAAATGGTGCACTTGGTGCCGTTACCACGGTTACCGTCTGCACTGGCCTTGGCAGCATTATTCATTAGGCATATTTTCCGCCTACACGGTATGCCAGACAAAATTGTCAGTGATCGAGGTCCCCAGTTTGCGTCTCAGTTCTGGAGAGAGCTGTGTCGTTTACTCAGCATTGAGTTGAATCTTTCCTCTGCATACCATCCCGAGACAAATGGGTTGGTAAAGAGGGCCAACCAGACCTTGGTCACAAACTTGCGACATTTTGTCTCTGCCAGGCAGGATGACTGGGCATCCTTGCTACCGTGGGCTGAGTTCGCTCTAAATAATGCTGTGGCTGACTCCACCGGACAGACCCCATTCCTCCTGAACTACGGTCAGCATCCGCGGATACCAGTGCCCATGCCCGTGTCTTCCGCCGATTCCAGGGTGGCAGACTGGGCTGTGGAGGCACGAGACATTTGGGACCGCACCCAGGATGCCATTCAGGCCTCCAAAGAGAGGATGAGGTCTTCGGCCGATGCCCATCAGCGCCCCGCTCCTACATTTGCTCCGGGTGACCTAGTGTGGCTCTCTGCCCGAAACATCAGGCTACGTGTAGAGTCCACCAAGTTGGCACCTCGCTTTTTGGGTTACTTTAAAGTTCTTGAGCAGGTGAACCCGGTGGTTTACCACCTAGCCCTTCCGCCTCGCCTTGGTATCACTGACACCTTTCACGTGTCCCTCCTGAAACCCATGGCCATTTCCCGGTTTTCCGAGTCATCTGCCGGGACGTCGGGTTCATCTACCGATGATCATGAGGTGAACGCCATTGTTGGGTGCAAGGTGGTACGAGGCAAAAAATTTTATTTGGTGGATTGGAGGGGTTATGGGCCTGAGGATAGGTACTGGGAGCCTGCCGAGCATGTTCACGCTCCGCAGCTCATCGCTGCCTTTGAGCGCAGCGAGGCCCAAAGAAGGGGGGCCATGTTAGGGTTCGAGTTCCCGCTGCTGCACAAGAGGAGTCTCGAACCAGTCCCGCTGCGGTCCCCCATTCATCTCCATCCGCAGTGGAGCCTGCTCAGCTTATACGTCAGTCCCAGCATCTCGCCCAGTCAAACAGTGTGCAGAGGATTACTGCTGCTCCTTCAGGCTCTGCTATTGTGGCCAGTACTGGTTAGCGGCGAGCAGACGTCTTTAGGACAAAGTCCTTGTTTTCCCCTTCTGAGCATGCCCAGAGTGAGATCTCTCATTGGAGATCAGGGGTCACATGCTCAGGTACTGCAGCAGCTCCTATTGGTCCGCCAGGAAGGTCCTGTGACTACTGGTGTTCTGGAACAAGTTTCATTGGTCCTTGTTTCTGGCAGGTCCCGTAGCTGTTACTATAAAAGGGTAGCATGGTTGGGCCGCCATGCGCCAGTATCAATCGTCATATGCTTTGCGCCAGTGTGGTCATGCATGTGTGTGGTTAGGGCCCGGCTGAAATAAGCCCCTAGAATACCGACTTAATCGGTGACGAGTTTGGTATGCTAGTTGGTCAGAGTCGGTGTCCTAGATGCCCTAGATTACCGGCATAACCGGTGAGGAGTTTGATTGCCGTATTCAGGGTCTGGCGTTCAGACGCCATAGATTGCGGGTGTCTCCCGCGAGGACAATAGCGCATGATCACGTTTTATGTTCGCTTAGCAATGAGCTGTGTACCTGGGTGCCTGTCAGGACATAGAAGTTTGTCTCAGCGGCTCTGTAACATAACAGGGTTCGCTTTCAACGCTAGACAGCGCCCTACCTTGTTTATTTTGCGACTCAGTGGTGTTAAGTGAGTTCGCACACATCGCCATATAGCGCTGCGGCACTCCTTCTAGCGGCTCTGTGGAATAACAGAGTTCGCACATATTGCCACAGCGCGCTACGGCGTTTATTTTGGCGAGTCTGCGGGATAACAGAGTTCGCTTCTTGCGCCATTTTACTAGCAGCAGGCTCCGCCTGCACGGTGGACCCCGGGCTGCGAACGCACCTCTTTACATCATATATTTGGTGCGTTCCGCAGACCCTAACATACAATAATGGCCATTAGATTTATATGTTAGTAGATCATTAGAGACTTTTGGTTTTGGCAGCTTTCAGCAGAGTGTAAGGAGTGGAACTCAGATTGTAAAGTGTCAAGGTGCAAGATGGGACAGTGAATTAGACAAGAGTAGGCCAAATACTGTTGCAATAATGGAATTTATGATGTTTATCAGCTGGTAAAATTAGTAATATACTTGTCATTTCCTCTTTTACACTATATACTGTAAACACCAGTGTGAAAACTAAAACTGTCCCTTTGCTGAAAACAAGTTCTTCAGGTGTTTAATTTTTAGTTAATGATTCCTTAAAATAATGTATTATTTTGTGTTATATTTATTGTATAAGACCATAATGTAAATTAGCTTACGTGTTTCCACATAGTTCAAAACTTCTGACATATCATACGACATGTAAAAATAATTACTTAAAGAAAAAGACTCTTTATTAACCGTGCAGTGCATGTCAGGAAGTCTCACAGGTCAGTGCACAGAAGGTGCAGCGCTGACAGCTTCTGTAGCATGCAGATGCTGCTTCGTCGTCATGCTATAGAAGCGATCAGCCTGCAAAAAATCAATGTCCCATAGAGAGACAAAGTGTAAAAGTAAGAATTAAATGAAAAAAAAATTAAAATAATTGTAAATTATTTAAAAAAATAATAAAAAATAAAAAATCAATATTTATTCTGTCACTAAATAAATATTTGAATAAAAAAAAATCTAAGCAATAAAAGTACACATATTTGGTATTGCCACATCCGTAATGACCCGACCTATAAAACTGTCCCACTAGTTAACCTCTTTAGTGAACACCATAAAAAAGGCAAAAACCGCCGAACAAAAAGTGGAATAACACGCGATTAAAAAGATGGATATAAAAAAAATTGTACCGCTGAAAACGTCATCTTGTCCTGCAAATAACGAGCCACCATACAGCGTCATCAATGAAAAAATAAAAAAGTTATAGCTCTCAGAAAACAGTGATGCAAAAAAAATTATTTTTTCTATAAAATAGTTTTTATTATATAAAAGCGCCAAAACATAAAAAATGATATAAATGAGGTATCGCTGTAATCGTACTGACCCGAAGAATAAAACTGCCTTATCAATTTTACCACATGCGGATCGGTGTAAACGCTCCCCAAAAGAAATTCATGAACTGCTGGTTTTTGCTCATTCTGTCTCCCAAAAATCGGAATAGAAAGTGATCAAAAATTGTCATGTGCCAAATGGTACCAATAAAAACATCAACTTGTCCTGCAAAAAACAAGACCTCACATGACTATGTGGGCCAAAATATGGAAAAATTATAGCTCTCAAAATGTGGTGATGCAAAAACTATTTTTTGCTATAAAAAGCAACTTTTATTGTGTGACAGCTGCGAAACATAAAAACCCACTATAAATAGCAAATCAAACCCTCCTTTATCACCACCTTAGTTAGGGAAAAATAATAAAATAAAAAAATGTATGTATTTCCATTTTCCCACTAAGGTTAGGGTTAGGGCTAGGGTTAGGGTTAGGGCTAACATTAGGGTTAGGGTTGGGGCTAAATTTAGGGTTAAAGTTGGGTATCAAGTTAGGGTTGAGGCTAAAGTTAGGGTTAGGGTTGGGGCTAACGTTAGGGTTAGGGTTGAGGCTAGAGTTGGGGTTAGGGTTTGGATTAGAATTACAGTTGGGATTAGTGTTAGGGGTGTGTTAGGGTTAGGTTTGTGGTTAGGGTTATGGTTAGGGTTGGGATTAGGGTTAAGGGTGTGTTGGGGTTAGGGTTGGAGTTAGAATTGGGGGAGTTTCCATTGTTTAGGCACATCAGGGGCTCTCCAAACGCAACATGGTGTCTGATTTCAGTTCCAGCCAATTCTGAGTGAAAAATTCAAACGATGCTCCTTCCCTTCCCAACTCTGCCATGCACCCAAACAGTGGTTTACCCCCACATATGGGGTATCAGCATACTTAGGAAAAATTGCACAAGAACTGTTGGGGTCAAATCTCTCCTGTTACCCTTGGTAAAATAAAAAATTGGTGGCAAACAGGTCAATTTTGTGGAAAAAATGTTTTTTTTGTTTTTACTGCTCTAAGTTATAAACTTCTGTGAAGCACTTGGGGGTTCAAAGTGCTCACCGCATATCTAGAGAAGTTCCTTAGGGGGTCTACTTTCAAAAATAGTGTCACTTGTGGGGGGTTTCCACTGTTTAAGCACATCAGGGGCCCTCCAAACGCGACATGGCGTCTGATCTCAATTCCAGCCAATTTGCATTGAAAAGTCAAACGGCGCTTCTTCCCTTCCGATCTATCAGCGTACTCAGGACAAATTGCACAACAACTTTTGGGGTCCAATTTGTCCTGTCACCCTTGGTAAAATAAAAAAATTGAATCTGAACTGAATTTTTTGTCAAAAAAAGTTAAATGTTCATTTTTTATTAAATATTCCAAAAATTCCTGTGAAGCACCTGAATGGTTAATAAACTTCTTGAATGTGGTTTTGAGCACCTTCAGCGTTGCAGTTATTACAATGGTGTCACTTTTGGGTATTTTCTATCATATAGACACCTCAAAGTGACTTCAAATGTGATGTGGTCCCTAAAAAAAAAATGGTGTTGTAAAAATGAGAAATCGCTGGTCAATTTTAACCCTTATAACTTCCTAACAAAAAAATTTTTGGTTCCAAAAATGTGCTGATGTAAAGTAGACATCTGGGAAATGTTATTTATTAACTATTTTGTGTGACATGACTCTCTGATTTAACCCCTTAATGTCCATTGACGTGCACAGTCCGTCATGGCAAGGTGTCAGTTTTGGCACCTTGACGGACTGTGCACATGATGCCTTTGAACTACCACTGCGTGTAAACACGCAGTGGTAGTTCAGTGCCGACAGCTGTCACAGACAGCTGACAGGCACGGCAAGTGGTGCGGGGACCTTTGCCATCGGTCCCCGCACCTACAGCACTGTGATTGGTCAGTTAATCTGACTGACCAAACACAGCAGCAATCGCGCTGGAGATGCTGAAATTTCAGCATCTCCAGCGCGATCAGTGCAGGAGCCGGCGCTGCAGTGGCCGAGCTTCCTGTACTGACAGCCAGGAGTGGCGCCCCCACCGCCCCTGGCTGTTAACCCCCTGACTGCTGCGATCGAGCGCGATCGCAGCGCTCAGGGGGGAGGCAGAGGGTCGGGAGCTCCCTCTGCCTCAGATCAGTGCCCTGCAATGTATTTGCAGGGCCCGATCTCTGCCTTGATGACCCGGGGGTTGTCATGACAACCTCCGGGTCATCTAGCTACGGAAAGATGCTGTGATCATGGTCACAGCAGCTTTCACTATAGTTACAATGCATTGCAATGCTGGAGCATTGCAATGCATTGTAACTGCAATCAAAAGTAAAAAAGTGAAAGTCCCATAAAGGGACAAGTTAAAAAAAAGCATTTTTTTTAAAAATTTAAAAAAAAAATATTAAAAAATAATTTAAAAAAAAATCCCCTAAAAAATACACATTTTTATGTAATAAAAAAAACAAAAAACAAAAAAAATACACATGTTTGGTATCGCTGCGTCCATAAAAATCCCATCTATAAAAGTGTAACCCTAGTCAACCCCTTCAGTGAAAGCCGTAAAAAAAAACAAAAAAGTAGTAAATTATACTTTTTCCAAGCGGTATCATCATACCGCTTGGAAAAAGTGCAATAACACGCGATCAAAAAGTGGGAAATAAATAACCATGGTACCGCTGAAAACGTCATCTTGTCCCGCAAAAAACAAGCCACTATACAGCATCATCAGCGAAAAAATAAAAAAGTTATAGCTCGCGGAATAAACTGATGCAAAAATAATTATTTTTTCTATAAAATTTTTTATTGTGTAAAAAACGCCAAAACACAAAAAAAATATATAAATGAGGTATCACTGTAATTGTAGTGACCCGAAGAATAAAACTGTTTTATCAATTTTACCACACGCGGAACGGAGGAAAAAAAAAAAAATTCCTGAATTGCTGCTTTTTGTTCATTCTGCTTTCACAAAAATCGGAATAAGAAGCGATCAAAAAAATGTTATGTGCCCGAATATGGTACCAATAAAAACGTCAGCTCGTCCCGCAAAAAATAAGCCCATAGATAACCCTGTCGGCCGTAATATGGAAAAATTATAGCTCTCAAAATACGGCGATGCAAAAATTTCTTACAAAAAATTATTCCCAAAAAAAAAGCGTCTTTTAAAGTGTGACAGAAGCTAAACATGAAAAAAGGGTATAAATCTGGTATCGCCGTAATCGCACCGACCCGAGGAATAAAGTCGCCTAATCACTAATACCACATGAGGAATGGCGTAAAAAAGAAAACCAATTCTTCACCTTTTGTGGATTTGTTCATTCTGCCTCCCAAAGATCGCAGTAAGACGATCACAGTGGTTCCCCCCCACATATGAGGTATCAGCGTACTCAGGACAAAATGCACTTCAACTTTTGGGGCCCTATTTCTCCTGTTACCCTTATAAAAATAAAAATTTGGGGGCAAAAAGGTCATTTTTGTGGAAAAAAATATGATTTTTTTATTTTCACGGCTCTACGTTATAAACTTCTGTGAAGCCCTTGGAGGTTCAAAGTGCTGACCACACATCTAGATAAGTTCCTTGGGGGTCTAGTTTGCAAAATGGGGTCATTTGTGTGGGGTTTCTACTGTTTAGGCACAACAGGGGCTCTACAAGCGCAACATGACACCCGCAGACCATTCCATCAAAGTCTGCATTTAAAAACGGTGCTCCTTCCCTTCCGAGCTCTGCCATGCGTCAAAATAGTGGTTCCCCCCCACATATGGGGTATCAGCGTACTCAGGACAAATTGCACAATAGCTTTTGGGGTCCTATTTCTCCTGTTACCCTTATAAAAATAAAAATTTGGGGGCAAAAAGATCATTTTTGTGGAAAAAATATGATTTTTTTTATTTTCACGGCTCTATGTTATAAACTTCTGTGAAGCCCTTGGGGGTTCAAAGTGCTAACCACACATCTAGATAAGTTCCTTGGGGGTATAGTTTGCAAAATGGGGTCACTAGTGGGGGGTTTCTACTGTTTAGGCACATCAGATGCTCTCCAAGCGCGACATGACACCCGCAGACCATTCCATCAAAGTCTGCATTTAAAAACGGTGCTCCTTCCCTTCCGAGCTCTGCCATGCATCAAAATAGTGGTTCCCCCCACATATGGGGTATCAGCGTACTCAGGACAAATTGCACAATAGCTTTTGGGGTCCTATTTCTCCTGTTACCCTTATAAAAATAAAAATTTGGGGGCAAAAAGATTATTTTTTTGTAAAAAAATATGATTTTTTTATTTTCACGGCTCTACGTTATAAACTTCTGTGAAGCACTTGGGGGTTCAAAGTGCTCACCACACATCTAGATAAGTTCCTTGGGGGGTCTAGTTTCCAAAATGGAGTCACTTGTGGGGGGTTTCTACTGTTTAGGCACATAAGTGGCTCTCCAAACGTGACATGACACCCTCAGACCATTCCATCAAAGTCTGCATTTGAAAAAGGCGCTCCTTCCCTTCCGAGCTCTGCCATGCGTCAAAATAGTGGTTCCCCCCCACATATGGGGTATCAGCGTACTCAGGACAAATTGCACAATAACTTTTGGGGTCCTGTTACCATTTTGAAAATAAAAATTGGGGGTGGAAAGATCATTTTTGTGGAAAAGATATGATTTTTTAATTTTACAGCTCTACGTTATAACCTTCTGTGAAGCCTATGGGGGTTCAAAGCTCTCACCACACATCTACATAAGTTCCTTGGTTGGTCTAGTTTCCAAAATGGGGTCACTTGTGGGGGGTTTCCACTGTTTAGGCACACAGGGACTCTCCAAATGTGACATGTGTCCAATCTCAATTCCAGCCAAAAAAGTCAAATGGCGCTGCTTCCCTTCCAAGCTCTGCCATGCGCCCGAATAGTGGTTTACCCCCACATATGGGGTATCAGCATACTCAGGACAAATTGCACAATAACTTTTGGGGTCCTGTTACCCTTTGGAAAATAAAAATTGGGGGTGGAAAGATCATTTTTGTGGAAAAGATATGATTTTTTAATTTTACGGCTCTACGTTATAACCTTCTGTGAAGCCCTTGGGGGTTCAAAGCTCTCACCACACATCTAGATAAGTTCTTTGGGGGGCCTAGTTTCCAAAATAGGGTCACTTGTGGGGGGTTTCCACTGTTTAGGCACACAGGTACTCTCCAAATGCGACATGGCGTCCAGTCTCAATTCCAGCCAAAAAAGTCAAATGGCGCTGCCTTCCTTCCGAGCTCTGCCATGTGCTCAAATAGTGGTTTACCCCCACAAATGGGGTATCAGCGTACTCAGGACTAATTGTACAATAACTTTTGGGGTCCTTTTATCCTTTGGAAAATAAAAATTGGGATGAAAAGATCATTTTTGTGGAAAAAATATGATTTTTTTAATTTTACGGCTCTACGTTATAACCTTCTGTGAAGCCCTTGGGGGTTCAAAGCTCTCACAACACATTTAGATAAGTTCCTTTGGGGGTCTAGTTTCCAAAATGGGGTCACTTGTGGGGGGTTTCCACTGTTTAGGCACACAGGGACTCTCCAAATGCGACATGGCGTCCAATCTCAATTCCAGCCAAAAAAGTCAAATGGCGCTGCTTCCCTTCCAAGCTCTGCCATGCGCCCAAATAGTGGTTTACCCCCACACATGGGGTATCGGTGTACTGAGGAGAAATTGTACAACAAATATTGTGGTTCATTTTCTCCTGATACCCTTGACAAAATTTAAAAAAATTGTGTCGAAAGAAAAATTTTGGGAAAAAAAGTTAAATGCTCATTTTTTCCTTCCACATTGCTTCAATTCTTGTGAAGTACCTAAATGGTTAATAAACTTCTTGAATGTGGCTTTGAACACCTTGAGGGGTGCAGTTTTTAGAATGGTGTCACTTTTGGGTATTTTCTGTCATATTGACCCTCAAATTCACTTCAAATGTGAGGTGGTCCCTAAAAAAAATGGTTTTGTAAATTTTGTTGGAAAAATGAGAAATCGCTGGTCAACTTTTAACACTTATAACTTCCTAACAAAAAAAAATTTTGGTTCCAAAATTGTGCTGATGTAAGGTAGACATGTGGAAAATGTTATTTATTAACTATTTTTTGTGAAATATCTCTCTGATTTAATGGCATAAAAATTAAAAGTTTGAAAATTGCAAAATTTTCAAAATTTTTGCCATATTTCCGTTTTTCATAAATAAATGCAAGTTATATTGAAGAAATTTTACCACTATCATGAAGTACATTATGTCACGAGAAAACAGTCTCAGAATCGCCAAGATCCGTTGAAGCGTTCCAGAGTTATAAGTGCATAAAGTGACAGTGGTCAGAATTGTAAAAATTGGCCTGGTCTTTAACCTACAAAATGGCTTGGTCGTTAAGGGGTTAAGGGCATAATAATTGAAATTTTGAAAATTGCGAAATTTTCAAAATTTTTGCCAAATTTCCATTTTTTTTCACAAAAAAACACAAGTTATATCAAAGAACTATTACCACTAACGTGAAGTACAATATGTCATGAAAAAACAGTCTCAGAATCGCCAAGATCTGTTAAAGAGTTCCAGAGTTATAACCTCATAAATTGACAGTAGTCAGAATTGTAAAAATTGGCCTGGTCATTAACGTGCAAACCACCCTCGGGGTAAAGGGATTATTATAATATTCGGATTTAGAAACAACAATAAACACAACTAAGAAATTTGTGAAATTATTGGACAACTTATTAGATGACGTGTGCTCACATTTTCCTTTTTTTATGAATGAGAAACCAAAAAATACCAAAGTGATGCCTATAAAAGATAAATTATTTCCTAACACAATATATTTTGAAATTCAATATGTTGCTCTGTGTTAAGTGTTAAGTTACAATTTTTCAGCAACTTGGTATATTTAACATATTGCACCTGATTTATCAAAGCGTTTTTGCAAGAAACATTAAGTTGCCAAATTTTTGTGCAACTTGACGGTGCACAAAATTATGTAACTTTCATGCCAGTTTCAACCAGGCCCACCAAAACGAGCAGAACTGGAGCTAGACTGAGGTGGAACAGTTTGTCTAATTCAGGGGTGGGGAATCTTTTTTCTGCCAATGGCCATTTGGAAATTTATACCATCTTTCAGGGGCCGTACAAATTCCGCCCACAAAGTACATCCTGACTCTGGCACTGGTGTCAGGACGTAATCTTTCATTGCATGCCCTTCAGTCTTCAGTAGTGAACACTGCGTGTGTGTGCTAAAAGAGCAAGAAGAAATTAACGAGCTAGTTGCAATCAAAATACTGCTCCCTGCCCAAGAATGCGGTCCTTGAGAATCTGTCCGGGGGCCGGATAAAAGGTAATCAATGGCTGTAAATGGCCCTGGGGCCTGAGGTTCACCACCCCTGGTCTTATTCATGACGAGCTTTGGTGAACCTTATTCCACAAATATTTTTCCTATCTGATTGGCGTAATATGTGTGGCAAGGAGCATGGAGGCACATGAAACTTTTAAGATGCACCTGATTTATTTAGAGGAGTGTGTTGCTTAATGAATTAGGAGATCTGACTGACACACGCCACCTCATAAAGATCAGCATCGTTGACTCCTGTCTTGCAGAATCGGGAGCATTGTGTATCAAGTTAAAAAAATGTTAAATCTGCAAATTAAATATTATGAACTAAGTATTTTAATGCAAGAGACAATATATTCATATAACCTAATAGAGTCTTTTCTAGTGGTACTGCCTACAATTTTGATTAAAAAAGCCAGAACATTAATGAATTTGCTTAAATAATACTGTTTATAGAAAGTTTGGGTTACATTGGGAACAATGGGCCTTAAATTTCACACAAAATCATACTAAAAAGATACAATTCTTTTAACCAGTAGCGTAGCTGCCGGGGGGGGCAGAGGGGACCATCTCCCCGGGCCTCATGTCCTGAGGGGGCCCACCCAGAGCTACGTTATTGTAACTGTATCAGCATGCACAGAGCGCCCATACAGTTACATTCTGCGGCAGAGCATGGAGAATCGATCTCCCTGCACTGCCGCCAGGCCGCTATGGGGCCCCTGAGCAGGTGCGGGGGAACTGATGCCAGCAGTGGGCCCCCCGTCATCGCAATTGATGAGAGAAGGAGCGATACGCTCCTTCTCCCATCATTCCCCTTTCAGCGTCTGACGCAGACACTGAGAGTGGGCGCGATGACGTCACTACCCAGCGCCTGCTGTCAGGAGATGAGCTGGAGCTCAGAGCAGTGCAGGAGCCAGGAGGAAGAGAGGTGAGTATTGGATTTATTTTTTTTTATAGAGGTGCATCATACTATATAGGTTTGAGGGGGGCTGAGTCTGCCTGGGGGGCTGCATTATAAGTCTGCCTGGTGGATTGCATTATATTAGCATCTGCCTATGGGATCTGCCTTATTTTAGAGTCTGTCTATGGGGGGCTGCATTATATTAGAGTCTGCCTATGGAGGGGCTGCCTTACATTACAGTCTGCTTATGGGGGGCTGCATTATACTATAGAGTCTGCCTATGGGGAGTGCATTATACTATATAGAGTCTGCCTATAAGGATTGCATTATACTATATGGAGGCTATCTAAGTGGCCATCATACAGTGTGGTGATTATAGTAACGGGGCCATCATACAGTGTTGGAGCCATCAAACAGTTTGGGGAACACTAAGGGGTCAGTATGTATGCAGTGAGGGGCATTATACTGTATATAAGAGAGCATCATGCTGTATATAGGGAAACTGTACACAGGGAGACACGGGACATTATTAAATGTAAAGTGGGCACTTATAGGGGAACTCAGGTTACTGTGACTGTGAAAGAGGCACACAGAGGGCATTATTACATTCTAGGGGACAAAATGTGGCCACTGTTTTCTAGGGCACTTGCACCCGGCATTACTATATTATAGAGAGTTGCTTTAGAATTTAAAGGGCACAGAGAACCACACAGCAGGTGCAGTAATAGATACACATACGGCAACAGCGACTCAGCATTGGGGTATCAGCAGGATAAGGAGTTTGTGCAGGTTGGGGATAGATGGTGGCAGTGCTGAAAATATGAGCCGTGAAATGTGTCTTTCTTGTAATCTCTGCAGCCGAGTCCTAGCTAGAGAAGTTGTCATGTCGGTCTGGGCCAGATGGAAAAGACGGGAAAAGTGAACGATTCCATCAGAAAGAATGTCAGTGGTAAGTCGCCATCTATAACTGTGCAGTAATTACTTATATGTTTTGTAGGACTGGTATTTACCACTGTCCATATGGCGGTAATATCCATGTTGGTCTTTATATAGAGATTATTTTTAGTAACAGCGCAGTCTCCTACATCCACTATTAGGGTACGTCACTGAGTTGTAATCAATGTTACCTGGTTAGGAGCCCACTCAGAAGTTTTGCCCCCCCCAGAACCAAAACCCTAGCTACGCCTCTGGTTTTAACATTTCAAATGTAAACCAACACCCTATTAAGAGGTAGTTACACACAGGAGTTTTTTGGGAAAAAAAACTCTACTGCAGTTTGTGTGAAGATTTTTTTTACCCAAAGTCAGAAGTGGATTAAAAAAGAAAGGAAAATATGACTGTTTTGCTAAAAAAAAAAACTGCTCCAAAAACTGATATTTTTCTTCCAATTACTCCTGTGTGTGAAACAAGCTTATAGCAGATTTTTTTTGTCACCGACTCACCGGTCATCAATATGCATCCCCTACATTTCTGTAGGCTGACTGTGAGACTATATCTGTATTCTGAAAAGAACCAGGAAATTCAAGTAAACTAATTACAGTCATGCAGCTCACAAGAAACACTTTTGCTAGGCAATAAATTGAAAGTATTTATTTTCCAGAAGCGCTCTATAATTAAAGAGAATGTTTCAAGTTAGAATTGTCCCCTTTGCTTATTGTTAATGGTCGATCCTATGCTATCGGCTTTCAGCTTTTTAACATTATCATTGCAATGCTCCTGTGGATCATAATAGGATTCCAGCAAGTATGTCTTTTTTTGAGACCTCAGTGGCCACTGTGAAAACTGCAATACTTCAGGATTATTTTTGTTGTATGCTTAGAAAACAATTTAAACACTAAATAATTTCTTGAATGTTTAAGCTTTCATGGTATAATGAGAAATTCCATTTAGAAAGGTTTTCCCATTAAGCCTATTCAGTTAAAGATTGCTGAACTTAAGTTGCATCACACACTACGCTGTAGATATGTATGTAGCCTTTTACTTTTCTCTGATGTCATGCTGTCATTTTCAGTTCATCAGTTTTCTGCATCAATGAACAAAACTATCAGAAAAAACAGTGTTGCATTGTTGTCTCAGGCATGCCAGCGGCAAGCATTGTATATATATATATATATATATATATATATATATACACAGTGAAGGAAATAATTATTTGATCCCTTGCTGATTTTGTAAGTTTGCCCACTGACAAAGACATCAAGAGTCTATAATTTTAATGGTAGGTTAATTTTAACATTGAGAGATAGAATATCAAAAATAAAATCCAGAAAATCACATTGTATAAATTATATAAATTTATTTGCATTTTGCAGAGAGAAATAAGTATTTGATCCCCTACCAACCATTAAGAGTTCTGGCTCCTACAGACCAGTTAGACGCTTCTAATCACCTCGTTACCTGCATTAAAGACAGCTGTCTTACATAGTCACCATTATAAAAGACTCCTGTCCACAGACTCAATTAATCAGTCAGACTCTAACCTCTACAATATTGGCAAGACCAAAGAGCTTTATAATGATGTCAGGGACAAGATCGTAGACCTGCACAAAGCTGGAATGGGCTACAAAACTAAAAGTAAGACACTGGTTGAGAAGGAGGCAACTGTTGGTACAGTAGTAAGAAAATGGAAGAAATACAAAGTGACCGTCAATCGACATCGATCTGGGGCACAATGCAAAATCTCACCTCGTGGGGCATCCTTGATCATGAGGAAGGTGAGAGATCAGCCTAAAACTACACGGGGGAACTTGTTAATGATCTCCAGGCAGCTGGGACCACAGTCACCAAGAAAACCATTGGTAACACATTACGCAGTAAAGTTTAAAATCCTGCAGTGCTCGCAAGGTCCCCTTGCTCAGAAGGCACATGTGCAGCCCATCTGAAGTTTGCCAATGAACACCTGGATGATTCTGTGTGTGATTGGGAGAGGTGCTGTGATCAGGTGAGACAAAAATTGAGGTTTTTGACATTAACTCAACTCGCTGTGTGTGGAGGAAGAGAAATGCTGCCTATGACCCAAAGAATACCATCTCCACTGTCAATCTTGGAGTTGGAAACATTATGTTTTGGGAGTGCTTCTCTGCTAAGGGCTCAGGACTACTTCACCGCCTCAATGGGAGAATGGATGAAGCCATGTACGGTAAAATCCTGAGTGACATCCTCCTTCCCTCCGCCAGGACATTAAAAATGAGTCATGGCTGGGTCTTCCAGCAAGACAATGACCCAAAACAAACAGCCAAGGCAACAAAGGAGTGGCTCAAAAAGAAGCTCATTAAGGTCATGGAGTGCCCTAGCCAGTCTTCAGACCTTAATCCCATAGAAAACTTATGGAAGGACTTGAAGCTCCGAGTTGCCAAGTGACAGCCTCAATATCTTAATGATTTAAAGATAATCTGCAAAGAGGAGTGGACCAAAATTCTTCCTGCCATGTGCGCAAATCTCATCATCAACTACAAAAGACATCTGCCTACTGTGCTTGCCAACATGAGTTGTGCCACCAAGTATTAAGACTTGTTTGCCAGAGGGATCAAATACTTATTTCTCACTGCAAAGTGCAAATAAATTTATATAATTTATATAATTTATACAGTGTGACTTTCTGGATTTTATTTTTGATATTCTATCTCTCAATGTTAAAATTAACCTTACTCTTAAATTATAGACTGTTCATGTCTTTGTCAGTGGGCAAACTTACAAAATCAGCAAGGGATCAAATAATTATTTCCTTCACTGTATATACTGTATATATATATAAATACTATACAGACAGATATACAGTATATATATATATATATAACCTTTTCCCAATATCATGCTTCAAACATAAAGATACCAAATATAAATTTTTGATGAAGAATCAACAACAAGTGGGACACAATTGTGAAGTTGAATGAAATTTATTGGTTATTTAAATTTTTGTGGAAATACAAAAACTGAAAAGTGGTGCGTGCAATATTATTCGGCCCCTTTAACGTAATACTTTGTTGCGTCACCTTTTGCTGCCATTACAGCTGCAAGTCACTTGGGGTATGTCTTTATCAGTTTTGTACATTGAGAGACTGAAATTCTTGCCCATTCTTCCTTGGCAAATAGCTCGAGCTCAGTGAGGTTGGATGGATATTGTTTGTGAACAGCAGTTTTCAGCTCTTTCCACAGATTCTCGTTTGGATTCAAGTCTGGACTTTGACTTGGCCATACTAATACCTGGATACATATATTTGTGAACCATTCCATTGTAGATTTTGCTTTATGTTTGGGATCATTGTCTTGTTCGAAGACAAATCTACGACCCAAACTCAGGTCTTTTGCAGACTCCAACAGGTTTTCTTCAAGAATGGTCCTGTATTTGGCTCCATCCATCTTCCCATCAATTTTAACCATCTTACCTATCCCTGCTGAAGAAAAACAGGCCCAAACCTTGATGATGCCACTACCATGTTTGACAGAGGGGATGGTGTGTTCAGGGTGATGAGCTGTGTTGCCTTTACGCCAAACATATCATTTGGTATTGTTGCCAAAAAGTTTGATTTTAGTTTAATCTTTCCAGAGCACCTTCTTCCATATGTTTGATGTGTCTCCCAGGTGGCTTGTTGCAAACTTTAAACAACACTTTTTATGGATATCTTTGAGAAATGGCTTTCTTCTTGCCACTCTTCCATAAAGGCTAGATTTGTGCAGTGTACGACTGATTGTTGTCCTATGTACAGACTGTCCCACCTCAGCTGTAGATCTCTGCAGTTCATCCAGAGTGATCATGGATCAGTCTTCTCCTTATTTTAAATGAAAGTTTAGAGCGACGACCGGGTCTTGGTAGATTTGCAGTGGTATGATACTCCTTCCATTTCAATATGATCGCTTGCAGAGTGCTCCTTGGGATGTTTAAAATTTTGGAAATCATTTTGTTTCCAAATCCAGCTTTAAACTTCTTCACAATGGTATCACAGACCTGCCTGTTGTGTTGGTCTTCATGATGCTCTCTCTGCTTGAAACAGAACCCTGAGACTATCACAGAGCAGGTGCATTTATACGGAGACTTGATTACACACAGGTGGATTATATTTATTATCATTAGTCATTTAGGACAACATTGGATCATTCAGAGATCCACAATGAACTTCTGGAGTGAGTTTACTGCACTCAAAGTAAAGGGTCCGAATAATATTGCACGCCGCACTTTTCAATTTTTGTATTTCTACAAAAATTTTAAATAACCAATAAATTTCATTCAACTTCACAATTGTGTCCCACTTATTGTTGATTCTTCACCAAAAATTTACATTTGGCATCTTAATGTTTGAAGCATGATATGTTGGGAAAGGTTGAAAAGTTCCGGTGAGCCAAATACTGTATAAATACAGTGGCCTGCAAAAACATTCACACCCTTAGCTATTTACCTATTTTGCTTATAACCTGTGTTTAAATATTTTTGCAATCCAAAACCTATGACGAAGGGAAGTTGAACACCCAATTAAAGTAATAACAGGTATTCTTTATCAGTACAAAAAACAAACATCATAAAACAGAGTAAAAAAATCAGGGAAAACACACACAGAGACTGCCATAGGTCTCAGGATCATAGCAAATGGCCATTCAGAGATTATCTTGACCAGTGTCAATAAAGTGCTTAAGGTGCTAATACATGCTGTCAGGACAAAAAGAAGGAAAAGAATCCTAAAGACCTAAATCAAACAACACATGTACTGAGCAATGATCACAGTGATCAAACCTTACAGGTACAATAAGTACAATAGCAGTACATATGATGAGTAAATCATCCAACAGAAATCCTATTTTCAGCAAGCTCTTTCTGTATGCAGATAAAGGTGATAATTAATTTTAACCCTTTCTGACCTTGGACGGGATAGTATGTCCAAGGTTAGATTCCCCGCTTTGATGAGGGCTCCAGCTGTGAGCCTGCATCAAAGCCGAGACATGTCAGCTGTTTTGAAATCCCGCTGTCAAACGCTGGCAGAGGGTTTTAACGAGCGCTCCGGACGACGGGCCGAAAATACGTGCATTGCTGACCCCTGTCACATGATTGGGGGTCAGCGATGCATTGCCATAACAACCTGAGGTCTCACAGAGACCTCTATGGTTGTTGATGAGGCATTGCTATGAGCACCACCGGGTGGCCGGCGCTCATAGCAATGCTGTAATTCTGCTACATATAGGCGATCTGCTCATTGCCTACAGTCATGGCCAAAAGTTTTGAGAATGACACAAATTTTAATTTTTACAAAGTCTACTGCTTCACTTTTTCTAATGGCAATTTGCATATACTCCAGAATGTTATAAAGAGTGATCAGCTTAACAGCAATTACTTGCAAAGTCAATATATGGCTAGAAAATGAACTTTATCCCCCAAAACAAATTTCAACATCATTGCAGCCCTGCTTTAAAAGGACCAGCTAACCTCTTTTCACTGATTGCTCCATTAACACAGGTATGGGTGTTGATGAGGACATGGCTGGAGATCAATCTGTCATGATTAAGTAAGAATGACACCACTGGATACTTTAAAAGGAGGCTGGTGCTTGGCATCATTGTTTCTCTTCTGTTAACCATGGTTATCTCTAAAGAAACACGTGTAGTCATCATTGCAATGCACAAAAATGGCCTAACAGGGAAGAGTATCGCAGCTAGAAAGATTGCACCTCAGTCAACAATCTATCGCATCATCAAGAACTTCAAGGAGAGAGGTTCCATTGTTGCCAAAAAGGCTCCAGGGCGCCCAAGAAAGACCAGCAAGCACCAAGACCGTCTCTTAAAAGTGTTTCAGCTGCGGGATCGGGCTACCAGCAGTGCAGAGCTTGCTCAGGAATGGCAGCAGGCAGGTGTGAGTGCATCTGCACGCACTGTGAGGCGGAGACTCTTGGAGCAAGGCCTGGTCTCAAGGAGGGCAGCAAAGAAGCCACTTCTCTCCAGAAAAAACATCATGGACAGACTGATATTCTGCAAAAGGTACAGGCAGTGGACTGCTGAGGACTGGAGTAAAGTTATTTTCTCTGATGAATCCCCTTTTCGATTGTTTGGGACATCAGGAAAACGCCTCATTCGGAGAAGACAAGGTGAGCGCTACCACCAGTCTTGTCTCATGCCAACTGTTAAGCATCCTGAAACCATTCATGCGTGGGGTTGCTTCTCAGCCAAGGGAATCGGCTCTCTCACAGTCTTGCCTAAAAACACAGCCATGAATAAAGAATGGTACCAGAATGTCCTCCAAGAGCAACTTCTCCCAACCCTCCAAGAGCAGTTTGGCGATCAACAATGATGGAGCACCTTGCCATAAAGCAAAGGTGATAACTAAATGGCTCAGGGAACAAAACATAGAGATTTTGGGTCCATGGCCTGGAAATTCCCCAGATCTTAATCCCATTGAGAACTTGTGGTCAATCATCAAGAGACGGGTGGACAAACAAAAACCTAAAAATTCTGACAAAATGAAAGCATTGATTGTGCAAGAATGGACTGCTATCAGTCAGGATTTGGTCCAGAAGTTGATTGAGAGCATGCCAGGGAGAATTGCAGAGGTCCTGAAGAAGAAGGGTCAACACTGCAAATATTGACTTGCTGCATTAACTCATTCTAACCGTCAATATAAGCTTTTGTTACTCATATGTTTGCAATTATATTTCTGTCTGTGATAAAAAAACATCTGTCAAACAAACATAAAAACCAGAGGGCAATAGATCATGTGAAAATATAATATTTGTGTCATTCTCAAAACTTTTGGCAATGACTGTATATGTAGCAGAGGCGATCAAGTAGTGGATGCTTCTAGCCTCCCATGGAAGCTATTGAAGCATGCCAAAATTTTAAAAAATGTTTTAAAAAATATGAAAAAAATAAAAAAAAAAGTTTAAATCACCCTCTTTCGCCCCATTCAAAATAAAACAATAAAAAAAATCCCACATATACATATTAGGTATTGCCGCTTTCAAAATCGCCCGATCTATCAATAAAAAAAAGGATTAACACGATCACTAAATGGCGTAGCGGGAAAAAAAATCAAAATGCCAGAATAACGGTTTTTTGGTCGCCACGACATAGCATTAAAGTGCAATAACGGGCTATCAAAAGATCATATCTGCACATAAATGGCATCCTGAAAAACATCAGCTCGGAACACAAAAAATAAGCCTTCACCCGACCCCAGATCACGAAAAATGGAGACACTACGGGTATTGGAAAATGGCACAATTTTTTTTTCTTTTAGCAAACTTTGGAATTTTTTTCACCACTTAAATAAAGAAGAACCTAGACATATTTGGTGTCTATGAACTATTAATGACCTGGAGAATCATAATGGCAGGTCACTTTTAGCATTTAGTAAACCTAGCAAAAAAGCCAAACAAAAAACAAGTGTGGGATTGCACTTTTTTTGCTATTACACCGCTCTTGGAATTTTTTCCCATTTTCGAGTACAAGACATGCTAATACCAATGATGTCATTGAAAAGTACAACTAGTTCCGCAAAAAATAAGCCCAAACATGGCCATATTGACGGAAAAATAAAAAATATTTCTATATTATTTATTTTGTTCAACCTCTTCATTTCAGTACAGTCATTGCCTCTTCTTGGAGACCTAACCTTGCAGCGTATGCACTAGTTGCAGTCTCTAGGTATTTATATTATGCTCTTTTTTTATTTTTCACCCATGTTCTTTTTGCCTTATAGCATCACGTTCTTCATTCATACCGCTCCACTAATGAAACGATATGGTTCACTTTGGAAGTACTTTAGTATTCTTTCTCGTTGGTCTATGTAACCATTCTTGTATATCTTCCACACTTTGCTGTACTCCCTTAACCATATATTCTATTTAGCAATTTCCGTTAGTGGATTCTAACTTTTCCTGTACACTGGGTACGCTTGGACTGTTCCCACAGTCACTGACTTCTTCACATCTTTAATTAATTGAATAGTTACTATGTCCATGTAATCAAATTCTGTTATTGTAACATGCATCCCATGACATGTAATTTATTATTTTCCTTTTCCCTATACTGTATGTATTTCAGTGTCATGTTGGAAGTGTTCTAATGAAGGTCCCTTAGTGGACCGAAAACGTTCATAACAATTTTTGTCTGGATGCACTATCAATAAATTAACTTTTCCTGTTATACGTATTGAGTGCCAAGTTTTTCGTTTTATGGAAAAATAAAAAAGTTATGGCTCTGGGAAGAAGGGGAGCAAAAAAGTAAAATGCAAAACCGAAAAAAGCTAAGGTCATTATTAAAGGTATTCACAGTAAAGTATAACGTGCATAGTGTAACACCCATCATGGGGCGCTGTGCAGAAAATCACACTAAAGTAGTCTGCACAAGCAGCTTATTAGGGCAGAATACATAGAAAATCTATTTGGTAAAAAATAGGGTAAATACAGAACATGAGGACAATGTACAATAGGTTAGCATAGGCATTTTGGTACAACCTGAGTAGTGGTAGTACTAGTCCCAGGTTATAGCATTTTTTTACCTAATCCCACAACTGCCACCAATTTCTCCCAAACCAGCACTCCGCTGCCCTCAATAGTCAGGACAATCAAACAATTGACTGACCATTGATAGAAGAGGACATGGCTGCTTTCACTGCAAGGCAGGTTATTGATGCTTCCCAGTGAATGTATAATATATACACATCCAATTCCTACCCATGGAATATCACTTATAAGAAAAGTCACTCCAGTAGGGCGACTGGTGGTAACTAAGTGTCAGAACAGGCTTGTACAATATCAAACACCAAAAAAGTTCCTATAAATTATGGCAATAAACATTAAATTCAAGAACTCAAAATTTCAATCTAAACCAAAACCTTTAACACTATTCCAAGCAAAAAAGTTCAAAGAGTATTTTATGGATAAAAAAATGAATATATTTTATTCCACCAATAATTAAAATACATAATAAGACAGAGCAACTCACTAAGCAGGCAAATAACATGGGGGTTAAATCATTTCATATTAAATCCAAGGAACACAGCATATAAATAAATAAAAAAAAATATCAACAGGCATAGGAAAAAATGTATTATATATATACTAACACTCCAATAATCAAACCACACCAATTGATAATAAATATTGAACCATATCCAAAGGGGTTCAATTCACAAACACTGGTGGGAAAGACCAAATGAGCTTTTAAACTTTGTACTCCCAACTAGAACCTAAAGTGATTCAAGTGCTTTGTAAACATAAGAATGCCTGTGTATAAACTATGACCAGTACTTACATATAGAAGTAAATAATAAAATCCCCTGGCCTGCCGCTTCAACGTGCGTTTCACCGCTTCTTTGTCAGGAGGCATGGCCTAAATCAGCTCCGGTGTTACTATATATAAGGCCCGGCATCCAATAAGAATCGATGCCTACATTCAGAAACCGGGTTATATTTTGGTGCATGCGCAAACTCCAGCCCTTCATCAAGCAAGGCATTTCCTCCTGCGCTCCCGGAATGCATGCAACCTGGGACTGCTTAGCAACAAAGGTCGCATGAAATTCAAAGGGAACGCATCGGGATCTTATTATTTAAGTCTATATGTAAGTACGGGTCACAGTTTATACACAGGCATTCCCGAGTATCACGGTACTCAGTGTAATAGGCGAGCACCAAGCATTTCTGGGATTACTCGGCGGGAACTTGGGTCTCCACCCAGCATTTTTGATGGACTTTACAGACCCAATCGCAAAGTAGGCATTGTCTGCCAGGCAATGAAATGCCACAGCCATCTTTGTTGTGGTCGTGCAGTAATTGGCTGACCGCACAGCATCATCAGGGGTATAAGAGACCGGACGCCGCCCTGCTCGCCTCATTCAGCTCCGGATTGAGATAGTGTAGGGAAAGCTGCTACCGAGGTCAGATTTGGTGATTTCTTAGTCAGTGTGGGGTCTACCATCCTAAACTACTCAAATCCAGATAAACTAACAGTCCTTCTAAGGACTAATTCAGGAGTATATACAGTACAGACCTAAAGTTTGGACACACCTTCTCATGTAAAGATTTTTCTGTATTTTCATGACTATGAAAATTGTACATTCACACTGAAGGCATCAAAACTATGAATTAACACATGTGGAATTATATACTTAACAAAAAAGTGTGAAACAACTGAAAATATGTCTTATATTCTAGGTTCTTATATTCTAGGTTCTTCAAAGTAGCCACTGTTGTGAATGGGCTTGAGATGAGTTCTGAGCAGAGGCTCCCTCTGGTGGTTACAAGCGGTACTGGTCTGCCCAGTGAAGATTGTGAGGATTGGGAATCAGGTGTTGCTGACTGGTCTTATATAAGGGAGTTGCCTTCCCATTAGGGTTGCCAGTGATCAATTGTTCTGGTCTCAATCCTTGATTCCTGTTTCCTTTGTAGCCTGCTGTGTCGAGTCTGCATCTCCTGCTAACAGATAAGACATTTTCTTCTTTTTGTTTTTGTGCTTGATTTTTGCATTTTGTCCTGCACTTCTGTGGGGGCCTTCTGGTCCCTTCCGGGGGCTTTTGCCCTCTCAGTTTTGTTCAGCCACTGATGTTTGTACATTTGCTTTTTCCAGTTTTTTCAGTGGCTGCTGTTTTGGTTTGTTACACCAGAGAGCTAATTTAGGTGGTAGAGGTCGTGTGATCTCAGGTGTTTTTGTAATTAGTAGAGTTGGTGCTTTTCAGGGTTTTTTGAGATTGCAGTAAGTACCCTTCCTATCCTTTTCTATTTAGGTAGTTTGGCCCCAAAATTTGCTCATTCTATTTTCTGTCTGTGTCAGTATTTCTTCTTGTCTAACCACCATTATATGTTTGGGGGCTTTCTATGTCTTTGGGGATCTGCTCCGGGGCAGATAGCTTTCCTCTTTCTATCTTTAGGTGTAGCTAGTTTCTCAGGCTGTGACGAGGCGTATAGGACCAAAGTAGGAACGCTCCACGGCTGCCTCTAGTTGTGGTGGTTAGTCAGGGTACTGCAATCTCATAGATTCCAACTTCTCTGGTGTATTGCCTTTTTTACCTGCACTCCTCAGCTACCGAAACATAACAGTATCACCGGCCCAAAAAATTGAAAATTGTATGGTACTCACAGAAGGGAAAAATATTGTTAAAGAAAAAAAAAAAGGTTGTCAGAGTTGTCAGAGATATTTTTCTGTTTGTTGCATTTTTTTTCCCTCTGTATCTCTGGGTGCTGGGGAGGATTTTTTCCCTCAATGGAGTTTGCACAGTTGTCTGGCCGTGTGGATCAGCTTGCCACTGAGGTTCAGAGTATTGCTGCATATCTTGCTAGGTTGCCTGTTGTGGAACCTAGGATTCCCATGCCAGATTTGTTTTCAGGGGATCGAGCTAAGTTTCAGAATTTCAGAAATAACTGTAAATTGTTTTTTGCCTTAAAATCTAAGTCCTCAGGGAACGCAGCGCAGCAGGTTCAAATTGTCATCTCTCTCCTGCGCGGCGATCCTCAGGATTGGGCTTTTTCCCTGATACCTGGGGATCCTGTTTTGAGTGATGTTGATGCATTTTTTCAGGCTTTGGGGTTATTGTACGATGAGCCTAATGTCACTGATCAAGCTGAAAAAGCCTTGTTAGCATTAAATCAGGGGCTTGATGACGCTGAGTTATACTGTCAGAGATTCCGTAAGTGGGCAGTCCTGACCAAATGGAATGACGACGCTTTGGCAGCCCTTTTTCGTAAGGGTCTGTCAGATAATGTAAAGGATGTTATGGTGGGATTCCCTGTCCCCTCTGGTCTCAATGATTCTATGTCATTAGCGATTCAAATTGACAGACGTTTGCGTGAGCGGAGAAGTATGCGTGGTATAGTGTTGCCTTGTGAACCTGCTTCTGAATCCATGCAGTGTGATAGAGTGGTGTCTGGGGCACAGCGTCATGAGTTTCGAAAGCGCAATGGGTTATGTTTCTACTGTGGTGATGCCTCTCATGCTATTTCAGTCTGCCCTAAGCGGGGAAGACGTTTTGCACGCTCAGTTGTCTTGGGTAGTGTTCAGACTAAGTTTTTATTAACTGTTACTCTGATATGCTCTCTGTCCTCATTTTCTGCTCAGGCTTTCGTTGATTCAGGAGCAGCTATTAACCTGATGGATTATGATTTTGCTAAACGTTGTGGGTTTCCCTTGATACCCCTACGGAAGTCTATTCCCTACTGGGGATCGATTCTACCCCTTTGGCTGAGAATAAACCTCAGTTCTCTACTCAGGTGATAATGAGGGTTGAACCTGATCATCAGGAGAGCTGCAAATTTTTGGTTCTGTATAATCTGCATGATATTATCGTACTGGGTTTCCCTTGGTTACAGTCTCATAATCCTGTTTTGGATTGGAAATCTGTGTCTGTAACCAGTTGGGGCTGCCAATGTGTTAATACCAACACTCCTGTTTTTTCTGCCTCCCCCCAGGCTCAGGATGTTTCTGACTTTTTGATTGATTTTTCTGATGTGTTTAGCGAAAGTAAATCTGCATCCTTGCCTCCCCATAGGAGCTATGACTGCGCTATTAAATTAGTGCCTGGTAGTAAATTCCCTAAAGGTCGCCTTTTTAACTTGTCTGTACCTGAACATGACGCTATGCGGTCTTATATCAAGGAGTCATTGGAGAAGGGTCATATCAGACCATCCTCTTCACCCTTAGGTGCCGGTTTTTTCTTTGTGGCCAAAAAGGATGGTTCATTAAGGCCGTGTATTGATTATCGTCTTTTGAACAATATTACTGTGAAATATCAATATCCGTTACCCTTGATTTCTGACTTGTTTTCCAGGGTTAAAAACGCTACTTGGTTTACCAAGCTTGACTTCAGGGGGGCATATAACCTTATTCGCATTAAGCAGGGGGATGAATGGAAGACGGCTTTCAATACCCCTGAGGGGCATTTTGAGTACCTTGTGATGCTTTTTGGGTCACTAATGCTCCTTCTGTCTTCCAGTCCTTCATGAATGACATTTTCAGGGATTTTGTGGATAAATTTCTGATTGTTTATTTGGATGACATCTTGATTTTTTCTAATGACTGGGACTCTCATGTGAAACATGTTCGAATTGTATTCCAGATTTTGAGAGAGAATGCTCTGTATGTGAAGGGATCAAAGTGTCTTTTTGGCGTACAGAGGATCTCATTTCTGGGATTCATTTTGTCCCCATCTGTTATTGAAATGGACCCGGTCAAGGTTCAGGCCATCTGTGATTGGGTCCAACCTACTTCATTAAAGGCTCTTCAAAGATTTTTGGGTTTTGCCAATTTTTATCGTAAATTTATTGGTAATTTCTCGGTTATTGTTAAACCATTAACTGATTTGACCAAAAAGGGTTCTGATGTGGTTAATTGGCCTCCTGAGGCAGTCTCTGCATTTCAGGAACTTAAGCAGAGATTCACTTCTGCTCCTGTTCTGCGGCAGCCTGATATTTCTCTGCCATTTCAGGTGAAGGTTGATGCCTCTGAAATTGGGGCAGGTGCCGTTTTGTCCCAAAGAGATCCAGAGACCTCTAAAAGTAACCCTTGTGCCTTTTTCTCTCGAAAATTTTCTCCTACTGAACGTAATTATGACGTGGGTAATCGGGAGTTATTGGCCATGAAGTGGGCTTTTGAAGAGTGGAGACATTGGCTGGAGGGAGCCAAACATCAGGTGGTGGTCCTTACGGACCATAAGAATCTGGTTTATCTGGAATCTGCCAAGCGACTCAATCCTAGACAGGCCAGATGGGCCTTGTTTTTCACACGTTTTTAATTTTTGGTTTCCTTTCTTCCTGGCACTAAGAATGTTAAGGCGGATGCCCTCTCGAGGAGTTTCCTTGCGGACTCTCCTGAGTTATCTGATCCTTCTGTTATTTTGAAAGAGGGTGTAGTTCTTTCCGCCATCTCACCCAATTTGAGACTTGCTTTGGAGGGGTGTGAGGAGGATAGGCCCGAGCGCTGCCCTGTTGGAAAATTGTTTGTCCCGGACCAATGGAAAAAGAGTGTGATGTCTGAGATTCATTGTTCCGCGTTGGCTGGGCATCCCGGAATTTTTGGTACCAGAGACTTGGTTAGTCGGTCCTTTTGGTGGCCTACCTTGTCTCGTGATGTCAGGGAATTTGTGCAGTCTTGCGGGACTTGCTCTCGCTCCAAGCCTTGCTCTCGCTCTAGTGGTTTGTTGATGCCATTGCCTGTGCCCAAGAGACCATGGACCCATATCTCTATGGATTTCATTTCCGACCTCCCTGTTTCTCAGAGAATGACCGCCATCTGGGTGATTTGTGATAGGTTTTCCAAGATGATACATCTTGTGCCATTACCTAAGTTGCTTTCCTCCTCTGAATTGGTGCCGTTGTTCCTTCAGCACGTGGTTCGTTTACACGGCATTCCTGAGAACATTGTGTCTGACAGAGGAGTCCAGTTTGTTTCCAGATTTTGGAGGACCTTTTGTTCTAAACTGGGTGTTCAATTGTCTTTCTCCTCGGCGTTTCACCCTCAGACCAATGGTCAAACTGAGAGAACAAACCAGACATTGGAGACTTATCTAAGATGCTTTGTGTCTGCTGATCAGGATAACTGGGTCTCTTTTTTGCCTTTGGCTGAGTTTGCTCTTAATAATAGGGCTAGCTCTGCCACTTTGATGTCTTCGTTTTTCTGTAATTCTGGGTTTCACCCTCGATTTTCTTCAGGACAGACGGAGGCTTCTGTCTGTCCAGGTGTTGACTCTGTTGTGGAGCGTATGCAACAGATTTGGGACCAGGTAGTGGAGAGGTTGTCCCTCTCTCAGGAGAGGGCCCAGCGGTTTGCTAACCGGCATAGGACTGATGGTCCTCGGTTTAAAGTGGGGGACTTGGTCTGGTTGTCCTCAAAAAATATTCCTATGAGAGTAGCATCTCCTAAATTTAAGCCTAGGTTCATTGGACCTTATAAGATCATGGAGATTCTTAATCCTGTTTCTTTTCGTTTGCTTCTTCCAGGGACATTTAAGATCCATAACGTGTTCCACAAGTCCTTGTTGAAGAGGTTTGTTGAGCCAGTGGTTCCTACTGCTGTGCCTCCTGATCCTGTTTTGGTTGAGGGCAATCTGGAGTATGTGGTTGAGAAAATATTAGATTCTCGTTTTTCTAGACGGAAACTCCAGTATTTGGTTAAGTGGAGAGGTTATGGTCAGGAAGACAATTCTTGGGTGTTTGCTTCGGACATCCATGCTAGGAGACTCATCCGTGCGTATCATAGAACTCATCCTGACCGACCTGGTTGCTCAAATGAGGGTTCGGTGACCCCTCCTCAAGGGGGGGGGGTACTGTTGTGAATGGGCTTGAGATGAGTTCTGAGCAGAGGCTCCCTCTGGTGGTTACAAGCGGTACTGGTCTGCCCAGTGAAGATTGTGAGGATTGGGAATCAGGTGTTGCTGACTGGTCTTATATAAGGGAGTTGCCTTCCCATCAGGGTTGCCGGTGATCAATTGTTCTGGTCTCAATCCTTGATTCCTGTTTCCTTTATAGCCTGCTGTGTCGAGTCTGCATCTCCTGCTAACAGATAAGACATTTTCTTCTTTTTGTTTTTGTGCTTGATTTTTGCATTTTGTCCTGCACTTCTGTGGGGGCCTTCTGGTCCCTTCCGGGGGCTTTTGCCCTCTCAGTTTTGTTCAGCCACTGATGTTTGTACATTTGCTTTTTCCAGTTTTTTCAGTGGCTGCTGTTTTGGTTTTGTTACACCAGAGAGCTAATTTAGGTGGTAGAGGTCGTGTGATCTCAGGTGTTTTTGAAATTAGTAGAGTTGGTGCTTTTCAGGGTTTTTTGAGATTGCAGTAAGTACCCTTCCTATCCTTTTCTATTTAGGTAGTTTGGGCCCCAACGTTTGCTCATTCTATTTTCTGTCTGTGTCAGTATTTCTTCTTTTCTAACCGCCATTATATGTTTGGGGGCTTTCTATGTCTTTGGGGATCTGCTCCGGGGCAGATAGCTTTCCTCTTTCTATCTTTAGGTGTAGCTAGTTTCTCAGGCTGTGACGAGGCGTCTAGGACCAAAGTAGGAACGCTCCACGGCTGCCTCTAGTTGTGGTGGTTAGTCAGGGTACTGCAATCTCATAGATTCCAACTTCTCTGGTGTATTGCCTTTTTTACCTGCACTCCTCAGCTACCGAAACATAACAAGCCACCTTTTGCTTTGATTACTGATTTGCACACTCTTGGCATTCTCTTGATGAGCTTCAAGAGGTAGTCACCGGAAATGGTCTTCCAACAGTCTTGAAGGAGTTCCCAGAGATGCTTAGCACTTGTTGGCCCTTTTGCCTTCACTCTGCGGTCCAGCTCACCCCAAACCATCTAGATTGGGTTCAGGTTTGGTAACTGTGGAGGCCAGGTCATCTGGCGTAGCACCCCCCATCACTCTCCTTCTTAGTCAAATAGACCTTACACAGCCTGGAGGT
The DNA here is from genome assembly GCA_033576555.1 of Oophaga sylvatica. Lineage (NCBI taxonomy): Eukaryota > Metazoa > Chordata > Amphibia > Anura > Dendrobatidae > Oophaga > Oophaga sylvatica. The sequence goes on from JARQOD010000005.1 coordinate 461,945,447, forward strand.
GTCTTTGGGGTCATTGTCCTGTTGAAACATAAATGATGGTCCAATTAAGCGCAAACCGGATGGAATAGCATGCCGCTGCAAGATGCTGTGGTAGCCATGCTGGGTCAGTATGCCTTCAATTTTGAATAAATCCCCAACAGTGTCACCAGCAAAGCACCCCCACACCATCACACCTCCTCCTCCATGCTTCACGGTGGGAACCAGGCATGTAAAGTCCATCTGTTCACCTTTTCTGGGTCGCACAAAGACATGGTGGTTGGAACCAAAGATCTCAAATTTGGACTCATCAGACCAAAGCACAGATTTCCACTGGTCTAATGTCCATTCCTTGTGTTATTTAGCCCAAGCAAGTCTCTTCTGCTTGTTGCCTGTCCTTAGCAGTGGTTTCCTAGCAGCTATTTTACCATGAAGGCCTGCTGCACAAAGTCTCCTCTTAAGGCCGGGATCACACATGCAAGGAAATCGTCCGACACTCGCATGTGAAATCCCAGCTCTGGTGCCGGCACTCGGGAGTGGAGTGAGCGGCTGCATATAACTACATGCAGCCGCACACTCCACTCCCGAGTGCCGGCGCCAGAGCTGGGATTTCACATGCGAGTGTCGGACGATTTCCTCGCATGTGTGATCCCGGCCTAACAGTTGTTGTAGAGATGTGTCTGCTGCTAGAACTCTGTGTGGCATTGACCTGGTCTCTAATATGAGCTGCTGTTAATATGCGATTTCTGAGGCTGGTGACTCGGATAAACTTATCCTCAGAAGCAGAGGTGACTCTTGGTCTTCCTTTCCTGGGGCGGTCCTCATGTGAGCCAGTTTCTTTGTTGCGCTTGATGGTTTTTGAAACTGCACTTGAGGACACTTTCAAAATTTTCCCAATTTTTCAGACTGACTGACCTTCATTTCTTAAAGTAATGATGGCCACTAGTTCTTCTTTACTTAGCTGCTTTTTTCTTGCCATAATACACATTCTAGCAGTCTATTCAGTAGGACTATCAGCTGTGTATCCACCAGACTTCTGCACAACACACCTGAAGGTCCCAACCCCATTTATAAGGCAAGAAATCACACTTATTAAACCTGACAGGGCACACCTGTGAAGTGAAAACCATTTCCGGTGACTACCTTTTGAAGCTAATCAAGAGAATGCCAAGAGTGTGCAAAGCAGTAATCAAAGCAAAAGGTGGCTACTTTGAAGAACCTAGAATATAAGACATATTTTCAGTTGTTTCACACTTTTTTGTTAAGTATATAATTCCACATGTGTCAATTCATAGTTTTGATGCCTTCAGTGTGAATGTACAATTATCATAGTCATGAAAATACAGAAAAGTCTTTGAATGAGAAGGTGTGTCCAAACTTTTGGTCTGTACTGTAGGTTCCATTGTTAGGTAGGCAGGGGAGTGCACTTCGCTCTATACACATCAGTACAAGGCCTGCAGGCCCTGTATGTGTGTATATAGATCATTGCATAGCATACATCAAGAGGGTCCATTCCCTTCCTGTGTTCTGGTGCTGCTGCAACCTGTATGATATATTGGCTGTATATAGCAAGCCCCAGGTGTAATTGGAATACAGGCCACACATGTTTCGGTGTGGTATCTCCGTGTCAGCTTTTATCTGTGCATGCTGAAAGTTTGGCCAGTTTACGTCAGTTTTATTTTTGGGGGCAGAGTGTCTGGCTGTGGCAGAGAGGGTGCGGACGCCGGACAGGTGAGGTCTGTGTGTGTGTGCCTGCGTGTGTGTATGTGAGAGAGTGCTGCGGTGCTGTATGTGTGATGATGGTGGGGGAGGCAGTGATGGTGGTGAGGAGGCAATGATGATGGGGAGGCAATGATAATAGGAAGGCAATGATGATGATGATATTAATGGGGAGGCAATGATGCTGATGATATTAATGGGGAGGCAATGATAATGAGAAGGCAATGATGATGATATTAATGGGAGGCAATGATAATGATGATGATGGGGAGGCAATGATAATGGGAAGGCAATGATGATGATGATATTAAATGGGAGGCAATGATGATGATGATGGGGAGGAAATGATAATGGGGAGGCAATGATGATGATATTAATGGGGAGGCAATGATAATGATGATGATGGGGAGGCAATAATAATGGGAAGGCAATGATGATGATGATATTAATGGGGAGGCAATGATGATGATGATGGGGAGGAAATGATAATGGGGAGGCAATGATGATGATGATGGGGAGGCAATGATGATGATGTGGAGACAATGATGATGATAATGGGCAGGCAATGATGATGATAATGGGGAGTCTTTCCACAGCGCCCTTTCCTGAGCCGTAACAGTGCAGAACGCAGCACAGTGTAGAGGAGAGCATATTTTGTATGCAGCATTATATGTGGTCCAGTATTCTGAATGGAGCATTATATGGGGGATTGGCGGGGTGACATCCTGCATGGGGTATTATATGGGTGATGAGGGGGAGACTATGTGGTGGCCATAATCTATTGTGCAATTGTATACTGGGCAGTCACCTCCTCCTTGAATAGGTATGTGGAGAGTGGCTGTTTAATCTGGTATTTTGCACCTGTGCTGCTAGCATCTTGCTATATGGGCTGGCTGCATCCTGTAGTGCATTTGTTCTGAGATCTGGGCAGGTGAGTGTTGCTGCCTTTTTTTTTTTTTTTGCTGTTTATATTGAATTTTTATTTTTCGGGGTGCAGCCAGGCCCAGGCACGTCTGGTCTCGCATGAGGGGTGTTCACATTGGTGTGCATTGAGAGTGTACTGGCCAGCCCGCCTAGTCGAATAGTAGGGGCGTGATTAATAGGCTATGAACAAGACACTGTGCAGTATCCTTGTGTGAACGGCACCCTATGTGGGCCTCTATTGTGCAATTGTATACTGGGCAGTCACCCCCTCCTTGAATAGGTATGTGGAGAGTGGCTGTTTAATCTGGTATTTTGCACCTGTGTTGCTAACATCTTGCTATATGGGCTGGCTGCATCCTGTAGTGCATTTGTTCTGAGATCTGGGCAGGTGAGTGTTGCTGCCTTTTTTTTTTTTATTTTGCTGTTTATATTGAATTTTTGGAGACCTTAAGTCTCCTTTGGTGGCTTTGCTGGATAGTGTAGTGTAGGACTTGTAAGCGTGGGGACCTTTGGCGCAGGTTACAAGCTTACGTATTTTGGCCAAAATATTAACTAATACCCCACTATTTTTGTATTTTTGCACTTTATTTTTTTCGGGGTGCAGCCAGGCCCAGGCATATCTGGTCTCGCATGAGGGGTGTTCACATTGGTGCGCATTGAGAGTGTACTGGCCAGCCCGCCTAGTCGAATAGTAGGGGCGTGATTAATAGGCTGTGAACCAGACACTGTGCAGTATCCTTGTGTGAATGGCACCCTATGTGGGCCTCTATTGTGCAATTTCATACTGGGCAGTCACCCCCTCCTTGAATAGGTATGTGGAGAGTGGCTGTGTAATGTATGTAGTACAGTTCATATAGCGTCTTGTGCTTGGGTGCGATGAAAACACAGGAGTCACAGGTTTGATATAGAAAAGTCCTGTATTACTTCATACAAGTTGGCAGAAATAGTCACACAGTTTGCAGACACAGAAACAGGAGACACAGCAGGCCAGAGTAATCCAAGCTCAGCAATCACTCTCCAATACAGATTCAGGATCTTCTTCTCTGTTACCGTAAGTCCATGCAAACGTGGGTCTTTCAAAGAGCAGGGTTCAGAGTCCACAAGTGCTTCAGAGTTCCTCAGTAGGAATAGCTGGAGTACAAGGTCAAAGGCTTACAGGAGTCAAGTCACAGGTTCACTGCAGGCTAGATTCTGAAGCACTGATTGCTCAGCTGTGGCTGCTTAAGAAGCAAAGGAGAGAATCAGGGCGGGAACATGCAAGCTGGAAACTCCATTTTGACTGAGGGCAAGATAGCTGCAGCAAGACAGAAAGTAAAATGGCTGACGAACAAACTGAGTTTCAGGAATATATACATAGAACCTTACATTACTCCCCCTTAAGGACAACCTCCGGATGACCTCAGACCAGGCTTGTGTGGGTACCTCTGATGAAACTGACGGAACAAGCGAGGAGCATTAACGTTATTGACCGGTTCCCATGAGTTGTCCTCCACTGGGTAGCCCTGCCATTTAATCAGATATTGTAACTGATTTCTATACAACCTGGAATCTAAAATCCTTTCCACCACAAATTCTTCCTGACCATCGACTAGCACTGGGTCAGGGCAAGGAGAGGAACGTCCAGGAAACGTATTGGGTGTCGCAGCCTTTAGTAGGGATACATGAAAGACAGGGTGGATTCTCATAGTTCTGGGCAGTTGAAGACGACAAGCAAAGGCACTTATAATTTTACTGATTTTATAGGGTCCAATGTACTTATGTCCCAACTTAGACGATGGAATCCTTAACTTAAGATTTCTGGTTGACAGCCAGACCAAGTCTCCTACCTTGAAAGCTGGTGCAGGTTTACGAAATTTATCTGCTGCTTTCTTGTACCTTTCTTGAGCCGATTCCAGATTTTCCTTTAGAAGATCCATATTCTTCTGTAAAGACGTGATTCTTTCAGCCACTGCTGGTAAAGGCGTTTCTATGGGAAATCGTGGTAGAATATTAGGATGATAACCTAGATTAGAGTAAAAAGGAGACTGTTTAGTGGAGGCACTCTGAGAGTTGTTATACGAGAACTCAGCTAATGGAAGTAGATCCACCCAATCATCCTGTAGGTGGCAGATAAAGCAGCAGAGATACTGCTCCAGGGTTTGATTGGTTCGTTCGGTCTGTCCATTAGTCTGGGGATGAAAAGCAGAAGAAAGGTTTACTTTAATGTCCAATGCTGCACAGAAATTTTGCCAAAGCCTAGAAGTGAATTGCACCCCTCGATCCGAAATAACCTCATCCGGTACTCCATGTAAGCGAAACACATCTTTAATCATCAAATCTGATGTCTGTTTTGCAGTGGGTAAGCCGACACAAGGGATAAAATGAGCTGCCTTTGTTAGACGGTCAACCACCACTAGAATGGTGTTCTTCCCCTGAGAGGTTGGTAACTCCACAATGAAGTCCATAGAAATGGATCCCCACGGGCGGGACGGGGTGGGAAGAGGCTGTAACAGACCAGTTGGTGAGGAGCGAGGTGTTTTGCATCTTGCACAGACCTCACATGAAGTGACATAATTCAAAACATCCTTCCTGCAAGTGGGCCACCAAAAGAAACGAGAAAGAAATTCCTGTGTCTTTAGAATTCCTCTATGCCCAGCTATCTTGGAATCGTGAATGAGTTGCAATACTCTTAATCTGACTGTTTCAGGAATATACAGACGTTGTCCCTGAATCCACACACCATTCTTAAAGACAAGACTTACGTCCCTTGGGGGTTGTGCCAAAAAGGAGTCCGCATGGTATGCTTCCTTGATGTCCTTAAGTAGGTCTTGATTATGAATTACTCCTAGGAATCTAGAGTCAGGAAGAATAGTCTTAGGAGGAGTAATTGGACGTGTCTCTGCTGAGTAAATCCTAGAGAGTGCATCAGCCTTTCTATTGCGCGATCCTGGTCTATAAGAGATGATAAAATTAAATTGGTTTAAGAAAAGATTCCAGCGAGCCTGGCGAGGAGTCAGGCACTTAGCCGACCTGATAAACTCAAGGTTACGATGGTCTGTCAGGACGACTATTTGCTGTGCAGCACCCTGAAGAAGGTGTCTCCATTCTTTGAAGGCGGCAATAATGGCCAACAACTCTCTATTGCCCACATCGTAGTTCCTCTCAGCCGAAGACAACTGCTGGGAAAAGAAGGCACAGGGATGCAAGACATTCTTCTCACCTGTTCTCTGAGAGAGTATAGCTCCAACGGCACAGTCTGAAGCATCCACCTCTATTATGAAGGCAAGCTCGGGGTTGGGATGTACTAGGATAGGTGCAGTGGTAAATTTATCTTTTAGACGGGAAAATGCTTCCTGGGCTTGGGGAGTCCAGGAAAACCTAGACTCTTTCCGGGTAAGTTGAGTGATAGGTGACACTACCTCAGAGAAATTTCTAATGAAACGTCTATAGAAGTTGGCAAACCCGATGAAGCGCTGTACCTCCTTCACATTTCTAGGACTTGGCCAATCCTTGATGGCTTGGGTTTTGCTTCCATCCATACTAATTCCTTGTGTAGACAGTACATACCCCAGAAATTGAATTTCGGTCCTATGGAATTCACACTTTTCAAGTTTGATGTAAAGATGATTTTGTCTTAGACGTTCCAAGACCATTCTCACATGTCCATGATGTTCCTCTGTGGAGTTAGAAAAAATTAGAATATCATCCAAATAAATTACCACGAATGTATCTAGGAGATCCCTGAAGATGTCATTCACCAAGTGTTGGAAAGTGGCTGGGGCGGTACTCAGACCAAAAGGCATAACTAGATATTCAAAGTGTCCATAGCGTGACCTGAATGCAGTCTTCCATTCATCCCCAGGTCTAATACGGACTAAGTTATAGGCCCCACGAAGATCTAGTTTAGAAAAAATTTTGGCATGTCGCACTCTCTCCAATAACTCAGGGATTAAAGGCAATGGATAACGGTTTCTAATAGTAACCTTATTGAGTTCCCTATAGTCTACGCATGGTCTCAGAGATCCATCTTTCTTCTTTACAAAGAAGATGGGTGCACCTGCAGGAGATGAAGAGGGGCGTATGAAGCTCTTGGCTAGATTTTCATCTATGTAATCCTTTAAAGCCTTTAGCTCAGGCCCCGCCAGGGGGTAGATCTTACCAAAAGGTATCTCTGCTCCAGGCAATAATTCAATTGGACAATCATATGGACGGTGAGGAGGAAGCTGGTCAGTGTTCTTCTTGTCACATAATCCACATAGTCCTGGTATACAGCTGGTAGTTCAGGGACTGACATGATTCCTTTAGGAACAGAGCAAGCTGAAACTTTTGGACTCATCTGTTTCTCTGGAAAGTGTAATTCCTTGGTCTCCCAGTTAATGGTAGGATTCTGAGCCTGCAGCCATGGTAGCCCTAGAATAATGGGAAAGTGGGGAGAAGAGATAAGCATAAAGGACAGTTTCTCTTGATGATCTTTACCCATAAGAACCCTCAAAGGCTCTGTTTCCTGATCCACTGGTCCAGAGGTCAGCAGGGAGCCATCCACAGTTTCCATCTGTACTGGAGTAGCCTTCTTCACTGAACGTATTCCCTGTTTCAGAGCAAAGGAGACATCCATAAAATTTCCACTTGCCCCTGAGTCGATCATAGCAGAGCTAGACACCCAAGCTGAGTCAACCCAGAGTTTGATGGAAAGAAAGCAATGAGAATTGTTTTTCTTACAACTCAGCTGGGACACCGCTGAGGAAACTTGAAAAATGGCAGCGTTTACACAGTCAACGTCCTCAGAGGTAACGGAGTTTAAGTCCGAGAAATCAAGATCTGTTGCTGCAGATCTCTCTGGAGCCTGAGGCTCGGACCTGACAGATCCCCTCTCGCAACACTCACAATGAATGAGTGCTGCAGTAGTCTTACGAGAACGGCTGGGGCAGTTTATAATGAAGTGCCCTGACTTACCACAATAGAAACATAGATTCTCCTTAAAACGATGTTCCTTGCGTGCATCACTAACCCGTCGTTGTAAAGAGTCTACCTGCATGGGTTCAGGTTCAGGTTCCCGTATAATCCTACTCAAAGGTTCCTTAGCTGGAGAGGAAGGTAGGAAAAGGTTAGTACGATTGCTTTCGAACCATCTCTCTTGCCTGCGTTCAGTCAGACGAGTATCAATACGGATGCAGTAGTTAATAAAGTCACCTAACGCAGTGGGAGGGTCGGCACGAGCAAGTTCATCCTTAATCAGTGGAGATAACCCCTTTCGAAAAATAGATTTTTTGGCGGAACTGTCCCAGGTGGTATCAAGGGCCCATCTCCTGAAATCCAAGGCATATTCAGCTACCGAGTGCTTACCTTGGCGCAAAGCTAACATGGCTGCTTCAGCTGTTGCACCTCGATTGGGGTCATCAAACACCTGCCCCATGGCTGAAATAAAATCATCAAGGTGATTCAAACAATCATCCTCAGTCTCAATCAGAGGGTTTGCCCACATTAAAGCCTTGTTGGTAAGCAACATAATTATAGTAAGCACCTTAGATCGTTCAGTGGGAAATTGTGAAGCATGTGCAGAAAAAAAAAGATTGCATTGATTAATAAATCCCCTGAATTTCTCACGTTCACCGCCAAAACGAAAAGGGGGCAACTTGGGAATCCCAGCACTCGGGGCTACGGCAGGAGCCTGGACTCGCCCCTCTAGAACCTCAATCCTGGCTCGCAAATCCTGGGTAGTCTGTCCAACCACTTGCAAATTGTGATTATTGAGGTCCTGTAGATTTGTAAAACGGGTCTTTATATTCTGCAAATCTGCAAGGATATTATCAGTCACTCCGCAAAGTTCCTTTATGCGGGCCTCCATTTTCCAGATCTTTTAAGACAGGATTACTGGAAGAAGAGGAGAGAAAAAAAAAACAATAGTGTTCACCTGTGGAAACACTGCAGAGAGAAAAAAAAATTAAGGGAACTGCTCACCTGGAATGGTTGTGAGAAGTCACAACCACTATCATCACAGAAAGTTTCAACCAGACATCTGATATCCAGAGTTACAGCAGACAAAAAAGAGAAAAGAAAGGAAAAAAAAAAAACAATAGTGTTTACCTGTGGTAACACTGCAAAAAGAAAAAACTTAAGGGAATTGCTCACCTGGAATAGTTGTGAGAAGTCACAACCACTGTCATCACAGAAAGTACAACCGGACGTCTGATATCCACAGTACAGCAGACACAGCCTTCCAGACCCAGCAGACACTAACGTTTTGGCTTCAGAATCTTGTAATGTATGTAGTACAGTTCATATAGCGTCTTGTGCTTGGGTGCGATGAAAACACAGGAGTCACAGGTTTGATATAGAAAAGTCCTGTATTACTTCATACAAGTTGGCAGAAATAGTCACACAGTTTGCAGACACAGAAACAGGAGACACAGCAGGCCAGAGTAATCCAAGCTCAGCAATCACTCTCCAATACAGATTCAGGATCTTCTTCTCTGTTACCGTAAGTCCATGCAAACGTGGGTCTTTCAAAGAGCAGGGTTCAGAGTCCACAAGTGCTTCAGAGTTCCTCAGTAGGAATAGCTGGAGTACAAGGTCCAAGGCTTACAGGAGTCAAGTCACAGGTTCACTGCAGGCTAGATTCTGAAGCACTGATTGCTCAGCTGTGGCTGCTTAAGAAGCAAAGGAGAGAATCAGGGCGGGAACATGCAAGCTGGAAACTCCATTTTGACTGAGGGCAAGATAGCTGCAGCAAGACAGAAAGTAAAATGGCTGACGAACAAACTGAGTTTCAGGAATATATACATAGAACCTTACAGGCTGTTTAATCTTGTATTTTGCACCTGTGTTGCTAACATCTTGCTATATGGGCTGGCTGCATCCTGTAGTGCATTTGTTCTGAGATCTGGGCAGGTGAGTAGTGTTGAGCATTCCGATACTGCAAATATCGGGTATCGGCCGATATTGGCTGTATCGGAATTCCGATTCCGAGTTCCGATATTTTCGTCTTATCGGATACCGGAATCGGGATTGTCACTGTCACTGTCAGTGTCCGTCGGTCGGGTCTGTCAGGAGTCAGCGGCACTTACCCGGCAGAAGATCTCCGGCGGTCACGTCCTGCACTGCTTCATGGCCGCCATCCTCTTCTCCCCGGCGGTCACATGCAGTTTCTCGCGATAACTGCAGTGACTGCTGGGTAATCGCGGCCGTAAAGCAGTCAGTCCGATGACGTCACCGCCGGTGAAGCAGGTAATCAGCTGTGCTGCGTTGCAATGACAGGCTCTGCCTGTCATTCCGATGTAGCAGAGCTGGATCGTCGTGGGACTATCGTTACTATGGACTGCGTCGGACAGGTGGTATACTGTTGGTTTGTTTTTTTTCTTTTTTTACAGGAGATCGATGGTGTCGCAGGAATGAGAGAGTAATAAAAGAAATGAAAACTGTGTTGTCTCTTTTATTTCATTAAAAGACTTTTTTCTTGCTGTGTCTTTTTTTTATACATTTAATAACTTTGGATTAATAATGGATCGGTGTCTTATTGACGCCTATCCATTATTAACCGGGCTTATTGTCACCGTGCAATCAACGGTGACAATAACCCCTTATTACCCCGCTTGCCACCGCTACAGGGCAAGTGGGAAGAGCCGGGTAAAGTGCCACAATTGGCACATCTTTTGATGCGCCAAATGTGGGGCTGCTGTAGCCTGGTATTATCAGGCTGTTGAGGGCCAAAATCCATGGGCCTTGACAGTCTTTTAATACCAGGCCGCAGCAGTCTGCATTTTACTTGGCTGGTTAACAAAAATAGGGGGGATCCCCACGCCGTTTTTTTTTTCGAGGGGATCCCCTATTTTTGTTAACCAGCCAAGCTAAGCAGACTGCTGTGGCCTGGTATTATCAGGCTTGCAAGGTCCATGGATATTGGATCCTTACCAGCCTGAAAAACCAGGCCTCAGCGGTCTGCTTCATCTGGCTGGTTAACAAAAATAGGGGGGACCCCATGCCAATTTTTTTCGAGGGGATCCCCTATTTTTGTTAATCAGCCAAGATATGCAGACTGCTGTGGCCTGGTATTATCAGGCTGGCAAGGTCCATGGATCTTGGCTCCTTAACAGCCTGAAAATCCAGGCCTCAGCGGTCTGCTTCATCTGGCTGGTTAACAAAAATAGGGGGGACCCCACGCCAATTTTTTTCGAGGGGATCCCCTATTTTTGTTAATCAGCCAAGATATGCAGACTGCTGTGGCCTGGTATTATCAGGCTGGCAAGGTCCATGGATCTTGACTCCTTAACAGCCTGAAAATCCAGGCCTCAGCGGTTTTCTTCATCTGGCTGGTTAACAAAAATAGGGGGGACCCCACGCCAATTTTTTTTGAGGGGATCCCCTATTTTTGTTAATCAGCCAAGATATACAGACTGCTGTGGCCTGGTATTATCAGGCTGGCAAGGTCCATGGATCTTGGCTCCTTAACAGCCTGAAAATCCAGGCCTCAGCGGTCTGCTTCATCTGGCTGGTTAACAAAAATAGGGGGGACCCCACGCCAATTTTTTTCGAGGGGATCCCCTATTTTTGTTAATCAGCCAAGATATGCAGACTGCTGTGGCCTGGTATTATCAGGCTGGCAAGGTCCATGGATCTTGACTCCTTAACAGCCTGAAAATCCAGGCCTCAGCGGTTTTCTTCATCTGGCTGGTTAACAAAAATAGGGGGGACCCCACGCCAATTTTTTTCGAGGGGATCCCCTATTTTTGTTAATCAGCCAAGATATACAGACTGCTGTGGCCTGGTATTATCAGGCTGGCAAGGTCCATGGATCTTGGCTCCTTAACAGCCTGAAAATCCAGGCCTCAGCGGTCTGCTTCATCTGGCTGGTTAACAAAAATAGGGGGGACCCCACGCCATTTTTTTTTCAAGGGAACCCCTATTTTTGTTAATCAGTTCCCTCTGACGTCACTGATTGTGTCCCTGGCTGACCTGAAGTGAAAGTGGAAAGCAATCAATTAAGCTTTCCACTTAAGGGCCCGTCTCACATAGCGATATCGCTACCGAGATCGCTGCTGAGTCACTAGTTTTGTGACGCAGCAGCAAGCTCACCAGCGATATCGCTGTGTGTGACATTCAGCGACGATCAGCCCCCCTGCCGGATATCGCTGATCGTCGCTGAAATGTCAGGACCTTTGATCGCTGGTTTCCCGCTGACAGGCACACATCGCTGCGTGTGACAGGCGGGAGACCAGCGATCCGCTGGTAACCAAGGTACACAGCGGGTTTCCAGGCGCGGGGCTGTGCCTAGAAACCCGCTGTGTACCTTGGATACCAGCGCCCTGATGCAGGGAGCTGGTATCCAAGGTACACAGCGGGTTTCCAAGCGCTGCGCGGTGCCTGGAAACCCGCTGTGTACCTTGGTTACCAGCGGATCGCTGGTCTCCCGCCTGTCACACGCAGCGATGCGTGCCTGTCAGAGGGAAACCAGCGATCAAAAAAAGGTCCTGACATTTCTGCGACGATCAGCGATACCCGGCAGGGGGCTGATCGTCGCTGAATGTCACACACAGCGATATCGCTGGTGAGCTCGCTGCTGCGTCACAAAACTAGTGACTCAGCAGCGATCTCGGTAGCGATATCGCTATGTGAGACGGGCCCTTAAGCGATGTTACCCGCAGTGTCGCTGTCCCAGATCGCTGCCTGAGCTGCCTGTTTGGCAGCTCAGCAGCGATCATGTAGCGATACACCAGCGATCCTGACAAGTGCATATCGTTGTCGGGATCGCTGGTGTATCGTTATGTGACACCCAGCCTTTACTCTCCTGTCAGGCAGGAGAGGAACTCATTCATTTGGGGTTTACTGTGAGGCTGCAGCATTAGCTGCGGTCTCTGCAGTAAACATTAACCCTTTCTGAAGGATTACACCGTGGGACCTGACTGTGCATGGGATAGGTAAGAATAATTTTGCTTTTTTATTTTATTTTTATTACAGGAAATGGTTTTTGCAGTAAAATAAAAGATGGTCAAAAACATGTGTCTTTATTTCATTAAAATTATTTTTAATTAAAGTGTGTTGTGTTTTATTTTTATTTCATGCAATAGGATTAATAATTGATAGTTGTCTAATTGACAGCTCTCAATTATTAACCTGGCTTAAGGTCACCTTTCAATAGCAAGGTGGCTTTAACCCCATATTAACCCTTTTGCCACCGCTACAGGGCAATGGGAATAGACGGGCAAAGTGCCAGAAAGGGCGAATCTAATTATAGATTTGTCTTTCCTGGGGTGTCTGGGGGCAGATGTTAGTAGCCGGGGGGGGCAAAAATAATGGTCCCTCTCTGGGCTATTATTATCTGCCCCCACTCACTGGCTTTGTCTGTCTGGTTGCGAAAATAGGGCGGGAGCCCACGCATTTTTTTTCAGCAATTTTACACCTCATATATATATATACATGTCATTGAATTTGTGACACATATATATATATATTTATATTTGTAGTTCATACACTTCTACATAGTATAATAGCCGCTAATTCAATTGCCGGCTTTTGTGAAAATGCAGAACCCGACATGAAATGACACTTGGTGTACATAGGGTTAACCATGTCTTTTCATGTCCTTTGCTATCTAATTTGCACAAACAATTAAATCAGACTATGTGTGCAAAATTTCACACCTGTAGGGGTTAATTAAAGGTGTAAATTCGTAGCAAAAAAGTCCGTTTTTTTTACAACGAATTTACACCTTTAATTAACCCCTACAGGTGTGAAATTTTGCACACATAGTCTGATTTAATTGTTTGTGCAAATTAGATAGCAAAGGACATGAAAAGACATGGTTAACCCTATGTACACCAAGTGTCATTTCATGTCGGGTGACCCGACATGAAATGACACTTGGTGTACATAGGGTTAACCATGTCTTTTCATGTCCTTTGCTATCTAAGGCCGGAGTCACACTGGCGACAAAATCGGACGACTGCAATGCGATGAAATATCGCATTGCAGTCGGACCTATGTTAATCTATGGAGCAGCTCCCAGTATCAGATTTTTTGTGGTCCGTTTTAAACGTCCGTGTACAATCGCAGCATGCTGCGATTGTCACCGATTGTCGGTCGACAATCGCCAAAGCAAGTCTATGGGAGCGATGAAAAATCTGATTACAAACGGACCACACTGTGTGACTTGCGATGAAATCGCATCGGTGTCCTTTAGAAAAGCCGGCAATTCATCCCCGCCTATACTGTAAAATCACACTGACAGCTTTAATAAAGACTAGAAAGAATAGATATATACACATAGAACACATACATATATATATACATGTCATTGTGACATGTATATATACATATATTTATAGTTCCTAGACTTCTACATACTGTAATAGCCGCTAATTCAATTGCCGGGTTTTGTGAAATCACAGAAGCCGACATGAAATGATACATTGTTTCCACACATTTAACCATGTAATTTCATGTATTTTTATATATGTTTGAAACATACAATTACATGAGTGTATTTGTGCAAAATTTCAGACATGTAGGGGTTAATTAAAGGTGTAATTTCGTTGAAAAAAAATGCGTGGGCTCCCGCTGTATTTTCTCCACCAGACAGACAAAGCAAAGCGAGTGGGGGCAGATAATAATAGCCCAGGGAGGGTGCATTTTTTTGTGCCCCCCCTGGCTACTAACATCTGCCCCCAGACACCCCAGAAAGGGCAAATCTATAATTAGATTCGCCCTTTCTGGCACTTTGCCCGTCTATTCCCATTGCCCTGTAGCGGTGGCGAATGGGTTAATCTCACCTTACTGTCACCTTGCAATTGAAAGGTGACCTTAAGGCAGGTTAATGATTGATAGCTGTCAATTAGACAACTATCAATTATTAATCCTATTGAAGTAAATAAAAAAACACACACACTTTAAGAATAAATAATTTTAATGAAATAAAAACACATTTTTTTGACCATATTTTATTTTACACTAAATCCGTGCGAAGCCATTGATCTCCTAAAATAAAGAAAAATAAATAAAACAACATTATTCTTACCTATTCCGCCGATCTGTCACGTCCCACGCTGTAATCCTTCACAAAGGGTTAACTAGCTTTGAGCCAAGCAGTGCAAGTAATCCTGCATGCTCAGCTCAAAGCTCATGAATGAATAAGTTCCTCTCTGGCGACAGGAGAGGATGTGTTTCATGAATGAAGCTTAATTGATTGTGTCCACTTTCCCTTTAGGTCAGGTCACTACAGTTAAATTGGCAAGAAATCAATTAAGCTCCATTCATGAATCTATTCCTCTACTTTCGCTGGGAGAGGAAGTTATTCATTCAGGGGAATACAGGTCTGAGACAGCATTATTAGCTCTCTGCGACCTTTAACCTGTTAACCCTTTCTGATGGATTACACCGTGGGACCTGACTGTACATCGGATTGGTAAGTATAATTTTGCTTTTTTATTTTATTTTTATTACAGGAAATGGTTTTAGCAGGAAAATAAAATATGGTCAAAAACTGTGTGATTATTTAATTAAACTTATTTTTTATTAAAGTGTGTGTGTTTGATTTTTCTTTCATACAATAGGATTAATAATTGATAGTTGCCTAATTGACAGCTATCAATTATTAACCTGGCTTAAAGTGACCTTTCAATTGCAAGGTCATTTTAACCCCTTATTAACCCATTCGCCACCGCTACAGGGCAATGGGAATAGACGGGCAAAGTGCCAGAAAGGGCGAATCTAATTATAGATTTGCCCTTTCTGGGGTGTCTGGGGGCAGATGTTAGTAGCCAGGGGGGGCACAAAAAAAATGTACCCTCCCTAGGCTATTATTATCTGCCCCCACTCGCTTGCTTTGTCTGTCTGGTGGAGAAAATACAGCGGGAGCCCACGCATTTTTTTTTAACGAATTTACACCTTTAATTAACCCCTACATGTCTGAAATTTAGCACACATATACTCATGTAATTGTATGTTTCAAACATATATAAAAATACATGAAATTACATGGTTAAATGTGTGGAAACAATGTATCATTTCATGTCGGCTTCTGTGATTTCACTGAAGCCGGCAATTGAATTAGCGGCTATAACAGTATGTAGAAGTGTAAGAACTATAAATATATGTATATATATATGTCACAATGACATATATATATATATATATATATATGTGCTCTATGTGTATATATCTATTCTTTCTTTTGGCATTTAAATACTATTCTTTTGGATCCATTATATGTCAGTTTTGCAAGCCTGCGAGAAAATCTCGCAAGTCGGATGAAAATCGGATGTTACAAGGTACACACACATGCGATTAAATCGCATCTTTGAAGGAAAATCGGATGCCAGAAGGATGTGTGATGTTTTTATTTTGATCCGATTGTCGACCGTCTAAAACGGACCGATTTTTTGTGGTTGTGTGTGACTCCAGCCTAATTTGCACAAACAATTAAATCAGACTATGTGTGCAAAATTTCACACCTGTAGGGGTTAATTAAAGGTGTAAATTCGTTGTAAAAAAAACGGACTTTTTTTGCTACGAATTTACACCTTTAATTAACCCCTACAGGTGTGAAATTTTGCACACATAGTCTGATTTAATTGTTTGTGCAAATCAGATAGCAAACGACATGAAAAGACATGGTTAACCCTATGTACACCAAGTGTCATTTCATGTCGGGTGCTTCTGTCTTTTCACTGAAGCCGGCTTTACCCGGCAATTGAATGAGAGGATATTTTACTATGTAGAAGTGTATAAACTATAAATATATGTATATATATATGTCACAATGACATGTATATATATATATATATATATATATGTATTCTATGTGTGTATATTTAGTGTTTACAAGGAAAGAATGGGTTTTTTTTAGTTGCGATATTTTGTTCCCATAGACTTACATGGGACTTCCGGTATCGGTATCGGGTATCGCCGATATTTTAGTGATATCGGCGATACCATTCCGATTCCGATACTTTAGGATATCGGAAAGTATCGCTCAACTCTACAGGTGAGTGTTGCTGCCTTTTTTTTTTTTTGCTGTTTATATTGCCTATAATATTGCATGGAGGACTGTACTGTCCAGTCTGTACTGTGTGCTGTGAGGATTTGGCGTTTTTTGAGCTATTGTACAATTTACAATAGATATCACTCATGTAATGGAAGAAGAGAAGTGTTTGGCGTTGTGCTATACCCATATTTCTCTGAAGTATCTGTGCATCATGAATCGTGGTCTGTATTAAGGGGGCCCACTGAGACTCTTTCGCCCGGGGCCCATAAAAACCTGGAGCCGGCCCTGTACATCAGTATTTAGCCCCCCCCCCCAAAAAAAAAAAAACAGGCCACAATTGTTTTGGTGTGGGATCTCCGTGCCAGCTCATATCTGTGCGTGCTGAAAGTTTGGGCAGTTTACGTCAGTTTTATTATTTTTATCCTGGGTGTCACTATACTGATATACAGCAGTAGTTAGCACAAAAATAATAAAAAAAGGCCACACATGTATCGTAGCTTTATCTCCGTGGCAGCTCATATCTGTGTGTGCTCAAAGTTTGGGCAGTGTAGGCCGGTTTTCCTTTTTTTGTCCTGGGTGTCATAGTCCTGATATACAGCACTAGTTAGCCCAAAAATAAAAAAAAACAGGCCACACATTTGTCGTACTGGTATCTCCCTGGCAGCTCATAACTCTGTGTGCTCAAAGTTTGAGCAGAGTAGGCCGGTTTTCCATTTTTTGTCCTGGGTGTCATAGTCCTGATATACAGCACTAGTTAGCCCAAAAATAAAAAAAATAGGGCACACATTTGTCGTAGAGGTACCTCCGTGGCAGCTCACATCTGTGTGTGCTCAAAGTTTGGGTAGTTTACGTCAGTTTTATTATTTTTATCCTGGGTGTCACTGTACTGACATACAGCACTAGTTATCCCAAAAATAAAAAAAATACAGGCCACACGTTTGTCGTAGTGGTATCTCCATTGCAGCTCATATCTGTGCGTGCTCAATGTTTGTGCAGTTTAGGCCAAAACATTGTATTTTTTTGCAGTCTGCTAACGTAATTATTAAATCTGATAAGGCCAAAACATTTTACCTAAAGTCTAGATAGGTAAAAGTATGAATTTCAAGCACACGTATCACATACAAGTTGACTCCCAAATCACCCTTTTGTAGTGAACGTGTATAATATTCTATTCCATTTACAATGGGCAAGGCATGTGTCAAGGGACAGGGAAATGGACGTGATGGTGATGGTGCAGGCCGAGGCCGTGGGAAAGCTGAAATTGGCCCACCGAAAACACCCACATATTCTCGCTGGACCTTAGTGTCCGAAGTCCTAAGGGACCGCGGCAAGACAGCACTATTGAAGCCCGAGCA
Organism: Oophaga sylvatica; assembly: GCA_033576555.1. NCBI lineage: Eukaryota > Metazoa > Chordata > Amphibia > Anura > Dendrobatidae > Oophaga > Oophaga sylvatica. The sequence continues at coordinate 461,963,375 of JARQOD010000005.1, forward strand.
GTGTGAAAAGGTTGTTGGTTGGATAGAAGATAATACTTCCAGTTACTTATCCACCACCACCAGCACCCTGTTTTCAACACGGTCAAGTCACAGTAGCCGTGAGTCTGGACCGCATATTCCTTACAATGATCCTCCTTCCTCCCACCATGCTGAGTGCCCTGAGACAACTGATCCCACAGTCGGACACTGTTCAGTTTTCCATTTGGAGATTCGTGCCTCTCGCCCGCTCCACTAGAAGTTGGGCAAGATGATATTCCATGTAGGGATGCACAAATCTTTGAGCAGCCACGGTCACAAGAGGTGGACGATGATGAGACACAATTGCAGGAAAGTCAGGAGGAGGACCAGGGTGTGGACGCGGAAGATGAGGTGGTGGATGACATAGTAACAGACCCAATCTGGCAAGAGGACATGGAGAGCGAGGACAGCAGGACACAGGGGGAGGTAGGCGTCGAACCCCTTCAGGCATGAATAGGCAGTGTGGTGGCCACAGACAGAAGGCGGGCAACCGTTCCCCGTAACACCAACCTGACATAAGTTGCCAGTCCAACTGTTTGGTCTTCCTGAGTCTGGTTATTTTTTAATGACTCTGCCGATAACCCGAAACAGGCCATTTGCAACACCTGTCATGCCGCCATCAGCAAGGGGTAGCAAAACTACTAGCCTTACCACCATCAGCATGATCAGGCACATAGCAGAAAAGCATCCGACTTTGTGGGCCCAACCCCAGGCTCCAAGAACAGTGTCTGCGGGAGTCACCACTGCTTCTTCCACTGTTGTGGCTGCAAACCAATCCGCTGTCTACGGTGCATGCGAAGATGCCTCCTGCTCTGCACCTGCCGTTGACCGCAGTCAGATAGCATAATCATCAAGCACGTCCACGTCCTTGTCCCAGTGCAGCCTTCAGTTGTCCATACCCCAGTCATTGGAACATAAGCGGAAATACGCAGCCAACGTCCCACAGGCTACAGTACTCGATTCTCATATTTCTCATCTGCTTGCAGTTGAAATGTTGCCTTTTAAGCTCGTGGAGACTGAAGCTTTCCACCACCTGATGGCGGTGGCCTTCCCAATGTACTCTGTCCCTAGCCACCAATATTTCTCCGCTGTGCCATCCCGGCATTATACAAGCACGTGTACCACAACATTAACCATGCCCTCAACAATGCAGTTACCGGGAAAGTACACCTAACCATGGACACATGGACAAGTGCTTGTGGCCACGGACGGTACATCTCGCTGACAGCACACTGGGTTAACATAGTGGAAGCCGGGACCTAGTCAGACCTTGGGATGGAACACGTCCTCCCAACGCCAAGGATTGCGGGCCCTACATCAATCAGGGTTGCCCCCACTGTTCCTGCACCTCCTCCTCCTCTTCAGCCTCCATGTAAGAAATGAGCACATCAGTCACAAGCTGGAAGCACTGCAGCACTGCCAAAGCAAAGCGGCAAGAGGATGTGCTGAAGTTAATTTGCTTAGGTGACAAACTGCACAATTATGAAGAGTTGTTGACAGCTCTGAAAGAGCAGGCAGATGTGTCTCTGACATCGCTAAATCTCCATCTAGGCATGGTTGTGTGTGACAATGGCAGAATCCTTGTGGTGGCTTTGAGGCGAAACAAACTGACACACGTACCATGCCTGGCCCATGTGCTGAACCTCGTTGTTCAACATTTTCTAAAAAGCTATCCGGAGCTGCCGGATCTGCTGGTTAAAGTTTGCTGCCTGTGTGAGAATTTTAGAAAGTCAGCTACACCTTCAGCCGCCCTTGCCGTGCTTCAGCAGTGATTGCAGATTCCGGCTCACCGGCTGGTGTGTGATGTCCCCATGCATTGGAACTCTACACTGCATATGTTAGAAAGGATTTGTGAAGCAGAAGTGGGCAGCTGTTGAATACCAGCATCAACGAGGCCGTCGTTTGTCAGGTTTGACTCCACACATAAGACTTCAAGAGTGGACATGGAAGTCAGACATATATATCATCCTCCAAAACTTTGAGGAGTCCACCAAGATGGTGAGCAGTGATGACACCATAATTAGCAACACCATCCTGCTCATCTGCATTCTGAAAAGCTCTCTGCTCACAATGAAAGAGGAGCCATTTCAGGCGGAGCAGGAGTACATGGATCAAGGAACCATACAGGGTGATTACACACAGCCCAAACTCGTGTCATCCCAATGTGGATTGCTTGACAATGAGGAGGAGGAAGAACAGGAGCTACTATCATGCGCTATAGACGGGACTACAACTACAACTGTCATACCATCTGTTCAGTGTGGATGGCCTGATGACAGGGAAGAAGAGGAAGAGGAGGAGGTGGAGGACACCTTGGTCACTCATCCTGTTGGTGAGGACACGGAAGGCTTGCCTGTTACCAGTCTGACACGCATGGCTGACTTTATGTTAAGCTGCCTTTCCTGTGACCCTCGTATTGTCAAAATATTGGGTGCCAGTCATTACTGGCTAGTGACACTTATAGACCCACGGTACAAGGATAACTTTCAATCTCTTGTTCCAGAGGCAGACATGTGTACCAAAATAGTGCAGTACCATAGGCCATTGTTGCAGAATTATTAAAAAAAAGTCCATCTCAATAAGCTGGCGGCAGAGATAACAGTTCGTTGGCCAAACAAGGACTGGCGAGAAAGACACAAGTCCACTCCAGCAGAGGCAGGGGAACACTGGCAAAGTTCTGGGACAGTTTTCTCAGACCCTCCCATCGCCCATGCACTGAGGCATGGGGTAATCTGACAAGGAATGCAATCATCTCTAAGATGCTCAGGGAGTACCTTGCTGACCGTACTAACATCCTCCGTGATTCCTCTGTCCCTTTTAATTATTGGGTATCCAAGCTGGACACATGGCATGAGCTGGCTCTCTACGCCTTGGAGATCTTGTTCTGCCCGGCCGCTAGGATTTTGTCTGAGCGGGTTTTTAGTGCTGCTGGTGGCATTATCACAGATAAGCGCATTTGCCTTTCTACAGAAAATGCAGACAGGCTGACTCTTACAAAAATGAACAAGGGATGGATTAGGCCTGACTTCTCGACACCACCTAATGGTGACAGCGAAGCCTAAATTCCAATGTAGTGGTTTTTGGGAGGTGTATTCCTATGCACCTCTTCACAGCCAAACATGGATATACGCTTCCTGATTTTCGCTAATTGGTGTCCTCCTCCTCCTTATCCTCATCCTCACCGTCCACCACCACTTGAACACCAGGGTGAACATATTCAGTCATGCTCTGGCCACTCTATGTTTTGGCAAGGGTATTATGATGCCTGTCACCAAAATACAAAAATCTGTACACCTCCAAGAGGAAATGCTTAACAGCCCATACACTTAGTGTATTGGCATTCCAAAAGTAGGAGACCCGCTCCTTTTAATTGGGCCTAGTTTTTAATCAGGCCATCCTCCATGTCTCATCAGCCGCTGCCAGTAGATCACCAGGGTTAACGTGTTCCGTGCTGCTACAGCCAGTGTCAAAATCCAAACAAGGGTGGGTATTTTTGATGGGTGTTAAATACTTGTTATAGAAAAGGTTGAGGTGTACCTCAAAGGGTAAAATGTTTTCCAGCCCATACATTTAGTGTATAGGCATTCCAATATAGGAAACCCACTCCTTTAAATTGAGCCTAGTTTTTAATCAGGCCTTCCTCCTTGTCTCATCATCCACTGCCAATAGATCACCAGGGTTAACGTGTTCCGTGCTGCTACAACCAGTGTCAAAATCCAAACAAGGGTGGGTATTTTTGCTGGGTGTTAAATACTTGTTATAGAAAAGGTTGAGGTGTACCCCACAGGGTAAAATGTTTGCCAGCCCATACACTTAGTGTATAGGCATTCCAAATATAGGAGACCCACTCCTTTAAATTGGGCCTAGTTTTTAATCAGGCCTTCCTCCTTGTCTCATCAGCCGCTGCCAGTAGATCACCAGAGTTAACGTGTTCCGTACTGCTACAGCCAGTGTCAAAATCCTAGCAAGGGTGGGTGGTTTTGCTGATTGTTAAATACTTGTTATGGAAAAGTTTGAGGTGTACCCCACAGGAGAAAATGTTTGCCAGCCAACACACTTTGTATATGGGCATTCCAAGTGTAGGAGACCTGCTCCTTTAAATTGGGCCTAGTTTTAATCAGACCTTCCTCCACGTCTCATCAGCCGCGCCATTAGATCACCAGGGTTACCGTGTTCCATGCTGCTACAGCCAGTGTTGAATTCCTAACAAGGGTGGGTGGCTATGCTGGCTGTAAATACATGTTATGGAAAAGGTTGAGGTGTACCCCACAGGGTAAAATATTTGAAAGCCAACACACTTAGTGTATGGGCATTCCTAGTGTAGGAGACCTGCTCCTTTAAATTTGGCCTAGTTTTTAATCTGGCCTACCTCCACGTCTCATCGTCCGCTGCCAGTAGATCACCAGGGTTAACGTGTTCCATGCTGCTACAACCAGTGTCGAATTCCTAACAAGGGTGGGTGGTTATGCTGAATGTTAAATGCTTGTTATGGAAAAGGTTGAGGTGTACCATACAGGGGAAAATGTTTGCCAGCCAACACCCTTAGTGTATGGGCATTCCAAGTCTAGGAGACCCGCTCCTTTAAATTGGGCCTAATTTTTAATCAGGCTTTCCTCCACGGCTCATCATTCACCGCCACTAGATCACCAGGGTTAACGTGTTCCGTGCTGCTACAGCCATTGTCAAAATCCTAACAAGGGTGGGTGTTTTTGCTGGTTGTTAAAAACTTGTTATGGAAAACGTTGAGGTGTACCCCACAGGGGAAAATGTTGGCCAGCCAACACACTTGGGGAATGGGCATTACAAGTGTAGAAGTCCCGCTCCTTTAAATTTGGCCTAGTTTTTAATTAGGCCTTCCTCCACATCTTATCATCCGCTGCCCGTAGATCACCCACTCCTTTTTAATGGGACGTTTTTTGATAAGAGGCCCTCCTCCATGTTTCATCCAATGGGGGATTGGGCTTATTGGGGTGCATATGACTTGGTAGCAGGGCAGGCCTTGCAGTCAATGCATAAGAAAAGAGATTAGAAGTACAAAATGAATAATGTGAACTGGATTTTCCTGTGCCCATCCACTATTTGGGTACAAAGTCTTATTGGGGTGCATATGACTTGGTAGCAGGGCAGGCCTTGCAGTCAATGCATAAGAAAACAGAATGGGAGTACAAAATGAATAATGTAAAGTGGATTTTCCTGGGTCCATCCAGTACCTGGGTTCAAAGGCTTGTTGGGGTGCATATGACTTGGTAGCAGGGCAGGACTTGCAACATTTTTTATGGAAGCCCTCCTGGAAATCTCGTGAAAGGGATATTGGGGTGCGTCATAATTCTTGGCAGCCCATCCACTCACAGCATAGGCTATAAAAGTTTAGGAGACCCACTGTTTAATAATGGCCCTTTAAACAGATTAATGCTGCCTGATGCCCCTGTAAAAATAGGCTCTGTGACTTTAAAGGGAATCTGTCACCCCAATTTTGCCATATCAACTAAAGATATGGCTGAATAGTGCGTCCCATAACAAAGCTATTGGTATTTACCTTATATCATGATACCCCCGTTTTCATATCAAAATACCTTAGTAAAGTTCGTATTTGGCGCTGTCAATCAGGGCGGTCAGGTCTGGAGGGCGGCGTTTTCTATGTCCACCCCCCTCTACTTGGCATCACTTGAGTAGGACCGTCTGTGAATCTCACAGACGGCGTTCGGCTTCACGCAATAGCGCATTTCAAATTTGGCCCCGCGCATGCTCAGTGTGCTTTGCCCAACAGTGGGCAAAGCATACAATCATTACAGCGCATGCGCTACTATTTCCTTGCCCCGGAAGTCGTCCAAGGCAAGCAGTCATTTCCGAGGCAAGGAAAGGGTAGCACATATGCTGTAACGATTTTATGCTTTGCCCACTGTTGGGCAAAGCACACTGCGCATGCGCGGGGCCGAATTTGAAATGCGCTATTGCGGGAAGCCGAACGCCATCTGTGATATTCACAGACGGCCCTACGCAAGTGATGCCGAGGAGCGAGGGGGAGGACATAGAAAATGCCACCCTCCGGACCTGACCGCCCTGATTGACAACGCCAAATACGAACTTTACTAAGGTATTTTGATATGAAAATGGGGGTATCATGATATAAGGTAAATACCGATAGCTTTGTTATGGGACATACTATTCAGCCATATCTTTATTTGATATGGCAAAATTGGGGTGACAGATTCCCTTTAAGAGTCCCTCCTTCATAAATGAAACAAGATGTGTCTTCTTATGTGTCACACACCACATGGCCAGCTAGGGTTGTTAAATGTTACAATGACATTTCCAGTGAATACATTTGTTTTGGTTGAAAGCAATATTAAAGTTGAAAAATGCTTCAAAAATGCTGCGTCTGAACATATCCCAAGTGGGGGAGGAATATTTTGGTCTGGGGTTAATTATTTTTCCTTATATACAAGTCATTAACCTGGAAAGGATGTACCTTAACATATTTCCCTGCAAAATCTGTTTTGGTATGTTTTGTTGCACCGGTAAAAATGGCATGAAACTCTGACAACATTGTTTAAAGCTGTGAACTAGGAGTCAGGAATGCTTCCAGGGGCGATCCCCATGACGTCCTTGTGTCATTTGAGCAGTGTTTTCATCATTTTCAGACGTATTTAGACCTTAAAAGGACCCCCGAGGGGGATCACGGCACAAATACTCGGGTCTCCCATAGACTTACATTGGGCTTGTTGTTCTGTCCGAGTACCCAAATACCCAAGTACCCAATTTGCTCGACCCGAGCAACGAGCATTTTAGTGCTCGCCCATCACTATTCTCCACTCCAAGTGTGCAATGTTGCCCCCTTCAATTCCGTACAAATTAAAAGTTATTTTTCTCAGGCACTGTACCAATAAGTGGTTTGGTTTCAGTAAGATTTTTATAGGAGCTAGGTCTCAACTATCATGGTACAGCTCATTAAAAATGCATTTTGGGGGTGACAGACTCCCTTTAAGCACACATGCCATGAATACCCATCAAAAATTCAAAACTGTCAAATGTACAGTAAAAAAAATCTGCATGAGTAATGCGTGGCTTTTATTGGAGAATAAACACTGATTCACCACAGATCAACTGAAAGGTGTCAATTCTGCTGTGTAAAAATATGTTACAATATCTTTTATTTGATTATTTCTGTTTATTTTATTAAACTTACTACAAAAAAAATAATAACAAATCTGACATTAATAAAAATGTCTTCATCAATTCTAGGCTCATTTCAATACCACTGAAGATGCTGGAAATTGCCAATATTTCAACGATAAATATAAACATAAATATTGTTTAAAGTATAGAGTTAATTAGAGCAAATTAAGCAAAGCCTAAAAATATTTTAATATCTGCATTTTACTGCCTATGCAACATTCTGACAATTTTTGAAAATCTTATATTTCCGCTTGATGGCAGAAAGAGCTATGGAACTAGACATAGCATATTAAAGGCTGACAGAAGCTTTAATGATATTTGTATTGATGTAATTAGCAGTGATGCTGGCAATGATTAAAGCTGACACATTAACATATTGATAGTGTATTCATATTATTCAAGCTACTATACTAAACTGTGACAAGTCAACCTTTCTAATTAAATTCTAGCAAGAGACTATTGCATTTGAAGTACTATGTCTAAAAGGTAGAGCTCAATTTAAACGTCTTGGCATGAGATCTCCAAATGTAATACACAGTGCTTTATTCTTAATAACTATATCAATGAATTACATGCATCAAATATATTTAAAAGCTCCTGTACAGAATCTGAAGCTATAAGGCTGGAACTAAGTGAATATTTGCAAGTTAATATAAAAGATGTATCAATTGTTTCTTTATTCTTTTTGTTCTTTTAACCCCTTAATGTCCACTGACGTGCACAGTCCATCATGGCAAGGTGCCAGTTCCGGCACCAGGACGGACTGTGCACGTCATGCCTTTGATCTACCACTGCGTCTAAACACGCAGTGGTAGATCAGTGCCGACAGCTGTCACAGACAGCTGACAGGCATGGCAAGCGGTGCGGGGACCTTTGCCGTCGGTCCCCGCACCCACAGCGCTGTGATTGGTCAGTCAATCTGACTGACCAAACACAGCAGCGATCGTGCAGGAGAAGCTGAAATTTCAGCTTCCCCAGCGCGATCAGTGCAGGAGCCGGCGCTGCAGTGGCCAGGCTTCCTGCACTGACAGCCAGGAGCGGAGCCCCCACCGCCCCTGGCTGTTAACCCCCTGACTGCTGCGATCCAGCGCGATGGCAGAGCTCAGGGGGGGAGGCAGAGGGTCGGGAGCTCCCTCTGCCTCAGATCGGCACCCTGCAATATATTTGCAGGGGCCGATCTCTGCCTTGATGACCCGGGGGTTGTCATGACAACCTCCGGGTCATCTACCTACGGGAAGCTGCTGTGATCATGTCACAGCAGCTTTCATCATAGGTACAATGCATTGCAATGCTGGAGCATTGCAATGCATTGTAACTGCAATAAAAAGTAAAAAAAAGTAAAAGTCCCATAAAGGGACAAGTTAAAAAAAATAATTTTTTAAAAAAAATTGTAAAAAAAATATTAAAAATTAATTAAAAAAAAATCCCCTAAAAAATACACATTTTTATGTAATAAAAAAAATAAAAAACCAAAAAAATACACATGTTAGGTATCGCCACGTCCGTAAAAATCCCATCTATAAAAGCGTAACCCTAGTTAACCCCTTCAGTGAAAGCCGTAAAAAAAAAAACACAAAAAAGTAGTAAATTATACTTTTTCCAAGCGGTATCATCATACCGCTTGGAAAAAGTGCAATAACACGCGATCAAAAAGTCAGATATAAATAATCATGGTACCGCTGAAAACGTCATCTTGTCCCGCAAAAAACAATCCGCTATACAGCATCATCAGCGAAAAAATAAAAAAGTTATAGCTCGCGGAATAAACTGATGCAAAAATAATTATTTTTTCTATAAAATTTTTTATTGTGTAAAAACCGCCAAAACATAAAAAAATATATAAATGAGGTATCGCTGTAATCGTAGTGACCCGAAGAATGAAGCTGCTTTATCAATTTTACCACACGCGGAACGGAGGAAAAAAAAAAAAAAAAAAACAATTCCTGAATTGCTGGTTTTTGTTCATTCTGCTTCCACAAAAATCAGAATAGGAAGCGATCAAAAAACGTTATGTGCCCGAATATGGTACCAATAAAAACGTCAGCTCGTCCCGCAAAAAATAAGCCCACAGATAACTCTGTCGGCCGAAATATGGAAAAATTATAGCTCTCAAAATACGGCGATGCAAAAATTTCTTACAAAAAATGATTCCAAAAAAAAGCGTCTTTTAGAGTGTGACAGAAGCTAAACATGAAAAAAGGGTGTAAATCTGGTATCGCCGTAATCGCACCGATCCGAGGAATAAAGTCGCCTAATCACTAATACCGCACGAGGAACGGCGCAAAAAAGAAAACCAATTCTTCACCTTTTGTAGATTTGTTCATTGTGCCTCCCAAAGATCGCAGTAAGGCGATCACAGTGGTTCCCCCCCACATATGGGGTATCAGCGTACTCAGGACAAAATGCACAATAGCTTTTGGGGTCCTATTTCTCCTGTTACCCTTAGAGAAATAAAAATTTGGGGGCAAAAATGTCATTTTTGTGGAAAAAAAATATGATTTTTTTATTTTCACGGCTCTACGTTATAAACTTCTGTGAAGCCCTTGGGGGTTCAAAGTGCTGACCACACATCTAGATAAGTTCCTTGGGGAGTCTAGTTAGCAAAATGGGGTCATTTGTTGGGGGTTTCTACTGTTTAGGCACATCAGGGCTCTCCAAGCGCGACATGACACCCGCAGACCATTCCATCAAAGTCTGCATTTAAAAACGGTGCTCCTTCCCTTCCGATCTCTGCCATGCGTCAAAATAGTGGTTCCCCCCACATATGGGGTATCAGCGTACTCAGGACAAAATGCACAATAGCTTTTGGGGTCCTATTTCTCCTGTTACCCTTAGAGAAATAAAAATTTGGGGCAAAAATGTCATTTTTGTGGAAAAAAATATGATTTTTTTATTTTCACGGCTCTACGTTATAAACTTCTGTGAAGCACTTGGGGTTCAAAGTGCTCACCACACATCTAGATAAGTTCATTGGGGGTCTAGTTTACAAAATGGAGGCACTTGTGGGGGGTTTCTACTGTTTAGGCACATCAGGGGCTCTCCAAACGTGACATGACACCCGCAGACCATTCCATCAAAGTCTGCATTTGAAAAAGGCGCTCCTTCCCTTTCGAGCTCTGCCATGCGTCAAAATAGTGGTTTACCCCCACATATGGGGTATCAGCATACTCAGGACAAATTGCACAATAACTTTTGGGGTCCTGTTAGCCTTTGGAAAATAACAATTGGGGGTGGAAAGATCATTTTTGTGGAAAAGATATGATTTTTTAATTTTACTGCTCTACGTTATAACCTTCTGTGAAGCCCTTGGGGGTTCAAAGCTCTCACCACACATCTAGATAAGTTCCTTGGGGGGTCTAGTTTCCAAAATGGGGTCACTTGTGTGGGGTTTCCACTGTTTAGGCACACAGGGGCTCTCCAAATACGACATGGCGTCCAATCTCAATTCCAGCCAAAAAAGTCAAATGGCGCTGCTTCCCTTCCGAGCTCTGCCATGCGCCCAAATAGTGGTTTACCCCCACATATGGGGTATCAGCATACTCAGGACTAATTGCACAATAACTTTTGGGGTCCTTTTATCCTTTGGAAAATAAAAATTTGGATGAAAAGATCATTTTTGTGGAAAAAATATGATTTTTTAATTTTACGGCTCTACGTTATAACTTTCTGTGAAGCCCTTGGGGTTAAAAGCTCTCACAACACATTTAGATAAGTTCCTTGGGGGGTCCAGTTTCCAAAATGGGGTCACTTGTGGGGGGTTTCCACTGTTTAGGCACACAGGGACTCTCCAAATGCGACATGGCGTCCAATCTCAATTCCAGCCAAAAAAGTCAAATGGCGCTGCTTCCCTTCCGAGCTCTGCCATGCGCCCAAATAGTGGTTTACCCCCACACATGGGGTATCGGTGTACTGAGGAGAAATTGTACAACAAATATTGTGGTTCATTTTCTCCTGATACCCTTGACAAAATTTTAAAAAATTGTGTCGAAGAAAAATTTTGGGAAAAAAAGTTAAATGTTCATTTTTTCCTTCCACATTGCTTCAATTCTTGTGAAGTACCTAAAGGGTTAATAAACTTTTTGAATGTGGCTTTGAACACGTTGAGGGGTGCAGTTTTTAGAATGGTGTCACTTTTGGGTATTTTCTGTCATATTGACCCCTCAAATTCACTTCAAATGTGAGGTGGTCCCTAAAAAAAATGGTTTTGTAAATTTTGTTGGAAAAATGAGAAATCGCTGGTCAACTTTTAACACTTATAACTTCCTAACAAAAAAAAATGTTGGTTCCAAAATTGTGCTGATGTAAAGTAGACATGTGGGAAATGTTATATATTAACTAATTTTTGTGACATATCTCTCTGATTTAATGGCATAAAAATTAAAATTTTGAAAATTGCAAAATTTTCAAAATTTTTGCCATATTTCCATTTTTTTCATAAATAAACGCAAGTTATATTGAAGAAATTTTACCACTATCATGAAGTACAATATGTCTCGAGAAAACAAACTCAGAATCGCCAAGATCCGTAGAAGCATTGCAGAGTTATAACCTCATAAAGAGACAGTGGTCAGAATTGTAAAAATTGGCCTGGTCTTTAACCTACAAAATGGCTTGGTCATTATACTTTTACTTCTTGGAATTAGAAGTAGGAGAAATGGAACAAAGCTAAATAAAAACAGACAGTCCTATTAGGCTATTGTAGAAACTAAGAGAGATGCTTGCAAGAAAAAATGTTCACAGGATGGTTATATCCATACAGTCCGAAGAAGTTTGTTGAAGTTAAGTTTTAACTTTCTTCTTTGTCCATGATTGGAGATCTTTGCAGCTCTTTTTTGAACAGAGTAATTGGCTCAGTTACAGCTGTGGGGTCACGCTGACATCTACCAGCATGATCCTGCAGTGCTCTGACTGACAGTCTGCGGTAATGTTACCATGGGTGACAGTCACAGCTGCTGGGTCACACTGACATCTGCAGCATGACCCCAGAGTGCTCTGATCTACAGTCTGCGGTAGCATTACTGCAGGTCACAGTCACAGTTGCAGGGTCACGCTGACATCGGACAGCATGATCCTGCAGCGCTGTGACCGACAGTACCGGTGGTAGCGTTACTGCGGGTGACAGTCACAGCTGCGGGGTCACGCTGACTTCTGCCAGCATGATCCCGCAGCGCTCTGACCTGTAGTCTTACCCGCGGTAGCATTACCACCGGTAAGAACCACCATGCCGGTGTTTCCCACAATGTCACACAGATGATAGCGTGGGAAACACCATAGGAAGCAGGTAAAACAAAAACTCAGCAAATCCACAGCAAATCCGCAAACATTTTTACACCTGCATTTTTGCTGCGGATTTGACTGACTCAATTGAAGTGAATGGGTGCAGAAAAGCAAAAAGAATTGACATGCTGCAGAAAAAAACGCACTGTAAATACACATAAAAATTTACTGATCATGTGCACAACACTTTAGGACTGTCATTGAATAAGCTTGCGTAAGGTATCCACAGCATTTTTGGCCCATTTCCACGTGGAATAAAACACCGCAAAAATGCATCGAAAACACACTGTGTGCACATAGCCCTGAGGCTTTTTAGCTATTGTTTGTTGATCTCCTGTTCAATAATATGATACGATTAAACATGTATTAGAGCATTGCATAAATAATTTATTTTTCTAATTTACAGATGGATTTTATATACACCATAATTACATATAGCAATACATTGATTTTTATTGCTCACCATATTTGTAATATGTTTTATTAGTTTCTCTGTATTATGTATGTTTAATTTTTCTTCAACAGTTTTACTGTATAGACTTCTTTGATGTCAGAACTGGTTCTGTACAGCTTCTTTAAATTGTTATCAGCAATGAGTTTTTGTTTCATTTGATTGGTTTCATTTATTACACTCTAGGGAGTCTCCTGAGGCAGAAACTCTATGGAGCTACTAATAACAAGGCTATTGTTATGGTTTCTAAGCACTTATAGAAGACACAATAATACTTGTGACAAAATGAAATACTTTTTTTTCTAATAACTTTGTTGTATTTGATCACTGGCGGTTTGATTTCTCTAAGCTCGTACATAACTTACATTAACTCTACGTCTCTGTATTAATAATAGGCCTTCTTAAAGGTAATTTTTTTATTGTCATCTACTTAATTGTCTTTTTATCATCTATTGTATATACTGTACTTATTGATATCTATCTATTGCTACCTGTATATAAATATTTATTACATTTAAATGTTGGTTTATTATCCACCCAGTCTCTTCCTCTTAGGCCGGCGTCACACACAACCACAAAAAATCGGTCCGTTTTAGACGGTCGATAATCGGATCAAAATGCAAACATCACACATCCTTCTGGCATCCGATTTTCCTTCAAAGATGCGATTTAATCGCATGTGTGTGTACCTTGTAACATCCGATTTTCATCCGACTTGCGAGATTTTCTCGCAGGCTTGCAAAACTGACATATAATGGATCCAAAAGAATAGTATTTAAATGCCAAAAGAAAGAATAGATATATACACATAGAGCACATATATATATATATATATATGTCATTGTGACATATATATATATACATATATTTATAATTCTTACACTTCTACATACTGTAATAGCCGCTAATTCAATTGCCGGCTTCAGTGAAATCACAGAAGCCGACATGAAATGATACATTGTTTCCACACATTTAACCATGTAATTTCATGTATTTTTATATATGTTTGAAACATACAATTACATGAGTATATGTGTGCTAAATTTCAGACATGTAGGGGTTAATTAAAGGTGTAAATTCGTTGAAAAAAAATGCGTGGGCTCCCGCTGTATTTTCTCCACCAGACAGACAAAGCAAAGCGAGTGGGGGCAGATAATAATAGCCTAGGGAGGGTACATTTTTTTTGTGCCCCCCTGGCTACTAACATCTGCCCCCAGACACCCCAGAAAGGGCAAATCTATAATTAGATTCGCCCTTTCTGGCACTTTGCCCGTCTATTCCCATTGCCCTGTAGCGGTGGCGAATGGGTTAATAAGGGGTTAAAATGACCTTGCAATTGAAAGGTCACTTTAAGCCAGGTTAATAATTGAGAGCTGTCAATCAGACAACTATCAATTATTAATCCTATTGTATGAAAGAAAAATCAAACACACACAGTTTAATAAAAAATAAGTTTAATTAAATAATCACACAGTTTTTGACCATATTTTATTTTCCTGCTAAAACCATTTCCTGTAATAAAAATAAAATAAAAAAGCAAAATTATACTTACCAATCCGATGTACAGTCAGGTCCCACGGTGTAATCCATCAGAAAGGGTTAACAGGTTACAGGTCGCAGAGAGCTAATAATGCTGTCTCAGACCTGTATTCCCCTGAATGAATAAGTTCCTCTCCCAGCGAAAGTAGAGGAATAGATTCATGAATGGAGCTTAATTGATTTATTGCCAATTTAACTGTAGTGACCTGACCTAAAGGGAAAGTGGACACAATCAATTAAGCTTCATTCATGAAACACATCCTCTCCTGTCGCCAGGAGAGGAACTTATTCATTCATGAGCTTTGAGCTGAGCATGCAGGATTACTTGCACTGCTTGGCTCAAAGCTAGTTAACCCTTTGTGAAGGATTACAGCGTGGGACGTGACAGATCAGCGGAATAGGTAAGAATAATGTTGTTTTATTTTATTTTCTTTATTTTAGGAGATCAATGGCTTCGCACGGATTAAGTGTAAAATAAAATATGGTCAAAAAAATGTGTTTTTATTTCATTAAAATTATTTATTCTTAAAGTGTGTGTGTTTTTTTATTTACTTCAATAGGATTAATAATTGATAGTTGTCTAATTGACAGCTATCAATTATTAACCTGCCTTAAGGTCACCTTTCAATAGCAAGGTGACAGTAAGGTGAGATTAACCCATTCGCCACCGCTACAGGGCAATGGGAATAGACGGGCAAAGTGCCAGAAAGGGCGAATCTAATTATAGATTTGCCCTTTCTGGGGTGTCTGGGGGCAGATGTTAGTAGCCAGGGGGGGCACAAAAAAAATGTACCCTCCCTAGGCTATTATTATCTGCCCCCACTCGCTTTGCTTTGTCTGTCTGGTGGAGAAAATACAGCGGGAGCCCACGCATTTTTTTTCAACGAAATTACACCTTTAATTAACCCCTACATGTCTGAAATTTTGCACAAATACACTCATGTAATTGTAAGTTCTAAACAAATATCAAAATACATGAAATTATATGGTTAACAGTGTGGAAACAATGTATCATTTCATGTCGGCTTCTGTGATTTCACTGAAGCCGGCAATTGAATGAGCGGCTAATACAGTATGTAGAAGTCTAGGAACTATAAATATATATATATATACATATACATGTCACAATGACATATATATATGTATTCTATGTGTGTATATGTATGGATTCGATTCTTTATTAAAGCTGTCAGTGTGCTTTTACAGTATAGCCGGGGATGAATTGCCGGCTTTTCTAAAGGACACCGATGCGATTTCATCGCAAGTCACACATGCGGTCGTTTGTAATCCGATTTTTCATCGCTCCCATAGACTTGCATTGGCGATTGTCGACCGACAATCGGTGACAATCGCAGCATGCTGCGATTGCACACGGACGTTTAAAACGGACCACAAAAAAACTGATACTGGGAGCTGCTCCATAGATTAACATAGGTCCGACTGCAATGCGATTTTTCATCGCATTGCAGTCGTCCGATTCTGTCGCCAGTGTGACGCCGGCCTAAGCTTACATTCTGCTCCTGCTGGAGCCTCAGGTGCTAGCTCTATTTACAAGCACTAACGCTTAGACTCTTAAAGGGCCAGCGTGCACCCTAGTCATCTTCCGAATGCTCAACCTAAGCCAGACTAATTAAAGAGTAAGTGAACTTTTAAAAAAAATAAATAAATAAGTTTTCCTCCAAGCATTGCAAAGATATTAGATGTTGAAACGTTTATCACTACCATATTTTTATGCCTTCTCTCTTAATCAGTATGTTAGTGCACAGTAATAAGATACCTCAAAGTGCTACACATGTATTTTCAGGACAATTTGAGGATTTACAGCATTGCAATGTTTGGCCACATGATTCATCACTGCCAGTCAAATTTTTGGATAAAATTTGTTGAACCATATAAAACTCAATGGGCCCAATACACCAAGACTGGCATCATTTACTCATTCCTTGATGAGGAGGTGTGCAGGAATAGGATGCTTCTGATTCATTAAGATTCGTGAATGCTGGCCTTCAAGAATCAGGATTGCCAGACAAGAGGCTTACACCTGCTGGAGTTAGATTTATTGCATAGCGAATGTCGACTCTTGTCATTAATTTGATGAGCAATGGTCTCAACACCCCCATCCTGTCCTAACTCTGACTATTTTGTCAGCGCTGGGAGAACATGGCGTGAGAGTGTCAAAAGTCGTATAATTTTTTCTCACTTGCAAGTTGCGCCAAAATTATACAACATTTCAAAGATTTTTACACCAGAATACTTTCGTAAAAGCTTTGATTAATCGGAAACTTTATTTTTTTTTAAATATTAAACAAAGTGATACACAAAGAATGAAAAATACTTTACTTCTTTTAAAAAAATAATTTTAAAAAAGCATTTTTATTCGTCATACGTACTATTAAATTAAGGAAATAATTTCAAAATTTCAATTTACAACTTGGCATAAAATGAAAAAACAAACAAACATGGGCAATTCTATAACTATCTGAATATTCTTTGGTGTTGCAGAACAAGAATATAACTGACTGGTTTTCAAGGTATAATACATGTTATATTCATAGTTGCGTATAATTTTTGAGAACTATAAGTCAATGTCCCTGATTTCTTATTACTTGTCTTTATGTATAATTATTTTTGATACATGTTAGCTATTGTCAAAATGTACTTTATGGATTTTGATGGGGACACAGAAAGGCAAAAGGAATAAAGCAAATGTGAAAAGGGTGTGTTAGGGTTCAATTTCCCGCTGCTGCACAAGGGGAGTCTCGAACCGTCCCGCTGCGGTCTCCCATTCATCTCCGGCCGCAGTGGAGCCTGCTCAGCAGAGACATTGGTCCAGGCGTCTTGCCCACTCCTCTACTGTGCAGTGACTTGCTGCTGCCTTTCCTGGATCTGCTATTATAGCCAGTGCTGGAGCAGTCGTCTTTGGGACAAAGTCCTGCATTTTCCCATCTGAGCATGCCCAGAGTGAGATCTCTCATTGGAGATCAGGGGTCACATGTTCAGGTGCTGCAGCGGCTCCTATTGGTCCGCCAGGAAGGTCATGTAGCTACGTGTGTTTGTAACAGCTTCTCATTGGTCCTTGTTCCTGGAAGGTCCTGTAGCTGTTGCTATAAAAGGGTAGCATGGCTGGGCCGCCATGCGCTAATATCAACCATTGTATGCTATGCGCCAGTGTGATCTCGGCCTTTTGGCTGCGATCGTGTGTCGCAGTCAGAGGGTGCGAGTTTTCCTGGAGTGATCCAGGGGCTTTGCTGGCAGCGTGCTGCTGATTTTCTACTGCGGTATCCATATCGGCAGTCTGAACTGAGGATGTTCATTAAGAATACGATCCGTGTGGTGGTGGAAGGTGGTGAGAAAAACAACCTGGTGTACGTCGTTCGTGACCTGTTGGAGGGAAAGGCTGGAGCCCATCGTCAGGATATCTACAGCGTCAATGAATTCCGGAGTCAAGGTACATATGATGTAACCTTTGTGAATGAGGGATGCTGTTTGACCGTCTTTGAATGGCTCAGAAGTAATGAAGGTGATCCATGCCTGGAGGGAGTGCGGGTGGAGCCCCTGTTTGGGCTCATGGAAAAAGTGGTGACGGTGACTGTGTACAACCCCTATACAGAAGTAGCACTACTGGAGCAGTTCCTGGAGCGGTACTGTGAATACGTGAAGGGAGGAGAGAAGCAGAAAAATGTCTTGGGCATTTTCAACTGCAAGTATGTGTTTCGGGTGAAATTGAAGAAGGACCCAGGTTGTTTGGGAGGTTTCACCACCCACCAGCGAACTTTTCAGTGGCGGGTCATAGGGGCTTCCTGTCATACCCAGGACAGCCACTATACTGCAGGAGGTGCTTTCAGTTCGGGCACCTGCTAAACATGTGTAGCAAGGAGTTGGTTTGCCGTAATTGCAAGCAAGAGGGTCATGTGGCGGCTAGGTGTCCGATGCCTCGTGAATGTGACAGGTGTGGCAGTTCAGAGCACCTGTATAGAGACTGCCCGTTTGGTGTGCCGAGGAGGTCAACTAGAGAGGAGGAGGAAAGAAAGAGACGTGAGGAGGAGCGGAGGCGGGAGGAAGAAAGGAAGAGAGAGGAGGAGGTTAAGAGGCGGGAGGAGGAGAAGAAGCGGAGGGAAAGCGAAGTCGCCGCGCTGCAAAGCGTTGTGAAGGCGCCACCCACTCCTGCTGAGAGACGGAGGGAGAAGCGGCAGGAGGACAAGGAAGCTGAGAGAAGGAAGGAGAAGCAACAGGAGGAAAAGGAGGACAAGGAATTTTGGAAGGCCATAAGGCGAGAGGAGCGTTCATGGCCTAAAAAAGAAGTAAAAAAAGAAGTTCCAGTTGCTGAATCATGGTCAGAATGCCTGATGGATTTCGATATATCTGTGGCAGAGGAGGAGGCTGAGGTTTTAGTTCATGAGTCTGATCCGAGAAATATTGGTGCCTTCTCCTCGGAAGAGGACTCAGGAGGGTTAAAGTGTCACAGGGAGGGTGGTGGGGAAAACAGAGACATTGAGGTGGTGGAAGAAGGAATGGCCCAGAGGAAGACTGGGCATTAGAGTTGAGCGATACTTTCCGATATCCTAAAGTATCGGAATCGGAATGGTATCGCCGATATCACTAAAATATCGGCGATACCCGATACCGATACCGGAAGTCCCATGTAAGTCTATGGGAACAAAATATCGAAATTAAAAAAAAACCATTCTTGCCTTGTTGGTTAATTGTACATGAAGGAAAACAAGAAAGAGTAATGTAGAATGTATTGGGGAAGGTTGAGGAGACATTAAAGGCATAGATGTTTAACCCAATCAAATGGAATAGCATAAATATTTTTTTTTTTAAAGATGTTCGGATTGACGAAGAAATTGACAATGTTAACGTTTTTTATATTTTGGCAAATATGTATATTACACAACTTCCATGCTCTTCATCTTCACCTTTTTAACTTTTCACACACTTTCTCCTTCATAATCTTCTGCAGCATCATCTTTTTCATCAAATTATTCTTCATCTTCACCTTCTTTATCTTCTTCTTAAACTTCTTGCTATTCATCTTTGTTAACATTACTCATATTCTTCTTATTAAACTATTATTCTTATTCATATTCTGCTTCATCTTCTTCATCATATTCTTATTTGTGACAGAGAATCCTGTACTTGTAATCTGTCAAAGTATGAATTTTTCATCCTTCCGTTCTTGCTGTCACAAAAGATTTAAATTACAACAGTATTTGTCCGTGTTCAGTTTAGCCTGCAGCAGCAGGCATTTTCCAGGGGCACCACGAGGAGGAACGGACTCACCCCCATACACTGCTTAGTCTTCTTCTGCTTAGAATTTAGAGCATATATTTTGCTCTTCATTTTGGTCTTATACTTCATGTTCTTCTGCTTTTAGATCTTCTGCTTATTGTTCTTGTGTCTCTTGTTCCGTATCTTGTATTTGTAGCACAATCTTGTACCAGCTGATGTTACTGGGACACGGTTACTAAGCAGGAGGTACCTGTGCTCCAAAGCACTACCAAGGACCAGCAAACGTTGCTGGAACTCGGATACCGAGATGGAGGCACCTAGGCCAAAGGCACTGCGGAGAACCAGTTGACGGTACTGGAACCCGGACGGGTAGCAGAAGGTACAAGAGCCAATGCAAGTAACGAGGACCAGCTGACTGTGCTGGAACCCGGAGGGGCAGCAGAAGGAAAAGAGCCAATGGCACAACCGAGGACCAGCTGACGTTACTGGGACACGGTTACTAAGCAGGAGGTACCTGTGCTCCAAAGCACTACCAAGGACCAGCAGACGTTGCTGGAACTCGGATACCGAGATGGAGGCACCTAGGCCAAAGGCACTGCGGAGAACCAGTTGACGGTACTGGAACCGGACGGGTAGCAGAAGGTACAAGAGCCAATGCAAGTAACGAGGACCAGCTGACTGTGCTGGAACCCGGAGGGGCAGCAGAAGGAAAAGAGCCAATGGCACAACCGAGGACCAGCTGACGTTACTGAACCCCAGTAACACAGGAGCAAGTGTTGACTGTGCTAACAGCACTTCCGAGCAACAACTGGCGGTGTTGGAGCCCAGGGTCAAGGAGGATGTTTAAATACTAGATCAAGTAATTTCCTTGTTACCTGTCAATTTTAAATGTCTATACTTCAAACAAGAGAAAGATAACCTTTACTACCATAAGATGATGATTTCATTTAAACTAATATCTAGATAAATAAAGAATTGACAAACATAAACACATACATTAACATGTTGAACAGCAATGCAAACCACAAAATAAATTAGTTAAGGAATCTGCTATACGGTTGTACATAAAAGCATACAAGTACATATCTGAATCCATTAATGATGGATAAGTAACAGTATGTACACCATTTTTATTGTATAGACAATGAATGTCTGACTTCAAAACATCATCAGCATTACAAGTTATCTGTGATATTACTAAAATGTTCCATTTGCTGAATAATGTCCCTAAATATTTTATACAAAATTATACAATTTCCATCATGTAATACTCATAATATGTGGCAATAATCATTTTTATTAACAAACATAACCTTTAAAAAGTGCATAGTGCATAGTGAAAATTGCTATTTATGGCTGACTGTCGACTTGGAAGCATGACAACAGATAGATAAGGTATATATAGATGACACTGCATAGCCACAGATGGTGAATGGCGATGTAATACTGTACCTCAATAAAGTGTGCGTCACTACTACATATTTTTTTTTATATAGCTGTATAAACAGGGTACATGGATGTATGCTTGTGCCTTTGTTTTGACGCACAGACTGCCTTCCTGCTGAGACGCATTGGGTAGTGAACAGTTGTGTGCAGTGTTCACTGCAGTCTCTGCGGAATAACCACACTTAGACCTTATAACTTTTCAGACTTTCTTTATCAATCTACCAAGATGAAGAAGGCAGGGAGTAAGGCACGTGGTCGTGGAGTTTCTTCAGGGAGAGGACGTGGGGATTCTGTGGCTGCTGCGGCCCCCAGTGACACAGCATCCACCAGTTTTCCCCGGGCCGTGAGCGTTCCTTTATGCGCACTTTTGTAGGAGCTCGGAGTACCCCCCTGCTGCGGGAAGAACAAATTGAAGCCGTTGTTGTTTGGATCTCAGCCAATGCATCGACTTCAATTGCTTCCACCTCCTCTCAGGACCACAGCACTGTTGGGCAACCATCTGTCTCTTCACCGCCTGGCAAATTGCCCAGGCAGTCAGAGAGTTCTGTACAGGAGCCAGCTGAGTGTCTGCTTCTGTTCTCAGAATCTATTGGCTTGCAAACAGGGGCCCAGCCAAGCAGCATTCTGTAATGTGAAGAAGAGGGAGTATGCAGTGATGCGCAACAGCTGTGTCTCTCTGAATCTGAAGAGGCGGGTGAGACAGTGCCGATGGTCAGCACACCGCAGAACGCATCTGATGATGATGAGACCCAGGTGCCAGTTTCTGTTGAGCATGGTGCTGGCCAGACCACCCAACAGCAGGTGTTGGAAGAGGGTAGTGGAGATGATGAGGTCCAAGACCCAACATGGCATGAGGAACAGGAAGGTGGTGGGAGCAGCTCAGAGGAATAATAATAATATTTATTTATATAGCGCCATCATATTCCGCAGCGCTTTACAGTTTAGCAGTTTCAGAACACAAGTCATAAGTAACAACGTTAACAATACAATAATTTAAGCTAAATAAGTCGCCCCTGCTCGTGACAGCTTACAATGTACAATGAGATGGGGGAGATACAAAGTATAGGTGTTTATATACAATGGTGCATTTACAATGATGTTCCAGCCATCTTAAGGGACTGAGGGATGGAGATAGTGAATGGGCTAGAGACACACACACACTTACACAGAATACATAGAATGACTTTGATTAGTGAATGTGATAGGCCGCTCTGAACAAATGTGTTTTGAGGGAGCGCCTGAAACCATGCAAATTGTGGATAGTCCTAATTTCTTGGGGTACAGCATTCCAGAGGATTGGCGTAGAGCAGGAGAAGTCTTGGAGTCGGGAGTGGGAGGTACGTATTAGTGCAGAGGTTAGTCGAAAGTCGTTTGCAGAGCGCAGCAGTCGGTTAGGCCGATAGATAGAAATGAGGGAGGAGATGTAGGAGGGGTGCTGCACTGTGGAGAGCTTTGTGGGTGAGAACCAGTACTTTGGTTGAAAGCTGGGAGAGGCCTAGAGAAATGGTTAGTGATAGAAGGAAGATAGAGGAAGACATTGCCCCAACGGTACAAACAGGAGGGAGAGTTAGGCTGCAGACTCGGTTGCCTGTAGCCTCCAGTTTGGCACCTGTTCGGAGCAGTTGTCTTCCAAAAGTCAAAACGTGCGCTCCCAGGACTTGCACTGCGTGGTCCTTTTTTCACACACTTGCACATGATATTTGCTATGTGAAATGCAAGCTGTGTAATTAAAAATTAAAAATAGCTAAAAGTGTCAGTCACCTCAATACCACAAATATGTGGAAACATGTGCGGACAAAGCACATAGTTGAGTTACAAAGACACACTAGAGATGTAGGCCAACCTACAGCAGCACCTACATCTTCAGGTTGTGTTGAAGCCTCTTCATCGAGCTCACACACAGCTGGTTATGCTTCCTCACAGGATCGCCATGGAAGAACCTCGGCCACTGTTGTCCAGAGACAAACTGTTATTCCACACACAGCAGCAAGTTCCCTGTCATCCTCACACTCCCAGGCCACAAAACAGCCATCGGTAGCACAGGCATGGGATAAAAGACGGCCATACTCCGCAAACCATGCACGAGCACAGGCTCTGAATGCTGGCATTGCAAAACTCCTGTCCCTTGAAATGCTGTGATTCAGGCTGGTGGAGACAGACAGTTTCCGTAACTGAATATCATTGTCAATCCCACAATACAATGTGCCAAGCCGATTTCATTTCAGCAGGCAAGCCGTCCCTGGTCTGCAAAAGCATGTTGAGGGAAAAATTAAACATGCGCTACTAAAAGCCCTCAGTAGCAAGGTCCACCTGACCACCGATGCGTGGACCAGTACCCATTGTTATGATCTGCTACAACCAGTAAGGAAAGAAGGGAATTCTGTCCTACAATACAACTAAGCTGAATCCCTACGATGTAACGGGGAACCTGATCCTGCGACCAGACCCGCTAAAGTCCTCATCTAGTGTGAACGAAGACCTATAGTTGCGAGGGAGTAATCCCTACAAGATCTAGGGACTGTGAGAAAAGGTGGACACCTCCTAACATAAATTGTAGCATGGATAATTAAACAGAAAAATAAATACTTTGTGATCCTAACATCAAGCAAAACTGACAGATTAAGGCACCTAAGCACCCGGCTAGCTTAACAGTAGATAATACAATGAAGTCAAGCAAAGCCAGAAGGGCGGAGCCAGACTAAATAGGGAAAAAAGGTCATGTGACCAGCAAACTGAAACAAAACCTAACAAGAGGGTTCTAACACCCATGGCCAGGGACAATACCTTTCCCTCACTGCCCATTGGGTCAATGTTGTGCAGCCGGGTACTGATCTTGCGAGTGGCGCTGTACGTGTTCTGCCAACTCCAAGGATTGCAGGAATCAAGTCTGTACACATTGATTCCTCCTCCTATTCCAGTTCCTCAGAATCATCGCTGCAGGAGCCGTCACGGTCTACCTCCACATGGACCCGTGAACGTTTACCTGTTGCGACCGATATGAGCACAGCCGTGTCCAAATGTCAACAGGCCATCCTGAAATTAATTTCCATGGGGAATCTTAGCCACACAGCGCAGGAGCTCTGTAATGCCATAAAGCAGGAGAGCGACGTGTGGTTTTTGGAAGAGAATCTACAGGCAGGCTTGGTAGTGTGTGACAATGGCCGAAATCTGGTGTCAGCTCTGGGCCTTGGCAACCTCACTCACATACCATGTCTGTCATATGTGCTCAACTTGGTCGTGCAGAGTTTTTTGAGGGACTATCCGGATCTTGATGCACTGCTGCACAAGGTCCGCCTAGAGTGCGCTCACTTGCGACGTTCCAGCATGGCCAGATCGCTGATTGCAGCTCTGCAACGCAGATTTCACCTTCATGAACATCGCATCATATGTGACGTACCCACCAGGTGGAATTCCTCGTTACATATGTTGGAGCGGTTGTGTGAGCAGCAGCCAACAGTAATGGAGTATCAGCTGCATCAGGCGCAGTCAACTCGCAATTTGCGGCGTTCACACTTCACCACTACTGAGTGGGCCTCTATAATAAGAATAATAATATTATTTATTTATATAGCGCCATAATATTCTGCAGTGCTTTACAGTTTAACAGTTTCAAAACACGAGTCATAAGTAACAACGTTAACAATACAATAATTAAAGCAAAATCAGCCGCCCCTGCTGGTGAAAGCTTACAATCTACAATGAGGTGTGGGAGATACAAAGTACAGGTGTTTATATACAATGGTGTTTTTACAATGATGGTCCAGCCATTTTAAGGAAGTGAGGGATGCATGGAGATAGTGAATGGGCTACACACACAGAATTACACATAGAATGACTTTGATTAGTGAATGTGATAGGCCACTGTGAACAAATGTGTTTTGAGGGAGCGCCTGAAACCATCCAAATTGCGGATAGTCCTAATTTCTTGGGGTAGAGCATTCCAGAGGATTGGCGCAGCGCGGGTGAAGTCTTGGAGTTGGGAGTGGGAGGTACGGATTAGTGCAGAGGTTAGTCGAAGGTCGTTTGCAGAGTGCAGCAGTCGGTTAGGCCGATAAATATAAATAAGGGAGGAGATGTAGGGGGGTGCTGCGCTGTGGAGAGCTTTGTTGGTGAGAACCAGTAATTAGAATTGGATCCTATAATGAATGGGCAGCCACTGCCAGTGTAATGAGTGGCGAATAACTCTATGAAGGATATCTGCCACGTTTTGCGTGCGTTTGATGAGTCAACGCGGATGGCGAGTGCAGATGATGCACTAGTCAGCCTGACTGTCCCCCTTATCTGCCTGCTTCAAAAAACACTGCAAGCACTAAGGCATGAGGTTTTGGAAGAGGTGGAGGATGAGGAGTCACAAATTCCATCACCTTCTGGACAGTCAGCGCAACGTGGTTCCTCACAAAGGGCTGGAGGACTTTCAAAGTACCATGCTGTATCAACAATTGAACCTCCAGAGTCGCTGTCTATATTTTCATAACCATTACAAACTTTTAATGTATTTACAAAGCACATAATGTACATTTTTTGTCTATCCTTTTGTAATGCTATTGTGTTTCCATAAACTGATGTTACAGAATTATGATACAAAGTTTTTAAATTTTGAGTTTTAAATTTTGTAAATTTATATGTATTTGAAGGACTTTGTGAGGAGGATGAGGAGGAGTCAATGGAGGAGGAAGACATCGCTCCAGAGGGAGGTAGACAATGCTCTAGTCAGTATGTAGACCAAGGGTGGGGTGATGCACAGCAGGCGGAGATGACGCCTCTTGCAGGGGACAACGTTTCTTGGCCAGTTGGGAGTCTGCAGCACATGGTTGATTTCATGCTGCAGTGGCTGAGAAACGACCGCCGCATCGAACACATTCACACCACGTCTGATTATTGGGTGTACACCCTCCTAGACCCTCGCTACCGGGACAACTTACAAAGCCTCATCACACCGTTGAACCGGAGCGTAAAATGCGGAAGTACCAAGACACACTGGTGCAATCCATAATGTTCTCCATTCCAGCCGAGAGCACTGCTGCTGCTACTGATTTACAAAGCAGCTCTGTGCGTCGAGGCAGTGGAGACAGCTCTGCAACAAGAGGGAGCACAAGCAGCGCCTCTGCACAGGGCAAGAACAGTATGTTCCAAATGTGTCGAAGTTTTGTGGCAGCGCCACCAATGTCTACACCATCCGAGACGGCTCCAGTCAGCAGGAGGCAACATTTCCGTAAGATGGTGACAGACTACATGTCTTGCCCTCTCAGTGTACTCCCAGATGGCTCTTCCCCATTCAAGTTTTGTGTCTCTAAGCTGGATACATGGCCAGAGCTTAGCCAGTATGCATTGGAGGTGCTGGCTTGATCTGCTGCCAGTGTATTATCGGAGCGCGTCTTTACTGCTGCAGGTGGTGTACTAACAGACCGTTGCATGCGACTATCCTACGATAATGTAGAACGGCTTACTTTTCTGAAAATGAACTAGGCATGGATCTCGCCTGAATTTGCCTGTCCGGTTTCAGATTAACTAACTGGTTGGCAACGTTTTCCATGTCTCCTGTTATGTTCATCTTTCTACCACCTGAGCTATACTCCCTGGGCTACAACACTGCCAGTTGCTGCTCAGAAGTGTCGTGGTCCACAGACCAATACACAAGCTATAGTGATAGTGGGGTTCAGTAACGCCTGCTGTTCCCCTGCTGTGTGTCCGGCAAAAATTACTGCTACCTAGCTACACATGTTTAAAAAAACATGACATGTTAAAGTGGCTAGTGCTACACATAGATATCAGGCTACACCCTTATTTCTAAGCTGTAAACAAGTGAAACGTCAAATTTAAAACCATTCAATGATTAGTGTTGGTAACAAATCTGTAACTAAATAATTGTGACATATTATGGCAGATATCCACATGTCTAACACAAATGCTAACACAAAAGCATACTTATGCTATAGGGTACTGATGGTGAACCTTCTCACTCCATAACTTTGACCAATCCAACTCACATCATGCCTCAAATGCTGCAATGTTGGAAGTGCATAATGTGGGTTGAACTTTGACAACAGCTGCAGTGCGAAGGTTATCCTTCTGTGTTCTTGGCTTTTAAATAAAAGCATACAAGTAAATATAATAATACATTGTTGATTAAGGGACATGATGTACACCTGTAATATTGTGCAAACAATGGATGTAGGACTATTCCTCTTCAACATTACTTATATTTGTGTCATTTGAAAAAATACATATTTTAGTTAAAAATTAAAAACCCATGTTCAGTAGCTGTGAAAGGCCCGTTTGTGTACTTCTATATTGTTTGCAACCAATGTATTGTATACGGATGGAAGCGCGTCACACTAATAGATTAGATTTATTTTAAATGGAATGTAGCAGAACCAATTGGAGATAAATGAAAAGGATGAGCCACTGAGACACGCTCAGCAGAGTACAAGCAGCAGTGCTTGAACATGTAACTGGAGCGTGATCTGCACTCAAAAAAGTAAAAAACACAGACTGAAGTGAACACTGAAACACAACTGTCCACAATCTGTGAAAAGCTCCTTTCTGTACTTCTATAGTGTTTGCAACCAATGTATTGTATACGGATGGAAGCGCGTCACACTAATAGATTAGATTTATTTTAAATGGAATGTAGCAGAACCAATTGGAGATAAATGAAAAGGATGAGCCACTGAGACACGCTCAGCAGAGTACAAGCAGCAGTGCTTGAACATGTAACTGGAGCGTGATCTGCACTCAAAAAAGTAAAAAACACAGACTGAAGTGAACACTGAAACACAACTGTCCACAATCTGTGAAAAGCTCCTTTCTGTACTTCTATAGTGTTTGCAACCAATGTATTGTATACGGATGGAAGCGCGTCACACTAATAGATTAGATTTATTTTAAATTGAATGTAGCAGAACCAATTGGAGATAAATGAAAAGGATGAGCCACTGAGACACGCTCAGCAGAGTACAAGCAGCAGTGCTTGAACATGTAACTGGAGCGTGATCTGCACTCAAAAAAGTAAAAAACACAGACTGAAGTGAACACTGAAACACAACTGTCCACAATCTGTGAAAAGCTCCTTTCTGTACTTCTATAGTGTTTGCAACCAATGTATTGTATACGGATGGAAGCGAGTCACACTAATAGATTAGATTTATTTTAAATGGAATGTAGCAGAACCAATTGGAGATAAATGAAAAGGATGAGCCACTGAGACACGCTCAGCAGAGTACAAGCAGCAGTGCTTGAACATGTAACTGGAGCGTGATCTGCACTCAAAAAAGTAAAAAACACAGACTGAAGTGAACACTGAAACACAACTGTCCACAATCTGTGAAAAGCTCCTTTCTGTACTTCTATAGTGTTTGCAACCAATGTATTGTATACGGATGGAAGCGCGTCACACTAATAGATTAGATTTATTTTAAATGGAATGTAGCAGAACCAATTGGAGATAAATGAAAAGGATGAGCCACTGAGACACGCTCAGCAGAGTACAAGCAGCAGTGCTTGAACATGTAACTGGAGCGTGATCTGCACTCAAAAAAGTAAAAAACACAGACTGAAGTGAACACTGAAACACAACTGTCCACAATCTGTGAAAAGCTCCTTTCTGTACTTCTATAGTGTTTGCAACCAATGTATTGTATACGGATGGAAGCGCGTCACACTAATAGATTAGATTTATTTTAAATGGAATGTAGCAGAACCAATTGGAGATAAATGAAAAGGATGAGCCACTGAGACACGCTCAGCAGAGTACAAGCAGCAGTGCTTGAACATGTAACTGGAGCGTGATCTGCACTCAAAAAAGTAAAAAACACAGACTGAAGTGAACACTGAAACACAACTGTCCACAATCTGTGAAAAGCTCCTTTCTGTACTTCTATAGTGTTTGCAACCAATGTATTGTATACGGATGGAAGCGCGTCACACTAATAGATTAGATTTATTTTAAATGGAATGTAGCAGAACCAATTGGAGATAAATGAAAAGGATGAGCCACTGAGACACGCTCAGCAGAGTACAAGCAGCAGTGCTTGAACATGTAACTGGAGCGTGATCTGCACTCAAAAAAGTAAAAAACACAGACTGAAGTGAACACTGAAACACAACTGTCCACAATCTGTGAAAAGCTCCTTTCTGTACTTCTATAGTGTTTGCAACCAATGTATTGTATACGGATGGAAGCACGTCACACTAATAGATTTGATTTTTTTCTAATATAATGGAGCTGCACCAATTCCACTAAATAAAATAAAAAAAAAAAAAAAAAAAGTGACACGTGCAGATGCCTACAAACAGCGGTGGATGCAGAGCAAACTGCAGCGTCACCTGCACTGTCACACACACACCTTGCACAGAGCTGTTAAAACAACACTGGCAAAATGAAGCTTTACACAGCGGTTGGTAAACTAGCCTGCCTCAAGCACAGTAGTACACAAAATCGCAATATCTAACTGTCCCTCAGAGTCAGCACAGCAGCGTTCTGTCCCTAACTGAGTTCACAGCACAGTGACGCTAAAATGGCTGCGGCGCCTTTTATAGTGCATTCTGACATCATTTCAGCAGCCAATCACAGCCATGCCATTAGTTAAGATGACCGCATCATTACAGGATGTGCCCACACTTCGTAGGATTCCTCATTGGCTGACTAAAATCACATTGCCTCTCAAAGAATTATGGGAACTTCCGATTCCGGTATACGATATGGAAAAAGTATCGGAATTAAGTATCGGAATTCCGATAACGCGAATATCGGCCGATACCCGATACTTGCGGTATCGGAATGCTCAACACTACTGGGCATAAAAAGGCACGGGTGGAGGAGTATATGGAGGCCAGCGGCTCAGAAGGCTGCTCGGCACAAATGGTGGAGGAGGACACTGGCGGTACTGGTTAAGTACGTTTTACTTTTCCAGTAGCCAGGTAGGGTTTTTTTGTGTACATAGCTTTGCTCTTTAAGCAAGGGCTATCTGTTTTTTTGTGTGTTTTATGTAATGTGTGTCAAGTTATATCTGTAGGTTGTTTTTGTATTTTTTTCCTTTTTTGGCTTCTTTGGACAAGTGTTTTTTTTAAGCTTTTTGGTTTGTGTTTAGTATGGGTGTTAGAATTATATCTCAAAATGTGAGGGTTTTTAAAAATAAGTTGCGGCGTGCGGCCATTTTTGAGTTTTTTGCAGCGCAAAATACGGAAATTTTTTGTTTACAGGAGTGTGGGATTGTGGATGGTGTGAAGGGGAGTGAATGGCCTCATGGTGCGTCTGTGTGGTCAGGGAGTGCATGTAATAGAAATGACGGTGTTGGTTTTTTGGTGAAGGGGCGTAATGTGAGTTTGTGTGACTATATGGTGATTGAGGTTGGGAGATGCGTGTTAGCAAATTTTGAGTTTAGAAATATTCATTTTAGTGTTATTAATGTGTATGCTCCTGTGCAAAAACAGGAGCGGAAAGTTTTATTTGAAAAAATTAAGTTTTTTATTCCAGGTAGAGTGCCTGTTGTGATTGTGGGTGATATGAATGTTGATGTGGGAAAGGTGAATGTGGATGTGTCAAGGAAAGAGTTAATGGACATGGTGAGTGATTTTGGTTTGAGGGATATGCAGAGGGAGTGTAAAGTAACTCCATTGTTAAATACATTTTTTTCTGAGAGTGGGAGGGTGGCGTCTAGACTGGACTATTTTTTTGTTTCAAAAAACCTGATTGCTGTTAGTTATGCACAGGAGAGTGTGCCGTTTTCAGATCATGTGTGTATGAAGTGTGAAGTGGATGTGCATACTGAGGAGGTAACTGGGAAAGGTATATGGAAGCTGAATGTGAGTTTACTGGAGGGGGTGGAGGTGAGAGAGGAGTATGAGAGACATTATAAGGAGTGGTGTGAGAGCAGAAGTGAGTTCAGTAATGTGTGTGAATGGTGGGATTGGGTTAAATGGAAAACCAAGGTTTTTTTAAAAAAACTTGGTTACAAGTGTGCAGCTGCTAAGAGAGAAAGGTTTGCTGGTTTGAATGCAAGATTGAGTGTGTTATATAAGCTAAGAGAGGGAGGGATGGATGTGAGTGAAGATTTGTTGAGAGTGAAAAAAGAAGTGAACGAGTTTTTGAGAGAGAGAGGGAGGAGTATTGTGTATAGGGCTAAAATAGAGAACTTGGAAAAGAATGAGAAGTGTTTGCGGTTTTTTTTCAAGAAAGTTTTTGGAAAAAGACAGAGCATGAGTGTTTTGAATGGAGTGGATGGAAATGAAGTGAGTGGTGCGGACTTATGTGAGGAAGTGGCAAAGTTTTATGATGATTTGTATGCAGTGAAATGGAGGATGAAGGTTTGGAGAGTGATGTGCGGAGTGTTTTGGAAAATAGATTGAATGGGACAGAAAGGGAGAGTTTGATGGGGGAGATGACGAGTGAAGAAATATGGAAGGTGGTGTGTAGTATGGCGCTGAATAAAACGCCGGGGGATGATGGTCTCCGGTGGAATTTTATCGTGTGATGTGGGATGTGATTGGGAAGGATTTTGTGGATGTATGTAAGTATATGTGGGCGAATGCAGAGGTGGCGAATGGTATGCGTGCAGGAGTGGTTGTGCTGTTGCCAAAAAAAGGTGATTTGAAAAATCTAAAAAACTGGAGGCCGATCACGTTGCTTAATTGTGATTATAAATTCTATGCGAAGCTTTTGGCAAATAGGATGCGTGATGTGGTTGGGAGTGTGGTGGGTGAGGAGCAGTGTTGTGCGGTGCCTGGAAGGCGGTTACATGAGGGTGTGTGTATGCTGAGAGATTGTTTGTGGGACTGTTTGAACCGTAAGAAGGGGGTGTATGTGTTGAGTTTGGATTTTGAGAAGGCGTATGATAGGTTGGCGCATGGTTTTCTGTTTAGAGTGTTGGTGAAGATGGGTTTTCCGGCTGAGTTTCTTGAGAGAGTGAGAAGTTTGTATAAAAATATTTATAGTTGTGTTTTGTTGAATGGGAATGTAGGGAGGAGAGTGAATGTGTTTTCCGGTGTACGGCAGGGGTGCCCATTGTCCCTGTCGTGTTCATTTGCGCGATTGAGCCATTGTTGTGTATGTTGAGGAAAGATAAGGTGATTCGGGGTGTACAAGTGCCAGGGGCGGGGGGGAGGGAGTGGAAGGTGAATGGCTACATGGATGATGTGTGTGTTTTGTGTGATTCAGAGTGTTCGGTGCGTCGTGTGAAGTTGTTGGTATCCGTTTTTTGTGGAGCGTCTGCGTTTAAAGTGAATTGGGAGAAGACTGAATGTAAGATTTTTGGTGGGAGGACTCTGAGCAATGATATTGGGGTGAATGTGGTGAGTGGACCGATAAGGGTGCTGGGTGTGAAATTTTCAGAGAAGTTGGATGGAGAGGAAAGTTGGGTGGAAGTGAGAGAGAGAGTGGAGCGCAAGTTAAATTTTTGGAAGATGAGAGATCTGACGTTTTTTGGTAAAATTTTAGTTATTAAGAGTGTGGTGTTACCAATTTTTTTGCATGTTGCGGTGGTTTTTCCACCAGGTTATATGTGTGTTAGAAGATTAAATAGGGTTTTGTTTGTATTTTTTTGGCGTTCAAGTATGGAGCGTGCAAGGAGAGAGGTTGTGATGAAGAGAATGGATAAGGGGGGGTTGGGATTCCCAAATTTGAATGTTTTTTTTTGGCGTGAATATTATGATGTTTGTATTGGGTGTGATTAGGATGGATGGGAAGTGTGCATGTATGTGCAGGTATTTGTTTGGAAGTTTTCTGTTCCATTTGAAGTGGCGGGAAAGGGATTTAAGGTGCCCAGTGGCTTTTGAGGTGCCTGTGTGGTATGTGTGGGTTTACAAATTTTTGGTGAAGTATGAACTGTGTGATGTGGATGTGAGGTTGTTAGAGAAGAAGAAAGCGGTATATAGGATGATTGAGTGTAGAGAGATGGAATGTGGTATCTATATGGTGAGAGGAAGTGATGTGCAGAAGGTATGGAAGAAGGTACGTATGGATGGTATGACAAATAGACAGAGCAAGATTGTGTGGCAGTCATTGCATGAGGTGTTACCGGTGAGAGACTTCCAGAGAAACCGGGGTTTAGTGAGGAGTGAGATGTGTCCGAGGAGGGGATGTGGTGGGAGAGAGAGTGTGGTGCATTTGTTTTGGAATTGTCAGTATGCTAGAAATGTGATTTCAGGTTTGGGCCCGTTGTGTAAGGAGTTGTGTGATGTGAATTTTTTGACGTTTGAGTTATTTATGTTTGGATTGGGTATGTGTGGAGAAAAGGAGAGAGTGTTGTGGTTGATGCTTGCATGTATAAAAGAGGTGTTGTGGGATGTGAGGAACGTGTATGTGTTTAAGAGGAAGGAGATTGAAGTTAAAAATTGTTTAAAAATTGTTTTGGGAAAATTGTATTTTTGTTTTGTGTGTGATAAGAGAAAGAGGGGGGAGGAGGACGCAGAGGGAATTTGGAAAGTTAAAAAGTGGAAACACCTTGTTAATGTGTCTTAGTTTTGTGTTTTTTTTGTGCCTGAAAATAAAGTTGGTTTTCCGATGATGATGGGAACAGCTGCTGCATTATGTAAGTGTACACGCTGTTTGGGAGTCGAGTTCCTTATAGTTTTGGTTATCTGACTGTGGAACTTCCCATCTGAGGTAAAAAAAAAAAAAAAAAAAGTCATGTGTATGTGTGGATAGGGACCCGGCTGAAATAAGCCACTAGAATACCGACTTAATCGGTGAGGAGTTTGGTATGGTAGCTGGTCAGGGTCGGTGTCCTACATGCCCTAGATTACTGGCATAACCGGTGAGGAGTTTTGATTGCCGTATTCAGGGTCTGGCGTTCAGACACCATAGATTGCGGGTGACTCCCGCGAGGACATTAGCACATGATCACGCTTTATGTACGCTTAGTACTTAACTGTATATCTGAGAGCCTTACAGGACACAGTGCTTTTTCTCAGCGGCCCTGTGACGTAACAGGGTTCGCTTTCAACGCTAGTCAGCGCCCTAGCGTGTTTTCTTTGCCACTCAGTTGTGTCTAGTGAGTGTGCACACATCGCCATATAGCGTTGCGGCTCCTCTTCTAGCGGCTCTGTGGAGTAACAGAGTTCGCACTCATTGCCACAGCGCATTACGGCGTTTATGTTGGCAGCTCTGCGGGATAACAGAGTTTGCTTCTTGCGCCTTTTTGCCAGCAGCGGGCTTCGCCTGCACGGTGGACCCGGCTGCGAACGCACTTATTATTTATATTATTTTGTGCGTTCCGCCAGCCTTAACATAATATTAGCGCCAGGGTCTGGCTGGTAAAATGGCGGACGACCAGCGTCTGCAGCGGTATATCCAGCAGCTGGAGGGTTAGGTTGGCGACTCTAGAGCGCACAACCTCAGCGGTGGATGTTACCGCAGTCGCGGTTCAGGCTGCTAGTGTGGCCGCCGCCAGTTTGTCCTCTGCTACCCCTGCTCCGACTATTTCCCGCCTCCCACTTCCAGACAAGTTTACCGGTGACAGTAAACAATGTCGGGGTTTCGTCAGTCAGTGCTCCATACATCTAGAGCTTCTGGCTGCACGTTATCCCACGGAGCGGGCGAAAGTGGGTTTTATCATATCCCTTTTGTCGAGCAGGGCGTTGGAGTGGGCAACGCCGTTATGGGAGCGCGATGATCGTGTGGTGCAGAGTGCTCCTCTCTTCTTGGACACTCTTAAACAGGTCTTTTTAGGACCTCGTGTCACCCACGATACGGCTCTTCAATTGTTGGCTATCACCCAGGGTTCATCCATGGTCAGCCAGTTTGCCGTCCAATTTCGGACTCTGGTCTCTGAGCTGGATTGGCCAGATAAAGTCCTTATACCCGTGTACTGGAGGGGACTGGCAGACCATGTGAAGGACGCCTTGTCCACCAGGGAGATTCCTGCCACACTGGAGGAGCTCATTACCATATCTACCCGCATCGACCTTCGTTTTAACGAGCGGAGGTTGGAGCGGGCCCAGTGTAGGCAGAGGTTCCGGCTGGCGCCCACCTTCGCCAGACCTCTGGAATCTTCCATTCAGGCGTCCGATTCCCTGAGGCCATGGAGATTTCTCGAGTGAGACCTAAGTCTCGGGCTGCTCGAGTATCTGTGACCTGTAATGCCTGCCAACAAATAGGGCATTATGCTAACAAATGTCCACGGCGGTCAGGAAACGGACCGCGTCTAGTAACCATTGGAGGGGGTTCACTAGACACAGCAGTACACGCCTCCAAGTTGTTCTTTAGGGGGACAATCAATTTTGGCTCATCCACTTTAACAGTCACGCTTTGTGTGGATTCTGGAGCCGAAGGAAATTTCATGTCTTCTACCTTCGCTCTCCGCCACTCTATAACTCTGGTGATGCTTGCCAAACCCGTGACTGTTCGAGTAGTGAATGGGTCGACACTGCTTTCACCAATCACACATCAGACCATCCCTTTCACGTTGTCAATATCACCTTCCCATCAAGAGATTATCTCACTTTTAGTAATTCCCGAGGGAATAGACGAGATATTGTTAGGGATGCCCTGGCTCCATTTCCATTCCCCACACATTGAGTGGAACTCTGGGAGGATATTGGGTTGGGGTGAGTCATGTAAAGGCAGATGTATGAGGGAATGCATTCAGGTGGCCACTACAGAGATGCCCGCAGATCTTACTTCTCTTCCTAATTACTATTGGTCATATGCAGACGTATTCTCCAAAAAGGCTGCAGAAGTCCTTCTACCTCACCGTCCCTATGACTGTCCTATTGACCTCTTGCCTGGAGCAGAACCTCCTCGGGGACGGGTCTATCCCCTTTCTCTCCCGGAGATGGAGGCTATGTCCCAATATATCCAGGAGAACCTGGCGAGAGGATTCATTAGGAAGTCATTGTCACCTGCAGGGGCGGGGTTCTTCTTCGTGCAAAAGAAGAACGGAGAATTACGTCCATGCATCGATTACAGGGGTCTTAATGCCATCACTGTTAAGAATAAATACCCGTTGCCACTGATTTCTGAGCTATTTGATAGGCTACGAGGGGCAAGGATATTTACGAAATTAGATCTGCGGGGTGCTTATAACCTGATTCGCATCCGTGAGGGGGACGAATGGAAGACGGCTTTTAATACCAGGGACGGGCACTATGAATATCTGGTGATGCCCTTCGGGCTCTGTAACGCCCCAGCCGTCTTCCAAGACTTTGTTAATGACATCTTCCGGGATATGCTCTCCACCTCAGTTGTAGTCTATCTGGATGATATTCTCATCTTTTCCCCAGATATTGACTCCCACCGGAGAGATGTTTGCAGAGTCTTCGACCTCCTATGTGCAAATTCCCTCTACGCAAAGTTGGAGAAATGTGTGTTTGAGCAGGAGTCCTTACCTTTCCTGGGCTATATCATCTCCGCCCAGGGATTGGCTATGGATCCTGACAAACTACAGGCGGTGATGGACTGGCAAGAACCCCATTCTCTAAAGGCGGTTGCAGCGCTTTATGGGGTTCATTAATTATTACCGCCAGTTTATCCCTCACTTCTCAACTTTGGTATCTCCCGTGGTTGCCCTCACCAAAAAGGGAGCTAATCCCAAATTGTGGTCTGAAGAGGTCTCCAAGGCCTTCACGTCCCATTTCGCTAGAGCTCCCATCCTACATCGCCCCGATGTTGATAAGCCATTTATATTGGAGGTGGATACCTCGTCCGTTGGAGCTGGAGCAGTCCTTTTCCAAAAGGATGCTCAAGGTCGGAAGCATCCATGCTTCTTTTTCTCCAAGACCTTCACACCAGCGGAGAGGAATTATTCCATCGGGGACAGGGAGTTGCTAGCAATGAAGTTGGCCTTCTCGGAGTGGAGACATCTGTTGGAGGGAGCTCGCTTTCCCTTCCAAGTCTTCACGGATCACAAAAATCTGGTATATCTTCAGACAGCCCAGCGGCTTAATTCTCGCCAAGCCAGATGGTCCTTGTTCTTCTCCCGGTTTCATTTCACACTGCATTTCCTCTCGGGAGAGAAGAACATTCGTGCCGACGCTCTCTCTCGCTCTGCGGTGTCCTCGGAGGAGGAGGTGGAGAAGCCTCGGCTAATCGTCCCCACAGAGAGCCTGAGAACAGTGGCCACAGTTTCGCTAGAGTCTGTGCCCCCGGGCAAGACTTTCGTGCCTACTAATTTGCGACCGGAGGTACTCTCTTGGGCACATTCGTCCAGGGTGGGTGGACACTTTGGGGCAAAGAGGACATCTGAATTGTTGGCAAGGACATACTGGTGGCCGCATATGGTCCGTGACGTTGGGGACTATGTTCGGGCGTGTGTCTCCTGCGCCAAGAATAAGTCTCCACGACAACAGCCAGCTGGGTTACTTCACCCTTTGCCGGTGGCAGACAGGCCCTGGGAGATGGTTGGGATGGACTTTGTGGTGGGCTTGCCCAAGTCTCGAGGTTGCACCATCATTTGGGTAATCACCGACCATTTTTCCAAAATGGTGCATTTGGTGCCGCTTCCACGGTTACCTTCTGCACGGGCTCTGGCAGCGTTGTTCGTTAGGCATATCTTTCGTCTACACGGCATGCCGGACAAAATTGTCAGTGACCGAGGTCCCCAGTTTGCGTCTCGGTTCTGGAGAGAGCTTTGTCATCTACTCAGTATTGAGTTAAATCTCTCTTCAGCGTACCATCCTGAGAAGAATGGGTTGGTAGAGAGGGCCAACCAGACCTTGGTCACCTATCTACGACATTTTGTCTCGGTCAGGCAGGATGACTGGGCATCCTTGCTACCATGGGCTGAGTTTGCATTAAACAATGCTGTGGCTGATTCCACCGGACAGACTCCATTCCTCCTAAACTACGGTCAGCATCCGCGGGTTCCGGTGCCCATGCCTGTGTCTTCCGCCGACTCCAGGGTGGCAGACTGGGCTGTGGAGGCACGGGACATTTGGGACCGTACCCAGGATGCCATTCAGGCATCCAAGGAGAGGATGAGGTCCTCCGCCGACGCACATCGGCGCCCCGCTCCAACATTTGCTCCTGGGGACATGGTGTGGCTCTCCGCCCGTAACATCAGGCTGCGTGTTGAGTCCACTAAGTTGGCACCCCGCTACCTGGGTCCTTTCAAGGTCCTCGAGCAGGTTAACCCTGTGGTATACCGCCTAGCCCTTCCGCCTCGCCTTGGTATCACTGACACCTTTCACGTGTCCCTCTTGAAACCCGTGGCCATTTCCCGGTTTTCCGAGTCATCTGCCGGGACGTCGGGTTCATCTACCGACGATCATGAGGTGAATGCCATTGTTGGGTGCAAGGTGGTACGAGGCAAAAAATTTTATTTGGTGGATTGGAGGGGTTATGGGCCTGAGGATAGATCCTGGGAGCCTGCCGAGCATGTTCACGCTCCGCAGCTCATCGCTGCCTTTGAGCGCAGCGAGGCCCAAAGAAGGGGGGGCCCTAGGAGGTGGGGTAATGTTAGGGTTCGATTTCCCGCTGCTGCACAAGGGGAGTCTCGAACCCGTCCCGCTGCGGTCTCCCATTCATCTCCGGCCGCAGTGGAGCCTGCTCAGCAGAGACGTCGGTCCAGGCGTCTTGCCCACTCCTCTACTGTGCAGTGACTTGCTGCTGCCTTTCCTGGATCTGCTATTATAGCCAGTGCTGGAGCAGTCATCTTTGGGACAAAGTCCTGCGTTTTCCCATCTGAGCATGCCCAGAGTGAGATCTCTCATTGGAGATCAGGGGTCACATGTTCAGGTGCTGCAGCGGCTCCTATTGGTCCGCCAGGAAGGTCATGCAGCTACGTGTGTTTGTAACAGCTTCTCATTGGTCCTTGTTCCTGGAAGGTCCTGTAGCTGTTGCTATAAAAGGGTAGCATGGCTGGGCTGCCATGCGCTAATATCAATCATTGTATGCTATGCGCCAGTGTGGTCATGTGTATGTGTGGATAGGGACCCGGCTGAAATAAGCCACTAGAATACCGACTTAATCGGTGAGGAGTTTGGTATGGTAGCTGGTCAGGGTCGGTGTCCTAGATGCCCTAGATTACCGGCATAACCGGTGAGGAGTTTTGATTGCCGTATTCAGGGTCTGGCGTTCAGACGCCATAGATTGCGGGTGACTCCCGCGAGGACATTAGCACATGATCACGCTTTATGTACGCTTAGCACTTAACTGTGTATCTGAGAGCCTTACAGGACACAGTGCTTTTTCTCAGCGGCCCTGTGACGTAACAGGGTTCGCTTTCAACGCTAGTCAGCGCCCTAGCGTGTTTTCTTTGCCACTCAGTTGTGTCTAGTGAGTGCGCACACATCGCCATATAGCGTTGCGGCTCCTCTTCTAGCGGCTCTGTGGAGTAACAGAGTTCGCACTCATTGCCACAGCGCATTACGGCGTTTATGTTGGCAGCTCTGCGGGATAACAGAGTTTGCTTCTTGCGCCTTTTTGCCAGCAGCGGGCTTCGCCTGCACAGTGGACCCCGGGCTGCGAACGCACTTATTATTTATATTATTTTGTGCGTTCCGCCAGCCTTAACAGGGTGAGAAAGAAGAATGGACTAGTTGCAACTGAATGAAAAGGGAGAATCAGGGCTTATATACACAAACCAAAGTTAGGGCCATGAATCACAAACTGACTGAGGTGAAGGCACACATAAAAAGTCAAAGCCAACTAAAGAAGCCAAATAGTTTAACTCTCTTGTAGCCCAGACAATTTCCATGCTTTTTACATACACAAATAAAAGATGAATTATAAAATTTTAAAAATCTTATTAACTCCAAACTCATATTTTTGAAAAGTGGACATCTTAAATATAATATTCTTTAAATGCCATCCAGAACTTTACATTGATGAGTGAGTCCATGCAATTTTTCATAAGAAGTAACATCAAAGAGTCTTATTGAAGATGTGCTGTGTAGAATTCATATATGTCAATTATATCTATGTCTACATGCACATATATTTAGCAATCCATATGCTCTAACATTGGTCTTCTTACTCTGTTAGTGAAACAAAATGCTTTGCTATAGGAAAACTTACATATTCACTCTCCATGGGTGCTGCTGCAGGTGTCTGATGCTGCTGTGGGTGTCCGGTGATGCTGCGGATGTCCGGCACTGCGGGTGCCCGGCGGTGCTACGGGGGTGTCTGGTGATGCTGCTGCGGGTGTCTCCGCTGCTGTTGGTACCTAGAGGAGCTACAGGGGTGTCCGGTGCTGCTGCCCAGTGCTGCAGGTGTCTCCGGTGCTGCTGGGGCTCTGCCGACATTTTGTGAAAAGCCAGAACACCAGCAGTTCCACAGTTTCTTGTGTGGGGGACACTGGGAAAATGGCCGCCGGGTGGGAGCATGCGCAGATAGAGATCTTGGCACCAAGATGTCAGGAGATGAGATCTCAGTGCTGAAATCTAATCTCCGGAGATCTTGGTGCTGATATCTCCATCTGCACGTGCGCTGCCCCCAGCGGACATTTTCCCGAAGTCCACCGCACAGGAAACCATGGAACTGCCTGGACTCAGGCCTTTCACAAAATGTCAGCGGAGCCACGTAGCATCGGAGACACCCACAGCAGCCCTGGACATCACCGCTGGACAGCCCCATAGCACCGCCGGATACCCGCAGCACCGCCGGACACCCCCTCATCCCAGCCTGCGGCCTGCAGCAATGGTACCGGTAAGGTATATACGCATTATAAGACGCACACCCCTTTTTCCCCCCAAATTTTGGGGAAAAAAGTGCATCCGAAAAATACAGTAGTTTCTATAAGTCTGGTTTACTGTATGTGCTCTTGTCATACCTACTAAGCATCTGCTGCATATGTAAGTATTTATAATTTGAGGGTTTGATTTTTTTTTATTTTTGCTTGTCACTAAACAACCATGCTTGGCATATACTATTTCATCTTTTAAAAGCAACGAGGAAACAGTATCTGAAGATATCATAAACCATACCACTTTCTCTTTATGCAACACCTATGAAATTGTATAATAATATATTAACTTTCAGGCTATGTGCAAAACCTTTACATCTCTTTGGGTAGATATAACCATAAAACTGATTTTTTTTCTATAGAAGGCTGGGAATTAACAAAAAAAATGGGCAATAAAATTATTTTTCTTTTTTTATTTTTCAAAGATAGAATTATGGAAAACAAATGCATAAAACACGTTTAATCCTAAGGGGTTTACGTATACCTTTCAAATTGCTATTATTCTAAAAAATAAATCTAAGTTTATAATTTCATCAAGAATAGTATTATTCTTTGTCCCAATTATCTACAGAATTCCTCCTATATTAAATATTAGACCAAGGATGACCTAAAATTTTTACTGCAAAAGCTAAAAGTGAAAAAGTGCTTCCTACTATTTCCCACTGGTAAATATGAAGAGGTGAAGCATTCAAAAATGTTGTGTCACTACTGAGAAGAAATCATATATAAGAAATTATATAATGTTTTATGCCAGGGTTTAAATTCTAAAGAAAAGTCACAAAGCAGACATAAACAGATCTTAAATAATTTGGAGCATCTTTTACAATTAGTATATTTTATGTGGGTATATGTTCTTATTGGTTTCTTAGAAGTACCACGTATTGCTAAGTAGAGATGAGAGAACTTGTTTGGAAAATGTACGCCAATATCAAATTTGGCTAATCAATTTGCTAATCAATATTGTTAGGCCTAATATTAAGGTTCAGCCAGAAGGCCCTATGTGCTTATCCAAATAGTTTGGGCTAAAACTGTGTTGCAGTTAGGAGGCCCCATTTGCTAATACAAATCGTTTGGGCTAAAACTGTGCTGTAATCAGGAATCAGGAGGCCCCATTTGCTAATCAAAATCATTAGGCCTAATATTGGGGTTTAACTAGAAGGCCCCATTTGCTAATTCAAATCCTTTGAGCTAAAACTGTGTTGCAATTAGGAGGCAAAATTTGCTAATCCAAATCATTTGGGCTAAAACTGTGTTGTAGCTAGGAGGCCTCATTTGCTAATCAAAATTGTTAGGCCTAATATTGATGTTCAGCCAGGAGGTCCCTTTTGCTAATCCAAATAGTTTGGACTAAAACTGTGCTGAAGACAGAAATCAGGAGGCCCCTTTTTCTGTTCAAAATCGTTAGGCCTAATATTGGGGTTCATCCGAAAGGCCCCATTTGCTAATCAAAATAGTTAGGGCTAATATTGTTGTTCAGGCATACTATCTAAGAAAATAAATAGTGATTGTTCATTTAGTGACAGGTGACTGACAGTTGTGAGCCTAAGGTTGTGAAACAGCAGGTTAAAAGAGGGGACTTGTACACAAAAAATGAGTGGAAAAAAGCGAGGTTGTGGTGGAAGGGGAGGCTTGGTGTTCGACGTGTATGGGGGTTAGGTGGTAATATTACTGAAAGCTCTACTAAACAAACACTGTCTTGTCCTATCCAAAGACAACTGACAACATTTGTTTCTGCACAGGCTACTCAACCTACTTTTCTTGGCAGCTGCACAGTGGTATGTCTTGTAGATGAGGGTCAAAAAGAGCATGTGCTCCAGTGGAAGGCAAGTGCTGCACCAAGTACAACCCTCAGAGGTGGCACCCCAATCACCTTTATTTCCCCCAGCATCACAACTTTCTAAGCGCTAAACTTACTGTTGGGAACCACAGATGGGCTAGTCTGCAGAGCTGTTTACACATTCTATTCCATGGGAATTAGAGGTCTGCTCCAAAGATTTACAGGATCGATAAGAGGAAAGTATCTGCTCCAATGCCCAAATTTTTTTCCTGTTGGAGCTGGGGCTATACGAACTAGGGTCTGAGTAGAATCCAGACCCTCATCAGCAGATATTAACCCCCCGGGGTTGGATGTGACACTGATGAGACTCAAATACCTGAGGTGCATGCAGACTGTATTGTGCTGTCAGGGCAGGAGAGGATGATGATAAGGTTGTAGATCCCACTTGGTGTGAACCCAGAGGCACGCAGCTGAGTAGCTCAGCAGAGGAGGTGGAGAAGGAGGAAGATGAGGATGTTATGTTGCATTTTCTGCACAGACACGAAGTGATGCAACCATGAGAAGCACTGCATCCTCAGACACAACTGTGGCCAGCACAAGTTGCGAGTCTGCAGTTCGCATTGACCGCAAGGGTTGCCTAGCCTGGACCGTTTTTGAGACTGCAAAGGATGACTCAACTCATGTTATCTGCCAAATTTGCAAAAAACGACTCAGTAGAGGCAAAAATTGCAATAATTTGACTACTACATGCATAAACCGGCACATGCGCAATCAACTTGCCTTGGTCTGGGAATCACACTGTGCTAAAAAGCAGACTACCAGGCCTCATTAACCATCAGCTACCCCAGCAAATGCATCCACTGCTTCTCTTCTGCCTATGTCAACATGGCAAGTGTTCTCACATAGGTCTCCATTCGCAGAACCTACACTTGTTTACCTTCTACAGTCACGGTGAGTAAGAGCCCATCAGCTGTTATGGAAGTGGAGATGAATGCTGTTTTTGTTTCAACAAACACAACAAATGCACCTCACAGTCCAGCTGTTTGTCCTGTTCATTCTGCTCTATCCTCTCTCAGCACAGCAGCCTGCCCTCGGTCCCGCAGTTGTAGCCACGTAAAAGTATGTTTCT
Source organism: Oophaga sylvatica (assembly GCA_033576555.1). Lineage (NCBI taxonomy): Eukaryota > Metazoa > Chordata > Amphibia > Anura > Dendrobatidae > Oophaga > Oophaga sylvatica. The sequence continues at coordinate 462,007,039 of JARQOD010000005.1, forward strand.
TTCTACACATGCCAAAGGTAAGAGCTTGAATTCCACCATCTCCAAATGCTGCCTTTCCATCTGCTGGTTACACATGGTTTCTGAATGATGATGGCCATCACAGTCCCCCAGAATCAGTTGCCCAGTCACGATTACTTCTCTAAGAAAGCTGTGCCTACGCTACATCATCATGTCGCAGACAGCATCACCTGCTCCCTCTAAAAATCTATGTCTGCCAGGATGCATTTCACCACTCATCTGGATGTGCAAACATGGACAAGGGGTGTTACATCTTGTTACCTGGGCACTGGGTGATTCTTTTGGCTGTGGGGGCCAGCGGTTAAGAGTCTGCTCCACAAATCTTGAAATCCCCAAAGCTTGTGGGACAAACCTCTGTATCTATCACTTTCTTCCCTGCTTCTGGCTCCTCCAACTCCTTTAGGGCCTCCTCCTGTGCCCTCCAGCTCTCCCTTAATGAAACACGTGTTTCAACAGTGCAGAGAGAACCCACCTCCGTACTGCGCAGCCAGGGGTCACTGCAGTCAGGCAGTGTTTTAACTAATATTCTTTGGATATCGCAGTCACATAGCTCAAGAGTTGTGGACAGCTATGCAGGCCGAGTTTGAGCAATGGTTGTCTCCACTGAACTTGGATCTAGGGAAGCCCGTGTGCTATAATGGTGCAAACCTGGGGGCGGCCCTACACCGAACAACCTTACACACATGTCTTGCATGGCTCACATCCCCAACCTTGTGGTTCAAATATTTCTTTGCCACTATCCTGGCGTGGATGTGCTGATACAGAAAGCTCGGTCGCTGTGTGTTCACTTCCACTCATCGCACCCTGCAGGTCATTGACTTGCATCACTGCAGAGGTCTTTCGTCCTACCAGTTAAGCATTTGACTTGCGATCTGTCAACATGGTGGAACTCCACTCTGCACATGTTGCTGTAACTTTGTCAACAGCAACCAGCCCTGGTGCAGTATATCCCTTTTCATAGCCTGGGAAAATTCAGTACAGGCGTTGGGCAAATCACACTTCAGTGGGCAGAGATGAAGGACCTCTGCATCCTTCTGTACAGGAGGATGATGCAGTGGAAGAGGTGATGGACGCGCAGCAGTCAGGAGATGAAGAGGATAATGATACCCCTCTCTGTTATCCGTGGTTGGCAGAAGGGGACAGATGAGGCAAGCTTGAATGTAACCCCGCCACCATAAAACTATGGACTTGGACCTCATGGAAGCGCCCAATACATGAGGGCCTTCTTTCTGCACTATCTGCAACATGATGCCCATTTTCTTAGGGTTAAGAATAGTGCTGACTACTGTGTTGCCACACTGTTAGATCTACGGTACAAGAGTAAATTTTGCTAGATGCTCAACCCCCTTCAAAAGGGATGCGTGCATACTGGAGTATTGAAACATGCTTGCAGACAATCTTAAGAGTGGTTTTCCCCAAGACAGCAGTGAGGCACTAAGTGTACATTACAGTTGTAATTTGTAAACTTCCAATCCCAGAAACATCAAGGAGTTAACAGAAAAACATTAGCAGCAGCATAAGTGGCATAACCAATTTCTGGGAGTCGTTTCACTCACCAGCAGAACAGAATACAAGTCTGACACGTCATGAATGACTGGAGAGAATGTTGCAGTAGTATCTCGAGCTCCATATCAATGCCATCAGGGGTAATTTGGACCCTTTTGCATTTTGGTCAGTAAAAATGGAAGAGTGACCTGAGCTCGCCTGTCACGTTTTTGAGGTTTTGTCATGCCCCGCAGCCAGCGTTCTCTCAGAATGTGTCTTCAGCACTGCTGGTGGTGTTCTGATGGATAAGCACATCCAGCTGTCTCCTGAAATTGTTGACTGCCTAACTTTCATCAAAATGAAGAAGTGTCATGGATCTCCAATGACATTTGCACCCCAGTCGCAGACTGAGCAGACTAGGCGATAGTGTCATTTTTAGTGTGATGCTTCAGTCTTAATTTTTGCAGTCTGTGACACCTTTGTTATGGCTTCTGTGCCTGCTGTTGCTACTGCTGCTAATGTGACAAACAATGTTTTGAAATGTGGAGACTCCTAGTTAGGTCTCCATATTTTGGGATGCCTGTAGTGGAAGTTGTGTCAGAGGCCCAATATACTGTTTCTACTCTGTGGAAATTGATGGCACTTTTGTGGTATGTGAAAATATTTTTTGAAATGTGGGTTGTGTGTCCATCTTGTGGGTTGCCTGTTATGGAAGGTGTGTTAGAGGACCATTCCTACTCGGGGGAAATTGATGCCACTTTACTGATGTGTGGCAATAATTTTTTGAAGTTTTTTGCAATCCAAGTTGAATCTCCTTCATGTGTGTTGCCTGCAGCAGTAGGGCTCCCAGACTGGCAGGCCTTCACTTACTTATAGTCAACTACCTAAGTTACTATCTTTACATTTTTCTTCCAATAGTAGTCTACAAAACTGATGTTTGTGCCACCTCAGTGTGGCTGGGAAAATAAACAATTTAAGCTGCTGCATGAGGTATCAGTGCTCCCAGCAAAGAAGGCTTACACCACTCCCTCACCCACCTCGTCTTAGGCCTCTTTCATACATCAGTTTTTTGCCATCAGTCACAATCCGTCGTTGTTTGAAAAAAAACGGATCCGGCGATTGATACCGCAGGATGCGTTTTTTTCTCATAACTTGTATTAGCGACGGATGGCCGTGCGTTCGATGGATCGGTCAAAAATTTTGAGGCCGGAGACGACTCAAAAAGCAACGTTTTTTGTCTCCATCGGAAAGTCGGACAACGACGGAAACATCGCTGTCCTTCATTTTTTATAATGGAAGCCTATAGGCGCCGGATCTGTCATCATCCGGCAAATGACGGATTCCGGCGATGGATCAGTTTTTTTTAACAGAGCATGCTCCTGATAGGTTTAAAAAAAAAAAAGAATAGATATATACACATAGAATACATATATATATATACATATAATTTAGACACATATATATATTTACAGTTCATACAGTTCTGCATAGCATAATAGCCGCTAAATCAATTGCCTGCTTCTGTAAAATCATTACAGAACCTGACATGAAATGACACATGGTTTACATACAGTAAACCATTTCATTTCATTTAGTTTTATATATGTTTTAGACTAATAATTAGATGAGTATATGTTTGCAAAATTTGGGACATGTAGGTGTTAATTTAACAGGTAAATTCCTTGTAAAAATTACGTGGGCTTCCGCGGTATTTTCTCCATCAGAGAGGGAAAGCAAGTGACTGAGGACAGATATTTATAGCCTTGAGAGGCATCATTGATTTTGGGCGCCCCCTGGCTACTAACATTGTCATGGAAATATATATGTATTCCATATATTCAATGTATATTCATATATATGCATTCATAGTTAGATAGATCTCACTTGCTAAAAATCCTGTGCTCACACATATCTATGCAAAAGTTGATGCCAGCTATAATCAGTCGTTTCAGACGACCCTGGCCTTCATAAGAAACAAGAACAGAAAGTCTTAATAGATATCTATTGTTTTCTTTACTAGTCATGCAAGAAAGCTAGGGCAAAGAACAAAAACAATAAATCTGCAACTTCAGCCCTTTTATCATAATTATCATACTTACACTAGAACAGCCAATAATCTAGCAGCTTTTAATTGTATGTTAATTGACTAACCAGCCCCTTTTTGTAAACGTATAAAACCTTGAATGAATAATAAACGTGTGGTCTTGACGAACTGCTATACTGATACTTCCGTGTGAACAGTTTTCATTTCGTTCTGAGCGCTCAAAAAGACATTTAGGATAAAATTGGGAACAGCACCAGCAAACACCTGCAGGATAGATTAATCCTAATTAAATTTCCATAACAGTTGGCGCCCAACGTGGGGCAGTGGACAAAATGCACGGGGACCTGCTGACCGGAGAGACAGAGGTGTTGGCCATGGCCTTGGCTCACAGGACGGAGACTGCGCAGCTCCATAAGTAAGGTAAGAAAATCTTGTCATCTTAACTGAAAGTCCCTTGTGTCCAGTCCATGTCTTACACCTCTTGCCGGTCAGCTGTGGTCACCACCGCATTCCCAGGTAGTGTAAAAAGTCCACACCCTTATCCAAAACCCTGGGATATAAGTTGTTTGCTGCTGTGCTGTGTATGTGTTTCATGTTTTATGTGAACCGGGAGAAAAGTTGGAACGGTGACTGTGTTTTTGCTTGCTGATTTCTGGAAGCTGTATAGCAGGAAAAGCCAAATTGCTGGATAAGTTCTCACAGATTCCTTCACACATCGGAGGGAGACAATCCCAGTATTCCAGGTGTAAAGGGTGGGGGCTTTGTTTGGATAAATTCTCACAGGTTCTTTCACACATTGGAGGGAGACACTCCCAGTATTCCAGGTGTGAAGGGTGGGAATTTTGTACAGGCTATTACAGATTCCTGTGGCCGGCGTACCAGGCAGGGCGACCGGTCTCTACAGGGTAATAGACTTGGAGCATTGGCGTGCTCAGTGCAATTGGTGAGTTATCAGTTACCAGAGCAGCTTGTATGTGTCACAGATCATCTAAAAGAGGGGTTTGTATACTCCCGGGTGTTTGTTTCATTTGTACGTCTTCCTGTCTGTATTAGGTATCGCTGCTTTAAATTTACACTCAGAGCAGCGTGCGCTCTGTCACTATCTCATTCACTGCTGGCTGCAGCAGCGAGAAACCCCTTTGACCCCCCTCCTCTGCTAATCACGTTGTCACATCTGTTTCCTGGTTTTGATCTTTTTAAGCTCATCTAGTAGCGTGCTTTAGACCAAGGTCAGAAACACAGATAAGAAAACTGCAGTCTGAGGGAGAATACACAAACAACTGCGCAGCGGCTTCACTCACCCCTCCCATCAGGCATTCAGCGAAAACAAGAATTTCAGTGCTCTTGCATACAGAACCAGAATTCAGCAGTTTTCAGATTTTTAATCACCTTTGTTGAATAGGTTTTGTGGAATAGAAGGTCAGAGTACGTGAGAATCGAAGGGCTAGGCATGTGAATAGAAGGTCAGAGAACGTGAGAAGCAGGGGCGGAACTATAGTGGAAGCAGGGGAAGCAGCTGCCACAGGGCCCGGGCTAGAAGGGGGCCCGTCCCTGCTGCAGCTGCCCTGTGATTTAGGAGCAAAAAGGGGGGCCCGAGCACGCTGGCAAATGGATCCGCGCTCGGGCCCCCTCCCAACATTTTGTTCAGGCTTCTGACTCTGAACGCTGATGCATAACAACACTGTGTTGTTTTAAAGAGACACTACAGTGTTGTAAATGCAGACAGCGAACAGAAATGAGCACTGTAGCTTTAAGCTGCGGCCCAGTGCATTATGGTCCGTCTGTCACAGCGTGTGTGCATGTGGGGGCGGACAGCAGACGGCCAGGCAGACCACATGAAGCAGCAGGCTGACTGGACAAGCAGGTGGAAGCCCGGGCGAGCAGGGTGAGTACCGTGAGTCTCTCAACAGTGAGAAGAGGCTTGGCTGCTCAATGGTGACTGGGAGGGCAGGTGCAGGCAGGATCTAACAGGGCCCACATTCAACAGGGCCCAGGCCCCAGGCTGCAGTGCAGGGGGCCCACATTCAACACAGGGCCCAGGTAGCAAGGGGCCCGCATTCCAACAGGGCCTCGGGCTCCTGGGCCCTGTTTGACGCAAGCCTCAAGTCACCACTAACCTCCCCCTGGGCCCTGTTGGGCACGGGACCTCAGTCACCAGTAGCCTCCCCCTGGCCTAGTAACAGCCTCATGGTTGCTACAAGTGACGAGTGACACCCTGATCTCTGCTACATGTGACAAGTAACAACCTCAGCTCTGCTACATGTAACAAGTAACAACCTCAGCTCTGCTACATGTGACAAGTAGCAACCTCGGCTCTGCTACATGTGACAAGTAGCAACCTCAGCTCTGCTACATGTGACAAGTAACAACCTCAACTCTGCTACTTGTGACAAGTAGCAACCTCAGCTCTGCTATTTGTGACAAGTAGCAACCTCAGCTCTGCTACATGTGACAAGTAACAACCTCAACTCTGCTACTTGTGACAAGTAGCAACCTCAGCTCTGCTATTTGTGACAAGTAACAACCTCAGCTCTGCTTATGTGACAAGTAACAACCTCAGCTCTGCTCATGTGACAAGTAGCAACCTCAGCTCTGCTACATGTGACAAGTAACCTCAGCTCTTCTACATGTGACAAGTAGCAACCTCAGCTCTGCTACATGTGACAAGTAACAACCTCAGCTCTGCTACATTTGACAAGTAACAACCTCAGCTCTGCTACATTTGACAAGTAACAACCTCAGCTCTGCTACATGTGACAAGTAGCAACCTCGGCTCTGCTACATGTGACAAGTAACAACCTCAGCTCTGCTACATGTGACAAGTAGAAACCTCAGCTCTGCTCATGTGACAAGTAACAACCTCAGCTCTGCTCATGTGACAAGTAACAACCTCAGCTCTGCTCATGTGACAAGTAACAACCTCAGCTCTGCTCATGTGACAAGTAACAACCTCAGCTCTGCTCATGTGACAAGTAGCAACCTCAGCTCTGCTCATGTGACAAGTAGCAACCTCAGCTCTGCTCATGTGACAAGTAGCAACCTCAGCTCTGCTACATGTGACAAGTAACAACCTCAGCTCTGCTACATGTGACAAGTAACAACCTCAGCTCTGCTACATGTGACAAGTAACAACCTCAGCTCTGCTACATGTGACAAGTAGCAACCTCAGCTCTGCTACATGCGAGGAGTGACAGCCTCATCTCTGCTACATGTGCGGAGCGACAGCCTCAGCTTTGCTATACAAGTAGCAGAGCTGAGGCTGTCACTCCTCACATGTTGCAGAGATGAGGCTGTCACTCCTTACATGTAGCAGAGCTGAGGCTGTCACTCCTCGAATGTAGCAGAGCTGAGACTGTCCCTACTCACATGTAGCAGAGCTGAGGCTGTTCCTCCTCACATGTAGCAGAGCTGAGGCTGTCACTCCTCACATGTAGCAGAACTGAGTCTGTCACTCCTCACATGTAGCAGAGCTGAGGCTGTCACTCCTCACATGTAGCAGAGCTGAGGCTGTCACTCCTCACATGTGTAATTGGTGAGGGCGTGGTGCAGAAGTACGGTATACAGAACAATCTTAGATTATTCTGTATACCGGACTGTTGTTCTACTGAATAAATCATCCGTTTTGAAAGCAATTTGCAGGCTGGATTACAAGTTTCTTCACATATTTACTCTGGAGAAAGCCTACCTTCGTCACTACCTCAGTTGCTTCCTGGGAGTTGGTTCTTTTCTGTTATTTCACTATCATTACTCCAAAAACCTCTAATTTTGGATAATAAAGGTATCTTTCTTAACACAACTTGGGTAGACCGGGATTGGCAACGCGCGCGAGGGGGGGGGCCCCATTGTGAAGTTTGCTGTGGGGCCCTGCCGTTCCTAGTTACGCCCCTGGTGAGAAGTAAATGGACAGGCAAACTTTACGCTGCACAATGAAATGTTTTTTTTTTGTTTTTGTTTGAAAGGCACAGGAAAGTTTGTTTATAGATTACCGTCGGCTATAAAAGAGCAGTGGTGCATCGTGTAGAAGGTACAGCAAGTTAATTTGAACGGACCAGGAAGTGATTTTTTATGTGAATAAGATTGAAAAGGTGTTAAATCGTCTGTGAGAAAATGATCACTGACATGTCACAAGAGCAGAATTCAGAGTCACACACATCACATGTCCATCATGTGGAGACACGGGACAGGTGTAGGCTGCTCTCATTGAATAAGGAGCCTTGTACAGGGAAAAACGCTCCCCGCCTCTCTCCACAGGGAGAAGGCATTTTTGTTTCAACGGTCCCCTCTCAAGAATCACAGGGGGGACACCCTCTCCTCTTTCTTCTCTCAGTCCCTTTCTCTTTCTTCAGACTTCTCTCCTCTTTCCTCGCTGCCATCCCTCTCTATCCTTCTTTCCCTATCATTCCTTCTTTCCCCTCCCTCACATCTCTGACACATCCATTTTCTTCCTCTTCCTCTTCTTCACCCTCTCCTCCTTCATTTTCTCCTCTCTCCCCTCCACCTCTCTCCCCTCCATCTCTCCCCCCTCCTCTTTCCCTCTCTCCTCCCACACCACACCCTTCTGATCTTTCTCCTCCTTCCTTTTCCTCCCTTTCTCCTCCCACACCACACCCACCTGCTCGTGCTCGCTCTCCTCCTTCCTCCTCCTCTCAGGCACATCCCACCGCTCCTCAATCACACCTCCCTTCTCTTCCTCTTTTTTCTACTTCATTATCAACTGGGTCAAAGCCCAATCAAAGCAATGTGGTGTCCCTGTATTCAGTGCCTCCAGCACATGGCACCCTGTCTATCCCAAGTACAGTACAAACATTGCCAGTCATTATATCAGGAGAAGAAAGTGCAAATCTCCCTACACAAAATGCTGCAGGTAGGCCCCAGACACAACAGCTAGCAAAGCCCACAGCCAGGGTTTCACAGGGGGGAGGTGTAGCTACAGACACAAATGAGGAACCTCAGTGCCGAGCAGGGCTGCAAGCATGGAACCATGACACTGATCCACCGCAGCCTCAGCAAGGAAGAGGGAAATCCCCATGCAGCAAGACAACCTTTAAGCCCAAATCTCACCCAGTATATGCACCAAGCACACCATGTCACTTATCATCTGATGAAGATGAAGACACAACATCATACATGCTGCCCAATACTAGGGAAGAAAACTCACAAACACCAAGAGAGCAGGGACAGGTAGAGGCACCATCCTATGAGCCCTTCATCCCAAGCCAGGTGATCAGTATGCTGCCAGACCCAGGTATACACCCCATGCCATTTTGTCAAAAAATGCAGCAGATCCAGCGAACGTATGCAGTAGCCTGGATTGATCTCTGGACCGTAATGGAAATAAAAGCAGGTGATGGATTCTTTCCAATTATGAGAGAACACTTCAAGCTTCCAGCAGAGTTAGATGCGTATGCCTGGGAGACAGGACCAAAGCTAATTGAGCAGCTCAGAGAATGGGCCAAAAGCAGACTGACAGGACAAACTCTCAGCCTACATGACATGAGTCAAGACAAGACAGCGTCCGTGGAGAAGTTCCATGACAGAGTGATGCAAGTGTTTCAAGATTTGAGCCTCATTATCCATGATTAGACACACAGACGGATGTTGGCACAGGCTTTTGTGCATGGACTGAGAGAACCAATCAGGAAACCACTGGTAGTAGCTAGGCCTGAGTACATGTCAATAGCAATGGATACCCTGCTCGCAGTAGCAAAAAGGATTGAGTCCCGCCGGGACAGAAGGGATGTCCAGTGTTACAACTGTGGCGAGTTTGGTCATTTCTGGAACCGGTGCAGAACACTGACTTCGCCCAGAAGAAGAAGAAACACAGAAAGCAGTAAAGAACCCCGTCCATAGGACAGGAGCACGCCAAGTCCACAGGGAACCCCATCAGTGGGACCAATATCCTGAGAGTGGATGGCGTAGTCAGATCTTTTCTTGTGGAACTCCGCAACCTCACCTATCTATCAGAATCTTCTGCGTCCTGCATGGGAATTGATGGTCAAGTCAGACATTTCAAGATTATGAAGCCCCTGAGCATGTGGACTCAGCCAGAACACTCCATCATGTCCCAGTTTGTTGTGTCAAAGACCTGCACCCTCAACCTACTGGGAGTGGACCTACTTCAGAAGCTGAAAGCGACCAGAGTGTTCCAGGAAGATGGGACCATGACATTTTCTTCACCCCTGACCCAAGAAGAAACAGGAACAACCACACTGCAGACCTATCACAGGAGGTGCTGGACATAGTACCAGAAAAGCCACTCCATCACCCAGAGTCAAGATGTCTCTGACCAACTGAAGGTCTAAGTGAACTCGCCTAAGAAGACGGCCTGAGAACTTTGACATTGGCCAGGATATTCAACTCAAGAAGGACCCTACTCGCTTCATGGAATGGCAACACCTCATCCGGCTCCAACGCCAGAGGTTCATCTTTTGCAAGCACCAGGAGGTGCCCCCTGCAATCAACCAGTTCACCCAGGCCCTAGACCGGCAAAAGGCCACTCAGCTCTTCAAACTTGTGCACAAATACTGACCTGAGACTGAGCTGGAAAAAAAGAAACTACTGATGGCCCGTGCTGAGAAAAAAGCAGCCGGTGAAGGAGACGTCCCAACAAGAACACCTCCTGTGACCAGAGCAGGTGCTAACACAGTGACTGCCTTGGTGGAGAACAAGAAAGCCAGCTGGTCGTCATCTCTCATGATGTGGATCCTAGTAGGCGGTTTGTTTTCCCGCCAGCTCTGTGCCGGGAGATGGGAGTCCCCTGCCGCATAGTGAAGGACAAGACTGACCAAACTGGGCTGCCTCGCCCATCAAAATCAATCCCAGCTTTCCACAGTGAAGAAAAAGACTGTAAACCCCACTGAGTTCAGAATGGTGCAAGGCCTGGAGGCTACGGTATTTGAAACCCCAACAGTGCTGAACCGTCACACTCTGCTCTCAAAAGTCCCAGTCACCGCAACGCTATTCACGGTGATCAACCTGGCCAGTGCCTTCTTCAGTGTTTCCCCTCCACCTGGAGGCCTGCCTTCACGCACCAGTGCAGTGCATATGGACAGTGTTGCCTCAAGGTGCTCAGAACAAGCCCTTCAAGTTTCACCAAGACAATGTCCTCCATCCTCGTCAACTGGATTGCAGAATATGCAAGAGTCACTCTTCTACAACACGTGGATGACCTTCTCTTTTGTGTGGTTGACATCGATACCTGCACAGTCCATTCTTTGTCTCTCCTACTCTACCTGGAAGAACAGCAACGCAAGGTCTGGAAGAACAAAGTCCAGTGATGTCAGAAGCAAGTTACATCCCTGGGACACTGTATTGCCCACCAGACGAAACACCTGTCAAATGACTGGAAGACCACTGTGGAGAAGATGGCTACCCCAACAACTCCGAAAATGCTGCAGGCTTTCCCTGGTCTAGTGTCGTATTGCAGAACCTGGATCCCTGATGCATCAGTCCTAATGCAGCCTCTGTGCGCTTGCATCAACGCAACCCCGCTCCTTCTATCGGACGCAGCCTTCAACTCATTCAGGAGACTGGAAGAACTATACAGTCTCAGCGCCAATACCAGGCCTACCTGACTACGAGAAGTCTTTCCGTCTACCTGATGGAAGAAAGAAGGTTATGCTACTGGAGTCCTGGCACGGATTCACGGGGGAAAACAGAGACTTTTAGGCTGCCTCTCAGCCCGCTTGGATCCAGTTGCAAGAGGAGCACCCTCCTGCCTGATGGCAGTATCTGCAGCACACACCTTCCTGGACAAGGTTGCTGACATCACTCTTGGACAGCCACTGGAAACTCTCACTCCACACAACATCTTGGCAATCCTCAATCAAGCTCAACCAACAATAATCTCCCCACCGCCAGGCATCTTTGTGGCACCTCTATCGCCTTTGTCTCATACTGTCACCGTCTCCAGACCTACAGTCCTCATCCCGGCCACTCTACTCCCACTCCCAAGGGGGGATACAATATGGACTTTTCAGAACAAAATTTACAGAATTTATCCTCTACTTGGATGGCTCTAGATTTGCAGATGATGGAGAAGTTTCCACACAGGAAGTGCAGTGACCAGCAATCAAGAAATCCTGTGGTCCAGAAGTCTGTCACCTAGCCTGTCAGCCCAGGAAGCAGAACTGATAGCGCTGACGAAGCCCTGCCAGATGGCAGAAGGCAAGACTGCAAACCTCTACACCGACTACAGGTACTCGCATGGCATAGCACACAACTTTGGGCCCATCTGGGCTACAAGGGACTTCATCACAGCAAACGGGACAACCGTGAAGCATCATGGAGCCTTCAGGGACCTGCTGGGTGTACTCCAACTTCCAAAATGGTGGCAATTTGAAAAAATGAAAAGCGCATGGAAAACTGAGAACAGAAGAGGCGTGAGGCAATAACATGGCGGACATGGCAGCCAAAGAAGCGGCCAAAGGAAGACAACATGGAGAAGTGGGAGAGGTCGTAGAGCCGGACGGCTACTACATGACGACTGAAGACAAGAAACCTGACAAAAAGACGTTCTGGGATCTGCTCAAGAAGTTGCAAGACCAAGCTCCAAAAGGAGAAGAGCTGAATGCGAAAAAAGCAACACGTGAAGAAGGAAGGCTATCTACAATGGACTTTTAAACCCTGCCTACCGCGAAGTATGTACCCTGTGTTGGTTCAATTGGTGCATAGACCCACCCACAGATCAAAGACACAGATGAATGATCTGATTGGTGCTTACTGGTTCGCTTCAGGGATCTCCACCCTAACAGCCAAATTCACCAGCAGCTGTCTGACCTGCGGCAAATGCAAGCCTGGACGTATGGAAGAAAGTCCCCCTCACCTCATCTGGCAAGACCACTCTACCAGCTTCAGAGGATCCAGATAGACCACATCCAGATATCGCCAAGTGAAGGATTCAAATACGCCATTGTGGTCAAAGAAGTGTTTTCAAGATGGACAGAAGCCTTCCAAGTCAGCAAAGACTACTGCAAAGAAGCTACTTTCGGAAAATAGTGTGCAGATACGGGGTTCCAGAAATGATAGAAAGTGATCAGGGACCCGCATTCACAGAAAATCTGACACAAGAGATCTGGTTAGCAGTAGGATCAGATTTAGGCCTACAGACTCCTTACCACCCCCAGAGCAGCAGGAAGGTAGAAAGACTGAACTGAACACTTAAGAATAGGATGCTTTGAAAATTGCCCAAGAGACACGCAAACCATGGCATGAGACACACCCCCAATTGCACTGTTTAGCGTAAGGCACACTCCCAGAGACCCAGAAAAGCTGTCACCATGCGAAATTTTGTTTGGGTCTAGTCCCAAGTTAGGTGCATTTTTCCATCAGCAGCAGAATATGCAAAATGATATCTTGTTTGCTTATGTAATTGAATTGGTCAAAAAGTAATGTCCATTCTCGAGTTTTTCTCTTCACTGCCAGATTTGATGGTCCTGTCCAAGAGCCCCAGATGACACCAACCCCTGTGTAACTAGAGGGAAAGCCTGCTTGGATCCACGTATCGCATTGCAAGGAAGCTCCCGTACCAGGAGAGACACCTAAGCCATGAAGGATGTCGTGGATGCTCTGACTGACCAGACAGATGACCTATCTGATGAAGAATACACACGTTTTTTCTGAACATGCAGTTAAATAAAGAGACTATGATAGCAAACACATGAACCCCTGCTAGGGACAGTCCTCCTGACCGCCCAGTTGCGAAAAGTCTGTATCGGTGGGGAGGCATGTACAAGGCATATCTCAACCTGCCGGCAGCACAAAAGAGTTGCAGCGCTTTGGGACAGGAGCAGGTTTTTAGGGCAAGTGGTATCTAAGGGGGGACTGTCATGGAAATATATATGTATTCCATATATTCAATGTATATTCATATATATGCATTCACAGTTAGATAAATCTCACTTGCTAAAAATCCTGTGCTCACACATATCTGTGCAAAAGCTGATGCCAGCTATAATCAGTCATTTAAGACGACCCTGGCCTTCATAAGAAACAAGAACAGAAAGTCTTAATAGATATCTATTGTTTAATTTACTAGTCATGCAAGAAAGCTAGGGCAAAGAACAAAAACAATAAATCTGCAACTTCAGCCCTTTTATCATAATTATCATACTTACACTAGAACAGCCAATAATCTAGCAGCTTTTAATTGTATGTTAATTGACTAACCAGCCCGTTTTTGTAAACGTATAAAACCTTGAATGAATAATAAACGTGTGGGTCTTGACAAACTGCTATACTGACACTTCCGTGTGAACAGTTTTCATTTCGTTCTGAGCGCTCAAAAAGACATTTATGATAAAATTGGGAACAGCACCAGCAAACACCTGCAGGATAGATTTATCCTAATTAAATTTCCATAACAACATCTGGCCCCAGCCACCCCAGAAAATGCACATCTATTATTAGATGTGCTTTTTCTGGCACTTAGCCTCTCTATTCCCATTACCTTTAGTTGTGGCTCATGTGTTAATAAGGGGTTAATGTCACATTGCTATTGTAAGGTGACATTAATCTGGGTTAATAATAGAGAGGTGTCAATTAGACAACTATCCATTATTAATCCTATTGTAGTAAAGGGTTAAAAAAACACACACACATTAATTAAAAATTATTTTAATGAAATAATTACACATAGTTTTTGACCAAATTTATTATGCTGTCAATCCATCTGCATCCCTTGTTCTCCTGTAATAAAAATAAAATAAAAAAAGCAACAATATCCATACCTCTCCGCCGTTCAGTCAGGTCCCCCGCTGCAATCCAGCACAAGGGGTTAACTAGTTTACAGCAGAGACCGGTGCTAATGCTACCGGCCCATCTGTAAACCACTGCAGAATGAATGAATTTATGTCTGTGCAGGCGCCCCGGCTGACCAGAGATGAACTGATTAGCGTGGGAAATTTTTTAAATTTTTTCCAACGCTATCGGGTTCACTTCAGGTCAGCCAGGGACTCCGCACAGCCTCACTGACTTCAGCGGTAGTCAGTAGATAACCGGAAGAAATGGATGAAAAAACTGATGCAACAGATCCGTTTTTTCGACGGATCCAACGTCGGATCAGTCGCATCAGTTTTTCACAATCTGCGACATATCCGTCAATTTGTTGAAACAATGGATTGTGACTGACGGCAAATAAGTGATGTGTGAAAGAGGCCTTAATTGAAACTTTAATTCAAAGTTCCAAATACTGGCCCAGACCCTGATACATCATGCATGGCTCATGACTGACTGCTTCTGTTCCATTATAAAATGTTCAACTGTGGGTTAATTGATTCCACGTTTCCTGACCCTAATTTTTTTTTTTTATGTCTGTTACTGATCAATGTTTCAGCTAGAAGTGCTAGTTCAAGCCTTGTTTCATGCATCCATGCAGCACAATTGTACTTTTTGTAATCTGGGTCAGCTGAAGCCACTTTTCCTGGTGTCTGCCCTAATTTGAGCTTTTTGGGAAGCATTTTGCCCCCCGTTAAGATGTTGTCTTTGCGTTTAGTTTTGCCTCCCATTGAATTCAATGTGGTTCTGGTACGTTCGACGAACCGTTCGGCAAACATGTTCGGCAAACGTAGGGACGTTCGACTAACTGAACTTTGAAAGGTTAGCTCAACTCTATTCAACAAGGCAAAAATCAAAGTTCACCATCTGATATAACTGATTTAACACAAAAAGTATGCCTGCGTCTGAGCAAGTTAAAACATTGATAAATTTCTCAGCCCAAATGGCATTCATCCACAGATACTGAGGAAATTGAGCTCAGTAATTGACAGACCGCTGTATCTTATATTCTTAGACTCAGGGTTGGTGCCACAGAATTGGAGGATAGCTCACGTGTTACCAATATATAAGAATGATGAGAAGGTGGAAACAGGCAACTATCATCCTATAAGCCTGACATCCGTAGTGTGCAAAGTTTTTGAGGACATTGACCTGCAGAAATATATTGTAACTGACAACGAGCATTTATTCAGGAACAATAAGTCATATCTAACTGTTAAGTTTCTATGAGGAGGTAAGTGCAAATCTGGATGTTGACAATGCAGATGATGTGATTTTCCTAGACTTTGCAAAGCCATTTGATACTGTATCCAATAACAGCTTTATACTGAAGGTAAAGAAGCAAGGACTGGGGGTCACTATATGCATCTGATAAAGGAATCGTTTAAATGACAGAAAACAAAGAGTCATCATAAAGGGTGCTATCTCCAAAATGGATATACAGTAGTCAGTAGTGGGGTATCACAGGGATCTGTGCTAGGACCATTTCTTTTTAACCTCTTTATTAATCACCTTGTGGATGGGATTAAGAGTAGTGTGTCAGTCTTTGCTGATGACACCAAATTATATAGGATACTAAAATGTGACCTTGACAGTATAATATTGCAAAACGATCTAGATAAGATGTCTGAATGGGCAAACACTTGGCAAATGAGGTTTAATTTAGATAAATATAGAGTAAAGGTACTGCCACACTAAGCTATCCCGCTAGCGATCTCGTTAGCGTTGCATACTAATGAGATCGCTAGCGGGATTGTTTCTATATCGCTAAATGCGGCCACATTTAGCGATATAGTTAACGACGCTATCGCCGTTAGCGATCTTCTTAACGACTTTAGCGGTACAAAAGTACCGCTAAATCGCTAAGAAAAGGTGCCACACAGCGATAAGATACTTACCCAGCGGGAGCGCCAGCGATGAAATAGGGTCCGGAACGATTCCAGCGACGAGCGAGATCACAGCAGGAAGCTCGTCGCTGGAAGCTGCCGCACTGAACAATATCGCTAACGGGATCGCTAAATAGTGACGTTTTTTAGCGATCCCGTTAGCGATATTGTTTAGTGTGGCATACCCTTAAGGGCCCCATCACACATAGCGATACACCAGCGATCCAGACAGCGATATGCACTTGACAGGATCGCTGGTGTGTCGCTACATGATCGCTGGTGAGCTGCCAAACAGGCAACTCAGGCAGCGATCAGCACAGCGACACTGAGGGTAACGTCGCTTAGTTACCCACAGTGTACGTTGGATACCAGCCCGCTGGTGAAGGGAGCTGATAACCAAGGTACACATCGGGTTTCCAGGCGCTGTTAATAAGTAACATTTCCCACATGTCTACTTTATATTAGCACAATTTTGGAACCAACATTTTTTTTTGTTAGGAAGCTATAAGGGTTAAAAGTTGACCAGCGATTTCTCATTTTTACCACACCATTTTTTTAAGGACCAAATCACATTTGAAGTCAATTTGAGGGGTCTATATGATAGAAAATACCCAAAAGTGATACCATTCTAAAAATTTTTAGCTGACAAGCGATTCAATAAAGGATTTTTTTACTTCATATGGAGCTGGATTGGATTTCATTATATGAATTCTAAAAAACTGCACCACTCAAGGTGGACAGAACCACATTCAAGAAGTTTATTAACCCTTCAGGTGCTTCACAGGAATTTTTGGAATGTTTAAAAAAATTAACATTTTACTTTTTTTACAAAAAAATTTACTTCAGATCCAATTTTCTTTATTTTAACAAGGGTAACAGGAGAAATTGGACCCCAAAGGTTGTTAAACAATTTGTCCTGAGTATGCTGATACCCTACATGTGGGGGTGAACCACTGTTTGGGCGCATGGCAGAGCTCGGAAGGGAAGGAGCGCCGTTTGACAATGCAAAATTGGCTGGAATTGACATCGGACGCCATGTAACGTTTGGAGAGCCTAAACAGTGGAAACATCCACAAGTGACACCATTTTGGAAACTAGACCCCTTAGGAACTTATCTAGATGTGTGGTGAGCACTTTGCTTCACAGAAGTTTATAGCGTAGAGCCGTAAAAATAATAAATCATATTTTTTTCATAAAAATGGTCTTTTCGCTCCCAGTTATTTATTTTCACAAGGGTAACAGGAGAAATTGGACTGCAAAGGTTGTTGTGCAATTTCTCCTGAGTACGCTGATAACCTATATGTGGGGGTACACCACTGTTTGGGTGCACAGCATAGCTCGGAAGGGAAGAAGAGCCATTTGACTTTTTCATCGCAGAATTGGCTGGAATTGAGATCGGACGCCATGTCGCGTTTGGAGAGCCCCTGATGTGCCTAAACAGTGGAAACACCCACAATTCTAACTCCAACCCTAACCCCAAGACACCCTTAACCCTAATCCCAGCTCTAACCTTAACCCTAACCGCAAAACTAACCCTAATCCCAATCCTAACCCCAACCCTAACTCTAATTCAAACCCTAACCCCAATTCTAGCCCCAACCCTAACTCTAACCCTAAATTTAGCCCCAACCCTAACCCTAACTTTAGCTCCAACCCTAACCCTAACTTTAGCCCCAACCTAACCCTAACCCTAATGGGAAAATGGAAATAAATAATTTTTTTTATTGTATTATTTTTACATAACTAAGGGGGTGATAAAAGGGGGTTTGATTTACGGTTTATAGCGGGTTTTTATGTTTGGCAGCTGGCACATGCTAAAAGACGCTTTTTATTGCAAAAAATAGTTTTTGTATCACCACATTTTAAGAGCTATAATTTTTCCATATATTGGCCCACAGAGTCATGTGAGGTCTTGTTTTTTGCTAAACAAGTTGATGTTTTTATTGGTACCATTTTTGGGCACATGACATTTTTTGATAATTTTTTTGTTACGTCTTTTGGGAGGCAGAATGAACAAAAACCAGCAATTCATGCAATCAGTCCCGTGAGCATGGCCGATCGCGTATGATGTACTATCCCATCCAGTGTCAATAAGGCCCAGGTCACATTGACGGGATAGTATGTCTAGGTTCAGAAAGGGGTTAAAAAACATTTAAATTCTCTATAATTTTTTATTTTTTTAAAGTTTTTGAAAAGACAACTGTTGGTGCAATAGTAAGAAAACGATAGAAATGCAAGATGACTGTCAATCGACATTGATGTGGGACACCATGCAAAATCTCACCTTGTGGAGTATCCATGATCATGAGGAAGGTGAGAGATCAGCCTAAAACTACACAGAGGGAACTTGTTAATGATCTCAAGGCAACAGAGACCACTGTCACCAAGCAAACCTTTGGTAACACATTATACCGTAAAGGTTTAAAATCCTGCAGTGCGCACAACGTCCCCCTCAAGAAGGCACATATACAGGCACATCTGAAGTTTACCAATAAACACCTGGATGATTCTGTGAGTTATTGGGAGAAGGTGATCTGGTCAGATGAGGCAAAAATTGACCTCTTTGACATTAACTCAACTCACCGTGTTTGGAGGAAGAGAAATGCTGCCTATGACCCAAAGAACACCATCCCCACTGTCAAGCATGGAGTTGGAGGCATTATGTTTTGGGGGTATTTCTCTGCTAAGGGCACAGTACTATGTCACAGCATCTGTGGGTGAATGGAAGGTGCCATGTACCGTAAAATCCTGAGTGACAACCTCCTTCCATCAGCCAGGACATTAAAAATGGTTTGTGGCTGGGTCTTCCAGCAAGACAATGACCAAAAACATACAGCCAAGGTAACAAAGGAGTGGCTCAAAAAGAAGCACATTAAGGTCATGAAGTGGCCTAGCCAGTCTCCAGACTTTAATCCAATAGAAAACTTTTGTAGGGAGTTGAAGTTCCAAGTTGCCAAGTGACAGCCTCAAAATCTTAATGATTTAGCGATGTTCTGCAAAGAGGAGTGGACCAAAATTTCTCCTGACATGTGCGCAAACCCATCATTAACTAGAAAAAATGTCTCACTGCTGTGCTTGCCAACAAGGGATTTGTCACCAAGTATTAAGCTTTGTTTGCCAGAGGGATCAAATACTTATTTCTCACTGCAAAATGCAAATAAATTTATATAATTTATACAATGTGATTTTCTGGATTTTATTTTTGATATTCTATTTCACAATGTTAAAATTAACCTACCCTTAAAATTGTTGACTCTTCACGTCTTTCTCAGTGAGCAAACTTACAAAATCAGCAAAGGATCAAATACTTATCTCCCCCACTGTACCCCTTTATAAATCACTTGTGAGCTCACATCTAGAATAGGGTATCCAGTAGAGATGAGAGACTTTGCCTCCGGGAGGGTCGAGTTGGGTTTCGGACCACCGGACTTCCCCAAAAGTAGAGTCGAACGAAATCAGCAGACTTTCGGAAAAAGTCGAAGGTCCGACTGAAACTCGATCCGACCCCAATGCAAGTCAATGGGTAAGAAAAGTCGGCAGGGAGTGGAGGACAGTAAACACACCTACAGTGCCCATTTCAATGCCAACGACATCAATTCTTATTACTTAAGCTTGTCAACCTTATTTTGCTTCATAATAATAGTAACGCATTGAAAACTGGGGGTTATTTGGCTAAAGTTGTGGGGGGGCAGGGCTGGCTCCAGGTTTTGGTGGGCCCCGGGTGAAAAAGTCTCAGTGGGCCCCTTTAACACATACCACAATTCATGATGCTCCGATACGGCACAGAAATATAGGTATAGTACCATGCCTAATACTTCACTTCTTACATTACATGAGTGATATCTATTGTAAATTCTACAATAGCTCAAAAACCGAACAGTATAGTTCTCCATACAGTATTATGGCCACCACATAGTGCGCCATACAGAATAATGAGCCCCATATATTGCTCCATACAGAATAATGGGCCCAATATAATGCTTCATACAGTATAATGACCACATATATTGCTCCATACAAAATAATGAGCCCCATATAATGCTCCATACATAAATGGTCCCATATAATGTTCCATACAGTATATGATGAGCTCCACATAATGCTCCAGTATATGATGGTCCCCATATAATGTGTCATACAGTATAGGACGGTCCCCATAGAGTATAATGAGCTGCACATATTGCTCCATACAGTATAATGAGTCGCATATAAAGCTCCATACAGTATATGATGAGCCCCATATATTGCTCCATACAGAATGGGCTCCATATAATGCTCCATACAGAATAAGCCTCATATGTGCTCCATATGATGCTCCATATATAAAGGGCCCTATATGAAGCCCCATAAATAATGAACCCCATATGATGCTCTAGTATATGATGGGCCCCATATATGATGCTCCAGTGTATGATGAGCCCCTATAATGCTCCAAATATAATGGTCCCCATATATAATGCTCCATATATAATGGGATCCATGTGATGCTCCACACATAATGTGCCCCATATGATGCGCCATATGTAATTGGCCACATATGATGCTCCAGTATATGATGGGCCCCATGGATGATGCTCCAGTGTATGATGGGCCTATATAATGCTCCATATATACTGGGCCCCATATGATGCTCCAGTTTATGATGGGCCCCATGGATGATGCTCCAGTGTATGATGGGCCTATATAATGCTCCATATATAATGGGCCCCATATGATGCTCCAGTATATTATGGGCCCCGGGAATGATGCTCCAGTGTATGATGGGCCTATATAATGCTACATCTTTAATAGGCCCCAAATGATGCTCCAGTGTAAAATGGGCCCTGTATATGATGCTCCAGTGTATGATGGGCCCCATTTATAATGCTCCAGTGTATGATGTGCCTCATATATAATACTATAATGGTCAAGTGTATGATGGGCCACACATATAATTCTCCAGTGTATAATGCTCCCCATATATTGCTCCAAACATTAAAATAAATGTAATACCTCTCCTCGCTGGGTACTGCTCTACTCTGGACTCCTCAGCATCGCCATCTTCCAGCTCTCTGCACTGTGACTGTGATGTCATCGCGTTCTCTGACCTTAATGTCACTGTCAGTAAACACGGAAGACTTCACAGCGGTGGAGCAGGGAGAGGTAAGTATTGCAAGTGCTGTTGCCCTGAGCAAGCAGGGGTCCCACACCTAAGCGTCGGCACTGGAACAGGGCCACTCATAGTACGCCGGTGTCTCTGACGGCGAGTGGGCCCCCCCACCTGCTCAGGGCCCCAACACTTGCCCGGTGCGCCCGGTGCTGACGCCGGCCCTGGGGGGGTACAGCCCAGTTAGGGAGGTGGAAAAACTGGCATATGTTGAGGTGTAGGCTGGACTTTTGTAACGCTGGTATTGTCTGTACTTTGTTTTCCAGCGTTACTCTGCATGTTTTTTGCATTAACCCTTTTGCTCCTTTCCCCCTAACCAGCTGGGATACTGTTGTCTGTTACCTATATGGATGCTGCTCAGTTCCCGGCTCTGCTGCGTACCCGTACTTGCGTGAGTGGCTCCGCTGCTTTGCATGACCGCCCGCATGTGCGGTTCCTGACTTGCTGTGAAAGCCGTCCGTAGCTTGCAAAGTCCTCTGCAGTGGTGCATGACTTACTGCGTGGTTGGCAGCAGCCATTGTTGGGTTCCCTCTGTGTTGTGCTGTCTGGCTCTGCATAGGGGGCGCGGCCCACACCTGTCCTGCTTTTATGTGGATTGGGTGTTTACTAGAATTACTGCTCCAGCCTATCGCTGTAAAGCAGCTCATATATAAAGTTCCCCAGCCCTAGTGGGCGTTGCCAGAGCTTCACATTGAATCCACACTGAATCCCTGAACCTAGCCATATGTGGTTGTGTGTTCAGCTCCTGCTTTGAATTTGATCAGCTCTGGAGAGCTGATTCCCTGTTCCTGTTGTGTCTTGTTCCCTGATCCTGGATCAAACCCGGTACCTGAATGTCTGAATTGTGTCTTGTGTTTCCGCCTATGCTGGGGGCTGATTACCCAGATCGCCGTTCCTGGAGGCTGTATATCCAGGCCTGTTCCTGCTGTGTCTAATTACCTGAACCCCTGATCTTGGATCGCATCCTGTACCTGACTGTCTGAACTGTGTCCTCTGTGTTATGTTCCTGAAATCTTGCTGTGTCCAGAACCCTGTGCCAGTGACTGTGAATCCTTGCTATATAACCTGAGTTCATCTTGGAAGTAGGAGTCCGGTGTGTGCTGAGTTTCTGTTACTCTATGCTCAGCCTCTGTGCAATCCCCGGCCAGCTCCGTTGAGCCTGGCGGGGCTTGCACCAGACCGCTGGGGTTCCTTTTCAGGTCGCTGCCAGATGTCCGGATCCGATGCCTGATGACCATGGCCTGATGTCCGATGTCCGACGACCACTTCCAGATGTCCGGATCCTATCCTTCCTGCCTGATGTCCGGATCCTGCCGATCATTGCCAGATGTCCGGAGTCCGAGGCCTGTGTCCCAATCCGTGTTCCTGACTCCCTGAGATCCAATCCATGTTCCTGTCTGTGTTCCTGACTCCCTGTGATCCAATCCATGTTCCTGTCCGTGTTCCTGACTCCCTGAGACCCAATCCGTGTTCCTGACTCCTGAGATCCAATCCATGTTCCTGTCTGTGTTCCTGACTCCCTGAGATCCAATCCGTGTCCCTGTTGTTCCTGGGCAGTCTAACTCTGTTTCAGCCATCAGCTCCTGATTCCAGTTACCTGCCTGTTACCTGTCGGCTTGCCTGTCTGCCATCCGACTGCAGCTCCATCCGGAAGTTCGGACATCATCTGCAGAGATCCCCGGCTCTTGCCTGCTCACCTGGGAGCGATCATCTGCCATCCGACTGCAGCTCCATCCGGAAGTTCGGACATCATCTGCAGAGATCCCCGGCTCTTGCCTGCTCACCTGGGAGCGATCATCTGCCATCCGACTGCAGCCTACCTGGAGGCTCCACCATATCAGGTCGTATATACCTGCCTGTCTAGAGACTGCCTGGTCACTAGCCGTGACAGCCTGCCTGTTCCAGAGACTGCCTGGTCACTTGCCGTGACAACCTGCCTGTCCCAGAGACTGCCTTGGTCACTTGCCGTGACAACCTGCCTGTCCCAGAGACTGCCCTGGTCACTAGCCGTGACAACCTGCCTGTCCCAGAGACTGCCTGGTCACTTGCCGTGACAACCTGCCTGTCCCAGAGACTGCCCTGGTCACTAGCCGTGACAACCTGCCTGTCCCAGAGACTGCCTGGTCACTTGCCGTGACAACCTGCCTGTCCCAGAGACTGCCCTGGTCACTAGCCGTGACAACCTGCCTGTCCCAGAGACTGCCTGGTCACTTGCCGTGACAACCTGCCTGTCCCAGAGACTGCCTTGGTCACTTGCCGTGACAACCTGCCTGTCCTGCCGGTTCCTCCTTGGTCTACCCTGTGATGACGTCTGTCCTGGGTCGGTGTCTGATGTTCTCCTGCTGAGCCTGTGCTACGCCTGAGGCCTGAGAGAGAGGCCGTCCTAGTATGCCCGTGCCAGATGACCCTGGACTTCATCAACCCGTGATGACCCCGCCATCGTCTGACGTTCGTCCTGGGCCGGTGTCTGATGTTCTCCTGCTGAGCCTGTGCTACGCCCGAGGCCTGAGAGTGAGGCCATACTAGTATGCCCGTGCCAGATGTTCCTGGACTTCATCAACCCGTGATGACCCCGCCATCGTCTAAAGTCTGTCTGAGGTCGGTGTCTGATGTTCTCCTGCTGAGCCTGTGCTACGCCTAAGGCCTGAGAGAGAGGCCGTCCAAGTATGCCTGCGCCAGATAACCCTGGACTGCATCTACCGTGATGTCCTCCAGCACTCGTCTGTGATCCTGAGTTGTGTACCCTTCTCTGATGTGCGGAATCGGGAGCCCGGTCTTATGTTCTGTTTATGTACTTTGTTTCTTTAAGTAAACTTTATGTTTCTTCTTACCTGAAGTTGTGCGGTGTTGTCTAGTCCTGCAGGTCGCCACCTTGCCCACATGCTCAGCTGCCACGGATCCCGGTCGCTGCCCTTCCCTAGTCCGGGCAGGCCCGGGTCTCCCTCCGTGGTCCAGTGGGTCCACATTCTCTTACCATCTGGGACCCATGCCTCACGTCGTCGTGGACTGGCGGCGTGGGAGCATTGGCTGGCTAGGCAAGCTATGCCATGTCCCGACGCCCCACAGCCGTGGGAAGCGCCACAACTTTCAGCAGCTGCAAATGGAGGAATTGGAGAAGTCGGAGGAAGAGGAGGACAAAGCGAGCCATTTTGCTGGCAACCTATCAGGGGAAGGTGGTACAAAACCCTTTGAAACCCAGGCATGGTTCATTTTAATGAAGGTGAGATCACCAACATTTTGTTCGACAGCCGGGTCCTTCTTTCTATCAGGATTGATCCAGCAGCACTGAAGACACTTTCTGATAGCACACTACCAGCAGGGCAAGCGAGCTCCTGTAAGGCATATTGTGCCAATTCAGGCCAGGTGTCCAGTTTACAGGCCGAGTAGTCAAAGGGGAATGAACTGTGAGGGAGAACATCGATAGGGGAGGAGAAGTAATTTTGAACCATAGTTGACAACTGCTGTCTCCTGTCTATTGCAATCGATTCAGTATTAACAGTCGTGTGAGCGGTAGAGTTGAGCATTCCGATACCGCAAGTATTTAGTCACCCAATGAGGAATCTAAGAAGTTGTGGGCACATCCTGTACTGCTGGGGTCATGTTAACTAATGGCATGGCTGTGATTGGATGCTGAAATGATGTCAGAATGCACTATAAAAGGCGCCGCCGCCATTTTAGCGTCACTGTGCTGTGAATTCAGTTAGGGACAGAACGCTGCTGTGCTGACTCGAGGGACAGTTAGAGATTGCGATTTTGTGTACTGTGCTCTAGGCAGGCTAGTTTACCAACCGCTGTGTAAAGCTTCCTTTTGCCTTGCAGTGTTGTTTTAACAGCTTCTGTGCAAGGTGTGTGTGTGAGAGTGCAGGTGACGCTGCAGTTTGCTCTGCATCCAACGCTGTTTGTAGGCATCTGCACGTGTCACTCTTTAGACTCTTTTTTTTTCTTTAGTGTAATTCTTGCTGCCCATTCAATTGAAATTATGTGTGACGCGCTTCCATCCGTATACAATACATTGGTTGCAAACACTATAGAAGTACAGAAAGGAGCCTTTCACAGAGAGTGAACATTGTGTGCAGTGTTCACTGTAGTCTGTGGTTTTTTTTTTTTGAGTGCAGATCCCGCTCCATTTAGTTCTTCAACCACTGCTGCTTGTACTCTGCTGAGCATGTCTCTGCCTCATCCTTTAGATTTTTCTCAAATTGTTGCTGCTACATTCTATTTAAAAAAAAATCAAATCTATTAGTGTGACGTGCTTCCATCCGTATCCAATACATTGGTTGAAAACAGTATAGAAGTCCACAAAGGAGCTTTCAGAGATAGTGAACAGTTGTGTGCAGTGTTCACTGTAGTCTGTGAGTTTTTTTTTTTTGAGTGCAGATCCGCTCCATTTAGTTCTTCAACCACTGCTGCTTGTCTCTGCTGAGCGTGTCTCACTGCCTCATCCTTTACTTTTTCTCAATTGTTGCTGCTACATTTTATTTAAAAAAATCAAATTTATTAGTGTGACGTGCTTCCATCCGTATCCAATACATTGGTTGCAAACAGTATAGAAGTCCACAAAGGAGCCTTTCAGAGATAGTGAACAGTAGTGTGCAGTGTTCACTGTAGTCTGTGAGGTTCTTTTTTTTTGAGTGCAGATCCCGCTCCATTTAGTTCTTCAACCACTGCTGCTTGTACTCTGCTGAGCGTGTCTCACTGCCTCATCCTTTACATTTTTCTCAAATTGTTGCTGCTACATTCTATTAAAAAAATCAAATCTATTAGTGGACGTGCTTCCATCCGTATCCAATACATTGGTTGCAAACAGTATAGAAGCCACAAAGGAGCCTTTCAGAGATAGTGAACAGTTGTGTGCAGTGGTTCACTGTGTCTGTGAGGTTTTTTTTTTTTGAGTGCAGTTCCCGCTCCATTTAGTTCTTCAACCACTGCTGCTTGTACTCTGCTGAGCGTGGTCTCACTGCCTCATCCTTTACATTTTTCTCAAATTGTTGCTGCTACATTCTATTTAAAAAAAATCAAATCATTGTGTGACGTGCTTCCATCCATATCCAATCATTGGTTGCAAACAGTATAGAAGTCCACAAAGGGCCTTTCAGAGATAGTGAACAGTTGTGTGCAGTGTTCACTGTAGTCTGTAGGTTTTTTTTTTTGAGTGCAGTCCCGCTCCATTTAGTTCTTCAACCACTGCTGCTTGTACTCTGCTGAGCGTGTGTCCTGCCTCATCCTTGACAGTTTTCTGTAATTGTTGCTGCTACATTATATTTCAAATAATTCAATTATTAGTGTGACGTGCTTCCATCATTTATCCAATACTTTGGGTTGCAAACAATATAGAAGTACACAAACGGGCCTTTCACAGCTGCTGAACAGTTGTGTGCATTGTTTACTGTAGTCAGAGGGTTTCAATTTTTGAATTCTGATCCGCTCAAGTTATTTCTTCAACCACCGATGCTTGTACTCTGCTGAGCGTGTGTCACTGCCTCATCCTTGACAGTTTTCTCTAATTGTTGCTGCTACATTATATTTCAAATAATTCAAATCATTTAGTGTGACGGGGCTTCCATCATTATCCAATACATTGGTTTGCAAACAATATAGAAGTACACCAAACGGGCCTTTCACAGCTGCTGAACAGTTGTGTGCATTGTTTACTGTAGTCAGAGGGTTTTAAATTTTTGAATTCTGATCCCTCAAGTTATTTCTTCAACCACAGCTGCTTTTTACCTGCTGGCGTGTATCACTGCCTCTCCTTTACATTTTTCTCTAATTGTTGCTGCTACATTCTATTTCAAATAATCAAATCTATTAGTGTGACGTGCTTCCATCATATCCAATACATTGGTTGCAAACAATATAGAAGTACACAAACGGGCCTTTCACAGCTGTGAACAGTTGTGTGCATTGTTTACTGTAGTCAGAGGGTTTCAATTTTTGAATTCTGATCCAGCTCAAGTTATTTCTTCAACCACCGCTGCTTGTACTCTGCTGAGCGTGTGTCACTGCCTCATCCTGACAGTTTTCTCTAATTGTTGCTGCTACATTATATTTCAAATAATTCAAATCTATTAGTGTGAGTGCTTCCATCATTATCCAATACATTGGTTGCAAACAATATAGAAGTACACAAACGGGCCTTTCACAGCTGCTGAACAGTTGTGTGCATTGTTTACTGTGTCTGAGGGTTTCAATTTTTGAATTCTGATCCGCTCAAGTTATTTCTTCAACCACCGCGCTTGTACTCTGCTGAGCGTGTCTCACTGCCTCATCCTTTAAAATTTTCTCTAATTGGTGCTGCTCCATTCTATTTCAAATAACTCAAATCTATTAGTGTGACGCGCTTCCATCCGTATACAATACATTGGTTGCAAACAGCCTTTTTGTTAAGGTACAGTATTATATCGACATTGTACAGGTGTCGCTATTCAGTCTGATAACTAGATATCATTCACCTTTTCTATCAGTTGTCGTTGTTTCAGCACCACTTGCAGGTATATATTTAGCTATTGTAACTATGCACTATTGAGTTTAACAAGGTAATGCATGATTTTTGTTACCGATTCTCACTTTTACATGATGGACCTTTATGATATGGGTTGTTAAATTTGTATTTAAATATGTATTTTTTCAAATGACACAAATATAAGTAATGTTCAAGAGGACTAGTCCTACATCCATTGTTTCCACAATATTACAGGTGTACATCACGTCCCTTAATCAACAATGGATTATTAAAATTTACTTGTATGCTTTTATTTAAAAGCCAAGAACATGAAGGCTAAACTTCGCACTGCAGCTGTTGTCAAAGTTCAACCCACATTATGCACTTCCAACATTGCAGCATTTGAGGCATGATGTGAGTTGGATTTGTCTAAGTTATGGAGTGACAAGGTTCACCATCAGTACCTATAGCATAAGTAGGCTTTTGTGTTAGCATTTGTGTTCCACATGTGGATATCTGCAATAATATGTCACAATTATTTTGTTACAGATTTGTGACAAAGACTAATAAATTTTATGGTTTTAAAGGTGACGTTTCACTTGTTTACAGTTTAGAAATAAGGGTGTAGCCTCTTATCTATGTGTAGCAGTAGGACTTTAAATGTCATGTTTTTTTCAACATGTGTAGCTAGCTAGCAGTAATTTTTGCCGGACACACAGCGGGGAACAGCAGGCGTTACTGAACCCCACAAAACACATCAGCGATTTTTTTGATCTGTGCATCCAACACTTGTGAGCAGCAACTGGCAGTGTTGTAGCCCAGGGAGTAGAGTTCAGGTGGTAGAAAGATGAAATAACAGTAGACATGGATAACGTTGCCAACCAGTTATTTAATCTGAAACCCGGGCAGGAAAATTCATGCGAGATCCATGCTTTGTTCATTTTCAGAAAACTAAAACGGTCTACATTAACGGAGGATAGTCGCATGCTACGGTCTGTTAGTAACCACCTGCAGCATAAAGAAGCGCTCCAATAATACACTGGCAGCAGGGCAAGCCAGCACCTCCAATGCATATGGCTAAGCTTGGCCATGTATCCAGCTTAGAGACCCAAAACTTGAATGGGGAAGAGCCATCTGGGAGTACACTGAGAGGGCCAAGACATGTAGTCTGTCACCATCTTACGGAAACTTTGCCTCCTGCTGAGTGGAGCGGTCTCGGATGGTGTAGACATTGGTGGCGCTGCCACAAAACTTGCCACATTTGGAACATACTGGTCTTGCTGTTGTGAATGTGATAGAAATAAAATTCTGAGCAGAAGCTCCCTCTGGTGGTTAAAACAGTACTGAACTATCCAATGAAGATTGTGAAGATTGGAGATCAGGTGTTACGACTGGTTCTTATATAAGGGAGGTTCCCTTCATCAGGGTTGACGGTGATCAATTGTTCTGGTTCATCTCTGATTCCTGTACACTTGTAGCTTGCTGTTTCGTGCCTGATCTTTTGCTAACAGATAAGACATTTTCTTCTTATTTTTTTTTTTTGTTTTTTTTTGGCATATTGTCCTGCACTTCTGTGGGGGTCTGCCGGGTCCCCTTGGGGGTTTGTGCTCCTCTCAGTTTTAGTTCAGCCATGTTGTTTGTTCATTTTCCTTTTCCATTTTTTTCTGTGGCTGCTGTTTAGTTTTTGTTACACCAGAGAACTAATTAAGGTGGTAGAGGTCGTGTGATCTCAGGTTGTTTTTGTAATTAGTAGAGTTGGTACTTTTCAGTGTTTTTTGTGATTGCAAAAAGTGCCCTTCCTATCCTTTTCTATTTTATGAAGTTTGGGCCCCAACATTTGCTCATACAATTTTCTGTCTGTGTCAGTATTTCTTTTGTGTAACCGCCATTACATGTTTTGGGGCTTTCTATGGTCTTTGTGGATCTGCTCCGGGGCAAATAGCTTTCCTCTTTCTATCTTTAGGTGTAGTTAGCTTCTCTGGCTGTGACGAGGCGTCTAGGACCAACGTAGGTACGCTCCACGGCTGCCTTTAGTTTTTGGTGGTTAGTCAGGGTACTGCAATCCTATAGATTCCAACCTCTTGGGGTATTGCCTTTTTTTTTCCCGCTCTCCTCGCTACCAATCATAACATCTTGCCCTGTACAGAGGCGCTGCTTGTGCTCCCTTGTTGCAGACTGTCTCCACTGCCTCGACGCAAAAGAGCTGCTTGTAAAGCAGTAGTAGCAGCAGTGCTTCGGCTGGAATGGAGAACATTATGGATTGCACCAGTGTGTCTTGGTACTCCCGCATTTTACGCTCCCGGTTCAACGGTGTGATGAGGCTTTGTAAGTTGTCCCGGTAGCGAGGGTCTAGGAGGGTGGACACCCAATAATCAGACGTGGTGAGAATGTGGGCATGCGGCGGTCTGTTTCTCAGGCACTGCAGCATGAAAATCAACCATGTGCTGAAGACTCACAATCGGCCAAGAAATGCTGTCCCCTGCAAGAGGCATCATCTCTGCCTGCTCTGCATCCCCCACCCTCGCTATACATTTCTGACTAGAGGTTATGTACCTCCCTCTGGAGCGATGTCTTCCCCTCCATTGACTCCTCCTCATCCTCCTCACAAAGTGAGCCCTGCCAGCCCTTTGTGAGGAACCACGTTGCGCTGACTGTCCAGAAGTGATGGAATTTGTGACTCCTCATTCTCCACCTCTTCCAAAACTCATCCCTTAGTGCTTGCATTGTTTTTTTTGAAGCAAGGCAGATAAGGGGGACACTCAGGCTGACTAATGCATCATCTGCCACTCGCCATCCGCGTTGATCATCAAACGCACGCAAAACGTGGCAGATGTCCTTCATAGAGTCCTTTCGCAGTCCTTACACTGGCTGCCCATTCATTATAGTTCCAATTCAGTACTGATTGTCACCACAAAGCTCTCCACGTGCAGCACCCCCCTACATCTCCTCCCTCATTTCTATCTATCGGCCTAACCGATGCTGCGCTCTTGCAAACGACCTTCGACTAACCTCTGCACTAATCCGTACCTCCCACTCCCGAATACAAGACTTCTCCCGTGCTGCGCCAATCCTCTGGAATGCTCTACCCAAGAAATTAGGACTATCCGCAATTAGCATGGTTTCAGGCGCTCCCTCAAAAGACATTTGTTCAGAGCGGCCTATCACATTCACTATCAAAGTCATTCTATGTGTAAGTCTGTGTGTGTAGCCCATTCACTATCTCCATCACATCCATCACTCCCTCAAAATGGCTGGACCATCATTGTAAATACACCATTGTATATAAACAACCTGTTTCTTGTATCTCCCCCACCTCATTGTAGATTGTAAGCTGTCACGAGCAGGGCGCTTATATTGCTTTATTATTGTATTGTTTAACGTTGTTACTTAGACTTGTGTTCTGAAACTGTTAAACTGTAAAGCGCCTGCGGAATTGTTGGCGCTATATAAAAAAGATTATTTATTATTATTATTATAGAGGCCCAGTCAGTAGTGGTGAAGTGTGAACGGCGGCAATTGTGAGTTGATTACGCCTGATGCAGCTGATACTCCATTACTGTTGGCTGCTGCTCACCACAACCGCTCCAACATATGTAAGTCGAATTCCACCTGGTGGGTAGTGACATTATGTGCGATGTTCAGGAAGGCTAAATCTGCGTTGCAGACCTGCAATCAGCAATCTGGCTATGCTGGAACGTCGCAAGTGACGCACTCTAGGCGGACCTTGTGCAGCAGTGCATCAAGATCGGATAGTCCCTCAAAAAACTCTGCATGACAAGTTGAGCACATGTGACAGACATGGTATGTGAGTGAGGTTGCCAAGGCCCAGAGCTGCCACCAGTTTTCGTCATTGTCACACACTACCAAGCTGGCTGGGATTCGCTGCCAAAAACCACACGTCGCTCTCCTGGTTGATGGAATTCCAGAGCCTGCGCTTGTGTGGCTTCGATTCCACATGGAAATTAATTTCAGGACGGCCTGTTGACGTTTGGACACGGCTGTGCTCATATCGGTCGCAACAGTAGCGTTCACGGGTCCATGTGGAGGTAGGACCGTGACGGCTCCTGCAGGATGATTCTGAGGAAACTGGAGTAGGAGGAGGAGTCAATGTGTACAGACTTGATTCCTGCAATCCTTGGAGTTGGCAGAAACACGTACGGGCGCCACGGCAAGATCAGTACCCGGCTCCACAACATGACCCAATGGGCAGTGAGGGAAAGTTATCGTCCCTGGCCATGGGTGTTAGACCCTCTTGTTAGGTTTTGTTTCAGTTTGATGGTCACATGAACTTTTTTCCCTATTTTTGTCTGGCTCCGCCCTTCTGGCTTTGCTTGACTTCATTGTATTATCTACTGTTTAAGCTAGCCGGGTGCTTAGGTGCCTACTCAGTCAGTTTTGCTTATCTTTGGATCTCAAAGTATTTTGTTTTCTGTTAAATTATCCCTGCTACAATTTTCTGTTAGGAGGTGTCCACCTTTTCTCCAGTCCCTAGATCTTGTGGGATTCCTCCCTCGCAACTATAGGACTTCGTTCAGACTAGTGAGGACTTGCGGGACTGGTCACAGGATCAGGTTCCCGTTACATCGTAGGGATTCAGCTTAGTTTATTGTAGGGCCAGATTCCCTTCTTTCCTTAGTGCTTGTAGCAGATAATAACAAGGGTACTGGTCCACGCATCGGTCGTCAGGTGGGACCTTGCTACTGAGGGCGTTTACTAGCGCATGTTTAATTTTTCCCCTCAACATGCTTTGGCAGCCAGGGACGGCTTGCCTGCTGAAATGAAATCGGCTTGGCACATTGTATTGTGGGACTGGACAATGATATTAATTTACGGAAACTGTCAGTCTCCACAGCCTGAATGACAGCATTTCAAGGGACAGGAGTTTTGCAATGCCAGATTCAGAGCCTGTGCTCGTGGATGGTTTGTGAGTATGGCCGTCTTTTATCCCATGCCTGTGCTTACCGATGGCTGTTTTGTGGCCTGGAAGTGTGGAGGATGACAGGGAACTTGCTGCTGTTGTGTGGAATAACACTTTGTCTCTGGACAACAGTGACCGAGGTTCTTCCATGGCGATCCTGTGAGGAAGCAGAACCAGCTGTGTGTGAGCTCGATGAAGAGGCTTCAACACAACCTGAAGATGTAGGTGCTGCTGTAGGTTGGCCTACATCTCCAGTGTGTTTTGTAACTCAACTACGTGCTTTGTCCGCACATGGTTCCACATATTAGTGGTATTGAGGTTTGACACTTTTAC
This sequence comes from Oophaga sylvatica, assembly GCA_033576555.1. Classification (NCBI taxonomy): domain Eukaryota; kingdom Metazoa; phylum Chordata; class Amphibia; order Anura; family Dendrobatidae; genus Oophaga; species Oophaga sylvatica. The sequence continues at coordinate 462,040,081 of JARQOD010000005.1, forward strand.
CTCTTTTTTACTTTTGATTACACAGTTTGCATTTGACTGCAAATATCATCTGCAAGTGTGTAAAAAAGGACCACGCAGGTGGAAGTCTGGGAGCGCACATTTTGACTTTTGGAAGACAACTGCTCCGAACAGGTGCAAAATGGAGGCTACAGGCAACGAGTCTGCAGCCTAACTCTCCCTCCTGTTTGTACCGTTGGGGCAATGTCTTCCTCTATCTTCTTCTTCACTAACCACTTCTCTAGGCCTCTCACAGCTTTCAAGCTCTGGACACACAAGGATGGTAACACCCTTGACCTGGTCTTTTCCGCCTCTGTTCATCTACCACCTAAATAACTCACCGCTTCCACTGTCTGACTACAACATTCTCTCCTTCACGCTCACAAATCCTCCACCACCCAGCGCACTCCTACCTACCAACATTCAGAATCTACAAGCCATTAACCCTCAGACACTTTAGATCCCTACACTCATCACTGTCCCCAATCTCCTCTTTTTCCAGTCCTGATCTGGCTGTTCATCCACTACAATGACACTTTTGAAGCACCCTTGACCAAGTAGCGCCGCTCACCTCGAACTTCCAACACACAGTAAAACAGCCCTGGATCAAATTGCAAACTCAACTTCTTCAGCGATGCTCTAGGAGTGCTGAACGCCTTTGGAGAAAAACCCGCACACCACAGACTTCATCCACTTTAAATTCATGTTAAGAACTTATAATGCTGCCCTTCACCTCGCCAAACAAACCTACTTTACCACCCTGATCTCCTCACTAGCCAACAACCCAAGAAAATGTTTGACACTTTTCACTCCCTCCTCAGGCCAAAAGCACAAGCCCCTATCACAGACATTTGTGCTGACGGACCTGGCCTCCCATTTTATATAAAAAAATATATACTATCCGTCAGGAAATCTGCTCTCAACCACCAAGGGCAGTGACTCCCATCCACCCTGCTGTTCCCCTGGCTAATTTCACATTTGATCCCATCACAGAAGAAAAGTCTCCAGAGTCCAGACTCCTCTCTTCCTCTCGTCCGATACATGCACTACCGACCCCATTCCCTCACATTCTCCGCCAGTCTCTCTCTCCAGTTGTCACAACTCACCTAAATAATCTTTAATCCTCCTCTCTCTGGCATTTTCCCATCTGCCTTCAAAACATCCATCATTACTCCACTACAAATAAACCCGCTCTCGCCCTTCCTGCACAAACAAATAAGACCGGCTCCAATCCCCTTCATCTCAAACTTTTGGAGCGCCTTCTTCTCCCGCCTCACCCGTTACCTCTCAATCACTCCCTCCTAGACCCTTCACAGTCCAGCTTACGCCCCCTACTTCGCCAAAAACTGCCGTCTCTAAGTGGCTACCTTTTCAGCAAAACGTAAGGTGACCACTTTTTTCATTCTTCTCGCCTTTCTCTGCTTTCGACACGGTTGCCACCGTTCCTACTGTTTGGCTCACTCACTAGGTATTAAGGACACGGTTCTCCCTGGTTTCCTCCTATTTTCGACGCTCCTTCAGTTTTTGTTCCTGGTCAATCATTTTTTCCCTCACTGTCGGTTACCCAGGGCTCAGTCCTTGGCCCCCTTCTTTCTTCACAAGCCCCAATTGGGACAGAACCATCAGCAATTTGGCTTTCAGTACCTCTTTATGCTGTGACACAAATTACACGTCTCCCCGACCTCACCCCCTGTACTACAGAACCCACGACTGTCTGTCCGCAGTCTCCAAATCTGTCCGCTCTCTATCTGAAATAACCTCTCAAAAACTGAATTTCTTCTGCTCCCCCGCTTTAAACTCCCAAAATTTGACAATCGTCTCCGTGGGCGGCACCAAAACCCCCGGCAGCAGGTGCTGTCTGGGTGTTTTTGACCCAATCTTCCTTACCTCCCATATACAATTTTCCCGCCTTGCCGCCACACCTAAAGAACTCTCTAGAATCCGCCCTTTTCCACCATGGAAACAACAAAAAACCCTCACTGAGCATTGTCCACTCACGCCGGGGACTACTGCAACGCTTATTACTTGGCCTCCCCATTACTACTATCCCTCTCCAGCCATCCTTAAGGGGAGCAGCCGGGTAATCCACGGCAACGGTACCGGACGTCCGCTCTTCGCCAGTCCTTCCGGGTGCCCTTCATTTTAGCATCCAATTCAAAGTACGGTTTTTCAGCCACAAAGCTATCCACAGGCAGCCCCCCCTAATCCCTCCTCTTTCTATTATCGGCCTAACGACTGCTGCCTCTGCAAACTACTTTCGACAACTTGCACTAATCCAACTCCCACTCCCGACCCAAGACTTTCCAGCGTGCGCCAATCCTTGGAAATCTCTACCCAAGAAAATTAGGCTATCCACATTTGATGGTTTCAGGCCTCCCCCAAAAGAATTTTTTCAGAGGGCCTAAACATTCACTAATCAAATCTTTATTGTGTAAGTCTGTGTGTGTAGCCCATTCACTATCTCCATCCACCCTCACTCCCTTAAGAGGCTGGACCATCATTGTAAATGCACCATTGTATAAAACACCTATACTTTGTTTCTCCCCCACTCATTGTAGATTGTAAGTGTCACACAGAGGCATTATTTTGTTTAATTTTGTTTTTAACGTTGTTACTTATGACTTGTTCGAAACGCTAAATGTAAAGCGCTGCGGAATATGTGGCGCTATAAAAATAAATATTATTATTTTATTCCTCGATGCTCCCCCCCTTCCTGTTCCTCACGCATGTTGGGTTTTTGGACCTCATCATCCCTACCCTCTTCCAACACCTCTGCTGTTGGGTGTCTGGCGCACATGACAAAGAAACTGGCACCTGTGTAATCATCTAATGCGTTCTGCGGTGTGCTGCCATCGGCATGTTCACCCGCCTCTTCAGATTCAGGAGACAAGTTTGGCATACTGCATACCCCTCTTTTTCACATTCCAGATGTGCTGGCGGGCCCCTGTTTGCAAGCCAACAGATTCGGAACAGAAGTGACATCACTCCCCCTGTACAAACTCCTGACTGCCTGGGCTTTGGAGACGTGAAGGACAGTGGTTGCTCAACAGTGCTGTGGTCCTTTAAGGAGGGTGGAAGCAAATTGAATCGATTTCATTGGCTGACACCAACCAACAACGGCTTCAATTTTTTTTCCCGCAGGGGGGTTCGCCGCCTCCTACAAAGTTTGCATAAAGGAACGTCCGGGGGAAAAAAAAAAAAACTGGGGGGTGGATGCTGTTCACTGGGGCGGCACAGCCACAGAATCCCACGTCCTTTCTGCTGAAAACCAGGCCAGACCCGGGCCTTATCCCTGCCTTCTTCATCTTGGTAGATTGTAAAGAAAGTCAAAAGTTATAATGCTAATGTGGTTATTCCGCAAGGATGCAGTGAACATGCACACAATTTCCTAGGTTGAAAGGCCCCTTGTGTTTAATATGTTTGCAACCACTGTATTGTGGAAGTGCTGTTTTAGCACAGTAAACTTCCCTGTGTTACTGGGGTTAGAAGTCAGCTGTTCCCTAGGGTACGGCAAAAAAATCCTGCTCCCCCCTTTCCTTCTCATCCGTGGGCTCCAACACCGCCAGTTCTGCTCGGAAGTATTGGCCGGGTACTGATTCTGCCCAGCCTGGTTAAGCCGACAATTGTTTCCTGAGTGTCAACTCATTTAGCGTCCAATAAGTTGTCCGGTGTGTTGCATTCTGGTTAGCCGAACTATATGGTGCCTGCAGTTTAGGTCTTCCTTGTGTGCTGTGGGATATGGAAAATAAAAGGCTGTTTCCGTTGTGACAATAGGCAAGCACCCACGAGGATGTTGATTCGGTAACTGCGGCGGCTTGCGGATTTCAACTTACATTTTCATGGTGCCTTCTGCTTCCCGTCCGGGTTCCAGTACCGTCAACTGGTTCTCCGCAGTGCCTTTGGCCTAGGGCCCCATTCGGTACCGAGTTTTTCCCGCAACGTCTGCTGGTCCTTGGTAGTGCTTTGGAGCACAGGTCCTCCGTTAGTAAACCGTGTCCAGTAACGTCAGCTGGTCCTGGTTGTGCCATTGCCTTTTCCTTCTGCTGCCCCTCCGGGTTCCAGCCAGTCAGCGTTCCTTTACTTCATTGGCTCTTGTACCTTCTGCTACGCTTTCCGGGTTCAGTACCGTCAACGGTTTCCGCAGTGCTTTGCCTAGGTGCCTCCATCTGGGTATCCGGTTCCGCAAACGTTGCTGGTCCTTGGTAGTGCTTTGGAGCACAGGTACCTCCTGCTTAGTAACCGTGTCCCAGAACGTCAGCTGGTCCTCGGTTGTTGCCATTGGCTCTTTTCCTTCTGCTGCCCCTCCGGTTCCGACGTCAGTGGTCCCGTTACTTCCATTGTCTCTTTTACCATCTGAACCCGTCCGGGTTCCAGTAAAGTCATGGTTTGGAATTTAGTCAGCCTTCTTGACCTTCAGTACATTTACAAATTGAATATTTTTTAAAGTTTTGTTGGGTAATCACTATGGATCTCCAACAAATGAAGACGAGACCTGATGACCCCCTGAAAAAGATGCGCCAAAGGAGACGAGCATGAAGCCAACCCCTGAACACCATCACAAAGAAGAAATAAAAAGAATTACCAAAGAAGATCACCAACAGGACAAAGAAGGTTAAGACAAACACAAGTACAGAACAAAGACAGAAGAACAATAAGCAGAAATGAAAAAGCATAAGAACATGAAGTATAAGACCAAAATGAAGAGCAAAAAATGCTCAAATTTTAAAGCAAAGAAGACTAACAGTGTAGGGGGTGAGCCGTTTCCTCCTGTGGTGCCCGGGAAAAAATGCCTGGCTGCAGGCTAAACTGAACACGGACAAATACTGTTGTAATTTAAATCTTTTGTGACAGCAAGAACGCAAGGATGAAAAATTCTATTTTACAGATTCAATACAGGAATCTCTGTCACAAATAAGTTTGTGAAGATGAAGTAGAATATGAAGAAGACTCCTCCCCAAAAAATCTCCCCTTCTCCTCCTCCTCTTCCTCTTTTTCCCCACCTTGCCAGTACGTTCCCGGAGCAGCAATGGCTGACTGTCTCAAGGCTTCCTTCCTCCTCCTCCTCTTCTTCTCCGCTGCAGATGCCTGATTCTTAATGTCCGTCAAAGTTTGCATGAGCAACCCATAAGTGGGATGCTAGTTTATGATGGCGTCGTCTGCGTTACCAGCTGTGTGATTCTCAAAAACACTGAGGATTTAGAGGTCTTTTTCTTTGCCAATGCACACCCGACAACTCGATGTCTGCCCTCAAATGCCTGCCCGTGTATCCCCCAAATGCATTACAGCCTGCTTTGTTCGCATTCACTCAACCCAGTGCAGGTAGAGTTCCACCTTGTTGCAATTCTTGATTAGGCGGTGCTTTGGGGAGGTGGAGCGATCGTGCGCCTCTGCAACAACTGGAGTCTAGGGAGCGACGGAGTGGAGACGTCTTACACCTTAAGGAGCAGGGCGGGTAACTCCGGATAAATTATTTTGAAGACTGCCCCAAAATTTAAGGTGTGATCCAGGCAAATATGGTCTGAGTATTGCCAGGGCAATCCGCCACAAAATTCGGCCGTTTCATGCTAGCTTGCCTGGCAAGATGTAGATGCCCAGCCAGACTCAGTTTCCGCTGCAATAGTAGGCCAACCTCCGCGGTTGTCTGTTGTCGCCCAAAGACATCATCTTTAAAACGCTGCTGACGCTTAAACATGGTTTTGTTCTGTCATTCTTTTTGTAATGCACATTTATTAGAACTTTTTTGTGTGCCTAAAAATCAGTTTTGCATTGCCTTAAATTATTCAGCATAAACCCATTTTTTTTTGTGCCACTTACACCTTATATTAATTAATATGCTATTTTATATATATTTTATTAATATCCCGGTTATGTTATCTGAGCTTTTTTTTATACCACATGAGGAATATTATATATTTTTGGTCATACCCCAATTTTTGTTAAAATTTTTTTTGTGTGTTGATTACTCATTCCATTTCGTGGTGGTTCTCTTCTTTTATATATTATTATTTATCATTAATTTTTTATGGTTTAAATGTATGTTTTTAGCCAAATTCGTTTAATAAGGCAATATTTTGATATACTATATTCTTGGTCTCGTTACTTTTCCCTTCATTAAGTTATCCCCTTTCACAACCTGGGTGTTTCTTGACGCTTAACACTAGCTGTTCATTTGGAACACCTCAGGTGCAACACTGGCAGCTGGGAAGGGTGCCGTACGAATGCTCTCTGTCGACGAGTTTCTTTCTGGGGAGGAGAGGGTTGAACGCCAAAAACCAACTGTTGCCATCGTTGGTAGGCAGCTCTGTCCCACCGCCGCTGTCCCCTGTGGACCCTGCATCCACCCATTAACCCAGTGCACGGTCCATGCATCTATTGTGGGTGAACAAACCCTGATTGTTTGAGAAATATTTAGACTTGAGGTCCCAGTGGTTGATAATTTAATGGCTACTGAAAAGAGGTAACAAATTGCAAGCTTTCGAGCTACGAGGCTCTTATCAGGCAAAGACAAAAACAAAAGCTGAAAATCACATTTTTAACAAAGGACAAGGAAATGCAATAGGTAGGACAATTGAATGAAGCAGAACTGTCATTATGGCGGGATTAACTAAATATGACTTTTCATAGATAAGGGTGAAGGTTTTATTACCCTTGATTGGGGTTGGTATTGTGTTGTGAGACCCTAAAAGGTCAGGGAAGCAGATCCTTAATTGTTGTAAAAGACATAAAACTCTGGGGATTATTCATCCCGCACTAAGGGGTTTCAAAGGTCATATAAGTTTATATTCCCAGACTTTTCTACCTTTTCTTGATTTGAAGTTAGTTTTATACAAGTAATTCCAACCTCATCTATACCGGCATACAAAATTTTTGGCCACAGGTTAAACCATTCTCCTTTCTCTTTTGTGTGGCGTGAAACACCTTGTTCTTGTTTTTGCCGGTCCCCCCATACAACCCCCAGTTGGAATTTTCATACAATTAGGTACACCACATTAGATGTGATGCAGGGAAAGTACCGGTAATTGTGTCCTGATGGGAGTTGGGGATCTTATCCTTCCGTGGTTCATTTAGTGTAAAGGTTTTGATTTCTTTTGTTTTGAAAAGGTACCTGCAGTTTGTTGGGGAGGACAGGGAGTTTGCAATGATGTTCTTAGATTTGGGGGCGCCAAAAATAGTAGTGGGGGGTTGGAAATATGGATTGTAATCGGGCATCTTTTTGAGTAAAGGTTGTGTTTCCGTGCAGCCCCCTTGTCTCCAGACTTGGATTGTAGGTGACCACAAAGAGGACCCTTATTTTCTTCTTTTTTTTGTAATGTAGAGGTATTACGATATTCTGGTGGCTCTTGTAATTTGGTTTTAATTGTTCTTGGTGGTAGCCCTGGTTCAAAAAAGTTTTTGAGGCGCCAAGGGTTATTTATCCATGGGGTTGGAACATTCTGTTTTTTGAGGCTTGGCTGTAGACAATAGAGTTTTTTTATGTGTTTTGGATGGAAAACTGTCCCATTTAAGATATTTGGACGGTCGATGGCTTTGATAAAGGGTTCTCTATTCATTGTTCTTTAGCTTAATGGGGTGTCTAAAAAGTTAAATTTCAGTGCGGAGTAGTTAAGGTTAAGTTGGGTGGGAGAAATTGATTGAACTGTTCATGGAAACTTTAGCTGTTGTTCAACTCCGTCCAGTTGATTTAAAAATTTATCAATGAGCTAGTAGGCCCGAGGCCTATGGGGCATGAGGACAAAAATTCGCTTTAAGCTTGGCCATGAAAGATTTGTACTGTGGACCATTTACTTCCCATAGCTGTGCAGTCTCCTGAAGAAAGATCTTGTTGTCAAATTCGAAGTAATTGTGGGTGAGGAGGAATTTTGTGGTTTCACCCGAATTAGATCATTCCCGGGTTTCCCTTGAAGACTTTGCAAGAATTTAATCCATCTGGTGTGGGATATTAGAGTACAAAGATTCCACACCTGGTGGCCAGGATGGTTCCTTCTGGTAGAAAACCCCTATTGTGCTATTTTTCAGTGGTCGTTGTGTCCCCGAATGTAGCTGGGTGTATCTTTACCAGGGGTTTAAGAACACCCTCACCATCCAGATACTTGCTAGTAAGGGTGTCCCACCGAAATAATCGGCCTCCTGGATTTCCGGCTTTGTGGATTTTGGGAAGAGTAGAATGTCCCTGTTCTTGGACTTTTGGATCAGGTCATCAGTCTTAGGTTTGTCAGCAGACAAGTACCAACTTGCTTAGTTCCTTGTAATAGTCCTTGTAGGGGGCCGCCCAGTTTTTTATAGGTGTGTCCGTAATTTGTCTGTTTGCTTCCTTCATATGTTGTGTTTATCGACTATTGCACCTCCCTTGTCAGCAGGTTTAATGATGATTTCTTTGTTGGTTTTCAGAGATGTTGGCCTTTCTCTCCTGGGCACTGATGTTGGAGGCTTGTTCTTGTTGGTGGTATGATGGTGGTTTTATCAAATGTCTGAATAGTCATATATTTATCCAAATGAGGGTTACGTCCAGGTGGAGGTTGTTTCCGTCTGACCTCTTCTTGGTTATTGGGACCTCTTCCTTCTCCGAGTGTTTTCTGAATCTTCGATCATTGAAGTATTCCTCGGCCGTCTCCTGAAAAAATGTTCCATATCACTGCAAGTTCGGTTTTATCCAGGGCCTTGTAGGAAAAAATGAGAGTCCTCTAGAAAACGGCAAGCTCCACTTTTTGGTTTGTAATCTGGAAAATTGATGACACAGTTTAATGCTTTTGGTCTGGAATGGAGTGGTTGTCAGAGTGCAGGTTTTGGTTTTGTTTTGTATTGTTTGTATAGAGCCGGAAATGGAGGCCAATCGTGTAGTTTCTTTTCTTGTTTTGAATCAAAAGGTCCTTAGTTTGTTATAGTATTGTTGTAAAATTTTTGTCTGGCTTTCTGTAAGTGTTTTCCTCGAGTTTCAAATTGTCCTTGGACTTTACTCCTTATGCTGTAGCAGACAGCAAAAGATGGTTTCCTAGTCTCTAGCGCCTGTGACAAAGGTTTTGTGCATAATGGGTTTGTAGGTGGAAGAATTGGGTTTGTAATCCAGGTCCTTTGGGAATTAATTCCCTTTTTGCTTTAGATAAGAAAAAAATGTTGCTGTCCATTTGTGCCGTTTCTTCAGAAGTGTTTAGTTCCTAAAGATGCGGTAATTTGGTATCCCCATTTTGATATAGGAAAGAGTGATTTGTACCGTGTTAGCCAGTAGATAGAAAAAAATTTAGACTTGGGTCCTCGTGGTTGAAACTTTTAATGGTAACTGAAAAGATGGTAACAAATTGCAAGCTTTCGAGACTACGCAGGTCTCTTTATCAGCAAAAGACTAAAACAAAAAGTGAAGAATCACATTTTATCACAAGAGGACACAGGGAATTTAAAGCAATGGTAGGACAAGTGACGTGAAGCGAATGTCTTTGGCAGAGGGTTTTAAAATTTAAAAATGATAGTTCAAGATAAGGATGAAGGTTTTTTTCCTCTGATGGGGTCTGGTATGGTTGGATGCCCAAAAAGGTCAGGGAACAGATTCCTAATTGTTGTAGAAAGACAAAAAACTCTGGGATATATTCATCCCAGCCTAAGAGTGTCAAAGGTCATCTAAGTTTATTTCCCAGACTTTTCTATCCTTCTCAGATTTGAAGTTAGATTTTAATACAAGTAATTCCATAGTTAGCATGACCGGGCAACAAAAGTGTTTTGCCACAGGTAAATCCATTCTCCTTTCTCTTATTGTGTGGCGTGAAAAATCACTTGTTCTTAGTTTTTGCCCGGTCTCCCACTACGACCCCCAGTTGGACATTTATACATAAATTAGGTACACCACATTAGATGTGATGCAGTGAAATACCTGGTATCTTGTAGTCGATGGGGTTGGGATCTTTATCCTTTTTTCGTGGTCATTATAGATTACAGGTTTTGCATTTTTTTTTGTTTGCAAGAAAGGTACCTGCAGCTGTTGGGGGGGACAGGGCTTTAAATGATGCTTTTTTAGATTTGGGGGCTGCCTAAAACTGTATGGGGGGGTTTGGAAATATGGTTGTAATCGGGCTTTTTTGTATAAAGGTTTAGTTTCCGTGCAGCCCCTTCATCTCCGACTTGGTTTTGTAGGTGACCACTAGAGGCACACGGTTATTTTCTTCTTTAGTTTGTAATTAGCAGGTGTTATTGAATTCTGGTGGGGTCTTTGTAATTTGGTTTCAATTGTTTTGGGGTGGTAGCCCTGGTTCAAAAAAGTCTTTCGAGGCGACCAAGGTGTTCACTCATCCATGGGGTTGGAACTACGGTTGTATTGTGGCTTGGTGTGACAATAAGTTTTTTTATGTGTTTTGGATGGAAACTGCCCATTTAAGAATGTTGGGCGGTCGATTGGCTTTGATAAGGGATGTCTCTATTTCTTGTTCTTTAGCTTAATGGTGTTCTAAAAGTTAATTTCAGTGTGGAGTAGTTAGTGTTAAGTTGATGGTGGATGAATTGATTGACTGTTCTGGAAGCTTTAGCTGTTGTTCAACTCCGCCAGATGATTAAAATGTCATAAAGAGCGGTGTAGGCCCGAGCCTGATGGGGATGAGGACAAAATTCACTTTCAAGCTTGGCCATAAAAGATTTGATACTGTGATTGTTTGAGGCATTGCAATGGGTCTTTACATGCGGTGGAAGGCAGGGTGGCTTTTCCAGCAAAGACGTGCCACGGGTAATCATAGGGGGAAGCGAGGCCATGAGCTCTCGGAAAGCTGCGCTTTCAACCAAACGGAAGGGCATCATCTCTAATGAGTCGTTTGGCAATTTTGGCGTTCCAAAACCAGTGTATTCAAGAGGGATGTATTTCTTGTCCACTCAAAGTGCTGCTAGGGTGGTGGACTTGAAGCTGCATATGGGGAATAGCGGGGACAGGTGGTTTTAGAGAGGGTTGGTGTGGTGTTGGTGGGGTGGTGGTGGTGATGCCTAGATTCTCTTTCGTTGTAAAAACATTGGATTCCCTGACTGCTTTGGCCTTGCGACACACCTCAACATTTCTTACTGGTGGTTGCTAACCGGTGGCTTGCGTGGGGGAGCGATGTGCATTGTGGCTACCTTCAGTTGAGAGGTTCACATGTGCTACCTAGGTTTTTGTAGTCCGTCCTCGCTTGAGTCATGGTTTTACAGTCTAAGCATGCAAAGGTATTCAAATTTCGGAGATTTTTCCCTCGGCTAAAAGTCCTTCCCGCACTTCTTACAGATAACCTTTGCCTATCAATGGATTTTGGTCAAAAAAGGCCAACTGCACTTTCCTACTATGGGATAAAGTTTCGGGCTTGCCGGTGCTAAATTGACCGTCTGGCCAAGCGTCCTGCAACTCTTTTTTTTTTTAACACGTTTTTGGACAGCTCTGGCCCTGCCAGTAACCCCCAGCTGATAACAGTAATGCCTGGGGATTATCCTCCTCTTCTGAGTATTGTCAGCGGCACCCTT